>LR738710.1:357285739-357461681 GCA_902687465.1 Secale cereale
AGCTTTTTCTCCGGCGATCCCCACCCCACCGCCCAATCAACGCGCCCCCACCGCCAGCGACTGCCAACCCGAGGTCTCACGACTTCGAGTACCCACCGACCACTAATTTATTACCATTTATGTCCTTCATATACGCCCTGACGGGTGGGCCCTATGGTAATGTGCACTACTGAATGTGGACCGTTTGACTGGTCAATTGATCGTGTCATCAACAAATTACGGAGCTGTATGCTGAGCCAGTGACCGTATGATCACCCTAAAATGTATTTTACTAACACAATACAGACTCAAACTACCATTTCTTTCTTTCATATACTGGCTGACAGGTGGGCCCCGTGATTACGTGCCCCGATGGTGCAACACTAGTTGCGTCACGTGGAACATTTGGCTGGTCAATTGATTGTGTCATCAACAAAATACGGAGTTGTACGGGTGATCTAGTGACCGTATAATCATGACATGTATTTTTTTAACATGGTACAAATGCAAGGGCTCATATATACGCGCAAGCACTCACCGCTATAAGCGCACACACGCAGACCCTACCCCTATGAGCACCTTCAATAGAGTGGGCCAACACATGATCTTGAGATTTTACGAAGTCACCATAGGTGCCTCGTAGTAGAGTGGAACGTCTCCTCCCACTGAACACACATCACCGGAAAATACTGAAATTAACCCAGGATAAATGCAAGCACCAGGACTTTAACCCTGATGGGCTCGAGAAACCACTGTCCTACTAACCATCCAACCACATGTTGGTTAGCAAGACAAAATGTATGTGGTGAATGTGATGAGATTATTCTGAAGTCCAGTGACCATATCGTGCTTTCGCTTCAAATACAATGACAGTAAGTGTCGTCAACAAAATACGGAGCACACATCAAATGCAAAGACCGTCAGTGTCATCAAGAAAATACGGAGACGTACCGTGAGCTAGATACCATATGATCACCATGAGAATGTTTACGATGACCGTAATGAGCATATTTTGTACTCCAGTGACCGTATAGTGCTTTAGCTTGTAATACAGTGACCGTCATGCGTGAATGTGTCGTGGGCATGCATACTTTTAGAGGGCCGAGAGATAGTTTGTGTGCGTACGTGAAAGTGATGTAGAAAGAGGGGATGCCCAGTGGATACAAGGAAAGATATGCCCTTCGTTTATCTTTCCCGTGACTAATATTTTAGGAGAATATATAAACATTCACAGTGCAGAACAAATATTTTTAGATGCACCATGCAATTAACTTTCATGTATAACATTGTACTATTGTATATGCTTATTTTCTTGGTGGCCGATTGCGTGTGTGGTGTGGTGGGCACATCATTTCTATTTGTGGTGGGTCAACATGAGGACTCATGGGTCGGTTCCATCCTGCGCCACATAGGTTGGATCGAGACGTGTTATATGAAGACCCATGTGGAGGACTCGGTGTACAACACGAAGCTAGCTTCCAGAGTCGCGGAGGACTCTATCCCCACTGGTGATAAGCCGACTATATATGATTTGTAACCCTAGGCCCCCAGTATGTTATAGAAGCTTGGGGGCTAGTTCGTCGATAGTATACACACAATGCTTGTTATTCACGTGTACTTTGTACACACACCTATAACTAATATACATTACCAGGAGTAGGCTTTTTCCTCAACTGCAAGGGTCCAAACTAGGGTAAAACTTTGCCTCGTATTACCATCCAGCCTAACAGTCAGGGATATCCTACCGAATGATATGATGGAATCATATCTGCCAACTACTAAGAGAGAGGTGTGTCTGGGGGGGCAATGTGTGCGAGGGAGGCCTAAAGATAATGTGCGTGCGGGAGACACGTATGCACATATATGTGCGTATAGAGGGCTAGTAGAGACCGTGCGTGTTTATATATGCATGTGAGAGAAATAGTGTTTTCCAACTGAGATTAGTAAAAAGAGTGGTACATAGTAGTCAGAAAGAGAGAGAGAGAGAGATACAGAGAGAGCATGTGCGTGAGACTCCCCGACACCTCGAGAGAGATTGTGAGCATGTGTGAAAGAGAAATGCCGATGCATATAAAGTGTGTGCACTTATGCGGTAGATAGAAAGATATATAACACGTTTGTGAGAACGGGCCGAGGCATAGTGCATCTACGTCTAAAAGGCGGTTCTACGCATTAAACTAAAAAATAAATGGAATTATTATTTTTGGATGAGATCATGAATTTTGCAAATTGCGTATGGACGAAAATCGGTCTATCAGACACCCATACTCTATTGAATTCTAGCATGTGCAATTGTTTATTTCATATTATCGATCCATAGAGAGGGAGCGGTTTGAAATACAGGCAATGGATGCTTTTGCAATTCATATATAAACATTAATTAGTGCACGCCATGTTGTTAGTGTGAAGCACTTTATACATTTGTCACTTGCATGGATACATTCCAAATTGCTAGCTACGAAATAGAATACATGTCGAATTCAACATAAAGGGGGTTTCGAAGATTCGAATTCATAGGAAGTGCATTCATCTATTTGAACCCGAGATAATGGCATTTGTAAATCAGATGTAAAAGGGGGCATCAATCTTTGTTGTGCGTTTGAACATGCCATATATATTCATACACATGTCTAACTTTTTTTTGCAACCAAAGAGATTATATCTGGAACCATGCATGAACTGAGGTAAGTTGCATATTTTTTAATATATACTCGTGTACAATGTATATTCAAATGTACCACCTCCATTCCAAAATAATCGCAGCTTTAGGATTTTCAAGAGTAAAGATTTGTGAAGTTTGACAAAACATGAATGTTCAATTCAAGAGAACCAAAAACGTTAATGCTTCTGCTCCCAAATATTGAACGAAGCGCCAAATAGACCTCTCGTCACCTGAAACCGCGCGAGACTAATGTTTGGTGGTAGGAAAGTATTGTCCTGACTCTGGCCCGTGTAGCCTATCGGCCCGATGTCCAAAGGTCTAAACAGGGGTAGGTTTGTAACTTCACCAAGACGCCAGTATCAACTGCCTCCGAGAAGCATTCATACGCCGTGGGCGCCTAAACACCCATGCGCTCGGCCAAAATCTATCCCGCCCATATTTGGGACACCTGAGATTACTGTCCTACCCCCAACCCGCAATATGTACGAAATTTTAGATGGGGGCAAAGTTTGTAACATTACCCAAATTTCAAACAAGTGCGTCCCAAACCGAAACATTGTTCCCCCTTAGTTCCCCGCCTCCCTCTATTTCCCCATTCATACTCCGTGGGCGCCAAAACGCCCTCTCCACTAGCCGTGAAACCCCAGCCTTCTCCGTCCTCCACCCCATAGCGCCCAATCCACCACCGCCCAACTCCATCATGCCGGAGCCGTACCCCGATGTCGTCGTCCAACGCAACCGCAACCGCAACTCCCTCAAGGACTTAGCAGCTGAATCCGAGGTAGAGCTGCCTCCATGACGCCCACGCCGACGTGCGCCGTACCAGAACCACTCCGACCACGCTGTCCTGTGCCTCACTGTTGCCGCTCCACTGTCGCAATCGTCCACTACACCGGAGCTGTTCCTGCTACGCCCTCGTTCGCCGCCTCGGATCTGCTTCCCCATCGCCGATAGACAGCCACCGCACCACACTCAACAACTTGGCCATGGGTTTGTCCAAGGCTGCACCATCCTCCACAACTTCTTGTTTCCAGCGAACCAGAAGAAGATCGTTGTCGGGACCCCGATCCTAAGTCACACATGTCTAGCATGTAACACATCATATCACTTTGCGGCCTCATGCACGGTATCCCCACGGGTGCCACCTTACCTGGCCCGGGACAGTTTGCGCATTTTGGCACATGTATATGATAGTGTCGCTAGCATCCATATGACAGAGAACCTGGGCCGACATGACTAGTTATAAACCAAAAGTGGCGCTAAATTATTGGGACATGCATACATGACCCAGCAACGAATGTGTCGGTCATCAACGTATGAACCCAAGTTGTAGCAAGCTACAAGGACTTAAAGGAACAACACGTGACATTTCGCTGAAGGGACAGACACAGGAACGAAGAAGGACACATGCCGGCCAGCCTAAGTGTTCCGGAGCAGTAGCAAGCTACCACGGCTCAGTGGAAGCACTAGGAGACATTTCCCCATAAGATAGGCTACCAAGGGTAAACAACTAGGTGTCGGATCCCACACATAGCAATACACATTACACGTACGCATAACATACAAGTATGTGCTGTACAACATGGCATCACAACATAAATCAACGACTCATATAGATAAAGGCCCAGAAGAGCCATCATAGCATTTATTACAAACAGTGGTTCTCATGACCCAATATACAGAGTATACAGGCAATGGAAGCAAAAACATGACTGAGTACAGACATCTGAAAGGAAGAAGACTATCAAGCCATACTATCTACAAGACCCTCCCAAGGGTACAAGATCGTAGCTGAGGTAACAAGCTAAACATCGAAGTCCACGCGGAGCCACTTGTGAGACAGAAGTCCCTCTGCAAAAACATAAATTAAGCAAACATGAGTACAAAGGTACTCAGCAAGACTTACATCAGAACTAACTACATATGCATCAGTATCAACAAAGGAGTGGTGGAGTTTGACTGCAGCAAGCCAGCTTTGACTCGGTGGCTATCCTGAACTAGGACTGCAAGTAACTCTTTTGAGGTGGCGCACACGAGTCCACATATCCACCAATCAATACACCACTATGGATCCGCTCCCGTCTCCCTACGAGAACCCAATCCATAGCACTCACACTTGTCTTGGGCATTTTAGGGTATGCACTTCAAGTTTTCTATGTACCACATAAGCATCCAAGAAGTCCATAACCGCGGACCCGGCTATTCGAATAAATCATGTTAACCCTGCAGGGGTGTACTTCTTCACACACGCTCTCGCCACTTACCGCCGTGTACACATCGTGTATCTCGGCAACCTTCAAGCAGAAGCCTGGAGAGGGTGTCGGCCACAACCTGACTAACCACACAAGAATCTAGTCTAGGTTTATCTCCTATTCGTGTTCCATCCACAAGGGAGTCCGGCCGAGGTTTCCATCACGGCCCCAAACGATGTGTACTGGGTTCCCGAGCCCACCATCCGGGTGCCACTCGGTACACCAGGCCACGTGTGCATAGTCTGTCCCAAGCCCACCTGTACCGGGTGCCACTTGGTAGACTACTAACACTACCTACAAACAACAGAAACTAGTTGCAACTCCTGGACAGAGATCGAGTTGATTAATAAGTCGAGAGGGGCACTTAAGCATTCCAATGTGTGGTATCATCTAGTCATTGGACAACTTACACAGAACTCAGTTCTTAAGGACGGCTCTACTGAGACAACCCACCATGTACTCCTACATGGCCTCTCACCGCTACCTTTACCAAATCGTGTTCACACACTTAGCTCACACATAGTAGGACATGTTCATCACCATTCCAATTCATCCCCGATGAATCAAACCTGCCACAACTCTAAGCAATAGCAGGAATAACCAGAAAGTATGAATGAGTAGGCATAACATGGCTCAAACAACTCCTACTCATACTAGTGGGTTTCAACTATTAACTGTGGCAATGAAAGGTCATGCAGAGGAAAGGAGTTCAGCTACCGCAGCAAATAGCAGTTCAATCGTTGTTGTCCTAATGTAGTAAAGGAGAGTAGGAGCGAGAGAGTGGGATTCTATCGGAATGCTCAATGGGGCTTTGCTTGCCTGGCACTTCCGAAGATAGTAATACTCTTTATCGGTGTCATCGAACTCATCGTCGGAGCTACGTCCACTGAGAGGGGACAAAACCGGCAAACAGAGAAAGAACACAATCAATGCAATGCGACAATATGATGCATGATCATGACATGGCAATATGCTGTTGATTGAGCTAATGCAATTAGCAACCATATTAAATGAGGTTTATTTGAACCAAGGGTTCAAATTCAAACTCCACATGTGGTTATTTAAATGTCATTTAATTGATTTGACCTGAACAACAGGTTTAACTTGTTCAAACATGCATGAAAACACCATAAACAGATTCCTCATATTTTTCTGATAATTTCTCATATATAAATTATTTCATTTGGAGTTACGGTTTATTTTCTATGATTTTTAGAAGTTTTGAGTATTTTCTGAAATTCATAAATCATTTTCTGATTTATTTAAATTCCAGAAATACTTTACTGCGTCAGCATGACGTGAGCACTGCGTCAGCGAGTCAACGGGCCAGCCAGGGTCAAATCTGACTAGCGGGGCCCGCTGGTCAGTGAGACAGAGGTTAAACCCGCGTTGACTTCTACTTTGACCCACTCTAGGGCCCACAGTCAGTGTCTAGGGTTGGTCCAGATGCCGTGGATTAGTGCTAATGGCCTCGCCACGTCGGCTATCGCCGGAGTTCGGCCGACGACGACCAATACCGCGGCGGCAATTCGTCGGACCTGCGCTACGAGCGACGGCTGGACGCGCGGAGACCCCCGGGGCGTAGCCAGGGCTCGCCCGCATCTAGGAGAGCGGGTGGAAGGTGACGGGGACACCGGAGCTCGCCGAAGCAGAGCTTGCGCCGGCGGCCGTAGTTCGGCTTCGAGCGGCGTGGCAGCTAGGGCAGGAAAGCAAACATGGGAGCAAGAAGGAACGGTAGCGGGGCTCACATCGGATCCATAGGCGTCGTCGGCGAGCTCGGGGGAGGTCCAGTGCGGCAGGAACGACAACGGCGATCTCAGGCGGCCGACGATGAAGACGACGACTATGTCGACGTTCCAGGCCCTCTCGGCTCGCGTGGCTCATCGAGGACGAAGAAGGCGATGTGGCGGAGCTTTCAAACACAACGGGCGGTCGAGGGGACGGCGGGGAGCGTGTGGGCAGCGAACGGCGGCGACGGCGACGTTCGGTTTCGGAAGAGAGAGAGCGGCAGAGGAGGGGATGAGGATGGAAGAGAGTGAGTGAGGGGGTCAGGAGGTGTGTGGCGTCTCCAGGGCATCCCGAGGGAAGCGACAAGAAGGAGCTGGCGGAGAGCGTGCGTGCGCGGGGCGACCACGCGCCCAGTCCTTCTGGCAGAGGAGGAAGATGAGAAGGGGGCGCTTGTGGGCTGGGCTGGCCACTTGGGCGGCAGGTAGGTCTTCCTCTTTTTATTCTTTTCTATTTCTGTTTTCTGTTTTGATTTGAATCTTGCCACTGTTTGAAATTCCAACAGTTTCAAACCAGTGCCAAAAACCCTCTGAACAATTTTATGTTGCTAGATGGACTTTTCCAAAAGCACATAAAACATTTCAAAGTTATCTGAAAATATATTCTATATATTATGAATATAATTCCAAATTCAAATACAATACTAATTTAAATTCCATGCCCAAAATATTCCACAAAGATGTCCATTATTTTTGGTTTGCTGCAAAAGCCTTGCCAAAAATATCCAACAAATAATAGGAACATTTTGGAAACACTGAATGCAAAGTTTCAGGCTTCTTTGCCCTTCTTTTAACTGGATTTTGTGGCTTTCAAAATTCCCTCAGTTCAACTTTCATAATTTAGACATGATGAATGGATGCAATGCCACTAATTACAAGCATTATTCTAGGGCTGTGACAACTCACCCCCACTAAGGAAGAATCTCGTCCCGAGATTCAAGACACGAGGTGAGAAGACAGAGTGGACACAAGCTAACACGATCTTCATGATCCAATTTCCCTTCTCGGAGATGTTGAATCATTGCTTCAAATTGATCTTGACGTCTTTGGTTTCGAGATCTTCATCCAACATGATGAGGACACAGAGAAACTCTATAGGAATCAATCTCCTCGAAGTTCGAGAGCTCAAGATCAACTCATGGAGTGAGATGTTGAAACATCTCTTGAGCTGAGACACGGAACACACATCCAGAGGGATGGAGTGAAACAAACGATGAAGGTTCAATTGGTAGGCAATAATTCCACATTTAAAGAAGATGGTGATCGATATCACCAGACGGGGCACCTTAGAGAAGGTGACTCGTAGATTTATTCCCTGAAGTGGCCAAAAGAGTTACTTTTGATATAGAGATCATTGAAATTCTCTATACCAGCCTAAGGCAAAACTCAAGCGATCATTTGAAGGAGTCCAAAAGAATGACATAGTCGGACTTAGGAATGATGATGTGGACTATCTTGTTGAAGACAATGCAAAGAGTGATTTTTGCTTATCATCAGAAATGGATGTGACCCATGGTAGGACCAGTGTTGAAGATGACCTTGAACATCTATTACTGAGAAGGCAGACCATAGAAATTTGGTATAAGGCGGTGCAACCTGGGAACAAAATGAAATGTTGGAATGTTCGAACCATCATATCTGTCTGAGATTCAGATCTAGTTAGCAACGTGACATTTCAGACAGCATGTCTAGAAAAGGGAAGGTAGCATAACAAATGGACGAGATGATGTCGCGAGATTCTCGGGAAATGAACTACGATAGCAACCTCCAAAACATGAGATGGTTCTGCTACATACATGTGAACACACTGTCCAAGACAAGCATGACCACATAGTAGTCTTACAATAAAATACTACCGAGTTCTTGTTAGGAACCATCATTAATCACATCGAAGTCTCTGCGCGGAAGTCTAAAGTATTAACCTTAGAACAAACTCCTTTATCTTGAACAAATCAATCAGTGGCTTGGTGTGCTAGGAAACACATATAGAATGGAGGCGGCCAACCTATCAAACCATAGAGTACCTCGCACATGCATGACTGACTTGGGATGATTCCTACAGGAAGCAAAAACAAGATTTCTCAAATTCACGATGGCAACTTACATCGAATACATGTGAATTGGAGGAAGTCACTTCTTACATCAAAACATCTACTTCATGAGCTAACACAAAGACGATGCTTACAAAATTTCCAATGCTAGCTCTAATTTTCAACATGAATCACGGAGAAGGTAAACATGTTGCTGATAGGCTCGACAACAATTCATCGAGGTTTCCATATAGATGGAGTTCCATAACTATGTGAACGAAGTGATATCATTGGTCAGACTCAAAGATTTAAAAGTGTATGCTCGAGGGATCAACCACAAGTAAGACAACATTATGAACATCGTTGGTTCTGATTTGATTTGAGGATAGCCCATACTCAAATCAAAGTTTGGACAAGATAATAGATCCAACAACTGATCACGAGGACCAATTAATGAAGATACCATCTTTCTTCAACACACACACACACACATACAGAAGATATCCCTTAGAGACGAACTAAGTTGGACAAACTTTTATCTTCCAACTCTCCGAGTTGTTGTTTAGCTTAACCAACTAGCTCAGGGGGATCCAACACAGATTCTTGGAGAAGGGGTGGTTACAAGAAAGCCAACTTGATCACGAGCTCAACATAGTGGTCAGGGGACAACCTGGAAATATTTCCGAGAAGATATTCGGAAAATCACGAACCACCAATATGTTACTAAGCTCGAGATCAATCTTGCTTTCAAGGCAAGATGATGTGATCAAATAAGCAAGGGATTGACACAATCCTAACTCATTGATTGAAAAGTGCACCAGGAATAAGGACTAGGTAGCACAATCTATCTTAGAATGATGATTCAATAACCAACATACTAAGAATGAGAATATTGTCCATTTACTACCAAGCATCAAGTTGCTCGGAGTATTGATTTCACACATCACGACTCACTTGTTGGCATTCCGGTTACAATAACATGGGAACCGAGGAGTGAACAATGATGGCAAGAAGTATCACTGCGTCAAAAATTCATAAGAGGTGGTGTGATTCTCATGAAAATCCTAACATAAATGGGGTAATACTCCAGGGTAGAATAGAACAAAAGCTGGATTGGCATTTTGATCTGCGGAGCACAACTACTTTGACCAGTCCAAGAAATGGATGTGGTGCTGGAGTTTGTTTTTCCTAGTCATTCTGGAATAGAATGGCTTGACAGACCACAAGGATAATAGGCATCGATAACACGAATGCACAACTAGTCCTGACTATCAATTGATAGATAGAGGTTAGGATACAACTAAAGAGAGACAACTCAAAGGAACATATGGTTTTCTGAGTTGTGGATGCATAGATTAACATGTCGAACCAAGTTCAACCGGTTTCTTCCAGATAATCCATGCAGAGAGGTAGGACTGGCAGAGTCATAATATAGAATGGGGAACTCATCAAGAGCACTCTAGTTGTGATCTTTTGGTTCAAAGAACTTCTACCATAACGGTTCATGGTATTGGAAGAATGACATACCACGGACCTCGAGGGCTATCACAAGGTTACTAATATCCTAAAGGAACGAGCAAACACTACAAACACGAAGTAAGTAGGGTGATTCTTGGGTTCATGAACCCAGAATAGAATGCCTACTAACTAAATGGCATCACAGGATGCTTTCGAGAATAATGGCCAGAATCCATCACACTGGGAATATAAAACATTGCTAGATTATTGGGTGATTCTCTAAGATCCCTAGGGCCATAATAATATCTCCAATATATTTGCCAAGGCAACAGAGTACCTCAACACACTGACTAGTGAGGTTAATCCGGCCCAAATGGATATCGGGTATAGGGAGGAAAGATTTGCAAATGCATCAGATTGTTTAGAAACCTGGGATGACTCGGATAGCATAACGGCTGTAAATGCTCAAAAAGACTTCAGACATCATGAAAAAAGGTAGCATAATCACACAACATCATAATGTCAAGGTTCTAAGATCAACTGTTTAACATACTGAAGTAGTGGAAATTGAATTGAGAGTTGAATCCACCATTAACGTGATCCTGATAAATAGAATGAGAATCCTAGTTCTTAATACCCGTAGAATAGAAGAAGGTGACTCATATCAGAAGCTCGTAAGGTAAAGGAGTAAAAAGAGCCTTACGTTCCCAGCCACAATCAATTCCCTTATATAACTAAAGAGTTTCTAGACTCAACTTTGACCAGTTTGGCTTGGTAATCCTACAGGCAGTCAAGCTCTGATACCAAAGTTGTCGGGACCCCGATCGTAAGTCACAAAGGTCTAGCATGTAACACATCATATCACTTTGCGGCCTCACGCACGGTATCCCTACGGGTGCCACCTTGCCTGGCCCGGGACCATTTGTGCATTTTGGCCCACGTATATGATAGTGTCGCTAGCATCCATATGACAGAGAACCCGGGCCGACATGACTAGTTATAAACGAAAAGTGGCGTTAAATTATAGGGACATGCATACATGACCCAGCAACGAACGTGTCGGTCATCAACGTATGAACCAAAGTCGTAGCAAGCTACAAGGACTTAAAGGAACAACGCGTGACATTTCCCTGAAGGGACAGACACATGAACGAATAAGAATACATGTCGGCCAGCCTAAGTGTTCCAGAGCAGTAGCAAGCTACCAAGGCTTAGTGGAAGAACTAGTAGACATTTCCCCATAAGATAGGCTACCAAGGGAAAACAACTAGGTGTCGGATCCCACACATAGCAATACACATTACACATATGCATAACATGCAAGTATGTGCTGTACAACATGGCATCACAACTTAACTCAACGAATCATATAGATAAAGGCCCAGAAGAGCCATCATAGCATTTATTACAAACAGTGGGTCTCATGACCCAACATATAGAGCATACAGGCAACGGAAGCAAAAACATGTCTGAGTACAGACATCTGAAAAGGAAGAAGGCTATCAAGCCTGACTATCTACAAGACCCTCCCAAGGGTACAAGATTGTAGCTGAGGTAACAAGCTAAATGTCGAAGTCCACGCGGAACCACTAGTGAGACTGAAGTCTCTCTACAAAAACATAAATTAAGAAAACATGAGTACAAAGGTACTCAACAAGACTTACATCAGAACTAACTACATATGCATCAGTATCAACAAAGGGGTGGTGGAGTTTGACTGAAGCAAGCCAGCTTTGACTCGGTGGCTATCCTGAAATACGACTGCAAGTAACTCTTTTGAGGTGGCGCACACGAGTCCACATATCCACCAATCAATACACCACTATGGATCCGCTCCCGTCTCCCTACGAGAACACCATCCATAGCACTCACACTTGTCTTGAGCATTTTAGAGTATCCACTTCAAGTTGTCTATGCACCACGTAAGCATCCAAGAAGTCCATAACCACGGACCCGGCTATTCAAATAGATCATGTTAACCCTGCAGGGGTGTACTTCTTCACACACGCTCTCCCCACTTACCGCCATGTACACGTCGTGTATCTCGGCAACCTTCAAGCGGAAGCCCGGCGAGGGTGTCGGCCACGACCTGACTAACTACAAAAGACTCTAGTCCAGGTTTATCGCCTATTCGGGTTCCATCCGCAAGGGTGTCTGGCCGAGGTTTCCATCACGACCCCAAACGATGTGTACATGGTTCCCGAGCACACCATCCGGGTGCCACTCGGTACACCAGGCCACGTGTGCCTAGTCTGTCCCAAGCCCACTTGTACCGGGTGCCACTTGGTAGACTACTAACACTACCTACAAACACCAGAAACTAGTTGCAACTCCTGGACAGAGATCGAGTTGATTAATAAGTCGAGAGGGGCACTTATGCATTCCAATGTGTGGTAGCAGCTAGTCATTGGACAACTTACACATAACTCATCTCTTAAGGACGGCTCTAGTGAGACAACCCACCATGTACTCCTACATGGCCTCTCACCGCTACCTTTACCAAATCGTGTTCACACACTTAGCTCACACATAGTAGGACATGTTCATCACCATTCCAATTCATCCCTGATGAATCAGACCTGACACAACACTAAGCAATAGCAGGCATAACCAGAAAGCATTAATGAGTAGGCACAACATTGCTCAAACAACTCCTACTCATACTAGTGGGTTTCAACTATTTACTGTGACAATGACAGGTCATGCAGACGAAAGAGGTTCAGCTACCGCAGCAAATAGCAGTTCAATCATTGTTGTCCTAATGCAGTAAAGGAGAGCAGGAGCGAGAGAGTGCGATTGTATTGGAATGCTCAATGGGGGTTTGCTTGCCTGGCACTTCCGAAGATAGTAATACTCTTCATCGGTGTCATCGAACTCATCGTCGGAGCTACGTCCACTTAGAGGGGACAAAACCGGCAAACAGAGAAAGAACACAATCAATGCAATGTGACAATATGATGCATGATCATGACATGGCAATATGCTGTTGATTGAGCTAATGCAACTAGCAACTATATTAAATGAGGTTGATTTGAACCAAGGGTTCAAATTCAAACTCCACATGTGGTTATTTAAATGTCATTTAATTGATTTGACCTGAACAGCAGGTTTAACTTGTGCAAACATGAATGAAAATGCCATAAACAGATTCCTCATATTTTTCTGATAATTTCTCATATATAAATTATTTCATTTGGAGTTACGGTTTATTTTCTATGATTTTTAGAAGTTTTGAGTATTTTCTGAAATTCATAAATCATTTTTTTTATTTATTTAAATTCCAGAAATACTTTACTATGTCAGCATGACGTGAGCACTGCGTCAGCGAGTCAACGGGCCAGCCAGGGTCAAATCTGACCATCGGGGCCCGCTGGTCAGTGAGACAGAGGTTAAACCCGCGTTGACTTCTACTTTGACCCGCTCTAGGGCCCGCAGTCAGTGTCCAGGGGTGGTCCAGCTGGCGCGGATTAGTGCTAATGACCTCGCCACATCAGCTATCGCCGGAGTTCGGCCGGTGACGACTAATACCGCGGCGGCAACTCGCCGGACCTGCACTACGAGCGGCAGCTGGACGCGCGGAGACCACCGGGGCGTAGCCAGGGCTCGCCCGCATCCAGGAGAGCGGGTGGAAGGCGGCGGGGACGCCGGAGCTCGCCGGAGCAGAGCTTGCAGCGGCGGCCGGAGTTCGGCTTCGAGCGGCGCGGCAGCTAGGGCGGGCAAGCAAATGTGGGAGCAAGGGGGAACGGTAGCGGGGCTAACAGCGGATCCAGAGGCGTCGTCGGCGAGCTCGGGGGAGGTTCGGTGCGGCCGGAACGACGACGGCGATCTTAGGTGGCCGACGATGAAGACGACGGCGGTGGCGACGTTCCAGGCCCTCCCGGCTCGCGTGGATCGTCGAGGATGAAGAAGACGACATGGCGGAGCTCTCAAACTTGACGGGGGGTCGAGGGGACGGCGGGGAGCATGTGGGTAGCGAGCGACGGCGGCGGCGAAATTCGGTTTCGGAAGAGAGAGAGCGGTAGAGGAGGGGATGACGATGGAAGAGAGTGAGCGAGGGGGTGAGGAGGTGCGTGGCGTCTCCAGGGCGTCCCGGGGGAAGTGGCAAGCTGGAGCTGGCGGAGAGCGTGCGCGCGCGGGGCGACCACGCGCCCAATCCTTCTGGAAGAGGAGGAAGATGACAAGGGGGCGCTGGTGGGCTGGGCTGGCCACTTGGGCGGCAGGTAGGTCTTCCTCTTTTTATTCTTTTCTATTTCTGTTTTCTGTTTTTATTTGAATCATGCCACTGTTTGAAATTCCAATAGTTTCAAACCAGTGCCAAAAACCCTCTGAAGAATTTTATGTTGCTAGATGGACTTTTCCAAAAGCACATGAAACATTTCAAAGTTATCTGAAAATATATTCTATATATTATGAATATAATTCCAAATTCAAATAAAATAATATTTTAAATTCCATGCCCAAAATTTTCCACAAAGATGTCCATTATTTTTGGTTTGCAGCAAAAGCCTTGCCAAAAATATCCAACAAATAATAGGAACATTTTTGGAAACACTAATGCAATTTTTCAGGGTTCTTTGCCCTTCTTTTAACTGGATTTTGAGGCTTTCAAAATTCCCTCAGTTCAACTTTCATAATTTAGACATGATGCATGGATGCAATGCCACTAATTACAAGCATTATTCTAGGGCTGTGACAATCGTTGGAAAAACAGAAGGAGGACACAGCACTGCGAGCAGAAAGAGGTACTCCTCTTCTCTTATTCGTGCAAACCTTACGTCTCTGCTCACACCGTATTCATCCCATGAAAGAAACTAGTTGAGCGCTTCTTACTACATCTTCTTCGTGATACTAAATGCACAAGGTTTCCTCCCTTTACTATTTCACCTTTGGTAGAGGTTAGTAGCCCGCCTGGATTTCAATTCAGGGTCAGTCGAGCCGCAACTAAAATAAACAGCACCCGCTTAGGCGCGGAGAGCACCTAGTCCGCCTGTTCGCCAGGGAAGCGGCGCATCGGTGTCTATCATAGGGGTGTGGGGCGTAGGAGTTGCTTGCGCCCGATTTGGAGGTCGGGTGGGCTTGAATGGATTGTCGGGAGGCGGTGCCAAGCACGGCAGTGCGGTGAGGTCGAGGGGACGGCGCAGGCAGGGGACTGGGCCGGTGGTCCCTGCCGTTTCGTGGAAGATCGTCAACAATGACTAGCTGGAGGTAGATGAAGGCAATCTGCCCGTTCTTTGTACATCCTACGGTGCAGAAAAAATGGACTGACCTATTTGTTTTCAGTCGAATGTTATTCTCATATAATCCTGTAGTAATTTAGTGTGCCATGCATGTTGTAGAGCTATGATATGTCTCCCGTCATTTATTTTTCACTGACCTGCTATCTGCTACCTTTACACAGTACTAATTCTGCACACACTTCACCCATACTCCCACTATTGTTTTTTTATGCATGGGTATTCAGACTCTGACGCAGTGTTGATGAATGCTGAAAAGAAAAGACAAAAGTCGCTCTAGTGTAATTCGAAGATAAGCACTAAGCGTTTCAGCGCTCTAAAGGATGCAGTGTCAAGAGTTGGAGACAGTAAACGTAGCTCTGGAGTTGATGATCTCAATTGCCACACACAACCATCCCAGGTGCTTGCTTTAACTTCGCACTGTCAAATGTGGTTGCATGTTGCATATGGTGTCTAGCTTGTATTGCTTCCAATTTGGTTTAATTGCATCTGCTTACTTTACACGTTATACCTTTGATAATGACATGCCTTCCTGTTTTTGATACATACTACATATGTCTATTAACCATGTTCGTACATCAAACTAATGCTCTTTTGTATCCCTCGTCAATCACTTATGATGAGACAGTCACCCGGGTGCGTTACTGTGAGACGTCTTACTCGTTTAAAGAGTGCAGTGTCATCCTCCCCACATGATTCTCAAGAAACAGCAAGGCTAAATGAAGATAGTCAATGTAGCTCTCTAGTTGATGACCGCAATTCCCCCACACAACCATCACAGGTGCTTGCTCTAACTTCGCAGTGTGATATGTTGTTGCCTGTTGCATACGATGTCTAGCTTGTAATGCTTCTAATTACGGTAAATTGCATCTGCTTAGTTTACACATTATACCAATCAATATGACATGCCTTCCTATTTTTGGTACACACTACATCTATGTGTTAACCATGTTCTTATATGAAACTACCTCTCTTTTGTATCCTGCATCAATCACTTACAATGAGTCACCTTTATTCATTGCATATTGCATATTATTTCTAGCCTGTTGCCATGTATTGCTTCTAATTTGGTAAAATACATTTGTTAGGGCACCCTTTCAATTTGGCAGAGTGATATTGGTTTCATCTTTCATATGGTTTCTAGCTTGCATTGATTCTAACAAGTTCAAGCACCTTGTGCTTAGTTTACACTTTATACATCATACATGTCAATATGTGACGCCGTCCTATTTTTCATACATATTCCATCCTCCGATCATGCGGCTCCCTTACATGAAAGTAGTGTTTGTCAGTATCATGCATCAATGAGTTCTAAGAGCAAATTTTATTCCTTTTTCTTGTGGGTTTGACCTGACAAGGCAAAATCAAGAAAGAGGAAGGAAAAGAGTAAGGAAGGCGATGATGGTGGTCCTCTGCAGCAACATAAATGGAGCATCTGTACCGATTCTCCTTGTACTGATAGTGCATTACAGGGTCCAAGTCTCCGCTCACCTAGTCCACCATCCAAGGTGCTTGCTCTAACTTGGCAGTGTGATATCTGGTTGCATGTTGCATATGGTGTCTAGCTTGTATTGCTCCTAATTAGTGTAAACTGCATCTTCCTAGATTATAGATGATACATGTGAATACGACACGCTTTCCTGTTTTTGGTACATACTATATTTGTCTATCACACCATGTTCTTACATGAAACTACTCTTCTTGTGTATCCTGCATCAGTCACTTATGATGGAACACCTTTAAGTTGGCAGTGTGATATTGGTTTGCGTCTTGAGTATGATTTCTAGCATGCATTCCTTCTAGTTTGATGAACGCCACCTATGACAAGACAATTTTAACTTGGCAGAGTGATATTGATTGCATCTTTCATATGTGTCTAGTTTGCAGTGCTTCTAATTTATTGAAGTGCCTTCTGCTTAGTTCCCACATCATAGGTGTGAATATGTCACGCCGTCCATTTTTGGTACATATTCCATCCTCGTATCATGACTTTGCCTTTCATCAGAGTACTGTTCGTCAGTATCATGCATCAATGAGTTTTGAAGAGCAAATTTTATTCCTTTTTCTTGTGGGTTTGACTTGACAAGGCAAAATCAAGAAAGAGGAAGGAAAAGTGTAAGGAAGGCGATGATGGTGGTCCTCTGCAACAACGTAAACGGAGCATTTGTATCGATTCTCCTTGTACTGATAGTACATTACAAGGTCCAAGTCTCCGCTCCCCTACACCACCATCCAAGGTGCTTGCTCTAACTTGGCAGTGTGATATCTCATTGCATGTTGCATATGGTGTCTAGCTTGTATTGCTCCTAATTAGTGTAAACTCCATCTGCTTAGCTGACACATGATACGTGTGAATATGACACACTTCCTATTTTTGGTACATACTATATCTGTCTATCACACCGTGTTCTTACATGAAACTACTCTTCTTGTGTATCCTGCATCAGTCACTTATGATGGAACACCTTTAAGTTGGCAGTGTGATATTGGTTTGCCTCTTGAATATGATTTCTAGCATGTATTGCTTCTAGTTTGATGAACGCCACCTATGACGTGACCGTTTTAACTTGGCAGAGTGATATTGATTGCACCTTTCATATGGTGTCTAGTTTGCAGTGCTTCTAATTTGTTGAAGTGCCTTATGATTAGTTACCACATCATAGGTGTGAATATGTCAAGCCGTCCATTTTTTCGTACATATTCCATCCTTGTATCATGACTTTGCCTTTCATCAGAGTAGTGTTCGTCAGTATCATGCATGAATGAGTTCTGAAGAGCAAATTATATTCCTTTTTCTTGTCGGTTTGACCTCACATTGCAAAATCAATAAAGCTGAAGGAAATTGGCAAGGCATTGCATGATGGTGGTCCTTCCAAGCAACTGAAACGGAGGCTCTCTACAGATTATACTCCGCCATCTTCCCAACAATATTCGCAAGACAACGCAAGGCTAGACAGTCAACGTAGCTGTGTAGATGACGAGCACATCTCCCCTACTCCACCATCACAATTGCTTGCTCTAACTTGGCACTATTATATGTGGTTGCATGTTGCGTATGATGTCTGGCTTGTATTGGTTCTAACTTTGTTGAATTGCATCTGCTTACTTTACACATTATGCCTGTGAATATGACACATGTTCCTGTTTCTAGAACATACATGTACATGATGGGCACATCTCCCCTACTCCACCATCACAGGTGCTTGCTCTAACTTGGCACTATTATATATGGTTGAATGTTGCGTATGATGTCTAGCTTGTATTGCTTCTAACTTTGCTGAATTGCATCTGCTTACTTTACACATAATGCATGTGAATATGACACGTGTTCCTGTTTCTAGAACATACGTGTACATGATGAGAACATCTCCCCTACTCCACCATCATAGGTGCTTGCTCTAACTTGGAACTGTTATATGTGGTTGCGTTTTCCATATGATGTCAAGTTTGTATTGCTTCTGATTATGTTGAATTGCATCTGCGTAGCTTACAACTTATACCTGCAACGATCACTTACCCATAAGATACATTTAACTTGGGACTGTGATGTAGGTTGCATCTTGCATTGTCTTCTAGCTTGTACTGCTTCTAATTTCTTGAAATAGCACTTACGACGAGACACCTTTTACCTGATAGAGTGATATTGGTTGCATGTTCATATGGTGCCTAGCTTTCATTTCTTCTAATTTTGTTGAAATGCCTTCCGCTTACTGTTTTTTCATACATATCCATCCTCCTATCGTACGTGTGAATATGAAACACTGTCTTTTTTTGTATATATATTCCATCCTCCTATCCTGCGCTTGCCTTACATCAAAGTAGTATTCGTCTGTATCATGCATCAACCAGTTATGCAGAGCTAATTTAATTCATCTTCTTGTGGTTTTGACTTCATAAGGTAATATCTGAAAATAGGAAGGAAAAGAGTAAGTTAGGGGATGTTGGTGGTCCTCCGCACCGACGCAAACAGATACTCTCTAGATTTGCACTACTACTGCTAATGAAGTTGAAGTCCCAAGTCTACATGATGAGTTCATCTCCCGTACTCCACCATCGCAGGTGCTTGCTCTAAGTTGACAGTGTGATAATTGGTTTCATGTTGCATATGTTGTCTAGGCTGTATTTCTTCTATTTTGATTGAATTGCACCTGCTGAGTTCATACGTTATACATGTGCATATGACATGGCGTTCTTTGTCTAGAATACATTGCATCTATCAATCATACCATATTCTTACATCAAAGTACTGATGTTGTGTATCCCGCATCAGTCACTCATGATTGGACACTTTTAACATGGCAGTTTGATAGTGGTTGCATCTTGCATTGATTTCTACGTTGTACTGCTTCTAATTTTTAGAATTTCCACTTATGACATGACACTTTTAACTTGGCAGAGTAATATTGGTTACATCTTTCATATGGTGTCTAGCTTGCATTACTTTTATTTTCTTGAAAATCCTTCTTATTAGTTTACACATCATAGCTGTGAATATGTCATGCCGTCCTGTTTTTCTTACATATTCCATCCTCACACGGTTGTCTTACATCAAAGTATTGCTTGTATATATCATGCATCAATGAGTTCTGAAGAGCGATTTTATTCTTTTGTGTTGTGGGTACGGCTTGACATGGAAAAGTCGAAAAAGAGCAAGGAAAATAATATAGTAGGGAGTGGTGTTACTCGTCGGGTGAAACGGAAAAGGATCTACCGTCCAGATTCTGGTGGTACTTATAGTGCGGTAGAAGTTCCAAGTCCACCGGCTAAATCTACACACACAGTATCACCTGCTAAACCAGCTGCATCATCCGCTTCAACTGTACCAGCATCTCAACGAGTTACTCGTTCGTTTGCTCCGGAACTAGCTAGTTCCCAAGGTGCCTTCACACCTAACACTACTTCTGAAGCACTGCTGACACAACAGGAATTGGTAAGATCAGATGAACCTCATGATCATCAACACCAAGACGGTACCTGATCGAGTCAAGTTACAGTTGCTTGCTCCTTTATATGTACTCTCATAGTTTGATGTACAGTAACACTTTCCATATTCATTGTTGAACTAGCACCACGACGCAAGCGGAAATAGACATCACGGATAATGCTTGAAAGATTAACAAAATCTAACGGAGGAAGAATGGAGATCCATTTTGAGGCAGGTTTAAAAAGGCCATGTGATGCTATATAGTCAGCCAAGTTAGTATCAGAGGCAGTCGTTGCCGTTAGGTGTCATGCACGTATCCTCCCAACGTGAATCTAGTACATGAATGAGAAAGACAATACCCAGTTTAACACCTTCCTTGACCATTTATCCATAAGTAATGTTATTCATCCCAATTAGTAATATTGTCTTGCTCTGTCCCATACTTTCTAGCTTCCTCCTAATAAGACTCATATTCTTTTTTCAACAGATGAGGTTCAAGTTGGATCCGAAAGACGATGCAACTAAACAAGCATGCACTCATGTTTTTCAGTCTGCTCTACGACAGTATTAGTACCACCTTAGAAAATCTCACTTTGAAGGCAAGGCTAACAATGAAATCGCCCAAACATCTCCAGTGGAATATATTACAGATGAAGACTGGACAACCCTCGTTAAACACTGGTCTGATCCAAAGTATCAGGTAGGCTATATGTATTTGATCAGACCACATATTGTACTTGTATTTATGTATGTGCCTTAAAATTGTATCTTCTTCTAGGCTAACTGTTTGAGGAACAAGACCAACCATTCTAAAGTGAAATTCCAACAGATAACATGATCTCGTAGCTATATTGCACACTGCGAGGCTCTTGTAAATAGCTGCTACTTCCTTCTTTTTTCTGTGCCATATTATCGTATCTATATTGACTTGTTCCAAATACAGAGGAAAGCCTGTGTGGACCAAAAAGAACCTGAACCAAATGCAGTGCAAATCTTCAAGGATTGCCACACGAGCAAGATGAAGGGCATGAGCACACCAGTTTAAGCCGCTATTGTAAGTCCTTACTCCTCCTGCCTTTGAACTGATTGGTACTATGATGTGTTCATTTAACTACTTGGTTTGCAGCCAATGTCAGTTACTCTGTTAACTTTTATACACAGTTGTCTTAACGTATCATTTCACCTTACATGGTTTAAAAGAGATGAAGGATATTCTTTTGGTCTTGATTTGTATTCTAGTTGTTATGTTCATGTGCGCACACAACGATAAAATAGCATGTTTGTTTTATATCTGTTTGCCCATGATATGAATGATGTCATACTATGTTCATCCTACTTTAAACCGTGTCTCTTTATCCTTAGATGTCAACGAATGTGAGGAAATAGACAATACAATAGGCATGCTACATGGACATATGTTCCCAAAGTGATTTTATTATGTAGTTGGAACTACAATACATGCTAATGTATTACAGTAGTTCACCAAAATAAGTTATGTATAAACGTGTAACCAACTTTGTTTGTTTTTGTCTCATTAGTAACTTATCTGGTACACTAATCTACAAGTTCAAACTTTCAGGAAGCTATGGAAAAAATGATTGAACAGCAACAATCACCTCAAGGTGATGAGGCTACCACCGGCACAATGTCACCTCTTGCTGTAGGGCGTCAGTATCTCTCCACAAATAGTGCAAAAAGCACCTTCCTGCGTAATTTTGGGTTGGTTGTCAAGGTAACCTCGTCCAAATCGCCTACTGAACAAAATCTTCCTGCTAGACAGAGTGATATATCTGTGCACCAGTCACAGGTCCAATCCCTAATGGACGTCGTTTTGGAAACAAGAATAGTGGTTGACAAATGTTGTCAAGATAAGAATGGTTTTGAAACCACATTATCAGACATTCGCTTCGTTGTTTTAGAGCAATGGCGGAAAAAAGGTAAAGATCGTGCTGCTCCATCAGATTCTACAACATGAAACATTAGCACTCAGGTAAAATGATCTGTGCTTCTATACATCTGATGGAGCTTTTATCTGCAAGGACTGTAAACTTTATGCCAACAGGCCTTTTGTTGTGATACAACATTTATGATGTTGCCAAAGGCTGCAATAATTACGACGCTATTTTTGTATAGTGTAGGTTTATCTTAGTAATGCATTCGGCCGAAAGCTTCGTAGGAGCCCAACATGCCAACATTCGTCGGGCCCATTCCAATTGGGATAAAAACGATTATGGACCGAAATTTGCATGTAGCCCACAAAATATATCTGGGCCTAAATCAGCATAAGATTTCATATTTTTCTGGTAGGCCTGTGCCCATAGTGGGCATTTAACATGCCTAAACATAATTTGGGCCATAATTTACGATGCGGATCTTTCACAGGCCGAAATTCGGACGGGCCGTAAATGCGCCGACCTAATACACGGTCCTTTAACAGGCTGGAAGTTCGGTCGGGCTAGATTATCGTCATTTTTATATGGGCCGTTAATGGGCCCGATGTGATATTGGGCCACATATGGCCCATGGATTTCATCCGACGATAACAGGCCGACAATCACAATAGGCCAAAAGTGGCCCAAATCTATAGTGGGCCTCTAACAGGCTGAATGTCAGACATGGCCGAATATGACCAAAATCCTTTACGGTCATTTATGGGCCGAAAGTTTCAATGGCCTGTAAATGGGCCCAAATGAAGCAGGACCTTTAAAAGGCCGGAAATACACCGGGTTGTAATTCGGCCCATATACTTAGCGGACTGTTAACGGGCCAGAAGTGACCATGGGCCGCGATGATGACAAGTTTAGGACAGGCCGTTGATGGACCGATTTGACACTAGCCGTACATGCCTTAACTGGGAATGTTTGGCCTTTAGGTGGGCCGGCCCATTATGGTCCGCATAATCTCGCGGGCCTTTAGCTGGGTCGGCCCATTATGGCCCGCAAAATCTCGTGGGCCTTTAGCTGGGCCGACCCATTATGATACGCAAAATCTCGTGGGCCTTTTGCTAGGCTGGCCCATTATGGACCGCAAAATCTTGTGGGCCTTTAGTTGGGCCGGCCCATTTAAACTTTATGGGCCACTTTTGGGCCGGTCCACGTGTTAACATATCATAGGCGCATCTCGCCCATTGGATGAGTGACACCTGTGCCAACGCGGAGCTGACATGTGTTTCCGTGAGCCAATCAGAATTTTACACGTGGAAAATCCCCATTGGTCCGGGCTATTAACGGGTTATCGGATCCAAAATCGGACCCGATAGCTTAACGGCGTTCCGTTACGGTGGATGCCACGTGTGGGTCACCCTTGACGAAAGCACTTCTGTGACGCGCGATTTATCGTCATGGAAGTGGACACTTCCGTGATGACAATTTTGGTAATGTCATGGAACACTTCTACGACGGCACATGTATGACTATCTTCATTCTGTCATATTTGTCATGGATGTACATCCATGACAGAAAATGTGGCCTACTGTGACAAACACGTATCATCACGGAAGTGTATTTTTTTGTAGTGATAGGACATGTAGGATTGCAATCTATATCAAGAACAATGAAATCTATGGGCACATAATTCCTATTTGCAACAATAAGAACATCATTAATCCTTCGCATAGGTTTCTTAATAGTGGAATCCGCAAGATACAAAATTAAAGAACAATCATCAAACAAAGTCTTTGGAATCGTAGATACGCTAGCAACCAAATCACACAAAGCATGGCACTCATAATCTTTAATCTTGATCTTAATAGTAGGTTCCCACTCATCATAAAGTTTTCTAGGAATAGAAACTTCAAATTCAAGCTTTTCTTCGAAAGAATGCATCATAGCATCAACGATATGTTTAGTAAAAGCTATATTTTGATTATAAGAATGAGGAAAATTCAACATGGATTGCAACAAGAAATACAATCTATTAAAGAACGATTATCATAAATAAATTCCTTGAAATACAAAATAGTGGGTTCATTACTACTTAAAGTTTTGACCTTTCCAATCCCACTTTTATCAATTTTTGCATCAAGATCTAAAAACTCTGAATCATTGGGATGCCTTTTAACTAAAATTGACTCATCTCCAATCCCATATTTATCAAGATTCATATTGTAAAAAAAGATTCAATAGGAGTCACATCAATCACTTTAAGATCTTCATCATTATTTTCACGGAAACTAGAAGAGCACGTTCTGACAAACCAATATTTTTTAACACGCATCTTAGAGGTTCTTTCTTTGCACTCGTCAATGGAAATTCTCATAGCTTTGAGAGACTCATTGATATCATGCTTGGGTGGAATATATCTAAGTTTCAAAGGATCAACATCAAGAGAAATTCTATCCAAGTTCCTAGCCAAATCGTTAATCTTAAGCATTTTTTCTTCAATCAAAGCATTAAAATTCCTTTGCGCACTCATAAATACTTTAACACTATTCTCAAAATCAGAGGACATCTTATTATAATTTCCATAAGATTTTTTGTAGGAATTACCATAATTATGAGAGGAATTACTAGGGAACGGCCTAGGAAATTTCCTCTATATGCGTTGTTACGAAAATTGTTCCTACCAAAAAAATTCACATCCACAGATTCATTATTATTCTCAATCAAAGTAGACAAGGGCATATCATTAGGATCAATATGAGTACCCCTGTTAGCAAATAATTTCATAAGCTGATCCATCTTTCCACTCAAAACATTAATCTCTTCAATTGCATGCACTTTTTTACTAGTGGAAGATCTTTTGGTATGCCATTGAGAATAATTAACCATTATATTATCTAGGAGTTTAGTAGCTTCTCCTAAAGTGATTTCAATAGAAGTACCTCCCGCGGACGAATCTAAAATATTTCTAGAAGCAAAGTTCAATCCGGCATAAAAGTTTTGTATAATCATCCATAAATTCAAACCATGAGTAGGGCAATTTCTTATCATAAGTTTCATCCTCCCCCAAGATTGTTCAACATGTTCATGATCAAGTTATTTAAAATTCATAATATCGTTCCTAAGGGAGATGATCTTAGCGGGAGGAAAATACTTGGAAATAAAAGAATCTTTACACTTATTCCATGAATCAATACTATTTTTAGGCAAAGATGAGAACCAAGTTTTAGCACGATCTCGAAGTGAAAACAGAAAATGCTTCAATTTAACAAGATCATTATCCACGTCTCTTTTCTTTTGCATATCACACAAATCACTGAAATTATTTAGATGCAATGCGACATCTTCACTGGGAAGGCCAGAAAATTGATCTTTCAAAACGAGATTTAATAAAGCAACATTGATTTCACAAGATTCCGCATTAGTAGCGGGAGCAATCGAAAAACTGATAAAATCATTATTATTGGGTGTTTGAAAAGTCTCACAATTTAGTATTCTCTCGAGCCATCGTGACAAAGCAAGCAATCCAACACACAAGCACACAAAAAGCAAGCGTGGAAGATGAACGGAAAAAGGGCGAATAAAAGGCAAATCTTTTCGAAAATTATAGAAGTGGGGGAGAGGAAAAAGAGAGGCGTATGGCAAATAATGTAAATGCAAGAGATGAGATTTTTATGAAGGGTACTTGGTATGTCTTGATTTGACGTAGATCTTAACGACACCAGAGATTGGCGAGTTTATAGAAGACAAATCTTGACTCTTGACTTGGCGTAGATATTCGCGGCAATGGCGCCAGGAATTCTTCCTGCTACCTCTTGAGCTTGCGTTGGTTTTTCCGTTGAAGAGGAAAGGGTGATGCAGCAAAGTAGAGTAAGTATTTCCCTCGGTTTGAGAACCAAGATATAAATCGAGTAGGAGACAATGCTCAAGTCGCCAAATACCTTCACAAACTATCAACAACTTGCACCCGACGCGGTAAAAGGGGTTGTCAATCCCTTCATGGTTACTTGCAAAAGTGAGATCTGATAGAGATAAATAAATGGTAAAGTATTTTTTTGGTATTTTTGATTTATAGATTGGAAAGTAAAAGATTGCAAAAATAGTAAATAGGAAACTAATATTGTAGATCGAAAACTTATATGATGGAAAATAGACCCAGGGGCCATAGGTTTCACTACAGGCTTCTCTTAAGATAGAAATTATTATGGTGGGTGAACAAATTACTGCCAATCAATTGATTGAAGAGTGCATAATTACGATGATATCTCAGATAATGATCATGAATATAGGCATCACGTTCGTGTCAAGTAGACCGACTCCTGCCCGCATCTACTACTATTACTCCACACATCGACCGACTCTTGCCTGCATCTAGAGTATTAATTTCATGAAGAACTGAGTAACACATTAAGTAAGATGACATGATGTAGCAGAATTAACTCAAGCAATATGATGAAAACCCCATCTTGTTATCCTCCATGGAAACAATACAATACATGTCTCGTCCCCTTCTGTCACTGGGTGAGATCACCACAAGATTGAACCCAAAGCAAATCACTTCTCCCATTGTAAGAAAAATCAATCTAGTTGGCCAAACCAAACTGATAGTTCGAAGAGAATTACTAAGCTATCAAATCATTCATATAAGAATTCAAAGAAGATTGAAATAATATTCATAGATAAACTGATCATAAATCCACAATTCATCGGATATTGGCAAACACACAGCAAAAGAACATTACATCAGATAGATCTCCAAGAACATCAAGGAGAACATGGTATTGAGAATCAAAGAGAGAGAAGAAGCCATCTAGCTACTAGCTATGGACCTGTAGGTCTATGGTAAACAACTCACTCTTCATCGGAAGAGCAATAGGGTTGATGTAGATGCCCTCTGTGGTTGAATCCCCCTTTGGCAGAGTACCGTAAAAGGCCTCCAGATGGGATCTCGCCGATACAGAAAGTTACATCAGTGGAAAAGTGGTTTCAATGCCTCCTCTAGGGTTTCTGGAATATATGTGAATATATAGGCGGAAGAATTAGGTCGGTGGAGTCATGAGGGGCCCACAAGGGTGGGGGGGGGGCGCCATCCCCCCTTGTGGCCGCCTAGTAGCTCTTCTGACTTGGTTCTCAACTCTCCGGGGGTGTCGCATGGTCCAGAAAAATCATCGTAAAGTTTCATTCCGTTTGGACTCTGTTTGATATCCTTTTATGTGAAACTCAAAAACAAGGAAAAACAGAAACTGGCACTGGGCTCTAGGTTAATAGGTTAGTCCCAAAAATAATATAAAATAGCATAATAATGCATATAAAACATCCAAAACATATTATATAATAGCATGGAAAAAGAAAAAAAATATAGATACGTTGGAGACGCATCAAACCTCCCGACGCCATTCTAGGTGATGTCATCTGCCGTCTCTCCACTAAGGAGGGCATCCGTACTCAAATATGGACAACTCGTTGGCGCCCTCTATGGCGCACCGCTCCTCTAAATCTCGACTTTGGTGATATCCCTGTCGCTCGTATTTTAAGCCTCTAGAAACAGTTCATATCGACATAGTCTCCATGCTCGTCAGCAAGGATCTTATCCGCATAAGATATTTTGGAACTCGGTGCCATTTTCAATCTGACGTTGATGGTTTGAGCCTTCCAGAAGCCATGCTCTCCGGCCATTAGGGAGCAGTTCATCGTCTATGCATTTCGGCGTGCTAACTCCACTGTAGACCCTCTACAGTCGACACCTGACTTTGATCCCCCAGACTGAACAATCTCCAGGTTCGCGAGTTCTACTACATGTTCCCACATATCGTGAGAAAAAACATCACACTACCACATGAAATTGCTTCGTTCGCGCCCTCGCCACCGACTTCCATGCCACGGTTTTCCTTCTCACTACACACCGTCAGATTTTCTCTCTGCCAAATACAAGACAACTATGCACGATCGTTTAAAATTCCACTGCTCAAGAGGCTTTCATTTTTGGAGGTTGATATATCAGACGTCTCACTACAAAGCATACTCAACTCTGGTTGCCCTGCCCTCGAGTGTCTCTTGCTTGTCTGTAATAACCTGGACCATTGCCTATGAATAAACTTAGCTAAAGTTGAAGTCATTTGCATCCTTTGTGAGAATGGCAAACTCATTGTTGAGGACGCGCCCTCACATAAACGGTTGATCCACGATATTCGAAGCCGACACTTGGAGATAACAGTCTACTCTGCACCTAAACTTGAGTGTTTGGACATTTTTTACAAAGGATTTCCTGAATCCAAGATTGCGTCTGGCTCTACAATTATTCAGGTACTCACTTTTTGCACCATACTCTTGAGTTGCATTCTTTCCAGTGCACAAGTTTCATGTCATGCAACCATTATTCAGCTAATTTTAAGACATATGCTTGATGCAGGCTTCGTCTGTAGTCAGCCTATTAATAGTGGTTTGATAATCCACAAGTATAGGGGATCACAATAGTTTTCGAGGGTAGAGTATTCAACCAAAATTTATTGATTCGACACAAGGGGAGCCAAAGAATATTCTCAAGTATTAGCAGTTGAGTTGTCAATTCAACCACACCTGAAAGACTTAATATCTGCAGCAAAGTATTTAGTAGCAAAGTAGTATGGAAGTAACAGTAACGGTGGCAAAAGTAACAGTAGTAGTTTTGTAGCAATTGTAATAGTGGTAACGGAAAAGTAACTAAGCAAAGATCAATATGTGAAAAGCTCGTAGGCATTGGATCAGTGATGGATAATTATGTCGGATGCGATTCCTCATGCAATAGTTATAGCATAGGGTGACACAGAACTAGCTCCAGGTCATCAATGTAATGTAGGCATGTATTCTGAATATAGTCATACGTGCTTATGGAAAAGAACTTGCATGACATCTTTTGTCCTACCCTCCCGTGGTAGCGGGGTCCTATTGGAAACTAAGGGATATTAAGGCCTCCTTTTAATAGAGTACCAGACCAAAGCATTAACACTTAGTGAATACATGAAATCCTCAAACTACGGTCATCACCGGGAGTGGTCCCGATTGTAGTCCCTTCAGGGTTGCCGGATCATAACACATAGTAGGTAATTTTTGACTTGCAAGAAAGGATCAAGAACTCACAAATATTCATGAAAACATAATAGGTTCAGATCTGAAATCATGGAACTTGGGCCCTAGTGACAAGCATTAAGAGTGGTAAAGTCATAGCAACATCAATCTTAGAACGTAGTGGATACTAGGGATCAAACCCTAACAAAACTAACTCGATTACTTGGTAAATCTCATCCAACCCATCACCGTCCAGCAAGCCTATGATGGAATTACTCACGTAGGTCGGTGAGCATCATGGAATTGGTGATGGAAGAAGGTTGATGATGATGACAGCGACGATCTCCACTCTCCGGAGCCCTGAACGGACTCCAGATCATCCCTCACGAGAGAGATTAGGGCTTGGCGGTGGCTCCGTATCGTAAAACGTGATGAATCCTTCTCAATGATTTTTTTCACCCCGAATATGAATATATGGAGTTGGAGTCGAGGTCGGTGGAGCCTCAGGGGGCCCACGAGACAGGGGGCGCGCCTAGGGGGTGGGCGCGCCCCCACCCTCATGGACAGGGTGTGGCCCCCTGGTCTTGATTCTTTTGCAAGTATTTTTTATATATTCCAAAAATATTCTCCATGGATTTTCATGTCATTCCAAGGACTTTTATTTCTACACAAAAATAACACCATGGCAATTCTGCCAAAAACAGCGTCAGTCCGGGTTTGTTCCATTCAAATCATGCAAGTTAGAGTCCAAAACAAGGGAAAAAGTGTTTGGAAATGTAGATATGTTGGAGACGTATCAACTCCCCCAAGCTTAAACATTTGCTTGTCCTCAAGCAATTCAGTTGACAAACTGAAAGTGATAAAGAAAAACTTTTACAAACTCTGTTTGCTCTTATTGTTGCAAATATGTAAAGCCAACTTTCAAGTTTTCAACAAAGATTATGAACTAACCACATTCACAATAACATTTAGGTCTCATGTTTACTCATGTAAATGGCATAATCAACTAGAGAGCAATAATAATAAACCTCGGATAACAACACTTTCTCAAAACAATCATACTATGATATAACAGGATGGTATCCCGCTAGCCCTTTGTGAGACCGCAAAACATAAATGCAGAGAACCTCTGAAGATCAAGGACCGACTAGATATTGTAATTCATGGTAAACAGAGATCCAGTCAAAATCATACTCAATGTAAATTAATAGCAATGCATGCAAATGACAGCGATGCTCTCCAACTGGTGCTTTTTAATAAGAGGATGATGACTCAACATAAAACTAAATAGATAGGCCCTTCGCAAAGGGAAGCAGGGATTTGCAGAGGTGCCAGAGCTCGAGTTTTGAAATAGAGATAATTAATATTTTGAGTGGCATACTTCCATTGTCAACAGAAAAACCAAGAGTTCTTGATATCTTCCATGCAACACACATTATAGGCGGTTCCCAAACAGAATGGTAAAGTTTATACTCCCCCGCCACCAACAAGCACAGTCCACGGCTGGCCTGAAACAACGGGTACCGTCCATACCAACAACAGCCCTGGGGGAGTTTTGTTTAATTATTTTGATTTGATTTGAGCATGGGACTCGGCATCCCAGTTACCAGCCACTTTATCATGAATGATGAGCGGAGTCCACTCATCGTGAGAATAACCCACCTAGCATGGAAGATATAGAGGGCCCTAGTTGATACATGAGCTATTCGAGCATACAAAACAGAATTTCATTTAAAGGTTTAGAGTTTGGCACATACAAATTTACTTGGAACGGCAGGTAAATACCGCCTATAGGAAGGTATGGTGGACTCATATGGAATAAGTTTGGGGTTATGGAAGTGGATGCACAAGCAGTATTCCCGCTTAGTACAAGTGAAGGCTAGAAAGAGACTGGGAAGCGACCAGCTAGAGAGCGACAACAGTCATGAACATGCATTAAAATAAATCAACAATGAGTGCAAGCATGAGTAGGATATAAATCACCATGAACATAAATATCGTGGAGGCTTTGTTGATTTTGTTTCGACTACATGCGTGAATATGCCAAGTCAAGCCCATCGAATTGTTCAAAGGAGGATACCACCCCATCATACCACATCACAACCATTTTAATTGCATGTTGGCACACAAGGTAGACCATTATAAACTCCTAGCCAATTAAGCATGGCATGAGCAACTATAATCTCTAATTGTCACTGCAAGTATGTTTCATTCATAATAGGTTGAATCAGGAACGATGAACTAATCATATTTACAAAAACAAGATAGGTCGAGTTCATACCAGCTTCTCTCACCTCAATCAGTTCATCATATATCATCATTATTGCCTTTCGTTGGCACGACCGAACGGTGTGGATAATAATAATAGTGCATGTGCATTGGACTAAGCTGGAATTTGCAAGCATTTAATACAAGGGAGAAAACAAGGTAGCATGGATCTTGGTTAAATCAACAATAATGCATATTAAAGCTACTCAACATTTTCATCATGGTCTTCTCCTCTTGACCCCCAAAGAAAAGAAAAGAAATAAAACTATTTACACGAGAAAGCTCCCAACAAGCAAAAGAAGAACGAGAAATCTTTTTGGGTTTTCTTTTAATTACTACTACTACAGGCATGGAAAGTAAACTAGATGAAAGCTATAATTTTTTTTGTTTTTCTTAAGGTTTTTCAAACACACAAGAAGAAGGCTTAGAAAGGAAAATAAACTAGCATGGATAGTACAATGAAAAAGTATGAGCACCGACAATTAGAATGAGTGTGCGAACATGAATGTAATGTTGGTGAGAAATACCTACTCTCCCAAGCTTAGGCTTTTGGCCTAAGTTGGTATATGGCCACGGCTGGCCTGGCGGATATCCAAAATTGTAGTTGGGGTTGTACTAGGATGCAGCGGCTATTGCCTAATGAGCTGCAGCTTGGAGACGAGCCGCCTCTGTCATCTCCTCATACTCATTCACCTCCTCCCTGGTTATAACATATCTCCTTTTTTCCTAAAAGTCAAAGAAAGTAGGAGCAGGGAGAGCAATATGGACAGTGCGACGTCTGTTAAAGATTAGTCGGTACTGGAGGAATTGTTCATTCCTCTCAACGAACTGATGGCGAGCCATAGCATTATAATCTAGATAAGCAGGAGGCAACTTTATATCATTTCCATGTATGGGTACATGAAGATAATTAGCTACACGAGTCGCATAAATTCCACCAAAGAAATCTCCACTTAAACGGTTAAGATGTAACCTTCGTGCAACAATACCTCCCAAGTTATATTGTTTATCACTTAATACCACACTCTCGAGGACACAAAGATCTGGAATGCACATGTGGCAAGCCTCATCTTTACCGTTAATGCATCTACCAACGAAGAGAGCAAAATAATGTATGGAAGGGAAATGAATGCTCCCTATGGTAGCTTGTGTGATTTCTCTAGATTCCTTTACAGTGATACTAGCTAGAAAGTCCTTATATTCAGCTTTGCGAGGTTCACTAACATTACCCCACCGTGGGAGTTTACAAGCATCATAAAAATCTTCTAAGTCCATGGTATATGATTTATCATAAAGATCAAATAAAATAGTGTGAAAATTATGTTAGGATGTAAATTTAAACCGTCTGACAAAGGAATCAGTTAGGTAGTGGTACTATGGGCACTTATGTGACACGAAGTCCTCAAGATCAGCATTACGCACATACATGTCAAATTCATCTTTGATGCCTGCCTGGATCATAAACTCTTCCGACAGCCATTCACAAGGTCGCACTTGAGCTTCCCTCGGTGGTTCATCGTCCGGCTCACGTATCGCGAGCCTTGGTACTTGCTTCCTTGAGGAACCACCTTGGTAAATTTTCCTATGCATTTTTCTCTGAAAAATTTCTGAAATTTTTAGTGACTAAAAATAAAAGTGAACCAACCTCAACAAGATTGATAGCAACTACTCCCACAAGTGCCTAGAGACTATATCATGCATTAAAACTACTTGGGACCACATTGACATGCAAGCTCAAGAACAGGATCACCTAAGCAGCAAAAATTTGCAATAAATAAAGCACTAGAACAAAAACTAATTGGACCATTGGAGGAGTCACATACCGAAGAACAATGTCCCGAAACAGTTTTGTGATTGGAGCTTTGAGCAAGGAGATCGAAAACGGCAACAAGATGAGCTAGAACATGGGTTTGAGCTATAGGAGGATTTTTTATGGAGGAAGATGAAGTGTGTGGGTGCTGGGATAAGTGGAGGGGGCCATGTGGGGCCCATGAGGCTGGGGGCTTGCCTAGGGGGGGTGGGTGCGCCCTGTACCCTCGTGGCCAGGTGGTGTGCCCCCCTGATGTGTTCTGAGTGCCAAATATTCTTAAATATTCTGGAAAATTTCATATTTCATTTTCGGGGCATTTGGAGAACTTCTATTTTCGGGGTATTTTTTATTGCAAGGATAACTCAGAAAACAGACAGAAAATACCTTTTTTCTTTATTTAATCTAAATAACAGAAAGTAAAAGGAGGGTACAGAGAGTTGTGCTTTCTAACTTCATCCATCTCATGCTCATCGAAAGGAATCCACTAACAAGGTTGATCAAGTCTTGTTAACAAACTCTTTCCGAATAACATGAAACCGAAGAATTTTTTAATAACACTAGGTTACCTCAACGGGGATATGCATGTCCCCAATAATAAGAATATCATATTTCTTCTTGACAGTATGGACAGGAAATTCAAAACCTCCAATAATAATCGTTGAAAATTTTCCAATAGAATTGATACTGTGGACTTCAGGTTGTTTCCTCGGAAAGTGTACCGTATGCTCATTAACATTAACATGAAAAGTGACATTGCCTTTGTTGCCATCAATAACAGCCCATGCAGTATTCAATAAGGGTCTACCAAGGATAATCGACATACTATCGTCCTCGTGAATATTAAGAATAACAAAGTCCATTAGAATAGTAACGTTTGCAACCACAACAGGCACATCCTCACAAATACCAACAGGTATATCGGTTGATTTATCGGCCATTTACAAAGATATTTCAGTAGGTGTCAACTTATTCAAATCAATTCTACGATATAAAAAGAGAGGCATAACACTAACACCGGCTCCAAGATCACATAAAGCAGTTTTAACATAGTTTCTTTTAATGGATCATGGTATAGTTGGTACTCCTGGATCTCCTAGTTTCTTTGGCATTCCACCTTTAAAAGTGTAATTGGCAAGCATGGTGGAAATCTCAACTTCCGGTATCTTTCTTTTATTTGTAATAATGTCTTTCATATACTTGGCATAAGGATTCGTTTTAAGCACACCAGTCAAACGCATACGCAAAAAGATAGGTCTAATCATTTCAGCAAAGCGCTCAAAATCCTCATCATCCTTTTTCTTGGATGGTTTAGGAGGAAAAGGCATGGTTTTCTGAACCCATGGTTCTCTTTCTTAAAAGTGCTTCCTAGCAATGAAGTCTCCCTTATCATAATGTTGATTCTTTGATTGTGGGTTATCAATATCAACAGCGTGTTCAATCTCTCCATCATCGTTATTGCTAGGCTCAGCATCAACATGAACATCATCATTAACATTATCACTAGGTTCATGTTCATTACCAAATTGTGTTTCAGCATCAGAAATAGAAATATCATTGGGATTCTCAGGTGTGTCAACAACAGGTTCACTAGAAGCATGCAAAGTCCTATTATTTTTCTTTTTCTTCTTCTTAGATGGACTAGGTGCATCAACATTAGTTCTCTGAGAATCTTGCTCAATCTTCTTATGGTGGCCCCCGGGATACAAAGGTTCCTGAGTCATTCTACCCCCTCTAATCAAAACTCTAATAGCATTATCATTTTTCTTACTATTTAATTCATTGAGCAAATCATTTTGTGCTTTAAGCACTTGTTCTACTTGAGTGGTAACCATAGAAGCATGTTTACTAATGAGTTTAAGTTCACCTTTTACTCTAGACATATAATCACTCAAGTGTTCAGTCATATAAGCATTACGTTTCAATTGTCTACTAACATAAGCATTAAAGTTTTCTTGTTTGACAATAAAATTATCAAACTCATCTAAGCATTGGCTAGCAAACTTATAACGGGGAATATCATCTTCATCAAATCTATAGAGAGAATTTACCTTTACTACATGTGTCGGGTTATCAAGACCATGTATTTCTTCAATAGGTGGTAAATTCACATCTTCAGCTCTAATACCTTTTTCTTCCATAGATTTCTTTGCCTCTTTCATATCTTCAGGACTGAGAAATAGAATACCCCTTTTCTTCGGAGTTGGCTTAGGAGTTGATTCAGGAAGTGTCCAGTTATTTTCATTACTCAACATATTATTAAATAGCAATTCATCTTGATCAACAGTTCTTTCCGTGAAAACACAACCATCACAACTATCCAGGTGGTCAGTGGAAGCATCGGTTAGTCCATTATAAAAGATATCAAGTATTTCATTTTTCTTAAGAGGATGATCAGGCAAAGCATTAAGTAATCGGAGAAGCCTCCCCCAAACATGTGGGAGACTCTCTTCTTCAATTTGCACAAAATTATATATTTCCCTTAAGGCAGCTTGTTTCTTATGAGCGGGAAAATATTTAGCAGAGAAGTAATAAATCATATCCTGGGGACTATGCACACAACCAGGATCAAGAGAATTAAACAATGTTTTAGCATCACCCTTTAACGAGAACGGAAATAGCTTAAGGATATAATAGTAACGAATTTTTTCCTAATTGGTGAATAGGGTGGCTATATCATTCAATTTAGTAAGATGTGCCACAACAGTTTCAGATTCATAACCATGGAAAGGATCAGATTCAACCAAAGTAATTAACTCAGGATTGACAGAGAAATCATAATCCTTATCAGAAATACAAATAGGTGAAGTAGCAAAAGCAGGGTCATATTTCATTCTAGCATTCAAAGACTTTTCTTTCAGCTTAGCTAACAGTTTCTTACGGTCATATATACCTTTGCAAGCTAAAAGATCTCTAGCAGTCTCTTCATCCATAAAATAACCCTCAGGCACAACAGGCAATTCATATCTAGGGGGAAAATCTTCATCATCACTTTCATCAATATTATCAGTTTCAATGATTTCATTCTCTCTAACCCTAGCAAGTTGTTCATCATGAAATTCACCTAGTGGCACAATATTATCAAACATAGAAGTAGTTTCATCATAAGTATCATGCATAGCAGAAGTTGCATCATCAAGAACATGCGACATATCGGATTCAATTGCAGGAGTAGGTGTCGCAAATTTACTCATAACAGAGGTTGAATGAAGTGTAGAGCTAGATGGCAGCTCCTTACCTCCCATGGTAGTTGAGGGAAAGATCTTGATTTTTTCGTCTCTCAAGTTCATCATAGTGATCAACAGATATAAATCCCAAGTGACTCAAAGAATATAGCTATGCTCCCCGGCAATGGTGCCAGAAAATAGTCTTGATAACCCACAAGTATAGGGGATCACAATAGTTTTCGAGGGTAGAGTATTCAACCCAAATTTATTGATTCGACACAAGGGGAGCCAAAGAATATTCTCAAGTATTAGCAGTTGAGTTGTCAATTCAACCACACCTGAAAGACTTAATATCTTCAGCAAAGTATTTAGTAGCAAAGTAGTATGGAAGTAACGATAACAGTGGAAGAGTAATAGTAGCAGTTTTGTAGCAATTGTAACAGTGGTAACGGAAAAGTACCTAAGCAAAGATCAATATGTGAAAAGCTCGTAGGCATCGGATCAATGATGGATAATTATGTCGGATGCGATTCCTCATGCAATAGTTATAACATAGGGTGACACAGAACTAGCTCCAGTTCATCAATATAATGTAGGCATGTATTCCGAATATAGTCATACGTGCTTATGGAAAAGAACTTGCATGACATCTTTTGTCCTACCCTCCGGTGGCAGCGGGGTCCTATTGGAAACTAAGGGATATTAAGGTCTCCTTTTAATAGAGTACCGGACCAAAGCATTAACACTTAGTGAATACATGAACTCCTCAAACTAAGGTCATCACCGGGAGTGGTCCCGATTGTTGTCACTTCGGGGTTGGCGGATCATAACACATAGTAGGTGACTTTTTATTTGTAAGATAGGATCAAGAACTCACATATATTCATGAAAACATAATAGGTTCAGATCTGAAATCATGGCACTCGGGCCCTAGTGACAAGCATTAAGCATGGCAAAGTCATAGCAACATCAATCTTAGAACATAGTGGATACTAGGGATCAAGCCCTAACAAAACTAAGTCTTTTACATGTTAAATCTCATCCAAACCATCACCGTCTAGCAAGCCTACGATGGATTTACTCACGCACGATGGTGAGCATCATGAAATTTTTGATGGAGGAAGGTTGATGATGACGACGACAATGATCTCCACTATTCGGAGCCCTTAACGGACTACAGATCAGCCCTCCCGAGAGATATTAGGGCTTGGCAGCGGCTACATATCGTAAAACGCGATAAATCCTTCTCTCTGATTTTTTTCTCCCCGAACATGAATATATGGAGTTGGAGTCGAGGTCGATGGAGCCTCAGGGGCCCACGAGACAGGGGGGCGCACCCAAGGGTTGGGCGCGCCCCCACCCTCGTGGACAGGGTGTGGGCCCCTTGGTCTTGATTCTTTCGCCAATATTTTTTCTATATTCCAAAAATATTCTCTGTGGATTTTCAAGTCATTCCAAGAACTTTATTTCTGCACATAAATAACACCATGTCAATTCTGCTGAAAACAACGTCAGTCCGGGTTAGTTCCATTCAAATCATGCAAGTTAGAGTCCAAAACAAGGGCAAAAGTGTTTGGAAAAGTAGATACGTTGGAGACGTATCATGGTTCAATCTGTCAAGACCCTGCTTATCCAGATGTCATTAAATCTGAACAAGGTTGTTGCCTTGATGCGATGCTTTCCAAGCCTAGAGAACCTGTTTACCGAGGTGATGATTTCCACACACATTGAAAGCACATAGCATGCATAATGTACTATATAGGAAGTCTCTCTCTCCCTTATTAAACCCTGAGAGATTCTCACTCTTTACGTATGTTCAGGGAGGAGTATGTGGTGAGGAAGGTGTAACAAATAAATGGCATCACAACCACTAGGTCTTTCTTGAATAACATGACATTCATTTGAAGATAGTGACGCTGGAAAAATATGTACTTTGCGGTAGAAACATTGAATTTGCAACGTTCTTTATTCTGAATGCGAAGGAGCTAGAGACCATGAGGCTTAAGTTTCGCCCCCCAGACAGCACAGAAGGATTTTACGAAAATCAACAAGAGGTGCTTCAATGGGGCAACATGGCTTCTAAACGTGCTCATCTTAAATTATCGACGTGTTGTAGGCATATGAACTTGGATTTACAAGTGCACATCTAGACGAACTAGTGTCCAATCATGGATTTGCTGGATCCATTGACCTGTGAATGCTGAGAACGGTTCTGAGGCTGACAGAGATAGGTGTTGTTGTGCGCTTTCTAGTTTGGATTTTGTTTATACATGATCAAGGAATGCTTGTGACTGCTGGAAACAGGGCTGGAGTTAGTTGTTCAAGCTAATACAGTTAGATGTTGTCGCGCCGTTCCGAGACTGGGTTCTGTCTAAACATGGCCAAATAGTCCATTCACCTTTTGGACTATTTCGTAAGCTTGTTATAACAATGTTTTTGTGGTATGCAACTATGAGGCACCTCACATGTACTAAAATCAATCAATCTAGTTTTCTGTCATTTTATCTTGGTGCTACAACATTTGTGTGTAGAAATCTCCGGATGAACGTGTGGCTCTCTGTTAAGTGAACTAGGGAATAAAAACATTTGGAACAAAAGAGGCAGGGCCATGCATCTTTTGCAATGAATGTGCATCTAGTGCATGTAAAACAGTGCGTCTGTAGTGACTGGACAGAACTACCTCTGTGCACACACACATGGCCGTGACTCTGCTTAATTTGAAACCATGCTTCGAGCGACCTCACGATCTTGCCTCTTCTATTGGACATGACCGTGGGAAATTTTGGAACGCCGAGAGGCACGATGGATCTAGAAATGTATGTCGTGTTATAGATTCACGACTATGCTCCTGTGCAAGTTGGTACATTCCTGTCACGGAAATGCATGGCCGTGAGTGAGTTTATCTCTGATTACAAACATTTGACTCACGGAGGCACATCTGTAGGTCGGCTTTAGGAGTAAGCGTGCCTCTGCACATTCTAGATCTTATGTATGTCAGTGGTAGTGCAGTGCTCCTTCTTCACATAGTACCATGCCTGATCTACATGTTTGAAAACTAAATGCCAAGTTAGTAGAGGCATGGTTCCCCATGCGCACCAAAGCGCGGGCTGTGCCTTGCTAGATCATAGTAACCGATGTCTTGTGGAACGATCCAATCTGAAATTTTGCCAGATGCGCCTCGTTAGCAGCATGTGTCTTTGAAAATAAAATATTTAGGAGATCAATATCACATGTGCGTAGAACACCACACACCCTTTGAAAGATTGCAAAAAATAAGATAGATACCTTTAGCCAAATAACCATGTCCAAGCATAAACTTATACTAGACGAGTATTCCTCCCAACATTTCAACAAAAGTCTATTGTTAATGATCAATCTTCGAGGATTGCCTTGATCATCAGGAGGTCAATGGTGTTCGTGAACCCTTGCCCCAAGGGATCGTAGATGACGCTTTGCATGTTTTTCCTATTCTCCTTTAGCATATGCACCTCCTCCTTCAGAAAATCCATGTCCAGCTTAATTTCACCGCTCACATCCTTAAGATTCTGAATGGCACCTGTGAGAGACTTGTGAATGCGTTTGAACTCTTTATCAACGATACCCATCTGCTTCTTCTGCCTGTCAATCTCAATGGTAGTTACAGTAGTTCTTTCCACAGCTGCAACGAGATTCTTGAGCTTAAGGTTCACTTGGTCAATCTCCATTTTAAGCCTGCTTATCTCTTCATTATGTGCTTGCCTATCATCATTGCTCTCATCCAACATCCCCAGAGCTTGAGTAGGTACCTCTGCATAATGATAGGCCATGGGTGGTCAACCCATTCGACGACTCGATAATTCACGCCTCTTTGCGAACAAAAAGGAACAAATGTGAACATAAAGTATTAATATACTACAGATTTTCGAAGGAAGTGATCAGTCTTCTTAGGAGACTACATGTCCTATGCCCAACCACATTGATTCAACAAGAAAGTAGCACGAATTTCCAAAACTGACTAGATTCCATGTGGAGTTCACTTCGCCACCAGAGGAGACGCTCGTCCGACCTTTGGGCTTCCGCAGCGCCGACACGTGGCGTTCAGATGCCCACTAAAGGAGATACCCATTGGACCATTGGGCTTTCGGAGAATGTCATGCGTTGTTCGCACACCCACCAGAGACGCCTCATATTCTCACCATCTCTATTAAATACCTTGACCTCTCTGTGACGTGATGTAACTTCGTGTCTCCGCGAGGGTCACCTCTGTGCGTCGTTTGGCTGGAAAACATGCCACCAACATCTTCACATCCGTGCCTCCACAAACATATGCTTGAAAAAGCACGCCTACCTTGAATTCATGCCAGGCTCCCTCTATGTCCATGCCTCTATAATTGAGCGAGTGAACCAGAAATATCTTTGAACACACAAGCTCTGCCGTGACGCTACTGAATATAGAACTATGGCTGTAGATACTTCACGTATGTCCTTTTAAAAACAAGGAACTTATGCTTTTTAAAACTGCGTCTCTCGAATCGGCCATTGCATGCCTCACAAAGTAAATAGTTAGTGTTAAACATTGCAACACAGAAAGCCATGAACGTCCATGCCTTCATGAGTACACAAGTCATGACATTACTTAGTTCAGAACCATGGCTGTAGAGACTTCATAGCCCGTGCTTTTCAAAACCGTGTCTCTCGAATCGTCCTTTCCGTGCCTCACAAAGTAAACAGTTAGTGTCATCATCTGAACACATTTCGTTGGGTTTCTGCAACAAACACACGAATGTGACTCTGCGTAAGACCAAACCATGCCTCCGTGGGCTTCACGCCCGTGCCTCTCTGAGGGAGTCCTGGATTGAGGGGTCCTCACGTGGCCGGATAACTCATGGTGGGCCAGACTGGTGGGCCGCGAAGATCATCAATGAAGATCGTCTCTCGTATCCGGATAGGAGTCCTGTGTGCGTATAATGGCAGGTTTTAGGTTCGGGTGTAATCTTTCCTTCCTATGCAAGATGGTCATGTACAAACTCTAGGGCCCTCCGGTGCATATATAAACTAGAGGGTTTAGTCCCTAGAGGCTGAACAACAATAGCCGATTCATAGCAATCACCCTGGTTAGACTTCTAGGGTTTATCCATTACGATCTCGTGGTAGATAAACTCTTGTAATCATATTCATCAAGATCAATCAAGCAAGAGTAGGGTTGTACCTCGATCGAGAGGGCCCGAACTTGGGTAAACACTGTGTCCCTTGTCTCCTGTTACCATTGATCCACAGATGCATAGTTCAGGACCCCCTACCCGAGATTCGCCGGATTTGACACCAACATTGGTGCTTTCATTGAGAGTTCCACTATGTCGTCGACCGAAGGACCGATGGATCGCTTTGTCAACAACGACGGCACCACCGCCGACGAGACCTTCCCTCCCGGCCACCTTTTTGTGTTTGGCGGCTTCATGCTCCGCGCCAACACAGAAGGCCACCTCGAGCATGTTCAGAACTACACCCCTGGCCATCAGGTCAGGTTAGGAAGCTTGAACTACATTGCTGATATCCGCAGAGACTTGATCTTCGATGGATTCGAGCCCGTGGTGACCGCTCCCTACCATCACGATGAACATGACCTAAATCTGTCATCAGATCACATCCAGGGGATAGCACCTGTAACTGCTCTGGCCCTAGACCCGGAGCAGATCGCAGCACCCAAGGACAAGAAGCTCAACCCCGCCATGGAAGCCGCAGACTTAGCGGCGCTGGTGCCGCACATAGACCGAACCTTGAGTGGGATGTGTGCTACCGGAATTTCGGACTCGTCTCCGGCTACAGGTTCCGAACCATGTGCATCTGCGTCCTTCGAGCTTGATTAGGCGCCTATCATCGAATTCTGCTCCGCAGACATCTTTCGGCACTCACCATTAGGCGATGTGCTAAAATCATTAAAATCCCTCTCCTTAGCGGGGGACTCACAGCCGAATTATATCCAGTTTGAACTGGAGGCTGATGATGGAGAATTTCGCTTCCCACCCACCATCCACTTAGTAGCCACGGTCGAAGTTTTAACCGATCTACTTGACTACGCTTCCGAAGACTTAGAAGGGATGGACCTCGAAGCCGAAGCAAATCTAGACCAAAACACGCCCGTAACCGGGCGATGGATGGCAACGTCCTCATACGATGTATATATGGTGGACACACCTAAATAAAAGGAGGATGACAGCGATAATGATCTCACAAAGAATAAGCCTGTCAATGAACCTCCCAAGCGTCAGCGTCAGAAGTGCCGATCTTGATCCTGTAAAGGGAAAGATAGCGACACTATCACTGACGACGGTGATAATTCGGACCAAGCCGATGAACCCCCAGATCCATTAATGGAGCATGACGAGCGAGAGGACGACAAACATAGTCCAGGACCGCTGTTTGATCAGAGCGATGCTGAAGACAACAATTATCAACCTGTCTCCGAAGAGGATGTTAGCTTGGGCGACGATGAATTCATCGTCCCAGAAGAACCCTTAGAACAAAAGTGCTTCCGTCGTAGGCTTATTGCCACTGCAAGGAGCCTGAAAAAGCGGCAGCTGCGGCTTAAAGCCGCACATGATACGCTCAATGATAGATGGAACGAAGTGCTAGACGCTGAGGAAAAATATGGCTGGAATTGCCAAACAAAGGGCTACCCTAAGCGCAAACTGCGGCTCGAATTCGACGACGAGGCTATTGCGCCTATACCGCCAATGAACAATACCACCGATAAACCAGGCCGACCACCTCGTGGACGGGACAGAGTGGCTAGCAACGGCGTACACAAGCCCGCACCCCCTCCCCGTAAAGGAAAGGAGGCCGCGGCTTAGGGCCAGAAACACGATCTACGTGAGGACCTGAACAAAAAGGCTGGCAAATCAAATCCATATACAGATCCAGGGACTGTGCTCCCGCATGGGACGACGGTTATCAAGCTAAATATGTCGGTTATATACCAGTTCGGAGCCAATACCGAACATCACAACCGTTGGATCTATGCCATGACATAGCAAAATACAGGGGTGCCGCACTCCCTCTGTGCTGCACCGATGAGGTGCTGGATCACGAATTTCTAGAAGGGTTTAAACCCGTAAACATCAGGGTGTATGATGGAAAGACAGATCCAGTTGTCTCGATAGAAGACTTTATTCTTCACATCCACATGGCTCGTGGAGATGATCTCCACGCCATCAAGTACTTACCTCTCAAGCTGAAAGGACTTGATAGGCACTGGCTGAACAGCCTCCCAGAAAACTCCATTGGAAGTTGGGAAGAACTTGAGGATGCTTTTCGGGCCAATTTTCAAGGGACCTATATCCGGCCCCCGGATGCTGGCGATCTAAGTCACATAATCCAACAACCTGGGGAGTTAGCCCATAAGCCTTAGAATCGGTTTCTCACTAAGAAGAACCAAATCGTCGACTGTCTGGACGCCTAAGCCTTAGCGGCCTTCAAGCACAGTGTCCGGGATGAATGGCTAGCTAGACACCTCGGCCAGGAAAAGCCGAGGACAATGACAGCCCTAACTACACTCATGACGAGTTTTTGCGCGGACGAGGACAGCTGGTTAGCTCGTAGCAGCACCAGTGACCCTTGCACATCCGAAGTCAGGGACGGAAATGGAAAGCCACGACGTAACAAAAACAAACGTCGAAATAATGCTGGAAGCCCAGATGATACAGTGGTAAACACCGGATTCAATGTCTCCAGACCCGGTCAATGGAAGAAACCATTTAAAGGAAACAAAGATAGTCCTTCTATCATGGACAAAATATTAGACAGGCCCTGCCAGATCCATAGCACCCCGGCTAAACTTGCGAACCATATCAACCATAGTTGTTGGGTCTTCAAGAAGGCCGGCAAGCTCAACGCCGAACACAAGAGAAAGGGACCTCAGAGCGAAGACGAGGATGAACATCGCCAGCAGAACACAGGGGGACAGAAGAAATTTCCACTGGAGATACAAACAGTGAACATGATCTATGTCCCTCATATCCCAAAAAGGGAGCGCAAGCACACACTCAAAGATGTCTATGCCGTTGAGCCTATTGCCCCTAAATTCAACCCATGGTCGGCCTATCCGATCACCTTTGATCACAAGGATCATCCGACTAGTATCCATCATGGGGGTTCGGCTGCCCTAGTGCTCAATCCAATAATCAATGGATACAATCTCACTCGAGTCCTTATGGATGGCGGCGGCAGTCTCAATCTGATATACCAGGACACTGTCCGCAAGATGGGGATTGACCAGTCAAGAATCAAGCCAAGAAGCACGACCTTTAACGGAGTGATACCGGGCGTAGAAGCCCGCTGCACTGGCTCTTTGACATTGGAGGTCGTATTCGGCTCTCCCAATAACTTTCGAAGCAAAGAGCTAATATTCAACATAGCCCCGTTCCGAAGTGGCTATCATACACTAATCGGAAGAACGTCCTGTGTCCGCTTTAATTTAGTCCCACATTATGCTTATTTAAAGCTGAAAATTCCTGGGCCACGTGGCGTCATCACGGTCAATGGAAATATGAAGCGCTCTCTCCGTACGGAGGAGGACACTGCGGCCCTAGCAGCCGAAGTCCAAAACGGCCTATTCAAGACGAACAACTCATCGATCGTTAAGACCGCAGACATAGCTAGACATGTCCGGCATATGCTCAGATGAACCTGCGCTCGATTAGCAGCTACGCCCCCATCGACTGCCCCATATGGTGGTAGCATACGTGTGTACACAATAATGCCCTTAAAATTCCTTGGGCGGCGCTGGGGGCACACTGCATACAAATAGTCCATAGATCGGGTCGACCCTATTCGGACTCTAAAATTTTCTTTCAAGGTTCATTAAACGAACCAGCTTTGTTTACGGCCACACTGGATTATTTTTTCCAGGTTTTTTCTTTTTTTTATAGATGGCCATCACACTTCCCCCTTCAAGGACACATCACAAAGGAGAAAACGATGGAGACGTGCAGCAGGGTCCCGCGCTAAGGTTTCTTTTTAGATTAAGACCCTGGGTAAACCTTTTATATCTTTTTGTTCTATACTTTTCTGACATTTAAAATGTCCAAGGAAGTTATCGACATTATCTGTAGGTATATGGCTCGCCGTACTAAGAACAAGATATTATAGAAGCACTGTGGTTCATATTGTGTATGGATTTTTTATTCTCTCACCACCTGTGTTCTCTCCCCACATCAGATTGCCACATGTGCCTTGACGCCAGGGTCCATTACCAGGGGCTGCAATCGGCCCGGTTTATGTTGAAAAGTCCGAACACCTATTGGGAGTGTTCGGCATCCTGGATATTGCTTTATATGCATCAGTTCTGAATCATGTCTTTGGTTAATAGTTGGGTTGCCCAGCTCCTGTGCTTACCCCTACGTTCCCGATTTTCCGGCTAGGGTGTAAAGGGAGAACTATTGCGATTGTACTTCTGGTTCGTCCGGTCAAGTACCTTAGTAGAGAAAGCCGAAAACTAACTGTCATGATAGGCGAGAATCTGGTCTGTGATCCGGTGACTTACTGTCATACTACGATCGATAGAGATCTACCGCGTGATATACGAAGGGTTGGTTTTTTGCCCAGCCGTATACAAATGGATACCTTAATTCGAAAAGACCATATACGCACTAGGGGCTAGTACTTAGTCCCACTTGTCAAACTCCTATGGCTAAGTGAAAGCAATAAAGCTGCATAGTCTGATTTCCTGGTTCGCTCCACATACACCTCCTACTCGGACCAAGACGTTGGACAAAGAGGGTTTATGCATAAGACCGAACACCCCAGTAATATTTACATGGGGGCTGAAGCCGACGACAGGAAACTTTCAGATTTATATAAACGGCCGCACAGGAGGTGAAAGTCACTCACATTATAATAGCGCAAAAATTATATATGCATCGGTTCATAAGCTTAAGTCTTTACAACCGGATACAATTACTAAAATATAATATCCTTTGAGCACTGGCCTTCTACAAAGCGGGCGCCTTCAATGACGACCTCAAAGTATCACTCCGGCTTGCGGTGCTCCTTGCCTTTGGGCGGGCCAGCAGTGGCTATGTCTTGCGCCTTCATCTGCGCCCAGTGCATTTTCACATGGGCGAAGGCCATCCGAGCACCCTCTATGCAGGCCGAACGCTTCAGCACGTTGACCCGCGGACTCGCTTCGACGAGCCGCTTCACCAATCTGAAGTAGCTACTTGGGATTGCCTCAGCGGGCCACAGCCGGACTATCAAGTCCTTCATGGCCGAACCCGCCATGATGTGCAGCTCGACCAGCTGCTTCATCTCGTCGTTGAGGGGCACTTGATGTTTTAGCGCATTGAACTTCGACCAGAATAGCTTCTCTGTGTAGTTCACCTCCTAGGCTCGGAAGTATTGGGTGGCGTCAGCATTGGTTCTCGAGAGATCCGCAAACACACCTGGAGAACTCCATAACAGTGTCAGCCCAATGTACTTCCGCCCTCCGAAGATGCTCTGTAAGAGAAAAGTCTTACCAGATGCTATCTCCCGCACCTGCCTGATTTCCTAGCAGACGCTGCGCGACTCGCTTCGTGCCTCCTGGGAAGTATTGACTGACGCAGTGAGCTCGAGTGCTTGTTCCGAAGTCCTTTTTTCCAATGCCTCACATTTGCGAATAGCATCATTGAGCTTACTTTCGACTTCGGCCACCCGAGCCTCGTGCTTTTGACACGCGGACTTTTCGGCCTCTAGATCGGCAACCGCTTTGTGAGCGGCTGCCTTGCTCGCTTCGGCCTCCTTCTTGGCCTTCACGAGGTCGCCCTTCAGGGCCTCGAGCTTAGTGGCGCCAACTATTTAATACGGAATATCACAAAGAGTTTATACTCATAATCAATTAAAATTATTAGTCTTCTTGATTTCTCAATTTTCCCAATCCGCATACCTTGCGTCTCATCCAAACGCTGGTTGGCACGGTCGTGGTCTACGTTGGCCTCCAAGAGCTTCCGATTTAGTTCGCCAACTTCTGCAGCTTGTGAAGTTGTCGCAACTAGTGAAGCCTATTCATCTGCAAAAGCATACAGTTTAGCTCTATAATATGCTATATTATGGATACTTCATCTGATTCTGTTCAGAATCACACAAAGCGTCAGGGGCTACTAGCTATATATGTCCATATAAAATAAATAAAGTTCCCTAAATAACATTACATTGCATACCTCGAAGCCTGTTAGTAGGCTATTGAAGGCTTCATTCAGTCCGCCTTTGACAGACTGAATCTTCTTCATCATCGCACCCATTATGGTGCGGTGCTCCTCCACGATGGAAGCACTTTGTAGTGATCCCTCTAGAGGGTCCGATGCCTCCGGATTCACACCAGGAGCCGTAGGAACAATTGTATCCTCCCCCGCCTTGGGGGTCTGGTTTTCGGACTCCGGAGCCTCACTAGGCTCCGGATGAGTATTCGGCGGGGCCCCGGATTGTTTGGGCCCCCCGTCTTCGGTCTCTATGGGGACTGTTTCCCCATGGCCAGTGACAGCCGAGGTGTTACCCTCTTAGCACCTACCCCGCCACCATCTCCTTGAGCAGGAGACACATGCTGGGAGGTCACTTCGGTGTCCCCGCAGGCCGCAGGCGATGGATCTCGGACCAGCGGGTCTCTCTCTATCTCTCCAGACGACAGAGAGTTCCCCTCCGATAAGGAAGCATTGGGGTGTGCTCAGGGAGAGCTGTAGGTCAGCAGGTGAGAAATACTTAAAAAACATTAATATGCTAAATAAACAAGGTGCAGTAATTAATATATCTGAACAACTTTCGTTTCGGCTAGGGGCTTCTCCCTAGGCTTCACCACAAAGCTGTGTTCGGACGATGAGTCCGAATAGGCGGGGAGGTTTAGCCGTCTCCGGGGAGCGTCCTTGCTTGCGTCAGCAGGGGCCTCCTTCTTCTTCCCCTTGCCCTGAGCGGGGGATTCTTCTTCTTCATCATCCTCCTCCTCTTTGGAGGAGAGGATGTTGATCTCCTCGGACTTCGCGTCCGCATGGCGGGCACCGCTCTTGGCCTCCTTGCTCTTCTCCTTGGGCTTATTGTCCGGCGCCTTGTACGGCACCGGAACCAGCATCGCCAACAGTTGAGGCATGGCTGGGTCTTCTGGCAAATGGGCCGGACACTTGATCCAAACCGCCTTCTTTGTCCAGCTCGATATATCACGTAAAAACTCCAATTCCTATTATCGTTAAAATAAGGAGGGAATATATGTTCGGCGGAGTTTTTGATTACCTCTTGTGCGGTAAACGCAGTACTGTAGCATGAGTTATCAATTTCCTCTGGCCACTCCTTCTGGCTCTTGAAGAGGTGTTTCTAGATCTCTTCATGCATGGAGCCATATAAATGCTTCAAGGGCCGGGCTCCTGTCGGATCGAACTCCCATAGAGAGGAGACCCGGCGTTGGCAAGGAAGGACAATTCGGGCCAGCATTACCTGAACCACAGTTGTGAGTTAGTAGCCTTTGGTGATCATGCCGGGCACGCGGCCTTAGAGTGCCGCCACCTCAATCCGAGACCCCAGTTTGGACTCTTATCGGTCCAGGAGGTTAGCCTCTCCAGGGGTCCAGATCTAAAAGCAGGCGCCGCCGCCCATCGTGCATTGCGGGGCTCGGTGATATAGAACCACTCCTACTGCCAAACCTTGTTCATCTCCACGAACGACCCCTTTGGCTAGGTTTCATTCGGGAGCTTGCTTATCATAGCGCCCCCGCACTCCACATTGGGCCCGTGCACCACCTCCGGCTACACATTGAAGGTCTTGAGCCATAGGCCGAAGTATGGGGGAACGCGGAGGAAAGCGTCACACACCACTATGAAAGCGGAGATGTGAAGGATTGAATTCGGGGCTAAATCATGGAAATCCAGGCCATAGAAAAACAGTAGACCCCGTACGCGAAGGGGTGAAGAGGGAATCCTAGCCCCCTAACAAAGTGTGAGAGGAACACGACTCTCTCACCCATCTCCGGGACGAGAATCACCTCATCCTGGGCGGGGACTCGGTGCTCGATGTTGGCGGCGAGGTAACCTGCGCGCCGGAGATCCTCCACGGTCTTCTCAGTAACCGTGGAGGCCTCCCACTTGCCTCTGGCGCCGGATCCAGCCGTTGCTGGGGAAGGAAGTGGTGGTTGAGGAACTGAGAGCTGCGGGCGCAAGAGATAAGGATGTTGGGGCTAGGAAGATTGGAGAGCTAGGGCTTGAGGAAGGCGTGGGGCTGATGGAAGGGATTGATATCATTTTATAATGTTGTGAATACAAAATGTCCCCCCACTTTAGCAATAAACCTTGCCGGTTCCCAAAGCGGTCGTGCGTAATGCGCGGTTTGGATGCTCACGTCACATTGATAAGGATACCATAGTAAGAGGGCACGATCTCTGTTTTGATAAGACGTGTCAGTGGGGTTATACTCGAAACGTGAAACTAGGACCAAGTAAAACGGTTCGATACACTAGTGGGATGGATGTGACGCTTCACCAAAAAGTTGTCAGTAAAGCCACGCTATTCGTTTTCTTTCGATGCCTTGCCCTCAAGGCTAAGGGTTGTACTAACCATGCAGAGCCGGACACAGTACACTTTTTGCAGAAGATAGTGCCTTGATATGTTCGGAAGAAGGAACCCGCCTTGCAATGCTGAAGACAATAAGGAAGCCGAACTCATCGTCATCGAGGATAGGTTCAGGGGCTACTGAGGGAGTCCTGGGTTGAGGGGTCCTCATGTGGCCGGATAACTCACGGTGGGCAGGACTGGTGGGCCATGAAGATCATCGCTGAAGATCGTCTCTCGTATCCGGATAGGACTCCTATGTGCGTATAATGGCAGGTTTTAGGTTCGGGTGTAATCTTTCCTTCCTCTGCAAGATTGTCATGTACAAACCCTAGGGCCTCCGGTGCATATATAAACTGGAGGGTTTAGTCCGTTGAGGCTGAACAACGATAGCCGACTCATAGCAATTGCCCTGGTTAGACTTCTTGGGATTAGCCATTATGATCTCGAGGTAGATCAACTCTTGTAATCAAATTCATCAAGATCAATCAAGCAAGAGTAGGGTTTTTCCTCGATCAAGAGGGCCCGAACCTGGGTAAACACTCTGTCCCTTGTCTCCCGTTACCATCGATCCACAGATGCATAGTTCGGGACCCCCTACCCGAGATCCACCGGTCATGACACTACTTAACACAGAACTGTGTTTGTAGAGACTTCACGTCCCGTGCTTTTAAAAACCGTGTTTCTCGAATCGGCCATTCCATGCCTCACAAAGTAAACCGTTAGAGTTGACATCTGAACCCATTTCATTTGGTTTCTGCAATAAACGCACGAACGTGCCTCTGCGTAATACCAAACCATGCCTCCGTGGGCTTCACGCCCATGCCTCTCCTTGCAAACGAGTCAACGGAAGCATTTGGAACACAATGACACACAAATGTGACTCTACATAATACCATAGCGTGCCTTTGTGGGCTTCACGACCATGCATGTGACCCTAAACATTGGAACGCAGAGAGCCACAAATGTCCACACCTTCATGAGTACACAAGTCATGATGCTACTTAGCACATGACCGTGGCTGTAGAGAGTTCACATCCCGTGCTTTTAGAAACCGTATATCTCGAATTGGCCATTCCGTGCCTCACAAAGTAAACAGTTAGTGTTGACATCTGAACCCATTCCGTTGGGTTTCCGTGATAAACTCACGGACGTGACTCTACGTAAGACCTAACCATGCCTCCGTGGGCTTCACACCCGTGCCTCTCCTTGCGAACGAGTCAACGGAATCATTTGGAACATAAAGACACACGAGCGTGACTCTACATAATACCACAACATGCCTTTGTGGGCTTCACGGCCGTGCCTATGACCACGAACGTGCAAGCCTTCATGAGTACACAAGTCATGACGCTACTTAACATATAACCGTGGAGGTAGAGACTTCACATCCCATGCTTTTAAAAACCATGTGTCTCAAATCATCCATTCTATGCCTCACAAAGTAAACAGTTAGTGTTAACATCTGAACCCATTCCATTGGTTTTCCGCAATAAATGCATGAGCGTTACTCTGCGTAAGACCAAACCATGCCTCTGTGGGCTTCACGCCCGTGCCTCTCCTTGTGAACAAGTCAACAGAATCATTTGGAACACAAAGACACACGAATGTGACTCTACATGATACCACAACATGCCTTTGTGGGCTTCACGACCGTGCCTGTGACCCGAAACATTGTAACACAGAGAGCCACGAACGTCCACACCTTCATGATTACACAAGTCATGACACTACTTGGCATAGAACCGTGGTTGTAGAGACTTCATGTCTGTCCTTTTAAAAACCATGTCTCTCATATCAGCCATTCTGTGCCTCACAAAGTATACAATTAGTGTTGACATATGAACCCATTCTGTTAGGTTTCTACCATAAACACATGAATGTGACTCTGCGTAAGACCAAACCATGCCTCTTTGGGCTTCACCCTAGTGCCTCTCCTTGCTAATGAGTCAACGAAATCATTTGGAACACAAAGACACACGAACGTGACTCTACATAATACCAAAACATGCCTTTGTGGGCTTCACGACTGTGCTTGTGACCCGAAACATTGCAACACAGAGAGCCACGGATGTCCACGCCTTCATGAGTACACAAGTCATGACGCTACTTAGCACAAAACCATGGCTGTAGAGAATTCACTTCCGTGCTTTTAAAAACAGTGTCTCTCGAATCCCCCAATCCGTGCCTCACCAAGTAAACAGTGGGCTTCACGACCGTGCATGTGACCCGAAACAAAATAAAAAATTAATGTTGACATCTTAACCCATAAACGTCCAATCAAAGCGACACAGGAAACCAAAATATATTTGTTAACAAAGATCCGACAACCAAATTATGTAAGAAAAAACGAGGAACTCCTATCCACTAGTAAATAACATCGACTAATTAATGAAAATTACCACGATGCAGGAAACCAAATCACATTTGTTAACAAAGTTACTTAACACTAGGTTACACAAGAAAAAGAGGTTACATAAGACAAAATAAGAAACTCTTCGTCCAGTGCTTAATAGATTTACATACAACAATCAGGTTTGCTGATGTCTACTTAGTCCCTAGAGACTTCTCTTTGGGTTGCTGGGAGCGCAGTTCCTCAATCTCCATTTTCAAACCCTCTGATTCCTCAACCAGTCGGTCACACTCAACAAGGAGCTTCCCCTTCTCATACCTAAGATCTACGATGGTGGCTTTGCACTCGTCGTACAGCTCCTTCTAGCTGTAGAGGTTCTTCTCCAGCATCGTTATCTCACGATGGATCTCGCCGTAGAATATCCTGCAGCCCTCGACGACGCTGAACAGCTTATTATTCTCGTCCTTTTTGCACTCGTAAAGCTTCTTCCACAAGTTGATGATGTCCACTGCATTATCCTGCTTATCTAATACACAAAAGTAGATCTCAGACTGGTTGCCTCCGAGATGATTTTGCTTTTGTGAGCCATCGCCTGCTCCTAAGAGTTTCGCATCGCAACAAAAGCTCTTAGCTCCTCCCGACGGTAACCCGCTCATTGCTCCCTTCCTTTTTTCGACTAAGAGCTGGTCCTTAACTGTATGGTAGGGGAGTTCTATTCAAGTTCGTGACGTAGCCTAACCCTAGATCTAATTGACTGTAATTTAGTATCAGAAAGACGCACCCTCATCAAATTAGGAGGAAGCCCACCACAATAATTCACGTTTCACAACTAAATCAAGTAGCTGAATGAAAGAAAAAACAAATGAAGCAAAATCAGAGTCAACTTACAAATGAGGAACAGTCGCCAGCCGGGATCTCCCCCTGTGTCTGGGCACGACACTTCGAAGTAGTCTTCTTCGGCCCAGCCATGGCGGAGAGGGTTAGGATTGAGAACAGCCAGAGGAATGGATGGCGTGACGGTGGACAAACGGGGGAAGAGGATGTGGTTATGGTTTGGCGACTTCGTAGGTCTTAAATAGCCGAAGCTTGTCCTTGGTCAATGAGCCAGAGCGGCATTACCGTAGGAGACGCTCGTCGGACCATTGGGTTTCCGGAGCAATGCCATGTGGCGTTCAAACCCGAATATGAGGAGACGCCCGTCGAACTGTTAGTTTTCCGCAATAAACGCACGAATGTGACTCTGTGTAAGATAAAACCATGCCTCCTTGGGCTTCGTCGTGCCTTCCTTGCGAACGAGTCAACGAAATCATTCGGAATAGGAAGACAAGCTAACATGACTCTACACAATACCACACCATGCCTTTGTGGTCTTCACGACTGTTGTGGTAAAACACGGTCACCTATGGGGCCATCGGCCCCTTGTGGTTCGGCAAGGGGGAAGAGCGCGTTGCACAAAGAGAGGAGGGTGTGGAACAATGTGGCAGCGATGACACGGGAAGTTTTTACCCAGGTTCCGACCGCCGTGAGGCGTAAAACCCTATTCCTACTTTGGTGGATTGATGGAGTGGACCGTAGTGGAGGCGCATCTCTCTAGCCCGGCAAGGGTGCCTGAGGGTGTGAGCAACTACGCGTGTATGAGTGTACAATAGTCCGAATCCTTTCTACGGTCGCCACAATCCTCCTTTTATAGATCAAGTGCTCACCACAATGGCAAATCAGTCATTTTCTACTGGTTAGACAACAAACAGTGGTATCATACCTAACTCTGCAGACATGACAAGGTGCATTAAATGCGCTGCTTAGTGTCACATCATGGCGTAGCCCGGCAAGCCTTACGGGGCCGATCCGCCACCTTCTCACCTGACTGCATGACACGTCAGTGGACGGTTGTCACCGGTAGGTTATTTCCTTTTGAAGTGGCTGCAATGTACTGAATTACACCCACTTAGTCTCTTGAGGGCTTGACACCGCACCGATTGGTGACTTGAGTTGCCATGAGGTGGTGCGGTGGAGCCTTGGTGGGGTAAGTCCACTCTCCGCGTCCCCGGTACGCCAGCCGGGATAGCCTTGGGTCTTGTCTTCGGGGCAACCTCGCCCTTGTTGGACTTGCCTCCGACAAGGGAGGTTATTCCTCAGTGAGTTCTTGCTCCTTTATCATGACTTGGTCTTCTTGATCCGCCCCTTCATTTCTCAAAGGGCTAACTTCTTCTGCTTGGCGTGGTCGTGATTGTTGTAACCTTGATTCCGTGCCTGAGTATAGTCTGAGAAACATACACCAAGATATGTTGCACTGACAGAAGCCCCCGAGCCTGGCCAGAACGCGCTGCTGGGCGTTGTCGGGGTAGGCTCCAACAATTACATAGGCAGCGGTCTTGGTGCTATCTTGTTTCCGATATTTTCCTTGCTTCTCCATTAACCACTGATTGAATGAGGGTAGTTTCTGCTCTTCTCGCTCATCGTGCAAGCCATCGTGGGGTGATTTTTGTGCCACAACCTGCTGGTCGCCCGCATCCGATGCTTCTGGGATGGTACCTGCCCCTTTTTCCCATGTCGCCCCTGCCGTTTCTTCCACATATGTCGTATGTATTGCGCATGGTTGGTGGCGGAAATGCCGAACGCGGGAAGGAGCACCTCGGCGGAAAGCCAGGCGCCGTGGATTGGTGCATCTGGGCCGTCTTGGTTCTGTGCGCAATTAGTAGTGCAGAGGAACGAGATTGGTGAAGCGAGGCAATGGTATCGAGGGAGAGGAGCCATCCCCTCGCCCATCCTGCTTATAAAAAGAGGGGAGGTGGGCGAGGGTTTAACTCACACACATCTTCTACTCTTCAGTCGCCTCCTTCCTCCCTCCTAGACGATGAGGGGAAGGGGACGTGCTGGCGCACCAGCGGTGGCGACGAGAGTTTCTTCTTGACGACGTCTTCCTCCCCCGTTCGACGATGTTGGGGCGGAATCCAGCGCTCGTGGCAGACATGCAGGACGTGGGCGAGGCCGCCTCCGGGGTCGAGGAGGATGCGGTGGCATCGTTGTCCTCCCTCCTCCGGCGGCTCCTGGGCCACCGGAAGGCCATGTTGGGGACCCTTCAGTGGAATTTGTCGTCAAGTTGCACGTCCCCCCCTTCGGGATCGCCTTCGACTCCCTACCCCTTTTTCCAAGGTGATGGAGGTGGATCAACCATCGACACTAAGGTTGCACATGAGGGGCTTCTATAATGGCAGCATGCAGGTGAACATGGAGTTCTCGGCCCCTCACATTATGCTCCTCCGGTGCGGAGGACAGTGATAGCGCTGACATCGGAGTCGATGGGGAGGGCGACGACTCCCACTCCGGCTGAATGCCAGTCGCACCATCACCGTCAGTCGACGGCACCATCACCTGCACCAGCCCTTCCCCCGGCAAGGTGGTTTGCCGGGGAGTCAGACGGGGAGGTGAACGTGGTGTCTCTGATTCCTCCAGCAGTCCTCCAACTGGACCTTAGCATACCTCCTCGTGGCTTCCGGCTTCGTTCGCCCTGCTGCATCCTGCTGGCCCTGGTGGTGGTGATCGAGGGGCTTCTTGGGCCGCTCTCTTCAACATCACCTTCGCCTAGGTGATCCTTTTGTCCTCTTCTCCTCCCACCGCAGTGCCTCGGAAAGGAGGGATAGAGAAGGAGATTACGGGGCACTTATCTTTTTTCAGTCTAAAATGTGTAGGCACTTGCCAAACTTTAGTCTAACTTATGTAATCTTCTTTACCCATGTGTTCTGTAAAATCTGTACTTGCTTATCAGCATATTGATGAAAAAGACAAGCCTTGCCGGGTACTTGTGCATGTATGATATCCATGCAGAGGTGGAATGCCTCTATACACTTAAGTAAACAAGTTTTCCCCGGCAGGCTATCCCGCCAGTACCCTCGATTTGTTGCCACGGGGCTAGGCCTCCCAGGCGTTAAACCATAAAGTGGGACCAGCCCCCCGCTAATCCTTTTTCCGCCAAAGGCCACTGCGACCATCCTGACCGAAGCAACGTTTGAGCCAATGGATGGGAGCACATATGTTTCCAAGGTGACGAGGTTTTCATATGCACAAGTCTCACTTTACATAACACATATGGATAAAGAGAAAACATATCTGTTTGGATTGTCGAGGATTGCTATGTAGGCTTGTCTTCATTTCTTCTCTTCGGGACCAAGTCCACGGCAAGAATCATGTAGCTTGATGTAGATGAAAACAATGCCATATGTGATCTTATCTATATGAACATGCTATGCTCATGATATGCTTATGCATGCACATGATCTTCTTCGCCCCCCAGCGCTTCATTTATTGTTCTGTTGCTTAGGGTCTGCGCCTGGCTTTTTACAAAGGGTTACATGTAACTGAGGCAAAGCTTGTACAGAAGGGTGGCTGCCGGGCAAGGCCCGATAGCCGCGCCTTATGAGTAGAACTTATGGAGATGCTCAATGTTCCCCAAGTTTTGCAATTGAATGACATCTTAGGTTCTAGATGGACTGCACTGTGTCTGGTGACTCGTACTACCCGGTAAGGGCCTTCCCACTTCGGAGTCAACTTGTTTATACCATTGGTGAACTGAATGCTCCTAAGGAAAAGGTCACCTTCCTCAAAACTCCTGGCATTAACCCTGCGACTGAGATAGTGACGCAGGCCTGGCTGGTGGCGTGCAACATGCGTAGCAGCCCAGAGACGGTTCTCCTCAAGTAGCACAATGTCGTCATGTCGGTGCTGTTCTTGTGATACTTCATCGTAGGCAAGTACTCAAGGTGACCCGTAAATGATTTCCGTGGGGATAACTGCTTCTGCCCCTTAGACTATGGAGAAGGGATTCTGGCCGGTAGCTCTATTTGGTGTCGTACGGAGGGACCAAAGAACCACCGGCAGCTCATAATTCCATCGCTAGCCACACTTCCGCGGTGTATCAAATGTTCTTGTCTTGAGGCCTCGCAACACTTCCGTGTTTGCCCTCTCAGCTTGTCCATTGCTCCTTGGGTGAGCAACAGAGGCGTATGAAATCTTGCTTTCGAGGGCATGAAAGTATTGCATGAAGGAGAGGATCGTGACTTGGGTGCCATTGTCGGCGGTGATTCCGACAGGGACTTCAAAGCGGCACACCAATAATTTCAAGAACTTGATAGCTGATTGTGTGGTCACCTTTCTCATGGGCTCTTCTTTCGGCCACTGTGGGCATCCTGGAAGTGGGTGTACCCAGACTTGCCTGCCTACGGCCCATGACATGGCTCCATCGACGGCCTGGTACGGCCCAGCTTCGGCAACCACAGCTCAAGACCCTCGTGAGGGGCCAAGCCTCGCGAGGCGGACGACGTCAAGACCTCCCTGGGGGCAGCCTCTCTAGGCTGTCTCCCGAGGAGCGGAGATATCTATGCAAGGTGCACCTCGTGAGGTTCACGTGACATGAGACATGACGACCAAGGCCAGGCGAGCGCCAGCGGGCGCAGTGTACTAGTTTCTCCTTTGGTGCCAAGGGGGCAAGTGCAGGCGCAGAGTACCGAGGAATCAAGCAAAGGTTTCCATATCGGTGCAACAAGACCAAGGACCGCCAGGACGGCAGGATGGAGGTCACCGTGGAGCCCGATGCGGCGTCACCACCAGAGCCTTTGGTAGGTGAAGACTATTTTTGTTAGGACATCTTGTACTAGTTGTACCCCTTCAAATTTGGCCATTGTGGGATCCCTTCCCACCTACATTTGGAAAGAGGACCAAGGCCACTATAAATAGGATCTAGCCACCACTGTAGAGTAGGGATTCGACCACAGTGCGATCCGACCACACAGAGGAGATCACCCTCACCCTCACCAGCTCATCGAGCGCAAGAACTCCTCGCCTACTAAGGCTGTTCATCCATTGTATTATTTCATCCTCGGCCCCACGAGGCAGTCCACCACACACACTAAAGTAGGGTATTACACCGCAAGATGGCCCGAACCAGTATAAACCCCTATGTCTCTTGTTCCTTAAGTTTGTCGAGCTAGGCCATGGGACCATAGGGCGTGAGCGCTAGGTAGAGAGTGTTCTTCATGCGCACCCCAGAGTTCGAAACTCTCTAGGGTTTGCGGTTCCCGAAATCCGACATTTGGCGCGCTAGGTAGGGGTGCGCTGAAACCTCTCTTCCATCGGCCGACGCATCACCGCTCCACTGCTTCCATGGCTGACGCTCGTCGAGCTCGTGTTGAGCGACGGGCCGCCATTGCCTCCCGCGTCGCTCAGACGGCTGCCACCGGCGCCCCCCGCCCCGTCGTTCTCCATCACCTGCCGCCAATGCAGCCACCGGCCCGGTGAGGCACGAACAACAAGCCTCATCACTACACCCCTCAGTGCGGCGGGATGGACACACTGCCACCCTGTCGCTGACTCCAGCCGGCTCTTCATCCCACGGTCGTCGCGGCCTCGCGGATGAGCAAGCTGCACTACTCATGGCGTGCGAGCTCCTGCGCTACCGCTCTGTTGATGACTTCTACGAGGACTGGCTAGACCGCATCGCCAAACTTGTCAGTGCCGCAGGGGGCTCTCCTGCACCCTCCCTCTCGCTACAGCACCCACCTGCCTTTGCGGGCAAGGTGGCCCATGAAGCACCTCCGCCATCTCCACATCAAGACGTCGCCCTCGCTCCAAGGCATGCGGCCCCGCGGCGCGACCCACCGCGCGGGGCGCCCGTGCATGAAGAAGGAAGTTGTCAAGAGGTCCGGGGGCCGCAAGGAGGAGCTCCTGCGCTCCCACCACCACCATGTCGAGACCCTGCGCCCCCTACGGTGGCAGCACATGAGAACTAAGACCAAGCTCCGCCTCCACGACGGGTTCCGATGGAAACAACAGGCTGCCAAGCCTTCACTCCTGAGCTACACAGGGTCGTCTGCCCCGATAAGTTCAAGCCTGACCTGCTTCCATGCTATGACGGCACCCTTGACCCTGCTGAGTTCCTGCAGCTTTACGAGCTGAGCATCGAGGCGACCAACGGCGACAAGAAAATTATGGCGAACTAGTTTACCATGGCTCTCAAAGACGGCGCGCATTCGTGGCTCCTGAACCTGCCCAAGGAATCGATCTCCTTCTGGGGTGAGATGCGCCATCGTTCCATCACAAATTTCCAGGGCACTCGCAACCGCCCACCAGCCGCGGGTGACCTGCGGCGCGTCAAGCAGCAACCGGGTAAACCCTGCAGAAGTACATCCAACACTTCAACAGCGTCCGCCTCAAGATTCCTAAGGTGACGGACGAGGCCATTATCTCTACATTCTCCGATGGCGTCTGTGATGTCAGGATGATGGAGGAGCTCGCCATCCATGAGGACCAGTGCACAGCCTTGGAGCTGTTCAACACAGCGACCAAGTGCGTGATACGTCTCCAACGTATCTACTTTTCCAAACACATTTGCCCTTGTTTTGGACTCTAACTTGCATGATTTGAATGGAACTAACCCGGACTGACGCTGTTTTCAGTAGAATTGCCATGTTGTTATTTTTGTGCAGAAATAAAAGTCCTCGGAATGACCTAAAATTCAATGGAGAATTATTTTGGAATATATAAAAAATATCTGCGGAAAGATCCAGGCCAAGGGCCCGCACCCTGTCCACGAGGGTAGGGGTGGGCCCCCTCCCCTTGGGCGCGCCCCCTGCCTCGTGGGCCCCCTGTTGCTCCACCGACGTACCCGTGAACTCCATATATTCACTTTCGGGGAGAAAAAAAATCGAGGAGAAAGAATTATGGCCTTTTACGATATGGAGCCGCCGCCAAGCCCTAATTTCTCTCGGGGGGCTTATCTGGAGTCCGTTCGGGGCTCTGGAGAGGGGAGATCGTCGCCATCGTCATCATTAACCTTCCTCCATCACCAATTCTATGATGCTCACCGCCGTGCGTGAGTAATCCCATCGTCGGCTTGCTGGACTGTGATGGGTTGGATGAGATTTACAATGTAATGAAGTTAGTTTTGTTAGGGTTTGATCTCTAGTATCCACCATGTTCTAAGATTGATGTTGCTATGACTTTGCCATGCTTAATGCTTGTCGCTAGGGCCCGAGTGCCATGATTTCAGATCCGAACCTATTACGTTTTCATGAATATATGTGTGTTCTTGATCCTATTTTGCAAGTCAATAGTCACCTACTATGTGTTATGATCCGAGAACCCCGAAGTGACAACAATCGGGACCACTCCCGGTGATGACCGTAGTTTGAGGAGTTCATGCATTCACTATGTGTTAATGCTTTCGTCCGGTACTCTATTAAAAGGAGGGCTTAATATCCCTTAGTTTCCACTAGGACCCCGCTGCCACGGGAGGGTACGACAAAAGATGGCATGCAAGTTCTTTTCCATAAGCACGTATGACTATATTCGGAATACATGCCGACATTACATTGATGAACTGGAGCTAGTTCTATGTCACCCTAGGTTATAACTATTACATGAGGAATCGCATCCGACATAATTCTCCATCACCGATCCAATGCCTACGAGGTTTTAACATATTGCTTGTTGTTTATTTACTTTTCCGCTGCTACTGTTACAAAAACTACAAAAACACTACCGTTACTTTTATTGCTGTTACCACTATTTCCATATTACCTTGCTGCAGATACTAAGTTTCTAGGTGTGGTTGAATTGACAACTCAGCTGCTAATACTTAAGAGTGTTCTTCGGCTCCCCTTATGTCGAATCAATAAATTTGGGTTGAATACTTTACCCTCGAAAACTGTTGCGATCCCCTACACTTGTGGGTTATCAAGACTATTTTCTGGCGCCATTGCTGGGGAGCATAGCTATATTCTTTAAGTCACTTGGGATTTATATCTGTTGATCACTATGAATAATTTGAAGGACTCAAAAACCAAGATCTTTCCCTCAACTACGAGGGGAGGTAAGGAACTGCCATCTAGCTATGCACTTGATTCACCCTCTGTTATGAGTAAATTTGTGACACCTACTCCTGCTATTGAATCTGATATGTCGCATGTTCTTGATTATGCTACTACTGCTATTTATGATGAAACTACTTCTATGCTTGATAATACTGTTCCACTAGATGAATTTCTAGATGAACAAATTGCTAAGGTTAGGGAGAATGCAAGTATTGAAACTAATAATATATATGAAAGTGATGATGAAGATTCTCCCCCTAGATATGAATTGCCTGTTATTTCGGAGGGTTATGTTATGGATGAAGAAACTGCTAGATACTTTCTTGCTTGCAATGATAGATATGATCTTAAGAAATTGTTAGCTATGCTTAAAGAAAAGTCTTTAAATGCTAGAATGAAATGTGACCCCGCTTTTGCTACTTCACCTATCTTTGTTACTGATAAGGATTATGATTTCTCTGTTTATCCAGAGTTAATTACTTTGGTTGAATCTGATCCTTTACATGGCTATGAATCTGAAGCTGTTGTGGCACATCTTACTAAGTTGAATGATAGAGCCACCCTGTTTATCAACGATGAAAAGATTCGTTATTACTATATCCTTAAGTTATTTCCGTTCTCTTTAAAGGGTGATGCTAAGACATGGTTTAATTCTCTTGATCCTGGTTGTGTGAGTAGTCCCTAGGATATGATTTATTACTTGTCTGCTAAATATTTTCCTGCTCATACGAAACAAGCAGCCTTACGTGAAATATATAATTTTGTGCAAATTGAAGAAGAGAGTCTCCCACAAGCTTGGGGGAGGCTTCTCCAATTACTTAATGCTTTGCCTGATCATCCTCTTCAGAGGAATGAAATACTTGCTGTCTTTTATAACGGACTAACCGATGCTTCCAGAGACCAGCTGGATAGTTGTGCTAGTTGTGTTTTCAGGGAAAGAACACTTGATCAAGCTGAATTACTATTGAATAATATATTTTCTAATGAAAATAATTGGACACTTCCTGAACCAGCCCCTAAGACAACTCCGAAAAAGGGGTGTTCTGTTTTTTTCAATCTTGAAGATATGCAGGAGGCAAAGAAATCTATGAAAGAAAAAGGTAAAGCTGAATATGTTAAGAATTTACCACCTATTGAAGAAATAAATGGTCTTGATAACCCGACACAGGTAGTAAAGGTAAATTCTCTTTATAGATTGGATGAAGGTGATATTCCTCGTTATAAGTCTGCTAGCCAATGATTAGATGAGTTTGACAATTTTATTGTGAAACAAGAAAACTTCAATGCGTATGCTGGTAGACAATTGCAACGTAATGCTTATATGATTGAACGCTTGAGTGATTTTATGTCTAGAGTTAAAGGTGAATTGAAACTCATTAGTAAACATGCTTCTATGGTTACCACTCAAGTAGAACAAGTACTTAAGGCTCAGAATGATTTGCTCAATGAATTAAATAGTATGAATAATGACTTTGTTGTTAGAGTTGCAACTAGAGGTGGTAAAGTGACTCAGGAACCTTTATATCCTGAGGGCCACCCTAAGAGAATTGAGCAAGATTCTCAGAAAACTAATTTGGATGCACCTAGAAAAAGAAAAATGATAGTACTTTGCATGCTTCTAGTGAACCTGTAGCTGACACACCTCAGAATCCCAATGATATATCTGTTTTTGATGCTCAGACACAATCTGGTAATGAACATGAACCGAGTGATAATGTTAATGATGGTTTTCATGATGATGTTCAACCTAGCAACGACAATGATGTAGAGATTGAACATGTTGTTTATCTTGATAACCCACAATCAAAGAATCAACGTTATGATAAGAGAGACTTTGTTGCTAGGAAGCACAGTAAGGAAAGAGAACCACGGGTTCAGAAACCCATGCATTTTCCTCCTAAACCAGCCAAGAAAAAGGATGATAAGGATTTTGAGCGCTTTGTTGAAATGATTAGACCTATGTTTTTGCGTATGTGTTTGACTGATATGCATAAAACAAATCCTTATGCTATGTATATGAAAGACATTATTACCAATAAAAGAAAGATACCTGAAGTAGAAATTTCCACCATGCGTGCCAATTACACTTTTAAGGGTGGAATACCTAAGAAACTAGGAGATCCGGGAGTACCCACTATACCTTGCTCCATTAAAGGAAACTATGTTAAAACTGCTTTATGTGATCTTGGAGCTGGTGTTAGTGTTATGCCTCTCTCTTTATATATTAGACTTGACTTGAGTAAGTTGACACCTACTGAAATATCTTTGCAAATGGCCGATAAATCAACTGCTATACCTGTCGGTATTTGTGAGCATGTGCCTTTTGTGGTTGCAAGTGTTACTATTCTAACAGACTTTGTTATCCTTGATATTCCCAAGGACGATAGTATGCCTATTATCTTTGGTAGACCCTATTTGAATACTATAGGGGCCGTTATTGATTAGAACAAAGGCAATGCCACTTTTCATGTCAATGGTAATGATCATACGGTATATTTTCCGAGGAAACAACCTCAGGTCCATAGTATCAACTCTATTGGAAAATTTTCAACTATCCCTATTGGAGGTTTTGAATTTCCTCTTCCTACTATCAAGAAGACATATGATATTCTTATTGTTGGGGACATACATATCCCCATTGAGGTAACCTAGTGTTATTCGAAAATTCTCCAGTTTCATGTTATTCAGAAAGAGTTCATTAACAAGACTTGATCAACCTTGTTAATGGATTCCTTTTGACGAGCATGAGATGGGTGAATCTAGATAGCACAACCTTCTGTACCCTCCTTTTACTTTCTGTTAATTAGATTAAATAAAGCAAAAATAGTATTTTTTTGTCAGTTTCCAGACTTATCCGTGTAATAAAAAATACCCCGAAAATAAAAGTTCTCCAAATGCACTAAAAATGAAATATGGTTTTTTCTAGAATATTTGGGAATATTTGGCACAGAGAACACAGCGAGGGGAGCCAGCACCTGGCCACGAGGGTCCAGGGCGCGCCCACCCTCACAGGGCGCGCCCCCCTGCCTCGTGGGCCCCATGTTGCCCCCCTCCACTTATTCCTGCACCCATACACTCTTTCTTCCTCCCAAGAAAATCACTATCCATCTCAAGCACGAGTTCTAGCTCATCTTGCTGCCATTTTTGATTTCCTTGCTAAAAGCACCATTCACAAAACTGTTTGGGGAGATTGTTCCTTGGTATGCGACTCCTCCATTGGTAATTAGTTTTTGTTCTAGTGCTTTATTTATTGCAAATTTTTGCTGCTGTGGTGACCTTGTTCTTGAGCTTGCATGTCAATTTTCTTTGGTCCCAAGTAGTTCTAATGCATGATATAGTCTCTAGGCACTTGTAGGAGTTGTTGCTATCAATCTTGTTCAGTTTGGTTCACTTTTATTTTGAGTTACTAAAAAGTTTAGAAAATTGCAGAAAAATGCATAGGAAAACCTTCCAAGGTGGTTCCTCAAGGAAGCAAGAACCAAGGCTCGCGATGCATGAGCCGGACGATGAATTGCCGAGGGAAACTGAAGTGCGGCCTTGTGAATGGTCGTCGAAGGAATTTATGGTTCGTGAAGGCATTAAGGAGGAGGTTGACGCATATGTGCGTAATGCTGACCTCGAGGGCTTCATGCAAGATAAGTTCCCTCAATACCATTACTTAAGTGATACCTTTGTGAGAAGTTTTAAATTTTCATCTTCACGTAATTCTCACACTGTCCTGTTTGATATTTATGATAAGTCTTACACCATGGACTTAGAAGACTTTAATGATGCTTGGAAGCTCCCGCAGTGGGGCAATATTAGTGATCCTTGCAAATCTGAATATAAAGACTTCCTTGCTAGTATCACTGTGGGGGAATCTAGAGAGATCACACAAGCTACCATAGGAAGCATTCATTTTCCTGCTATTCATTATTTTGCTCTCTTTATTGGTAGATGCATCAACCGTAAAGATGAGGCTTGTCCTATGTGCGTCCCAGATCTTAGTGTTCTGAAGAGTGCTGTGTTAGGAGATAGACAATATAAATTGGGAGCCATTGTTGCACGTAGGTTACATCATATTGGTTTAGATGGAGATTTATTTGGTGGGATTTATGCCACTCGCATAGCCCGTCGTCTTGGTGTGCCTATACATGAAAATGATAAACTATTACCGCCTGCTTATTTGGATTATAATGCTATGGTTAGCCATCGGTTATAGAGAGGGGTGAACAATCCCTCCAGTATCGACTAATCTTTGACATGCGCCACATTGTCCATATTGCTCTCCTTGCTCCTACCTTCTTTGACTTCCAGGCAAAAGGGAGATATATTATAACAAGGTAGGAAGCAAATGAGTATAAGGATACAATGAGACTAGCTCGTCTCCAGGATGCAGCTCGCCAGGCAGTAGCCGCTGCATCTCAGTACAACCCCAACTACGACTTTGGATACCCGCCAGGCCAATATTGGCCATAGACTAACTTAGGCCAAAAGCCTAAGCTTGGGGGTGTATGTGTTTCTCACCGACATTACATTCATGTTCACACACTTATTCTAGTTGTCGGTGCTCACACTCTTTCATTGTACTATCCTTGCAGTTTTCAATTTTTTTCTTAGTCTTTTTCTTGTGTGTTAGAAAAACCTTAAGAAAAACAAAAAAAATAGCTGTAGCTTTTAGCTAGTTTACTTTCCATGCCTTTAGTAGTAGTAATTAAAACAAAACCCAAAAAGATTTCTCGTTCTTCTTCTTCTTGTTGGGAGGTTTCCCGTGTAAATAGTTTCTTTTCTTTCTTTGGAGGTCAAGAGGAGAAGACCATGATTGAAAATGTTTAGCGGCTCTCATATGCTTTATTGTTGATTTAACCTTGAGCCATATTACATTGTCTTCTCTTTTCTATTAAATGCTTGCAGATTCCAGCTTAGTCCAATGCACGTGCACTATTATTATTATCCACTGTCACATCCCCAGCTTCACCTTGCATCAGGATATCACTTGTCTGTTGCATCATGTTTAAGTTTTCCAGAAAGTTGAAATGGGGTTTGATCAAACCCTAGCACCAAAAGAACTCAACTAGGTTCAACCTAAAAATATTTTCATTGACCCAAAATGCCATTGAAATTGTTCAGGATTTTTGAATTGGTCTAGAACCTCTGTCAAAAATGGTGCACACTTTTATAGGGCCATTCTGGATTTTTGAATTAAAGTATTTGCATTTGGTCCTTTAAATTTTATATACTATTTTAAATGTCCAAATATTCATGAAGTAAAATGTTTACTGTTGGAAATAATCCAAACAGTAGCCTCAAGCAGTTTCATGAATTTTGAGCTTGTGTTAGTAATTTATTTAAAGCCCAGAACAAAATAACAAAATAGAAAAACAGAAACTAAATAGAAGCTAAATAGAAAGAGAAGGGAGAGAGAGTTACTTGGCGCTCACCTAGCAGCCCGCCTGGCCCAGCTCTTGTGTGGCCCACCTGCAGGCCCGGCCCACCAGGGGCAGCACTGTCTTCCTCCTCCTGCCAGGAGGAGAAGCAGCTGCATGCCCGGCGCACAGCCGGCCGTGGCCATGTCTCCCCGCCACCTCCTGCTCCGTCGGCCCTCCCCGACCCCCTAGAGGCGCCACGCACGCCCCCAGGCCCCTCTCACTCCCCCTCGTTTTCTCTCCCCACTCCTGGCGCTCTCCCTCGCACGCGCCCAAAGGCTCTGCCTCGTCCCTCTCTTCCTCCTCGCCGAGCCGCCCGACGCCGGAAGCCCCTGTACGCCGTCTGCACCGCCGTTCCCCTTGTCGGCTGCCGGCGATCCTCGCCGTCGATTCACCGACTCCGATGCCTCCCCGAGCCCACTCAGCTGCTCTTCGACCTCGCCGTGAGCTCCTCAACCCAATCACGCTCTCCTCGCCGTCATTTTCCTCCTCTAGCCCCGCTGCCCACCGGAGCCGATAGCTCCTTCCCGCCGGCCATGTCGCCGCCGTGGCCACCGTCACCTAGAGCGGCAACTGAGCACACAACCGTGCTCCACACAACGCCAGAAGCCCAAAACCCACTCCGGTTGCTCCTGCTGTGCGCTGCAACACCATCTCCGCCGCAGCCCGAACTGCAGCACCGCCGCGAGCTCCGTTCCGATGAGCTCCGGCCACCCCAGCACACACTGTTGCCTCCACTAGGTGCGCACGAGCCCCAGCTCGCCGTAGAGACCAACCGCGGCTCAAACCGCGGCCTGTAGGCAAAACCCGAGCACCGCCGTCACGTTTGGCCTCGCTGGCGTCGAGCCGTCGGCGGGATTAGCCCGTTTGACCTGGGGTTTGACTCCCCTGGGTCGATGACATGTGGGGCCGGCGTCTGACTTAATTAGTTTAGGTTTTTAGTTAAGTTTTAATTGCTATCATTAGCTTAAGTAGACACTGACAGGTGGGCCCAGTGCCCTGCTAATTTTAGATTAGTGCTTTTTTGCAATTAGTTAACCCTCTGACTCACTGACATGTGGGCCCCGCCCGGCTAATTAAACTAGGTTAGTGTTAAATAAGTTAGTTTAGTTAGTTGTGTCACCGACCAGTGGGCCCCACTGGTCAGGTTTGACCTGGACCCGCCTGTTGACTTGCTCATGTCAGCATGATCTAGTGCCGACGCAGTAACTATTTTCTGTAATTTAAAATAAATCAGAAATGATTTATTTATTTCAGAAAATAGCCAAAACTTCTAAAAATCACAGAAAATAATCTATAACTCCAATGAAAATAAGTTATGTATGAAAAATGATCAGAAAAATTCAGGGAATATGTTTATGGTTTTTTCATGCATGTTTGAACAAGTTAAACCTGCTGATCAGGTCAAATCAATTAAATGACAATTAAATAATCACATATGGAGTTTGAATTTGAACCTTTGGTTCAAACCAACTTCATTTAATATGGTTGCTAGTTGCATTAGCTCAATCAACAGCATATTGCCATGTCATGATCATGCATCATATTGTCGCATTGCATTGATTGTGTTCTTTCTTGTTTGCTGGTATTTGTCCCCTCTCAGTAGACGACGTTCCGACGATGAGTTCGATGACACCGATGAAGAACTATTACTATCTTCAGGAGTGCCAGGCAAGCAAAACCCCATTGAGCATTCCGATACAACCCCACTCTCTCGCTCTTGCTCTCTTTACTGCATTAGGACAACAACGCTTCAACTGTTACATGCTGCAGTAGTTGAACCCCTTTCCACTTCATGACCTATCATTGCCACAGTAAATAGTTGAAACCCACTAGTATGAGTAGGAGTTGTTTGAGCCATGTTGTGCCTACTCATTCATGCTTTCTGGTTGTGCCTGCTATTGCTTAGAGTTGTGTCAGGTCTGATTCATCGGGGATGAATTGGAATGGTGATGAACATGTCCTAATGTGTGTGAGCTAAGTGTGTGAACATGATTTGGTAAAGGTAGCGATGAGAGGCCATGTAGGAGTACATGGTGGGTTGTCTCATTGCAGCCGTCCTCAGGAATGGAGTTCTGTGTTGGTTGATCCATGACCAGTTACTACCATGCATTGGGCCCGAAACCAATGGACCCTCTCGACTTATTAACTGCCCTTGTCCTCTATCCAGGAGTTGCAACTAGTTTCTGGTGTTTGTAGTTTACTGGAGGTCGTGCGTAGCGCTGACCCTCGGGGTGGGCTGTGACGCGGCAGGTACGTGGCACGGTGTACCGGTCGCCCGTTTGGTGATGCGGTAACCCTGTACACATCGTTTGGGGCCGTGAGCGACACCCCGGCCGGATCTCCCCACGGATGGAACCCAAATAGGCGATAAACCCAGACTAGGGACTTGTGTGGTTAGTCAGGTCATGGCCGACACCCTCGTTGGGCTTCCGCTTGAAGGTTGCCGAGTACATGTCGTGTAAACGGCAGTAAGTGGTGAGAGCGTGTGTGGATAAGTACACCCCTGCAGGGTTATATATGATCTATTCGAATAGCCATGTCCGTGGAAATGGACTTCTGGGTTACCTCTACAGTTCATAGACAAGTGAAACTGGATACTCTAAAACACGCAAGATAAGCGTGAGTGCTATGGATGGCCTTCTCGTAGGGAGACGGGAGCGGATCCATAGTGGTGTATTGATTGGTGAATATGTGGACTCGTGTGCGCCACCTCAAAAGAGTTACTTGCAGACGTAGTTCAGGATAGCCACCGAGTCAAAGCTGGCTTGCTGCAGTCAAACTCCACCACCCCTTTGTTGATACTGATGCATATGTAGTTAGTTCTGATGTAAGTCTTGCTGAGTACCTTTGTACTCACGTTTTCTTAATTTATGTTTTTGCAGAGAGACTCCAGTCTCACTAGTGGTTCCGCGTGGACTTCGACATTTAGCTTGTTACCTCAGCTACGATCTTGTACCCTTGGAGGGTCTTGTAGATAATCAGGCTTCTCAGCATTTTTCATTTGTAGGTGTCTGTACTCAGACATGTTATGCTTATGTTGCCTGTATGCTCTGTATGTTGGGTCATGTGACCTCTGTCTGTAATAAATGATATGATGGCTCTTCTGGGCCTTTATCTATATGAGTTGTTGAGTTATGTTGTGATGCCATGTTGTACAACACATACTTGCATGTTATGCGTACATGTAATGTGTATTGCTATGTGTGGGATCCGACACCTAGTTGTTTACCCTTGGTAGCCTATCTTACAGGGAAATGTCTCCTAGTGCTTCCACTGAGGCTTGGTAGCTTGCTACTGCTCCGGAACACTTAGGCTGGCCGGCATGTGTCCTTCTTCGTTCCTGTGTCTGTCCCTTAGGGGAAATGTCACGCGTTGTTCCTTTAAGTCCTTGTAGCTTGCTACGACTTGGGTTCATACGTTGATGACCGACACGTTCGTTGCTGGGTCATGTATGCTTGTCTCCGTAATTTAGTGCCACTTTTGGTTTATAACTAGTCATGTCGGCCCGGGTTCTCTGTCATATGGATGCTAGCGACACTATCATATACGTGTGCCAAAATGCGCAAACGGTCCTGGGCCAGGTAAGGTGGCACCCGTGGGGATACCATGCGTGAGGCCGCAAAGTGATATGATGTGTTACAGGCTAGACCTGTGTGACTTAGGATCGGGGTCCTGACAGCTTTGGTATCAGAGCCTAACTGCCTATAGGATTAGTAAGCCAAACTGGTCGAAGTTGTGTCTAGAAACTCTTTAGTTATGTAAGGGAATTGTTTGTGGAAGGGAATGTAAGGCTCTTTTTACTCCTTTACCCTATGACCTTCTAATCTGAGTCACCTTCTTATTTCTACGGGGATGAAGAACTAGGATTCTCATTCTATTTATTAGCATCTCGTCAATGTGGTTTCAACCCTCAGTTCAGTTTCTACTACTTCTGTTTGTTCAACTGTTGGTCTCAGAACCTTGACATGATGATGTTGAGTGGTTATGCTATCTTTGTGCATGAGTCTCAAAGGTAAATTTTGAGCATTTACAGCCATTATGCTGTCCGAGTCATCCCAGGTTGCTAAATAATCTGATGCATTTGCAAACCTTTCCTCCCTGTTTCCGATGTCCTTTTAGGCCAGATTAATCACACTAGTCGGTGTGTGGAGGTACTCCGTTACCTCGACACATGTGTTGGAGTTAATATTATGACCCTAGGTGTCTTCGAGGATCACCCAGTAATGCAGCAATGCTTTATATTCCCAGTGTGATGATTCTGGCCATTATTCTCGAAAGCATCCCGTGATGCCATTTAGTTGGTAGGCATTCTATTCCTGGATTCTTGAACCCAAGACTCACTCCACTTATCTCCTGATGGTAGTATTTGCTCGTCCCTTTAGAATACTAGTAACCTTGTGATAGTCCTCGAGGTCCATGGTTATCGTTCTTCCAATACCATGAACCACCATGGCTGAAGTTCTTCTGAACCAAAATATCACAACCAGGGTGCTCTTGAGTAGTACTCCATTCATATTGTGACTCTGCCAGTCCTACCTTTCTGCATGGGTTATCCAGAAGAATTATGTTGAACTAGTTCGACATGTTAATCTATGCATCCACAACTCAGAGAGATATATGTTCCTTGAGTTGTCCCTTTTAGTCGTTTTATGAACCCCCCTCCTATCAGTTGATAGTCAGGAGTAGTTGTGCATGCGTGTTCATCGATGCTTTTTACTCTTATGGTCCGTCAAGCCATTCTATTCTGGAATGACTAGGAGAATCAAACCCCAGTACCTCATCCATATCCAGGATTGGGTCAAAGCAGTTGTACTCCGCAGATCAAAATGCAATGCAGCTTTTGATCTGTTCTACTCTGAAGTGTTACCCTCTTCACGTCAGGATCGTCATGAGAATTGCACTATCTCTTATGAAATCTTGATATAGTGATACTTCTTGCCATCATCGTTCATTATTCGGTCTCCGTGTTATTGTAACCGGAATACCGACAAGTAAATTGTGATGTGTGAAAACAATACCCCTAGCAACTCCGTTGCTTGGTAGTTAAATGGACAATAACCTCATCCTTAACGAGTTGATTATTGAATCATCACGCTAAGGTTTATCGTGCTACCTAGTCCACTTCCCTGGTGCACTCCTTGATTGATGAGCTAGGATTTTGTTAAGTCCTCGCTCATCTGATCATATCTTCTTGCCCTGAAAAGCAAGATTGTTCTCGAGCTTAGTAACATATCAGTGGTTTGTAATTTTCCGGTTATCTTCCCGGAAATATCACCAGGTCGTTCCCTGACCAATGCGTTGAGCTCGTGATCAAGTTGGTTTCGTATAAACCACCCCTTCTCCAAGAATCTGTGTTGCATACCCCTGAGTTGGTTGGTCAAGCTAAGCAACAACTTGGAGAGTTGGAAGATGAAAGCTTGTCCGATCTAGTTCATCTTAAGGGATATCTTATTTGTGTGTTGAGGAGAGATAATATCTTCATTGATTGATCCTCGTGACCAGTTGTTGGACCTATTGTCTTGCCAAAACTTTGATTTGAGTGTGGGCTATCATCAAATCAAATCAGAACCAACGATGTTCTTAATGTTGTCTTACTCGTGGGTGTCCCTTGAGCATACCTCATTATATCTCTTGGTCTGACCAATGCTACCACCTTGTTCATATAAATTGTGGAATTCCATCTTCATGGATATCTCGATGACCGTTGTTGAGCCCATCAACATCGTTTATCTTGACCACGATTCATGTTGAACATTTAAGTTAGTATTGGAAAAATTTCAAGCATGGTCTTCGTGTTCCGTTCATGAGGTATATGTTTGGATGAGAGAAGTGATCTCCCCTAATTCAAGTGTAATTGATGAAAGATGCCACCGTGAATTTGAGAAAGCTTGTTCTTACCTCCTCTCGAATCATCCCAATTCATTCATGCATAAGTGCGAAGTATTCTATGGTCTGATAGACTGATCATCTTCATTCCATAAGTATCCCTAGCACACCAAGCCACTGATTGATTTGTTCAATAAAATAAGTCTGTTGTGCTCATCCTAGGTCATGCACATGACTTCGCTATCTTCAATGATGATTCCCAATCTGAACTCGGTAGTATTTTATTATAAGACTACCATGTGATCATGCTTGTCTGGGATAACGTATTCACAGGTACGTAGGAGAACTAGCTCATGTTTTGGAGCTTGCTATCATAGTTCACTCCCCGAGAATCTCGCAACGCCGTCTTGTCGAATTGTGGTGCAAACTTTCATTTTTCTTTCTAGTCTCGATGAGTCTGGGATGTCCTGACACCAACCAGAACTGAATCTCAGGCAGATATGATGGTTGGAGCATTTCCCAAGAACTATAATATTGGTCTCTCGATAACCGGTAAAGTGGATGTCGTGGCCAACACACCCAGTCGGAAGACATATTGTTGTAGAATCTTGATTGAAGAAGTTGGCCACCTCCCCATAAGGATTTCGTAGGATTTACTCCCTAGTTGTTCCTGTGACACCCCGAGACCGGTGCGCCAGGTGTCAGCCAGTTATTCGTCTTTGTTGCCATGTCATCTGCTTGCGTGTTGCATCTTGCCATGTCATCGTGTGTGTTGCATCAGCATGTTTTCAAAACTTGCATCCGTCCGAGTTCCCTCGTCCTCTCTGTTGTCCGTTCTGAGCCCAGACACACTCACACGCGCCCGCGGCGCTTCCGAATATTTATTTTATGAGTGGTGGAAAAATGTTCTGGGAATGGGTTGAAACTTGGCATGTGGTCTTATTATAGTGTAGACAGGCCGCGTGCCAAATTTCGTCGCATTCGGAGTTTGTTTGATAGCCCAACGGAGATATATAGCGGCACTAGTCGCTGGTTAAAACGTCGGACGTTTTCGGTCTCCGAAAACCCCTGCGGGCCTCTCTCCCTCTCCTCTCATCTCAGCCCAACTAATCTTCACAGCCCACCTAGGCCTCACCTAAACTCCTCTCGCGATCGGATCCGTCGGATCGCGATCGGAGGGTCCAAAAACACCCCCAAACACCCCCATAACCCTAGTTTTGTCTATATAAAGACCCCCATGCCATTTTGGGCATTCCCTAGCCTTCCCCTACCTCCAGCCGCAGCCATTTTCCCCTCCTCCTCGCTTTCCGTGCGCCTCCACCCCAGCGCCGCCACTTGGCATCGCCTGAGTGGCCAGCCGCCTCCAAGTCAGCCTCCCCATCGCCCCTCCACCACTCAGCTGCCGCCACCTGGCCTCCTCCACGCCCCAGCCTTCCTCCCAGCCGCCAGGCCCGCCGGGGCCCGGATCCGACCCGCCGTGGGCCGAACCGGGCCCAACAGCCGCTGCCGCGAGCCCGCAGCACCGCTGCCTCCCGCTCCCGCAGCGCCCCGCTCGTCCATCGCAGCGCCCCGCCGCCTCACTGCGGCCGGCGACCAGGGACGCCGGAAGCCGCCGCCGGCGACCACCTTCACCCCCAGGTCGGAGCCCCGGCTCCCTTCGTCCCTTTTTTCCCCTCCTCCTTCTTCCCTCACAGCTCTCTCTCTCTAGCCATGGATAGCGCCGCCGCCAAACTCCCTCGTTGTCGTGCCACGACGAGCCTCCGCCTAGATCCGGGCGGGATCCGCCGGATCTGTCTGCCCCGCACCCGTTCCCATCGTCCCGGCCTCCTTCCGACGACTGGCGCCGCTGGCGACTACTGCCTCCGCCGCCCTTGACTCCCCTCGTGTGCCAGGAGGAGGACGAGCCCCCTCGCTCGGGGCGGGCTGCACGCATGGGCCAGCAGGGCTCGCGAGGCCCATCTAAGTCCGGCGCCGGCCTGCACCACTCCGGCCTATCAGCACCCAGCTGGCGCCCGCATCCGCTCGTGGGCCACGGCCCAGGGCCCAGCTTCGGCCCGTTCCCCCGGCATGCCCTGCCTCTTCCGTCCTTGGGCCGAAGCCCATGGTAAGAACCAGTAAGCCTCGCCCGGGCGCGTTATAACGAACTTGCGCCCACCTGTTTTTTCTTCTCTCTATTAATATGCCTAAGTCCTTTTTCTGTGTTATTTTTGTTGCTATGTTGCATCTTTGACTGCTTGTAATTAATTGTGTGCTTATCCAAATTGAGTGTATGATATGTCAAAATGACCGTGGTGATATGCTCTACACTTTGTTCCATTGTGTCATGATCTTTTGAGTTCGTCTAGATGCTCTAATATCTGTTGCAAGGGTGCTACTTGTTATAAACTGCTGCTACTTGTTATTTTCATGCCATGTTTGAGATGTGATAACTTGGTGCATGATTATCCAAATGATGCAAATGATATGTCAAAATGTTCATCATGAGATGCTCTACATGTTGGTTGCTATAGCATGCTTGTTTGAGTCCATATTGCCATGTTTATCTCTGTTGCAAAAGTGCATTTGGCTATTAGGTTTTGTAACTTGTTAAGAGATACCTAGTTGAGGAGCTCGTTGTTATTGTTGTGTTTGTCCCCATGACACATGCCTAGGTGTTTTAGATTCTCCATGATGTGTTCTTTGATGTGGTGCATTTAACTTTCCATGATATGCCTTGTGTTGACTTAAACATTCTTGCAAACATGCCATGTTGTTATTGCTGTTTTAACACTTAGTAAAATTTCACTAAGTCTGGAATCTGTAATATCCTGATGCTATGTTTGCTGGATGCCCTAGGCAAATCCATGTTAGTTTTGGGGTGGCCATTGATCATTCCTTGTTCTATATGTTATTGTCTATCCATTCATTTCCTCACTTGCTCATTTGGCTTGCTGTATCTTATTTAAATCTTGCTCCCAAGTTGCTATAAAATATTGCTGTCAGGTTTTTAGTGTCATGATCAAAATGTTGTAGCTTGTTGCTATTGATCCATGCCTCCTATGGAGATGCTCCAATGGAGTTGTTTGCTGTAGGATATGTCAACTTCATGTCCATGCTTACTGTCACCATGTTTGAGTGATGTAGAGTATATATTTCTTGCTCCAAAGTTGCTATGTGGCTGTTAATTTCAGCTTTGCATTGTTTCTTGTTTCGGGTGTATCTTTTAGCCCGTTGCTCCGTTTTGAATGTTCCTTATATGTAACTTGTGTGATTTTGAATGTAGAATCAGAATATCATCTTGTTAACATGTTTGGAGTATGTTTGCTTGATGTTTGGGTGCATCTTGCACCGTTGCCATGCTTAACTTGTTTTGCTCATATCTTCTAGGCCGTAGCTCTGAATTAAACAAACTTTATATGATACTTGACTAGATTTTCGCGTAGATCATGATGGTGCATGTTAAATTGCTGTTTAACAACTTTAACTTCAGGTTTGTGCAGATCTGGACTAACTTCAAACTATGCATATGAGGACTTACCGGATTTGTCTTAAGTAGCTTCCGGCCTCATTTAAACTTGTTGTTCTTATGTTGCTTCTCTGTGCTTCCTACCTTGTCATGTTTTGCATCCTATATGGATCTGTCTTGCATCCTACGTGCTTGAGCTTATTGTCTTGTTCTTGTGTTGTTCTGGTGTGCTTCCTAAGTGTCATGTAATGCATCCTAAGTGCATCTGAAGTGCATCATACCTTGCCATGTATTGCATCATATATAAACTTGTGTTGTTTTTCTGTGCTTCCTACCTTGCCATGTTATGCTTCCTGTATAGACTTGTTGTGCTTCCTGTATAGACTTGTCATGCATCCTACCTTGCCATGTATTGCATCATATATGTTCTCGTGTTGTTTTATGTGCTTCCTACCTTGTCATGTTATGCTTCCTGTATAGTCTTGTAGTGCTTCCTATATAGAACTGTCTTGCATCATACTTGGTTGAGCATATTGTAATGATCTTGTGTTGTGTGTTTACCGTATTGCTTGCTTCTTCTCGTTAGTGCTTGTTCCGTTGCGATCGTGAGGATTCGTTCGCCTACCCGTGGTTCTTCTTCAAGGCTTCTTCTCCGTCTTCTTCATGGATCCGTTCTTCTTCCTTGCGGGATCTCAGGCAAGATGACCATACCCTTGGATACCTTTACTATCATTGCCATGCTTAGTGTCTCGATGCTATCATTATATGTCGCGCTACCCATCATTATTGTCAGCCTCTCCTTGTTGCCATGAAACCTCTAACCTTTGAAACCTTCCTAGCAAAACCATTGTTTGGCTATGTTACCCGCTTGCTCAGCCCCTCTTATAGCGTTGTTAGTTGTAGGTGAAGATGAAGATCGTTCCAGGTGGGAACTTGTTGTTGGAATATCACAATATCTATTATTATTATTAACACACCTATATACTGGGCATGGGTGGAAGGCTTGGCCTTTTGCTCGGTGTTTTGTTCCGCTCATGCCACCTTAGGCGCGGATAAACCGGCATTATGTTCCTTGATTTTGCGTTCCTTACACGGTTGGGTATATGGGGACCCCTTGACAGTTCGTCTTTGAATAAAACTCCTCCAGCAAGGCCAAACATTGGTTTTAATTTGCTCATAATAACAACTTAATTAATTAATTAAATTGCATAGGGAGTTAGCGCTACCCGAGGATTCTTTATACATAGCAGGGGGGCTAGTGCTGATGGTGTTGGTCCCAAACGGGGGTTCTGCGGGGCCACCACGGGGAAACTCGAGGATTGGTTTTACTCGTACTATCGCCCATCTGGTCGTGGCCTGAGACGAGATACGCGCGGCTACTATCAGGGTGTCGACACACCGGGAGGTCTTGCTGGACTTGTTTTAGCATTGTCGAAATGTCTTGTGCATCGGGATGCCGAGCCTGATCGGATTTCCCTAAGATAAGGGGTGATGATATTATATTTATCACTTCAACTGATCGTGAGAGCTTGTGATGGGCTAAGTTGGGACACCCCTGCAGGGTTATGATCTTTCGAAAGCCGTGCCCGTGGTTATGTGGCAGATTGGAATTTGTTAATGTCCGGATGTAGAAAACTTGACAGAGGATCCGAAGTAAAACACACAACTGTGTGAGTAATCGTGACTGTCTCTTTTCACTTTGATAAGAGAACACGGTGGGGTTATGTTTGACTTGTAGGTAGTTCAGGATCTTTAGCGATCACTACTAGTTTGCGACCGTTTGCGTAGATGCTCATCTTATTCTTGTACTCGTAAGTTAGCCACCATATATTGCTTAGCCGCTGCTGCAACCTCACCACTTTACCTCTTCCTACCCTTTAAGCTTTGATAGTCTTGTTACCCATGGTTATGGGATTGCTGAGTCCTCGTGGCTCACAGATACTACCGCAACAGTTGCAGGTGCAGGTTTCGGATGTCTTGACGTGGGAGCGTTGTTCTTTTATTGGAGTTCCTCTTCTTCAGTCTTGGGTTAGGTTCCGGGTCGGCAGCCTGGGATAGCAGATGGATGTCGTGTTTTTTTTTTCATGTTTGTATCCGTAGTCGGATACTTTGTATTGATGATGTTGTATTCTTGAGACTTGTATGTATTGTTGTATCCCCTATGTATGTATGTAATGGTACGATGTAATGATATCCATCTTGCTAAGCGCCCGAAATGCGGTTGAAACCAATCACGTAAGTGTCACGTGATCGGGATAGAATCGCATCTTGGGCCTGACAGTTTCTTATGGATTTTTGTGCTCCTGAAGTCCGACCTTTTACTTGACATTCTAGGTACCAAACCATTTTAATAGATGGGTTGCGCTAGCACATCAAGGAGAACATTAGAAGCGGAGTGCTAAATGTCTCTCGGTCGATCATCCAGATTTTGCCCCTTGACTCCGCTAAGGTGAAATCTGAGAAGTGTTATCTTCCTTTGCATCTGCATCATCCATCGCGATTCATCATGGTAGTATGTAGTGTTTCCAGGATCCTTGACACGGATATTGGTAAAACCTTGATGAATATGGGAACGCTCAAGTTCTTGAGAGCACGCACAAGCACTAGGTGTTATCACTGGCTCTAACCGGGATTGCTCCCAGTGTTCTTGGTTATGCTATAACCCCTCAAAGAGTAGATTCACTCTCTACTGTTTGGTTTCTTCCCAATTACCAGAATCATTCCCAGCATTTGCATTTTGTTCCCAGCTTGCACCGCCAATGTGCCATTTTACCATGGGTCCCGTCCATTTCCGATGATAAGCAAAATCATCCCTTGTGTTGTCTTCAACAAGGTATTCCACATCATCCATTCTGGCCCGAGAATGTCATTCTTTCGGACTCCGTCAAACGATCGATTGTGATTTGCCTCAGGCTGGTATAGAGAGTTTCAATAATCTCTATATCAAAAGTAATTCTTCTTGCCACTTAAGGGTATAAGTCTACAAGTCACCTTCTCTAAGGTGCCCCGTCTTGTGACCTCGATCACCATCTTCTTAGGTGTGGAATTATTGCTACCGAGTGAACCTTCATCATTTGTTTCACTCCATCCCTTTGGATGTGTGTCCCGTATCTCAGCTCAAGAGATGTCTCAACGTCTCACTCCATGAGTTGGTCTTGAGTTGCTCGATCTTTCTGGAGATCAATTTTGTAGGGTTTCTTTCATCGTCACTTTCTTGGACAAAGATCTCGAAAGCAAGGATGCCAGGATCAACATGATGCAAGCAATCAACTTGGATCATGAAGATTGTGTTAGTTAGTGCCCCCTCTAATTGCTTACCCTACGCTTGAATCTCGGGACGAGATTCTTGTTTAGTGGGGGTGAGTTGTCACATCCCCAGCTTCACCTTGCATCAGGATAGCACTTGTCTGTTGCATCATGTTTAAGTTTTCCAGAAAGTTGAAATGGGGTTTGATCAAACCCTAGCACAGAAAGAACTCAACTAGGTTCAACCTAAAAATATTTTCATTTACCCAAAATGCCTTTGAAAATGTTCATGATTTTTGAATTGGTCTAGAACCTCTGTCAAAAATGGTGCACACTTTTATAGGACCATTCTGGATTTTTGAATTAAATCTTAAAGTATTTGCATTTGGGCCTTTAAATGTTATATACTATTTTAAATGTCCAAATATTCATGAACTAAAATGTTTACTGTTGGAAATAATCCAAACAGTAGCCTCAAGCAGTTTCATGAATTTTGAGCTTGTGTTAGTAATTTATTTAAATCCCAGAACAAAATAACAAAATAGAAAAACAGAAACTAAATAGAAGCTAAATAGAAAGAGAAGGGAGAGAGAGTTACCTGGCGCTCACCTAGCAGCCCGCCTGGCCCAGCTCCTGTGTGGCCCAGCTGCAGGCCCGGCCCACCAGGGGCAGCACTGTCTTCCTCCTCCTGCCAGGAGGAGAAGCAGCTGCGTGCCCGGTGCACAGCCGGCCGCGGCCACGTCTCCCCGCCACCTCCTGCTCCGTCGGCCCTCCGCGACCCCCCTAGATGCGCCACACACGCCCCCAGGACCCTCTCACTCCCCCTCGATCTCTCTCCCCTCTCCTGGCGCTCTCTCACGCACGCGCCCGAACGCTTCCGTCGCCGCCATTCGCCATAACCGCGGCCACCGTCCACCCCTCGCCTCGCCGATGCGCCCAGAGGCTCTGCCTCGTCCCTTTCTTCCTCCTCGCCGAGCCGCCCGACGCCGGAAGCCCCTGGACGCCGTCTGCACCGCTGTTCCCCTTGTCGGCTGCCGGCGATCCTCGTCGTCGATTCACCGACTCCGATGCCTCCCCGAGCCCACTCAGCTGCTCTTTGACCCCGTCGTGAGCTCCTCTACCCAATCCCGCTCTCCGCCGCAGCCCGAACTCCAGCGCCACCGCGAGCTCCGTTCCGATGAGCTCCGGCCACCCCAGCACACACCGTCGCCTCCACTAGATGCGCACGAGCCCCAGCTCGCCATAGAGACCAACCGCGACTCAAACCGCGCCCTGTAGGCAAAACCCGAGCACCGCCGCCACGTTTGGCCTCGCCGGCGTCGATCTGTCGACGGGATTAGCCCATTTGAATTGGGTTTGACTCCCCTGGGTCGTTGACATGTGGGGCCGGCGTCTGACTTAATTAGTTTAGGTATTTAGTTAAGTTTTAATTGTTGTCATTAGCTTAAGTAGACACTGACAGGTGGGCCCAGTGCCCTCCTAATTTTAGATTAGTGCTTTTTTGCAATTAGTTAACCCTCTGACTCACTGACATGTGGGCCCCGCCTGGCTAATTAAACTTGGTTAGTGTTAAATAAGTTAGTTTAGTTAGTTGTGTCACCGACCAGTGGGCCCCACTAGTTAGGTTTGACCTGGACCCGCCTGTTGACTTGCTGATGTCAGCATGATCTAGTGCCGACGCAGTAACTATTTTCTGTAATTTAAAATAAATCAGAAATGATTTATTTATTTCAGAAAATAGCCAAAACTTCTAAAAATCACAAAAAATAATCTATAACTCCAATGAAAATAAGTTATATATGAAAAATGATTAGAAAAATTCAAGGAATCTGTTTATGGATTTTTCATGCATGTTTGAAGAAGTTAAACCTGCTGATCAGGTCAAATCAATTAAATGACAATTAAATAATCACATATGGAGTTCGAATTTGAACCTTTGGTTCAAACCAACTTCATTTAATATGGTTGCTAGTTGCATTAGCTCAATCAACAGCATATTGCCATGTCATGATCATGCATCATATTGTCGCATTGCATTGATTGTGTTCTTTCTTGTTTGCCGGTGTTTGTCCCCTCTCAGTAGACGACGTTCCGACGATGAGTTCGATGACACCGATGAAGAACTATTACTATCTTCAGGAGTGCCAGGCAAGCAAAACCCCATTGAGCATTCCGATATAACCCCACTCTCTCGCTCTTGCTCTCTTTATTGCATTAGGACAACAACGCTTCAACTGTTACCTGCTGCGGTAGTTGAACCCCTTTCCACTTCATGACCTCTCATTGCCACAGTAAATAGTTGAAACCCACTAGTATGAATAGGAGTTGTTTGAGCCATTTTGTGCCTACTCATTCATGCTTTCTGGTTATGCCTGCTATTGCTTAGAGTTGTGTCAGGTCTGATTCATCGGGGATGAATTGGAATGGTGATGAACATGTCCTAATGTGTGTGAGCTAAGTGTGTGAACACGATTTGGTAAAGGTAGCGAAGAGAGGCCATGTAGGAGTACATGGCGGGTTGTCTCATTGCAGCCGTCCTCAGGAACTGAGTTCTGTGTTGGTTGATCCATGACCAGTTACTACCATGCATTGGGCCCGAAACCAATGGACCCTCTCGACTTATTAACTGCCCTTGTCCTCTGTCCAGGAGTTGCAACTAGTTTCTGGTGTTTGTAGTTTACTGGAGGTCGTGCGCAATGCTGACCCTCGGGGTGGGCTATGACGCGGCAGGTACGTGGCATGGTGTACCGGTCGCCCGTTTGGTGATGCGGGAACCCTGTACACATCGTTTGGGGCCGTGAGCGACACCCCGGCCGGATCTCCCCACGGATGGAACCCAAATAGGCGACAAACCTGGACTTGGGACTTATGTGGTTAGTCAGGTCGTGGCCGACACCCTCGTTGGGCTTTCGCTTGAAGGTTGCCGAGTACATGTCGTGTGAACGGCGGTAAGTGGTGAGAGCGTGTGTGAAGAAGTACACCCCTGCAGGGTTATATATGATCTATTCGAATAGCCGTGTCCGCGGAAATGGACTTCTGGGTTACCCCTACAGTTCATGGACTAGTGAAAGTGGATACTCTAAAACACGCAAGATAAGCGTCAGTGCTATGGATGGCCTTCTCGTAGGGAGACGGGAGCGGATCCATAGTGGTGTATTGATTGGTGAATATGTGGACTCGTGTGCGCCACCTCAAAAGAGTTACTTGCAGTCGTAGTTCAGGATAGCCACCGATTCAAAGCTGGCTTGCTGCAGTCAAACTCCACCACCCCTTTGTTGATACTGATGCATATGTAGTTAGTTCTGATGTAATTCCTGCTGAGTACCTTTGTACTCACGTTTGCTTAATTTATGTTTTTGCAGAGAGACTCCAGTCTCACTAGTGGTTCCGCGTGGACTTCGACGTTTAGCTTGTTACCTCAGCTACGATCTTGTATCCTTGGAGGGTCTTGGAGATAGTCAGGCTTCTCAGCCTTTTTCATTTGTAGGTGTCTGTACTCAGACATGTTATGCTTCCGTTGCCTGTATGCTCTGTATGTTGGGTCATGTGACCTCTGTCTGTAATAAATGCTATGATGGCTCTTCTGGGCCTTTATCTATATGAGTTGTTGAGTTATCTTGTGATGCCATGTTGTACAGCACATACTTGCATGTTATGCGTACGTGTAATGTGTATTGCTATGTGTGGGATCCGACACCTAGTTGTTTACCCTTGGTAGCCTATCTTACTGGGAAATGTCTCCTAGTGCTTCCACTGAGCCTTGGTAGCTTGCTACTGCTCCAGAACACTTAGGCTGGCCGGCATGTGTCCTTCTTCGTTCCTGTGTTTGTCCCTTAGGGGAAATGTCACGTGTTGTTCCTTTATGTCCTTGTAGCTTGCTACGACTTGGGTTCATACGTTGATGACCGACACGTTCGTTGCTGGGTCATGTATGCTTGTCTCTGTAATTTAGTGCCACTTTTGGTTTATAACTAGTCATGTCGGCCCGGGTTCTCTGTCATATGGATGCTAGCGACACTATCATATACGTGTGCCAAAATGCGCAAACGGTCCCGGGCCAGGTAAGGTGGCACCCGTGGGGATACCGTGCGTGAGGCCGCAAAGTGATATGATGTGTTACAGGCTAGACCTGTGTGACTTAGGATCGGGTTCCTGACATCCACACTGTTCAGTCGTGCGAGTGAAAGGCAATAATGATGATATATGATGAACTAAATGGGATGAGAAAAGCTGGTATGAACTCGACCTCTCTTGTTTTTGTAAATATGATAGTTCATCGTTCCTGATTCAGCCTATTATGAATGAAACATGCTTGCAATGACAATTAGATATCATAGCTGCTCATGCCATGCTTAATTAGCTAGGAGTTTATAATGGTCTATATTGCATGCCAACATGATATTAAAATGGTTGTGATGTGGTATGATAGGGCGGTTTCCTCCTTTGAACGATTCAAGTGGTTTTACTTGGCACATGTTCACGCATGTAGTTGAAACAATGTCAACATAGCCTCCACAATATTTATGTTCATGACTGTTGTCGTTCTCTAACTGGTCGCTACCTAGTCTCCTACTCAAGCTTGCATTCATTGTTGATTAATTTTAATGCATGTTCATGACTGTTGTCGTTCTCTAACTGGTCGCTTCCTAGTCTCTTTCTAGCCTTCACCTGTACTAAGCGGGAATACTGCTTGTGCATCCACTTCCATAAACCCCAAAGTTATTCCACATGAGTCCACCATACCTTCCTTTATGTGGTATCTACCTGCAGTTCCAAGTAAATTTGTATGTGCCAAACTCTAAACCTTCAAATAAAATTATGTTTTGTATGCTCGAACAACTCATGTATCAACTAGGGATGTCTATATCTTCCATGCTAGGTGGGTTATTCTCACGATGAGTGGACTCCGCTCAACATTCATGAGAAAATGGCTGGTAACCGGGATGCCCTGTCCCATGCTCAAATAATATTAATTGAACAAAACTCCCCCGCGGCTGTTGCTGGTTTGGACGGTACCCGTTGCTTCGGGCTAGCCATGGAGTGTGCTTGTTGGTGGTTGGGGGAGTATAAACTTTACCATTCTGTTTGAGAACCGCCTATAATGTGTGTAGCATGGAAAATATCGAGATTCTTGGTTGTTATGTTGACAATGAGAGTATACCGCTCAAAATATTATTCATCTCTATTTAAAAATCGAGCTTTGGCACCTCTACAAATCCCTGCTTCCCTCTGCGAAGGGCCTATCTATTTACTTTTATGCTGAGTCATCATCCTCTTATTAAAGAGCACCAGTTGGAGAGCACCTATGTCATTTGCATGTATTTCTATTAATTTGCATTGAGTATGATTATGACTGGATCTCTTTTACCATGAATTACAATGTCTTGTCAGTCCTTGACCTTTAAAGGTGCCCTGCATTTATGTTTTGTGGTCTCAGAAAGGGCTAGCGAGATACCATCTTGTTATACCAATTTTTTTTTGAGAAACTGTTGTCATCCGAGGTTTATTATTATTGCTCGCTAGTTGATTATGCCATTGATATGAGTAGACATGAGACCTGAAAGTTATTGTGAATGTGGTTAGTTCATGATCTTTGCTGAAAACTTGAATGCTGGCTTTGCATATTTACAACAACAAGAGTAAACAGAGTTTGTCAAAGTTTTTCTTTATCACTTTCAGTTTATCAACTAAATTGCTTGAGGACAAGCAAAGGTTTAAGCTTGGGGGAGTTGATACGTCTCCAATGTATCTACTTTTCCAAACACTTTTGCCCTTGTTTTGGACTCTAACTTGCATGATTTGAATGGAACTAACCTGGACTGACGTTGTTTTCAGCAGAATTGCCATGGTGTTATTTTAGTGCAGAAATAAAAGTCTTCGGAATGACCTGAAATTCAATGGAGCATTATTTTGGAATATATAAAAAATATCTGCAGGAAGATCCAAACCAGGGGGCCCACACCCTGTCCATGAGGGTGGGGGGCGTGCCCCCCCTGGGCGCGCCCCCTGCTGATACGTCCAAAATGCATCACTATTTTGTATTATAATTTATCCTTATTCATTGATATATTTCACGTTATGATGATGTTCTTATGTTGTTTTGGTCTATTTTACATAGTTTGCAACTTTCCGGTGCCGGAACAGCAGACGCAGGATTCAGCAGGAAAAAGTGGATGCTGAGTTGCTGAAGAAGAACACCTCCAAATTACCTGAAAATTGGCGGGAGTTATTTTTCAGAAGAATAACGAAGACACGCAAAAGGGGAGTCAGAGGGGGGCCACAGGGTGCCCAGGCGGCCTGGGGGCGCGCCCCCCTGGCCGCGCCGGGGGGCGCCTGGAGCCCCTGGCCCACCTCTGGTCGCCCCCTTTTGCATATATGTTCCCCGTCCTCCAAAAACCCTAGGCACGGGACTTTTTACGGAGTTCCGCCGCCGCTTCGAGGCGGAAACCTACAGAGAAGAAAAGGGCATTTCCGGCGGGCAGATTCCGCCGGGGAGATCACCTCCCGGAAGGGGAGATCGTCGCCATCGTCATCACCATCATCACGGGCATCATCGAGATCATCATCAACATCATCCCCAACACCAGCACCATCTCCATCTTCATCCAAATCTCATCTTTCCATCACAACTCGTGTTGTAACTTGTACTACCTATCCTCTCTACTCCATCGGTGTTGATTACTACCTTGTGGTGAATGCTATTGAGTTTTATTGGAGAAATATTATTATGTCCAGATTGTTTATCACATATTTATCCCCACTGATCATGATCTCTTTTATGTCTTGTGAGTAGTTACCTTAGTTCTTGAGGACATGGGGGAAGTCTTGTTGTTAGTAGTCATATGCTGTTGAAGTAATATGTGTTGTTTGGTACTTAAGTTGCGTTGTCATTCTACTAGTGGTGTTGCGTGAGTCGAACGCCCAACACTTCGCCTTATTAAGGACCTAGGAGAACACATTGTGTATAAAGAATGCTTATGGTGGGTTGCCGGAGTGACAGAAACCTGAACCCCAGTTCGCACGCTTTTGCATAAGGGAATAATGGATCATCGATCGTATTGCTATGGTTAGGCTTTTGCCTTAAATTCTATCTTGTATTTGCGGATGCTTGCAAGGTGTTTAATGATAAGAGTGCATTCATCTTAGTCTAGAGAGTGCACTAGCATAGATCCACCCACTCAACACTTATCAACACATAACATAGTATCGATACGGAATATGGCGAAAGCACATGACTACCTCTCCCGTGTGTCCTCAAGAACGCTTAGTCTTTATAAGTTCAGTTGCTAGGCCTCTCCTTTGCTAAGAAGGGATTGGGCCACTTGTTACTTTCAGTACCTTTTACATTACTTGCCTTTACATTCCTGTTGCTTATATCGAGAAAATCCCTAAAAGTTATCTTTCCGTGCTTGCAGTAATTTCTTGCTCAGGATCGCTTATCAATACCTTCTGCTCCTCGTTGGGTTCGACACTCTTACTTATCGAAAACGCTGCAATAGATCCCTTACGGTTGAGGGTCATCAAGTAACGTTTTCTGGCGCCGTTGCCGGGGAGCGTAGCGCTATTGGTAAAGTGAAACTGGTAAGAAAGTCTTTTTATAATTCTGTTTTTATTTTTGCTATTACTGTTCTTTGTCCCTATGGATAACCCTATTATTGGAGCGTTGCTTGCGGGAAGACACCCCACACCTGTGGTGGTTGATCCTCCCCCTACTAAAATTGTGCCTTACAAAATACCAGCTGGCATTATCAATTATGTTTTGGCTAATCGTTATGCAGGAGACAGACATCCCGGTGAGCACTTGCTATATTTGTCACGACTATGTTCATTATTTAAGCTTGCAGGTGTATCGAGGGAGTTTGTCATGAGAAAATTGTTTGACGTATCCCTTATAGATAAAGCTTCAGATTGGTATGGGCTTCTCGATAACTCACATTTGCTGGACTGGCAGGAGCTTATGTCTCTTTTCTATACTAAGTTTTATCCTCTTCATGAAATTCATCGAGACAGGAATTATATATATAACTTTAGGTCTCGTGACGGAGAAAGCATTGCTCAAGCTTGGGGGAGACTGAAGTCTCTAATGCTCAAATGCCCAATTCATAAGCTTCCCAAGGAAATTATACTTACAAATTTTTATGCCAGGCTTTCTCGTCAGGATAAGGAGATGCTGGATGCCTCCTCTAGTGGGGTATTTCAGAAGAAGAGCGTTGAAGAAAGGTGGGATCTCCTTGAAAGAATCCAAAGGAATACTGAAGATTGGGAAATTGATAAAGGTATTGAACCCGCTATAAATTATGAACATGACTATATTGAGAGTTATGTGGAAACTGATTACTTCAATACTTTTTGCTCTAAGATTGGTCTTGATTCCCATCTAGTTATTGATTTATGTAAGAATTTTGCCTCTCACGTTGATGCTTTTAAAAAGATTAGAGACCAGCACCATGCACCTTTTAAAGAACCACCTATTGATATTTATGTTGCTGAGCCTATTTTGCCTGCAGTCATATATGAAAAACCTCCTTTTCCCACGAGGATAAAGGAACACTCTCTCGTAACAGGCATAATAAATAAAAGTTAGAGAAGAGTTGATGAACCTGAGGACCAGATCAGGGTCGATCCTCAAGTTGCATTGATTAAAGACCTTGCTACTGATGATGTTTTGGATTCCAATATAACTTTTTGTGCTGTTTCCACTAACCTTGTCACAGCCAAGAACAAAGGCCCAATTTCAGGTACTCCGGTGGTATCTGTTAAAATAGGAGATCACAATTATTATGGGCTATGCGATTTGGGATCGAGTGCAAGTGCTATTCCTTATTCACTCTATGAAGAAATCATCGGTGAGATTTCCCCTTGTGAACTTGAAGAAGTTGATGTTACTATTCATCTTGCAAATAGATCAACTATCTCTCCTATCGGAATTGTGAGGGATGTTGAAGTCCTATGTGGAAAGGTAAAATACCCTACCGACTTTCTGGTACTTGGTTCAGCCAGAGACAATTTTTGTCCCATCATTTTTGGTAGACCTTTTCTTAGAACTTGTGGAGCAATAATAGATTGCAAGAAAGGTAAAGTTTCTGTTGAATTCAATGGTGAGCCATATGAATTTAATTTTTCTAAGTTCTCTAAGCAGCCTGGTGGTACTGATTTTACCTAGTGATGATAAAATTATTGAAAGTATTGCCTCTATTGCTATTCCCCCTGATGGTCCTTTGCAGCAATACATGGAGGACCACGAGAATGATTTACATATGCACGAAAGAAATGAACTAGATGAAATATTCTTGAGGCAGCCTGCTATCCTGAAGCACAACCTTTCGGTTGAACCTTTGGGAATTTTATCAAAACCGAAAGAAGATCCAGTGTTCGATCTTAAACCTCTTCCCGATACGCTCAAGTATGCTTATTTAGATGAAAAGAAAGTATATCCTGTTATTATGAATTCTAACCTTTCAGGATATGAAGAAGAGCGATTATTGGAAGTACTTCGTAAACACCGAGGCGCAATTGGCTACACCCTTGATGACCTTAAGGGGATTAGTCCATCTATCTGTCAACATACTATCAACCTTGAGCCCGACGCTAAACCAGTTGTTGATCATCAACGACGGTTGAACCCGAAGATGATGGATGTCGTGAGAACTGAGATTCTCAAGCTTCTAGCCACAGGTATCATCTACCCTATAGCTGACAGTAAGTGGGTAAGTCCGGTACATTGTGTTCCTAAGAAAGGAGGTACAACTGTGGTTCCTAATGATAAAAATGAACTAATACCTCAGAGAATTATTATTGGATATAGAATGTGTATTGATTACAGGAAGTTGAACAAGGCAACCAGGAAGGATCACTACCCGTTGCCGTTCATCAACCAAATGCTTGAAAGGTTATCCAAAAATACCCACTTTTGCTATCTCAATGGTTATTCTGGCTTCTCTCAAATTCATGTTAACACTGCCGATCAAGAGAAGACCACTTTTACTTGTCCTTTTGGTACTTATGCTTACAGACGTATGCCTTTTGGTTTATGTAATGCCCCTGCTACTTTTCAAAGGTGTATGTCTGCTATCTTTCATGGTTTCTGCGGGGATATTATGGAAGTCTTCATGGATGATTTCTCCGTCTATGGAACTTCATTTGACCATTCTCTTCACAACCTTAATAAAGTTTTGCAGAGATGCGAGGAGACAAATTTGGTACTCAACTGGGAGAAGTGCCACTTTATGGTTAATGAAGGAATTGTTCTTGGTCACAAGATTTCCGAAAGGGGAATTGAAGTGGATAAAGCCAAGCTCGAAGCTATTGAGAGGATGCCCTATCCAAGGGACATCAAAGGTATTCGTAGTTTTCTCGATCATGCAGGTTTTTATAGAAGATTTATTAAAGACTTTTCTAAAACCTCGAGACCCCTCACTAATCTTCTCCAGAAGGATGTTCCTTTTGCGTTTGATGAAAATTGTAAGGAAGCTTTTGAAATCCTTAAGAAAGCTTTAATAACTGCTCCTATAGTACAACCACCTGACTGGAATTTACCTTTTGAAATTATGTGTGATGCAAGTGATTTTGCTGTTGGAGCTGTTTTAGGACAAAGGGTTGATAAGAAATTGAATGTTATACATTATGCTAGTAAAACCCTTGATAGTGCTCAAAGAAATTATGCTACTACTGAGAAGGAATTCTTAGCTATAGTTTTTGCTTGTGATAAGTTTAGGCAGTATATTGTTGATTCCAAAGTTATTATTCATACTGATCATGCTGCCATTAAATATCTTATGACAAAGAAGGATGCCAAGCCACGGCTTATCAGATGGGTACTCCTTCTCCAAGAGTTTGATTTGCAGATTGTTGACAGGAAAGGGGAGGACAATCCGGTAGCGGACAATCTTTCAAGAATGGAAGAAATACTGCATGACCCCATCCCAGTTAACGATAGTTTTTCAAACGAGCAACTTGCCGTTGTAAAAATACAACCTCTTTCCGACCCTTGGTATGCAGATTATGCTAATTTTATTGTTGCGAAGTATTTGCCTCCAGGTCTAACATTTCAGCAAAGGAAGAAGTTCTTTCATGATTTGAGGCACTACTTTTGGGATGACGCACATCTTTTCAAAGAAGGTCCCGACGGGATCGTGAGAAGATGCATTCCGGAACATGAGCTGAAGGACGTTCTCCGACGGTGCCATGATAGTCCCTATGGAGGACATCATGCCGGTGAGAGGACTGCACATAAGGTTCTTCAATCAGGTTTTTATTGGCCTACTCTCTTTAAATATGCTAGAAATTATGTTTTAGCTTGTGATAAATGTCAGAGAGTTGGTAACATTAGTAGAAGGAATGAGATTCCTATGAATTACTCACTAGTGATTGAACCTTTCGATTGTTGGGGTTTTGATTTTATGGGTCATTTTCCTTCTTCGCACAAGTACACTCACATTTTAGTAGCTGTTGATTACGTGACCAAGTGGGTTGAAGCAATCCCCACTGAAAGTGCTGATCACAAAACATCTTTGAAAATGCTTAAGGATGTAATTTTTCCTAGGTTTGGTGTACCAAGGTATCTCATGACCGATGGAGGATCACACTTCACACATGGAGCTTTTAGAAAAGCTTTGGCTAAATACGATGTTAATCATAGAATTGCTTCACCTTATCATCCTCAAACTAGTGGGCAAGTTGAGCTTACCAATAGAGAGATTAAGTTGATCTTGCAGAAAACAGTAAACAGAAATAGGAAGGATTGGTCAAATAAATTAGGAGATGCTTTGTGGGCATATAGAACTGCTTACAAAAACCCCATGGGCATGTCCCCCTATAAGATGGTATATGGCAAGGCTTGCCATTTGCCATTAGAGCTAGAGCACAAAGCTTTATGGGCTGTTAGAGAGCTTAATGCTGACCCAAAACTAGCTGGTGAGAAGCGTCTCATGAACTTGACTTCTCTAGATGAATGGAGAAGTGAAGCTTACGAGGGCGCTAAAATGTTCAAGGAAAAGGTAAAAAGGTGGCATGATAGGAAGATTCTGAAACGTGAATTTAATGTTGGTGATAAAGTTTTGTTGTTTAGATCCCGTTTCAGGTTTTCTCCACGTAAACTACTTTCCAGGTGGGAAGGACCATTTCATATTGAAGAAGTTTATCGGTCTGGTGCAATTAAGATCAATAATTTTGAAGGCACCAAACCTCAAGTTGTGAATGGGCAAAGACTTAAAGATTACATAGCAGGAGACCCTATCGATGTTGACGTGAATATAATATACACAACAACCCACGAAGAACATGTTGCAGCCCTGTTTCAGACGCCAGCAGAAGCAGAATAAAGAAAAGGTATGTAGTACGGTAAGAAAACAACGCAAAACATCATAAAAGTTCTGTATTACGAGTTTTTGTAAAATTAGTAAAATTCCGAGTCGAAGTGGAGCCGGGGACGACCAGCAGGGAGTCCTGGCGCCCCCCTGGCGTGCCCCCTCCCTGGGCCGCGCCGGCAGGCCGTCTGGACACCCCGGAGCCCATCTCCGACCCCGCTTTGGTCCGTTACCTTCCTTTCTGTGCATAAATTTTTCCTATATATTTGCCCGGGTTGTTCCGGCAACGTATCTTGCGATTTCGCGTGTTTTCTCCTCGATCTGTTTCTGCCAGGAAATCTTTCAGCTAAATTTAGGTGCCATGGCTTCTCCAAGTTCCCCCAAGGACACGTTCGTCGTCAACGTCATCAACCCTTACCTCGCTGAGGTGAAGAAGCACCCTCAGGTTGTTTAGATGAAGGAAGGTGTCCTTCATCAAGAAGATCTGAAGGGACCTATCAAGGAGGGGAGCGTCTAGGCCAGGCTGGAAGAAGTGGAGCAAGAAGTCTTCGAGTACAAGAAGATGACCGAGCGTGGTGTCGAAGCTAACTTTGACATCACCAACGAGCTGAAGAACTACTTTCTGAAGGAGATGAAGGAGATGTGGGAAAGAATCGCCGCGTCTGAAGACAGAATCATAGAACTCCAAGGGCAAATTAATGATCTACATAACCAGAACTGTGAGTATGAACTAAGGTTTCTACACATGGGTTTGGGTGCTGAATGCAGGATCCAGGAGACGAGCTTCTCATATGAGACTAGAGAACCCCTTCCATGGAAGAGCTTCGCCAAGAACTACTTGATCAACACCAACAAGGATGATGAGTGAAATCTCCGTGGGTAATGGCATTCCCTTGGCTTGTTCCAAGCTTGGGGGAGTGCCCGGTACCTTTATCTTTTACCTTTTGTCTTTCAGAAGTCAAGTAGAGTTGTATCATGTCTAGGGAGGTTAATATATGAGATAGGTGGTGCATTGAGGTCTATCACCCCTTCGGTGAAGAATTGTATCCGTGTGTGTGGAGTCGTTTATGATGGGATATTAATGAGAAGTTTATCAGTTCCTTTTTGCTGCACTCGGTATTCTTTTCACGCAATCGACCTTATATGATGATTCTTATGGAGAGTATTGACCTTATGTCAGGTATGGCTATGAAACTATATTTAATCTTGGCAAACATAGCTTTGGTCATAACAACAAGCATGATGTTCTTAAAGTATCAACATAGCCAAAACCTTTATGTTATTATGCTTGAAGTGTTATGTTGACAAGGAAGACAACTTGATGTGTTATGCTTATTTCAATGTTCATGCTTTATATTGCTTTGCATCTTAGTCATCATCTGTTGTCTGCTCTTTCAAACCTTTGCTAGCCTAACTCTGCACTAAGCGGAATTCTGCTTGTGCGTCCATACCCTTAAGCCAATACCTTCCATATAAGTCCACCATACCTACCTACTCGTGGTACTCCACTACCACCTCCTAAAGTATATAATTTATGTGTTATCCTTAAATGTTCAAAATCTTTTATTTTGTGCCTCCGCTTTAGCTCATGAGGAAGTAGTAGCTAATTCATGACCTTTTTGAGTTGGACAAGCTTCACCCCGGGATTGCATGTATAATGTGCAAACCCATAATACGAAAAGGAACTGGCATTGAGTGCGCCCGGCTTAAAAATAATATAACAAACAAACCCTCCTTCACGCTTTGTTCATGAGAAATCAGAAAACTTTGGCAGTGATAAACAAAGGAGAATAATAGGATGTTATCGTCCTCATACGGGAGCCGTTCCTCGAAACTTGTCCAGTTCAAGAAGTGATTGAGTTATCTATTAGCATTCGTTGACGAATCATGCACCTTTCAAAAACTTGTTTTCATTCTGTTTGATTTGAGGATAGCACATGAGTTTTCCCTACTACCCTAGAGCAGGGCCTATCTTTTAATTTTAAGTTGAGTCAGTTATTTCTACTTCCCTCTATTTCTCAAAGGGAGCAGACGTTTGATGTTGATAAGGATTCATTCATATAAAGCTGCATTAAGATTTGTCATATCATATCCTTGTTGACATTATCATTTGATAAGTAAGTTGTTTGTCATGCCCAGCTAAGGCAAATATATTCCTTCGTGTTAACACTTTCAGTTCTTGCTTATTAACTTGTTATTTCAAAAAGCTTCAATTAATCCCATCAAAAGCAAAAGTTAAAATTATTTGTTGTTCTTTGACCAAAGGACATGTTTGCCATGATATAATGAGTTCCCATTGGTCCTACTTTCGAATATAAGTGTTGACACTCTTTCATAAGAGCCTTATGAGTTGAAGATTGTTGCTGAGAATATTTGAGTTGGTGAAGAGACTATGATGCTTCTTGTCCGTATTCTATTTATCGACACTTCACTCTCTAAACTTGTGGACAGGTTTATCGAGTTCATATTCGCTTGGGGACAAGCGAGGTCTAAGCTTGGGGGTGTTGATACGTCCAAAATGCATCACTATTTTGTATTATAGTTTATCCTTATTCATTGATATATTTCACGTTATGATGATGTTCTTATGTTGTTTTGGTCTATTTTACACAGTTTGCAACTTTCCGGTGCCGGAACAGCAGACGCAGGATTCAGCAGGAAAAAGTGGATGCTGAGTTGCTGAAGAAGAACACCTCCAAATTACCTGAAAATTGACGGGAGGTATTTTTCAGAAGAATAACGAAGACACGCAAAAGGGGAGTCAGAGGGGGGCCACAGGGTGCCTAGGCGGCCTGGGGGCGCCCCCCTGGCCGCGCCGGGGAGGCGCCTTGAGCCCCTGGCCCACCTCTGGTCGCCCCCTTTTGCATATATGTTCCCCGTCCTCCAAAAACCCTAGGCACGGGACTTTTTACGGAGTTCCGCCGCCGCTTCGAGGCGGAAACCTACAGAGAAGAAAAGGGCATCTCCGGCGGGCAGATTCCACCGGGGAGATCACCTCCCGGAAGGGGAGATCGTCGCCATCGTCATCACCATCATCACGGGCATCATCGAGATCATCATCAACATCATCCCCAACACCAGCACCATCTCCATCTTCATCCAAATCTCATCTTTCCATCGCAACTCGTGTTGTAACTTGTACTACCTATCCTCTCTACTCCATCGGTGTTGATTACTACCTTGTGGTGAATGCTATTGAGTTTTATTGGAGAAATATTATTATGTCCAGATTGTTTATCACATATTTATCCCCACTGATCATGATCTCTTTTATGTCTTATGAGTAGTTACCTTAGTTCTTGAGGACATGGGGGAAGTCTTGTTGTTAGTAGTCATATGATGTTGAAGTAATATGTGTTGTTTGGTACTTAAGTTGCGTTGTCATTCTACTAGTGGTGTTGCGTGAGTCGAACACCCAACACTTCGCCTTATTAAGGACCTAGGAGAATACATTGTGTATAAAGAATGCTTATGGTGGGTTGCCGGAGTGACAGAAACCTGAACCCCAGTTCGCACGCTTTTGCATAAGGGAATAATGGATCCTCGATCGTATTGCTATGGTTAGGCTTTTGCCTTAAATTCTATCTTGTATTTGCGGATGCTTGCAAGGTGTTTAATCATAAGAGTGCATTCATCTTAGTCTAGAGAGTGCACTAGCATAGATCCACCCACTCAACACTTATCAACACATAACATAGTATCGATACGGAATATGGCGAAAGCACATGACTACCTCTCCCGTGTGTCCTCAAGAACGCTTAGTCTTTATAAGTTCAGTTGCTAGGCCTCTCCTTTGCTAAGAAGGGATTGGGCCACTTGTTACTTTCAGTACCTTTTACATTACTTGCCTTTACATTCCTGTTGCTTATATCGAGAAAATCCCTAAAAGTTATCTTTCAGTGCTTGCAGTAATTTCTTGCTGAGAATCTCTTATCAATACCTTCTGCTCCTCGTTGGGTTCGACACTCTTACTTATCGAAAACGCTGCAACAGATCCCTTACGGTTGAGGGTCATCACCTGCCTCGTGGCCCCCCTGTTGCTCCAGCGGCGTACCCTCGGACTCCATGTATTCACTTCCGGGGAGAAAAAATCAAGGAGAAAGAATTATCGCATTTTACGATACGGAGCCGCCGCCAAGCCCTAATCTCTCTCGGGAGGGCTGATCTGGAGTCCGTTCGGGGCTCCAGAGAGGGGAGATCATCGCCATCGTCATCATCAACCTTCCTCCATCACCAATTCCATGATGCTCACCGACGTGCGTGATTAATCCCATCGTAGGTTTGCTAGACGGTGATGGGTTGGATGAGATTTACCATGTAATCGAGTTAGTTTTATTAGGGTTTGATCCCTAGTATCCACTATGTTCTAAAACTGATGTTGCTATGACTTTGCCATGCTTAATGCTTGTCACTAGGGCCCGAGTGCCATGATTTCAGATCTGAACCTATTATGTTTTCATAAATATATGTGTATTCTTGGTCCTATCTTGCAAGTAAATAGTCACCTACTATGTGTTATGATCCGGAAACCCCAAAGTGACAACAATCGGGACCACTCTAGGTGATGACCGTAGTTTGAGGAGTTCATGTATTTACTATGTTTTAATGCTTTGGTCCGGTACTCCATTAAAAGGAGACCTTAATATCCTTTAGTTTACACTATGTCATGCAAGTTCTTTTCCATAAGCACGTATGACTATATTCGGAATACATGCCTACATTACATTGATGCACTGGAGCTAGTTCTGTGTCACCCTAGGTTATAACTATTAGATGAGGAATCACATCCAACATAATTCTCCATCACTGATCCAATGCCTACGAGCTTTTCACATATTGCTTGTTGCTTATTTACTTTTCCGCTGCTACTGTTACAAAAACTACAAAAACACTATCATTACTTTTATTGTTGCTACCACTATTTCCATATTACCTTGGTACTAAATTACCTTGCTGCAGATACTAAGTTTCCAGGTGTGGTTGAGTTGACAACTCAACTGCTAATACTAAAGAGTATTCTTTGGCTCCCCTTGTGTCGAATAAATAAATTTGGGTTGAATACTTTACACTCGAAAACGGTTGCGATCCCCTACACTTGTAGGTTATCAGTGCGCGAGAGCTGAGGAAGGGTGCCTTTCCCTCGTCGAGCTCCCAGCTGCTGACCCAGAAGACAAGAAGGCCACGGCTAAAGACGTGAAGTACAAGGGGGTGGCCGTGCTCGCGGCAGAACCTGAGATGAAGCGCTACGTGACCACCCAGAGTCATCCAAGGGCAGACGTCCGTTCTGCGCCTTCCACAACATACACAACCAAAACACCAATGACCGTCAGGATCTCAGGGCCATCTACGACGGGCACTTCGGTCGACGCCCCAAGCGCAACGACCGAGGCTACGGCCGTGGAGGAAGCCGAACCAGAGGGCGTTACGACGACCGCGGCCCCCATCAGGAGTAGCACGATCAGCCTCGTGGGGACCGATGGCACGACTAGCCTCGCGATGGCGCCTGGAGGCACCAACCTCATGAGAACCGCCCTCAGGGCAAGGCCGACCTTCCTCCGCTGGCACCACTGCCAAGGAGGAACGACGATCAGGACAACGGGGCTAGGGGCTTCCAGGAGCCTCGCACCATCGCCTGCATGTTGGGCGGTGCGCAGGCTCCAGCCTCTCAACGCATCTTCAAGCAGTTCGCCCGATAAGTGAACGCAACTCTTCCCCGGCTAGAAGCCTCGCGGCTACTCAAGTGGTCCAAGTGCACTATCACCTTCAGCTCAGCTGACCAGCTCAAGTGCGCGGCGACCGTCGGCGCACTCCCGATGCTCTGCTCACCCATCATCAGCAATGTCCAAGTCACCAAAACCCTCATCGATGGCGATGTAGGGATCAATGTTCTCTCCGTCGACATGTTTGACTATCTTCAAGTGCCATATGACCAGCTTCGTCCCACCAAGCCTTTCTCGGGAGTGACCGACAGCTCCAGCACCCCAATAGGGCAGATTCACCTCCCAGTCACCTTCGGCCAGCGCGACAACTACCACACCGAGCTCATCGACTTCGACGTCGCCCACATTCGCCTCCCATACAATGCCATTTTTGGGTATCCGGCCCTGGCCAAGTTCATGGCGGTGACTCACCATGGCTACAACGTCCTCAAAATGCCAGGGAGCCGTGACATCATCACTATCGCGTGCGAGGAAACGGATGTGGTGTGCTCCCTTGAGCATGCCTACCAGGCCGCACCAGTCGAGGACCCAGACAACGAAGGCACCACCTACCCTCCTGAGGCCGTCCCTAAGAAGAAGAACCTGCTCCGCCAAGAGCTTCAGCCGAGCGGCATCTTCGGTGGCACCACTTTAGGACCTGCGCCCACGGATGGGGCGCCCCCTCCCTCGCATAGGGAGGCGCGCCCGCCGCCCATCTCAGGTTGGGCTCGGGGGCTCTCCTCTGGAGGGCCTCCGACCTGGCCAATGTCACAAGGAAGGCGCTTGGGCACCATGTGGAGGCGTGCTTCACTTCACACTTCCCTCACGAGAGCACAAGGCGCGAAGCGCCAAGTGCTCATGAGTTCATCGACTAGACCATCGAAGACTTGCAGGTACCAAGAGCAATGCGAGGCAAGCGCCACCCCACACCACCAAGTGCAGTTGCTGTCCCAGGCTCGGGCGGCAGGCTGTGCATCTGCGTGAACATCCTAGGACTCAACAAAGTCGTGTCTCAGGAGCCCTACTGGCCATCTCAGGTGGGCCGATGCGAGGGCCCTTGAGGGAGTCCTGGATTGAGGGGCCCTCATGTGGCCGGATAACTCGTGGTGGGCCGGACTGGTGGGCCGTGAAGATCATCGCTAAAGATCGTCTCTCATATCCGGATAGGACTCCTGTGTGCGTATAATGGCCGGTTTTAGGTTCCGGTGTAATCTTTCCTTCCTCTGCAAGATGGACATGTACAAACCCTAGGGCCCTCTGGTGCATATATAAACTGGAGGGTTAAGTCCATAAAGGTTGAACAACGATACCTGATTCATAGCAATTGCCCTAGTTAGACTTCTAGGGTTTAGCCATTACGATCTCGAGGTAGATCAACTCTTGTAATCATATTCATCAAGATCAATCAAGCAAGAGTATGGTTTTACCTCGATCGAGAGGGCCCGAACCTGGGTAAACACTATGTCCCTTGTCTCATGTTACCATCGATCCACAAACACATAGTTCGGGACCCCTACCCGAGATCCGCCGGTTTTGACACCGACATTTGTGCTTTCATTGAGAGTTCCACTATGTCTTCGACCGAAGGACCGATGGATCGCTTCGTCAACAATGACGGCATCACCACCGAGGAGATCTTCCCTCCCGGCCAACTTTTTGTGTTTGGCAGCTTCACGCTCCATGCCAACACAGAAGGCCACCTCGAGCAGGTTGAGAGCTACGCCCCTGGCCATCAGGTCAGGTTTGGAAGCTTGGACTACGTTGTTGATATCCGCGGAGACTTGATCTTCGACGGATTCGAGCCCATGGCGACCGCTCCCTGCCACCACGATGAACATGACCTAAATCTATCATCGGACCACATCCAGGGGATAGCACCTGTAACTGCTCTGGCCCTAGATTCGGAGCAGATCACGTCACCCAAGGACGGGAAGCTCAACGCAGCCACGGAAGCCGCAGACTCAGCATCGCTGGAGCCACACACAGACCCAACCTTGAGCGGGATATGTGTTACCAGAACTTCGGACTCGTCTCCGGCTACAGGTTCTGAACCATGTGCATTTGCGTCCTTCAAGCTTGATCAGGCGCCTATCGTCGAATTCAACTCCACAGATATCTTCCAGCACTCAACTTTAGGCGATGTGCTAAACTCATTAAAATCCCTCTCCTTAGCAGGGGACTCACAGCTGAATTATATCTGGTTTGAACTGGAGGCTGATGATGGAGAATTTAGCTTCCCACCCACCACCCACTTCGTAGCCACGGTCGAAGATTTAACCGATCTACTGACTATTCTTAAGAAGACTTCAAAGGGATGGACCTTGAAGCCGAAGCAGATCTAGACCAAAACCCGCCCGCAACCGGGCGATGGACGGCTACGTTCTCATACGATGTATATATGGTGGACACACATAAGGAGAAGGAGGACGGCGGCGATAATGATCCCAAAAACGATAAGCCTGTCGATGAACCTCCCAAGCGTCGACGTCAGAAGCGTTGATCTTGATACCGTAAAGGGAAAGATAGCAACAATGTCACTGACGACGATGATAATCCGTACCAAGCCGATGACCCCGTAAATCAAGCAATGGAGGAGGACGAGCGAGAGGATGGCGAACACAGTCCGGGACCGCTGTCTGATCACAGCGATGCCGAAGACAGCAATAATCAACCTGTCTCCGAAGAGGATGTTAGCTTGGGCGAGATGACGAATTCATCGTCCCAGAAGAAACCTTAGAACAAGAGCGCTTTCATCGGAGGCTTATTGCCACCGCAATGAGCCTGAATAGCAGCGGCTTAAAGCCGCACATGATACACTCAATGATAGATGGAACGAAGCTAGATGCTGAGGAAAAATATGGCTACAATCGCCAAACAAAGGGCTATCCTAAGCGTAAACTGTTGCCCGAATTCGACGACGAGGCTATTGCACCTATACCGCTGATGAACAATACCACCGATAAGCCGAACCGACCACCTCGTGGACGGGACATAGTGGCTAGCAACGGTGTACACAAGCTCGCAACCCCTCCCCTAAAGGAAAGGAGGCCGCAGCTCAGGGCCAGAAACACGATCTACGTGAGGACCTGAACAAAAAGGCTGGCAAGACCAGATCCATCTACGGATCCATGGATCGTGTGCCTGCACGGGACGGCGATTATCAAGCCAAATATGCCGGTCATATACCAGTTCGGAGCCAATACCGAACATCACAACCATTGGACCTACGCCATGACATAGCAAAATACAGGGGTGCAACACACCCTCTGTGCTTCACCGATGAGGTGCTGGATCACGAATTTCCAAAAGGGTTTAAACCAGTAAATATCGAGGCGTATGATGGAACGACGGATCCTGCTGTCTGGATAGAATACTTTATTCTTCGCATCCACATGGCTCGTGGAGATGATCTCCACGCCATCAGATACTTACCCCTCAAGCTGAAAGGACAAGCTCGACACTGGCTGAACAACCTCCTAGAAAACTCCATTGGAAGTTGGGAAGAACTTGAGGATGCTTTTCGGGCCAATTTTCAAGGGACCTATGTCCGACCACCGGATGCTCACGATCTAAGTCACATAATCCAACAACTCGTGGAGTCATCCCGTAAGCTATGGAATCGGTTTCTCACTAAGAAGAACCAAATCATCGACAGTCCGGACGCCGAAGCCTTAGCTGCCTTCAAGCATAGTGTCTGGGATGAATGGCTAGCTAGACACCTCGGCCAGGAAAAGCCGAGGACAATGGCAGCCCTAACTATACTCATAACCCGTTTCTGCGCGGGCGAGGACAGCTGGTTAGCTCGTAGCAGCACCAGCGACCCTGGCACATCTAAAGTTAGGGATGGCAATGGAAAGCCACGGCGTACAAAAAAACATCGAAATAATGCTAGAAGCCCAGATGATACTGCGGTAAACGCTCGATTCAGTGGCTCCAGACCCGGTCAACGGAAGAAGCCATTTAAAGGCAACAAAGATAGTCCATCTAGCCTGTAAAGAATATTAGATAGGCCCTGCCAGATCCATGGCACCCCGGCTAAACCTGCAAACCATACCAACCGTAGTTGTTGGGCCTTCAAGAAGGTCGGCATGATCAATGCCGAACACAAGGGAAAGGGACCTCATAGCAAAGACGAGGATGAACCTCGTTAGCCGAACACAGGGGGACAGAAGAAATTTCCACCGGAGATCAAAACAGTGAACATGATCTATGTCACTCATACCCCAAAGAGGGAGCGCAAGCATGAACTGCGAGATGTCTATACCGTTGAGCCCGTTGCCCCCAAATTCAGCCCATGGTCGGTCTGTCCGATCACCTTTGGTCGCAGGGATCATCCGACTAGTATAAGTCATGGGGGTTCGGCTGCCTTAGTGCTCGATCCAACACTGAATGGATACCATCTCAATCGAGTCCTTATGGACGGCGGTAGCAGTCTCAATCTGATATACCAGGACACCGTCCGCAAGATGGTGATAGACCCATCAAGAATCAAGCCAATCAGCACGACCTTTAAAGGAGTGATACCGGGCGTAGAAGCTTGCTGCACATGCTCTTTAACATTGGAGGTCGTATTCGGCTCTCCCGATAACTTTCGAAACGAAGAGCTAATCTTCGACATAGCTCCGTTCCGAAGTGGCTATCATGCACTACTCGGAGGAACGGCCTTCGCCCGCTTTAATGCCGTCCCGCATTATGCTTATTGAAAGCTCAAAATGCCTGGACCACGTGGCATCATAAAGGTCAATGGAAATATGGAGCACTCTCTCCGTACGGAGGAGGACACTACGGCCCTAGCAGCCGAAGTCCAAAACGGCCTATTCAAGCCGAATAGCTCATCGGTCGTTAAGACCACGGACACAGCTAAATGTGTTCGGTATACACCTCAGTGCGACAGCTCAGATGAACCTGAGCTCGATTAGCAGCTACGCCCCCATCAACTGCCCCATATGGTGGTAGCATGCATGCCTCGTGTACACAATTATGCCCTTAAAATTCCTTGGGTGGCGCTGGGGGCACACTGCATACAAATGGTCCATAGTTCGGCTCGGCCCTATTCGGACTCTAAAATTATCTTTCAAGGTTATTAAACGAACTAGCTTTGTTTACGGCCACATTGGATTCCTTTTCCCAGGTTTTTACTTTTTATTTTTTTACAGATGGCCATCACACTTCCCCCTTCAAGGACACATCACAAAGGAGAAAACGGTGTAGACGTGCAGCAGGGCCCTGCGATAAGGTTTCTTTTTAGATTAAGACCCTATGTAAACCTTTTATCTCTTTTTGTTGTGTACTTTTCTGGCATGTAAAATGTCCAAGGAAGTAACCGACATTATCTATAAGTATACGGCTCGCCATACTAGAACGAGATATTCTAGAAGCAGCTTGGTTCATATTGGGTTTGGAGTTTTATTCTCTCTCCACCTGTGTTCTCTCCCCATGCCTGATTGCCACATGTGCCTTGACCCCAGGGTCCTTACCAGGGGCTGTATTCGGCCCGGTATATGTTGAAATGTCCGAACACCTATAAGGAGTGTTTGGCATCCTGGATATTGCTTTATATGCATCAGTTCCGAATCATGTCTTGTGTTAATAGTTGGGTTTCCTGACTCTTGTGCTTACCCCTACATTCCCGATTGTTCGGCTAGGGTGTAAAGGGAGAACTACTGCGATTGTACTTCTGGTTCGTCCGGTCAAGTACCTTGATACGTCTCCAACGTATCTATAATTTTTGATTGTTCCATGCTATTATATTATCTGTTTTGGATGCTTAATGGGCTTTGATAGACACTTTTATATTATTTTTGGGACTAACCTACTAACCCAAGGCCCAGTACAAATTGTTGTTTTTTGCCTATTTCAGTGTTTCGCAGAAAAGGAATATAAAACGGAGTCCAAACGGAATGAAACCTTCGGGAAAGTCATTTTTGGAATAGTTGCAACACAGAAGACTTGGAGTACACGCCAGGAAGCGAACGAGGCCGCCATGAGGGCAGGGGCGCGCCCAGGGGGGTAGGCGCGCCCCCCACTCTCGTGGGCCCCTCGTGGCTCCCCTGACGTGCCTCTTACTCCTATATATACCTACGTACCCTGAAAACACCGAGGAGCACAACGAAACCCTAATTCCACCGCCGCAACCTTCTGTACTCGTGAGATCCCATGTTGGGGCCTGTTCCAGAGCTCCACTGGAGGGGGCATCGATCACGGAGGGCTTCTACATCAACACCATAGCCTCTCCGATGAGTTGTGAGTAGTTTACCACAGACCTTCGGGTCCATAGTTATTAGATAGATGGCTTCTTCTCTCTCTATGGATCTCAATAAACAGCTCTCGTCGATCTTCTTGGAGATATATTCGATGTAATTCTTTTTGCCGTGTGTTTGTCGAGATCCGACTAATTGCGGGTTTATGATCAAGATTATCTATGAACAATATTTGATTCTTCTCTGAAATCTTTTATGCATGATTTAAATATCTTTGCAAGTCTCTTCGAATTATCAGTTTGGTGTGGCCTACTAGATTGGTAGTTCTCGCAATGGGAGAAGTGCTTAGCTTGGGTTCAATCTTGCGGTGTCCTTTCCCAGTGACAGTAGGGGCAGCAAGGCACATATTTTATTGTTGCCATCGAGGATAAAAAGATGGGGTTTATATCATATTGCTTGAGTTTATCCCTCTACATCATGTCATCTTGCTTAAGGCGTTACTTTGTTCTTATGAACTTAATACTCTAGATGCATGCTGGATAGGGGTCGATGTGTGGAGTAATAGTAGTAGATGCTGAATCGTTTCGGTCTACTTGTCACGGACATGACGCCTATATACAATGATCATGCCTAGATATTCTCATAACTATGCGCTTTTCTATCAATTGCTCGATAGTAATTTGTTCACCGACCGTAGAAATATGCTATTGTGAGAAAATCCACTAGTGAAACATATGGCCCCCAAGTCTAAATTCATCATATTAATCTTCCATCAACTATTTATCTTTACTTTAATTCTGTTTGGCAATCTTTACTTTCAGTCTATATATCAAAAATACCAAAAATATTATCTTATCATCTCTATCAGATCTCACTTTTGCAAGTGGCCTTGAAGGGATTGACAACCCCTTTATCGCGTTGGTTGCAAAGTTCTTATTTGTTTGTGTAGGTACGAGGGACTCGTGCGTTCTCTACTACCGGATTGATACCTTGGTTCTCAAAAACTGAGGGAAATACATACGCTATTGTGCTGCATCAACCTTTCCTCTTCGAGGGAAAACAACGCAAGCTCGAGAAGTAGCATACATTAGTTGAGAAAGCCGAAAACGGACTGTCAAGATAAGCGACAATCTGGTCTGCGATCCGTTGACTTAGTATCATACTACGATCGTTGGAGATCTACCCCATGTTATACGAAGGGTTTGTTTTTTGCCTAGCCACGTACAAATGGATACCTTAATTCAAAAACATCATAAACGCACCAGGGGCTAGTAATTAGTCCCACTTGTCAATCACCTATGGCTAAGTGAAAGCAATAAAGCCGCATAGTCTGTTGCCTCATTTGCTCCGCATAGACCTCCTACATGGACCAAGATGTTGGATAAAGAGTGTTTATGCATATGACCGAACGCCCCAGTAATACTTACATGGGGGCTGAAGCCGACGACGGGAAACTTTCAGATTTAAATAAACGGCCGCACAGGAGGTGAAAGTCGCTCACATTATAATAGCGCCAAAATTACATATACATCAGTTCATAAGCTTAAGTCTTTACAACCGGATACAATTACTCAAAGATAATATCCTTTGAGCACTAGCCTCCTACAAGGCGGGCGCCTTCTATGACGTCCTCAAAGTATCTTTCCGGCTTCCAGTGCTCCTTTCCTTCGGGCGGGCCAGCAGTGGCTATGTCCTGCGCCTTCATCTTCGCCCAACGCGTTGTCCCATGGACTCGCTTCGACGAGCCGCTTCACCAATCCGAAGTAGCTACTTTGGATTGGCTCAGCGGGCCACAACCGGACTATCACGTCCTTCATGGATGAACCCGCCATGTTGTGCAGCTCGATCTGCTGCTTCATCTGGTCGTTGAGGGGCACCTGATGTTTTGGCGCATTAACCTGCGACCAGAACAACTTCTCTGTGCTATTCTCCTCCTGGGCTCGGAAGTATCGGGCGGCGTCATCATTGCTCCTCGGGAGATCCGCAAATACGCCTGGAGAACTTCATAACCGTGTCAGCCCAAGGTACTTCTGCCCTCCGAAGATGCTCTGTAAGAGAAAAGTCTTACCAGATGTGGTCTCCAGCGCCTGCCTGATTTCCTCGCAGACGCTGCGCGACTCGCTTCGTGCCTCCTGGGCAGCATTGACTGTCGCAGTGAGCTGAGATGCTAGTTCTAAAGTCTTTTCTTCCAGTGCCTCGCATTTGCGAATGGCATCGTTGAGCTCAATTTCGACTCCGGCCAACCGATCCTTGTGCTTTTGGCATGCGACCTTTTCGGCCTCTGGATCGACAACTGCTTTGTCAGCGACGGCCTTGCTCGCCTCGGCCTCCTTGTTGGCCTTCGCGAGGTTGCCCTTGAGAGCCTCGAGCTCAGTGGCGCCAACTGTTTAATAGAGAATATCACAAAGAGTTTATACACATACTCAATTAATATTATTAGTCTTCTTGACATATCGATTTTTCAAATCCGCATACCTTGCGTCTCATCCAAACGCTGGTTGACGCGGTCGAAGTTCGTGTTGGCCTCTGAGAGCTTCTGATTTAGTTCGCTAACTTCTGCAGCTTATGAAGTTGCCACAACTAGTGAAGCTTGTTCAAATGCAAAAGCATACAATTAGCTCTATAATATGCTATATTATGGATACTTCGTCCAATTCTGTTCGGAATAAAAAAAGTATCAGGGGCTACTGGCTATATATGTGCATATATAATAAATAAAGTTCCATAAAAAACATTACATTGCATACCTCGAAGCCTATTAGTAGGCTGTTGAAGGCTTCATTCAGTACGCCTTTGACGGACTGAATATTCTTCATCACCTCACCCATTATGGTGTGGTTCTCCTCCACAACGGAAGCACTTTGTAGTGCTCCCTCCAAAGGGTCCGGCGCCTCTGGATTGACACCGGGCGCCGTAGGAACAGTTGTATCCTCCACCGCCTTGGGGGTCTGGTCTTCGGACTCCGAAGATGCACTAGGCTCCGGATCAGTATTTGGTGGGGCCCTGGATTGTTTGGACCCCCGTGTTCGATCTCCATGGCGACTGTTTCCCTATGGTCAGCGGCAGCCGAGGTGTTACCCTCGGTGACCTTATCATCTGCCCTGCCCCATCTCCTTGAGTAGGAGACGTACGCTGGGAGGACACTTCGGTGTCCCGACGGGCCACGGGCGATGGAGCTCGGACCGGTGGGTGGCTCTCCGGCTCTCCAGATGGCAGAGAGTTCCCCTCCGATAAGGAGGCATTGGGGTGCGCTCGGGGAGGGCTATAGGTCAGCAGGTGAGAAATACTTAAAAAGCATTAATATGCTAAATAAACAAAGTGTAGTAATTAATTTATCCGAACAACTTACGTTTCGGCTAGGGGCTTCTCCCTAAGCTTCACTAAAAAGCTATGTTCGGACGATGAGTCCGAACGGGCGGGCAGGTTTAGCCTCCTCCGGGGTGCGACCTTGACTGCATCAGCAGGGGCCGCCCTCTTCTTCCCCTTGCCCTGGACAGGGGATTCTTCTTCTTCATCATCATCCTCCTCTTTGGAGGAGAGGATGTAGATCTCTTCGGACTTCGCGTCCGCAGGGCGGTGGCCACTCTTGACCTCCTTGTCCTTCTTCTTGTACTTCTTGTCCGGCGCCTTGTATGGTGCCGGAACTAGCATCGCCAATAGTTAAGGCGTGGTTGGGTCTTCTGGCAAAGGGGTCGGACACTTGATCCGAACTGCCTTCTTCGTCCAGCTCTGTATATCACGTAAAAACTCCAATTCCTATTATCGTTACAATAAGGAGGGAATATATGTTCGACGGAGTTTTTGATTACCTCTGGTGCGGTAATCGAAGTGCCGTAGCCTGAGTCCTTAGTTTTCTCTGGCCACTCCTTCTGGCTCTTGAAGAGGTGTTTCCAGATCTCCTCGTGTGTGGAGCCATATAGATGTTTCAAGGGCCGGGCTCTTGCCGGATCAAACTCCCATAGAGAGGAGTCCCGACATTGGCAAGGAAGGACAAGTCAGGCCAGCATTACCATAACCACAGTTTTGAGTTGGTAGCCTTTGGTGATCATGCCATACATGTGGCCTTGGAGTGCCGCCACCTCAATCTGAGACCTCCAGTTTGGACTCTTATCGGTCCAGGAGATTAGCCTCTCTGGGGGTCCAGATCTGAAAGCAGGCGCCACCGCCCATCGGGTGTCACGGGACTCAGTGATATAGAATGACTCATGCTGCCAAACCTTTTTTGTCTCCATGAACGACCCCTTTGGCCAGGTTGCATTCAAGAGCTTGCTTATCATAGCGCCCCCGCACTCCGCATGTTGCCCGTCCACCACCTTCGGCTTCACATTGAAGGTCTTGAGCCATAGGCCGAAGTATGGAGGAACATGGAGGAAAGCGTCACACACCACTATGAAAGCAGAGATGTGAAGGGTTGATCTTGGGGCTAGATCATGGAAATCCAGCTCGTAGAAAAAAAAGTAGACTCCATACGAAGGGGTGAAGATGGAATCCTAGCCCCCTAACAAAGTGTCAGAGGAACACGACTCTCTCACCCGCCTTAGGGACGAGAATCACCTGATCCTAGGCGGGGACTCGGTGCGCGATGTTGGCGGTGAGGTATCCCGCACAACGGAGATCCTCCATGGTCTTCTCTGTAACTGCGGAGGACTCCCACTTGCCTCTAGCGCTAGATCCAGCCATTGCTGGGGAAGGAAGTGGTTGAGGAACTGAGAGCTGCGGGCGCAAGAGATGAGGATGCTGGGGCTAAGAAGATTGGAGAGCTAGGGCTTGAGGAAGGCGTGAGGCTGATGGAAGGGATTGATATCCTTTTATAACACTATGAATACAGAACGTCCCCCCACTTAAGCAATAAACCTCATCGGTTCCCAAAGCAGTCGTGCGTAATGCGCGGTTTAGATGCTCACGTCACATTGATAAGGATCCCATAGTAAGCGGGCACGATCTCTGTTTTGATAAGACGTGTCAGTGGGGTTATACCTCAAAACAGGAAACTAGGACCAAGTAAAACGGTTCGATACACTAGTGGGATGGACGCGACGCTTCACCAAAAAGTTGTTAGTAAAGACACACTATTCGTTTTCTTTCGATGCCTTGCTCTCAAGGCTAAGGGTTGTACTAACCATGCAGAGCCGGCCATAGTTTTTCCAGAAGATAGTACCTCGACATGTTTGGAAGAAGGAACCCCCCTTGCAATGCCGAAGACAATATGGAAGCGGAACTCATCGTCATCGAAGACAGGTTCAGGGGCTTCTGAGGGAGTCCTGGATTGAGGGGTCCTCATGTGGCTGGATAACTCGTGGTGGGCCGGACTGGTGGGCCGTGAAGATCATCGCTGAAGATCGTCTCTCGTATCAGGATAGGACTCCTGTGTGCATATAATTGCAGGTTTTAGGGTCGGGTGTTATCTTTCCTTCCTCTGCAAGATGGTCATGTACAAACCCTAGGGCCCTCCCGTTCATATATAAACTAGAGGGTTTAGTCCGTAGAGGCTGAACAACGATAGCCGGTTCATATCAATCGCACTCCTTAGACTTCTAGCATTTAGCCATTACGATCTCGAGGTAGATCAACTCTTGTAATCATACTCATCAAGATCAATCAAGCAGGAGTAGGGTTTTACCTCGATCGAGAGGGCCCGAACCTAGGTAAACACTGTGTCCCTTGTCTCCTGTTACCATCGATCCACATACGCATAGTTCGGGGGCCCCCTACCCGAGATCCGCCTGTTTTGACACCGACATCCCTCCTCATAGCTACGTTCGCATGCCCTTCGGCTTGCCGAACCAGGCAGCCCTGCACCAGCACCACATGCGGGAGATCCTGGCGGAGGTGGCGATGGTTCTTCGTGAGCTCTCGGAACCTCCGGAGCCTTGCGAGGTCCCAGAGCTAGGCGGCTCATGAGGTGCGACATTTGCAGCGAGTGTCTTCAGCTACATCTCTACAGCAACGGTGCCAGGTGACTCTGTTTCAGTTTGTTTAGTTGGGGGCGCCCCTCGAGCTACATAATCCCCAAGTCACACGGGCATATCCATGCGACGTGTATTCTTTTGCATCTTTAACTTACTCTGTTGGGGGCGCCTTTCGGGCAGTATCATCCCAAGGCCGCATGGTTTCATCCCTGTGGCATGTATCGCACTCGCATTACCTAAACTAGTTTCTCTCTTTTCGTGAGTTGCTTCATGCTTATTATATGCATGTCCGGTACTTTGATACCATGAACTCTGTGTGCCCCAGCAAGACCACCCACGACCGCCTCATGATTAAGGACTGGCACGACGTCTGTGCTCGGGTCCGTCCCTGCAGCGTCACTAAATCCAAGGGGCTGAGCTCTGGCTCGCGGGCCAGCTCCCGTGTACGTCACCTCCCATGGCCCTTGGTGCCTTGTTCTCGCATGAGCTAATCGCGGACGGACAAGCCTTGGCATGCCTCCCGGTGCCCCGCCACTACGGGAGCCGTGTGCCGGCTGTCTTTCTTCAGGATTTTTCACATGAGAAGTCTAGACACAGCGTCTGTGCTCGGGTCCGTCCCTGTAGCATCGATAAACCCAACGACTGAGCTCTGTCTGGCGGGTCGTTGGTGTCTGGCCTTCTCATGTGATCGCCTCAGGAGATTCATTCGGCGCAGGTTGCCTAACCATCTCGCAGGACCACCTCAGCTGTCAAGGATCAAATTCAGGCATAGGCGGCCTCGAGGTAGGGCCTCATGAGTCCCACGCTGGCTCACGGGTTCCCAGACATACCTTGTCTGGCCCTGCCGTGCAAGCCACGTGTCAGGGCGGGGCTGTACATGTCCCGGGGACTCCACTCTAAGGGAGCCCTCACCCACGCACCAGTGGAAGCACCATGCTCCGCGCTGGCAGTCGACACGGTCGAGGAGCGGCTATGCCGTGCAAGTGTGCAAGCACTATGCTCTGTGCTGGTGATAAACAACTAAGGGCGGCCCCTTAGCCGTATCAACCTGAGGGAGCCATCAGGACCGGTGCCTAACCTCATTACAACACATTCCCCCCGAGAGAGTTGCGTGAGGGGGCTCGGCATGTTGGCTATGCTCAGGTCACGCCTGGTGTACGCCAATGCCAGGTCCCTCGGACTTGGTCGTCGCGTGCCCCTCCCATGCGGGGCCTCAGCGAGGACAGGAATGGAGGTCTGTTGGTATGTCCAGGGGACTCCTCAGCATCGCAAGTCAGGAGCTTAACTGTAAGTGCATCTACTGCCCCTTAGTGATTTTGGTGTATTTAAGACTTATAGGTTAAGGGACTAATGTGTTTTTGAGTGTACACAGGTCTTATAAGTTTATGAGGAGTTTGATATTTACAAAGAAAGTCAACCCCTAAAAATGTATATCTTTAGTTGAAGACTTTGGTTCTCTTGAAGACTTTGAAAGTAAGGAAATTGGTGTGACCTTGAAGACTTTGATATTCATGCGAGGATTATGAAGCGTGAAGACTTTTGTTTTCGTAGTTTCATTTTCACTTTCTTGAGTCATAGGAAAGACCGTACTGTTAAAGGGGGTTGAGGTAAAACTAAGGAAACATATTTCCAACTGATGCTCAACTCAAAGCGTACACTACCCAATCCTCTCGAGTGAAGCCATTAGAAATCTCAAACAGTTCAGTCAATTTCTTCAGTGAGTCTGTGACAGAGACGAAGTTCTTCTGGTCTCTGTGGAATTTGTTCTGACTGAGGAGTTAGGAATTCGCCAGTGCGGATTGCTTGCAAGTCAGGAACATGATAGCCCTGAGGAATTTGAGAGCTCAATTTCCGACCGTTGTTGTGCTATGCATCAGCTTTCCCAAAATATCTTATCCTCCTAACAGTCATATCATTTAAGGTCATTTATGTCTTATCATGTCGGGATGCTCCCTAGGCTATAAATAGTCCCCCCTACAACCACTAGCTGGTTAGCTGCTCCGAGGGAAACCGACACTTGTCATAAGAGCAACACATCCTCTGAGGACTTTGAGCGAAAATAATCAAGTGAGGAAAAACCCCAAACCCAAACACCTAAAACCCAAAAGTGATTGAGCATCACTGAAGAGAGTGTTCCTGTGTGGAGCCGATGCTTGTTACCTTTGAAGAATGTGATCTTCTAGACGGTTAGGCGTCAATGGTCTAGAGCATCCAAGAGGAATTGTGGATCATCGGATGACCAAGTCTGTGAAGGTTTGGAAGTCACCTGTGAAGACTTACCATGAGTGATTGGGCGAGGTTTGTGTGACCTTAGCTCAAGGGGAATATGGTGAGGACTTGGTGTCTTGGACTGTGTGTCCAGGACTGGGTGTCCGGGGACTGGGTGTCCTCGGGTTTAAATACCTAGCCTCCCTAACCAGACGTACAACTGTCACAACAGTTGGAACTTAATCTGTTCTATTTCCTCAACTCTTCCATTTCCTCAACACTTTGACTAAAGACTTTCTCAATTTCCTCAACCCAATTTCTTCAGTCCTCAGTCCTCAGCCTGCTTATCATGTTTACATGCTAATTTTACTCTGTGGTTGTTTTCATTTCATCATGATGACCATGCTACTGTCTTGTTATGCTTGCACCGGAGTATCTATTCCGCTGCTAAGTAGTTCGTTGCTTAGGAAATTACTCAGCTAGAATTTCCTTAGTGATGAATTTGTAAAAATCACCTATTCACCCGCCTCTAGTTGATATAACGCACTTGCAATTGGTATCAGAGCGAGGTACTCCCTTGTTCTATGTGATTTTGGTTTCCTAGAGTTTTAGTTATGTCGACTACAGGTATGATCAAAGTCTCGAGTGGGTGTCCTACCTTTGATGGGACGGACTACCCCTACTAGAAGAAAAAGATGCGCATGCATCTTGAGGCAATTGACAACGATCTTTGGTACGTCATGGAAACTGGTGTTCCCTCCGTCTCACCTTCCGTGAATGCTGCAGATGTGAAGAGATTCAAGCAACTAGAATCCCAATCAATGAATATCATATGTGGCCATCTGAGAAAATGGCAGTATGGCGGAGTGAGTGCTTTGGAGTCTGCGAAGCTTATCCGGGACAGGCTGTCCAAGGTCAATGAAGGAGTCTCAAATCAACGTGACTCTCGAGTTGATTTTCTTCGCAATCTCTTCAACCGCTTCATGAGACCTGACAATGAAAATGTTCAGTGAACCTTCGATCGCCTCACTGATATCTCAAACGAGCTACAAGCACTTGGTGCTACAGACGTCACAGACCACGAGGTGGTGAAGAAACTACTGAGATCACTTGACTCCTCATTAGACACTCTAGCACTGATGATTCAAGAGCGTGGAGACTACAAGTCACTTGATCCTGTTGATATACCCGAGAGGCTAAACACTCATGAGTTCCAACTTGCTAAAAAGAGAGATCTCTATGGTCCAAACCATGGTAGATCACGTGCACTGAAGGCCAAGACAGTTTCCTCATCTGAAGGTGAAGAATATGATAGCACCCTTATCGATCCTGAAGAACTGAGTCAGGAGCTAGCAATGCTCGTGAGGAAATTTCGGAAGTTCTCAAGACGTGGTGTCTATGTAAAATCATCAAGAGGTGATGACTTAAGATCCGATTCTTCATCTCGCGATCCCAATAAGAGGACCTGCCACAAATGGAAGAAACTTGGTCACTGTATCACTGATTGTCCTCAGTGGGCAAAGGAATCGAAGAAGAAGAAATACAAGGACTACAGCTCAGACGACTTGAAGAAAAAGAAGAAATCTTCAAAGTCCTCATCATCAAAATATTCAAAGTCTTCCTCTAACAAGAAGAGTATTTCCAGGAAAGGTCGGGCATTCATTGGCAATGAAATGGACTCAGCTGAATCTGCAAAAAATGAGGAAGAGGACGAATCTGAGGAATCAGATTCTAGTGTGGCGAGCCTTGCTCTCGCTACTGCATTCGTCTGCAAGTCCATCTTCAACACTGAAGAAAAAGACTTCCCCGACACTGCTGACGACAACATTGATGGCTACGCTCCCACCTACTGCTTCATGGCAAAAGGTGACAAGGTACTCAACCGTTCCACGTCTGATTCTAGGTAAGATGAATCTGATGAAAACCTCAAACCCAGCTATTCCAAACTAGCTAAAATTTCCATAAAACAGCAAAAAGCCTTTGATAAGGTTCAAAATCTTCTAGAAAGAAGTGATGAACTTTTGGGTGAAGAAAATAGATCGACCTAAAATCTTGACTGAAAATCTTCAGAGACTTCAGTGCAAGTATGATAACATTCAGGATAATCATAACACTATATTATCTGATCATGAGAAGCTTTCCTAGGAATTTCTTCAAAGAAAGCAAGATCTTGAGAAGCTAAGAGAGAGTTATGAAGATCTTCAGAAGCAGCATGATTCATTGCTTGGTCAACAGATCAGCGCTGCTCAGGAGGAATTCATTCCACCATGTCTTAAATCCATTGAACGTGAAACTACAAATTCTTCACCTGAAAGTTCAAATGCTTCTGCTGTTGCAAATTCTTCAACTGTTTCTGTGGTGACAATTTCCTCAACTGAAGAATACACCGATGCTACTGACGAAAATGCAAGGTTGAAGGAATTGTATGTGACAGGCATGCACAAAAACCTCAAAGGTCATCAGACTCTTTGTGATGTGCTTAGAAAGGAGATTCTGAACAAGAACCCTAGGAAAGAGGGCATTGCCTTTGAGAGGAAACTCAATGTTGATGGGACCTACTAGAAACCTGAGCAGTATTCCAAAACCTCATGTGTTGCTGCAAAAGGACCTCCTGTAGATCCATCTACCTTATCTGGCTTTACTTGTGAAACTTCACATTCTTCTGATGAGTCATTTGACTCCAACTATAAACTGTTCAAATACCAGAATGGTGAAGTATTTGCTAGATATGTTCGAACTAACTGCAGGAATGGTCCCCCTATGAAGAAAATCTGGGTCCCTAAGAGGCACCTTGAAAATCTTGAAGTGAATGTCCTCATGACACCTCCTATGAAGAACATGAACCCTAGATCAAATTCTGCATATGGATCAAAATCTTCATATGGATCCAAATCCTCATATGGACCAAATTCCTCAAGTGAATTAAATTCCTCATATGACCATCATCGTGCTAACACATCTATTTTGTAGGGAAAGAAGGATTATGAATATGTGCACTATTCTTCAAATCATTATGTTCATAAGTTATCAAAGAATTTCTCTGCATACTCATATTCATACTCTAGCCCCTCTCCTGAGAAACGAAGTGCACTTGCTTCTATGCCACCATTCGCAATTGGTGCTCGTGGAATGATGAACTCTTTGCCATCCCTCCAGATGTGGGTGGTGAAGAAAAAGAACTAATCTCTTATGTAGGGTCAGGTCTCCAGACCAACTTAAACTTCTGAATAATTTGCTGGAGACCTAAAAATGCTTGAAAGGACACAAGCTAATCATGCAGAAATGATTCATTCATTTCTCACGTCCTCATTTCTTCATAAATTGCTCTTATTTATGAAATTTATTCTGATGAAATTGATGTCATATTCTTCACTATGAAGCATATGAGTTGTAAGATGTACTAATTCTTCTACATGATAACTCTCTCAAAGCTACTGAGTGGGTCCTCGACAGTGGATCCACAAATCACATGACCGATGACGAGAACCTACTGATGGACTCTGTTTTATCTCCATCTCACCTAAAGCATATCACCTACGCTGATAAAGGAAAAAAGCAAGGTATTGGGTCTAGGTAAGGTTGCAATCTCAAAAGATCGACACATGGACAAAGTCATGCTTGTCGAATCTCTTAGATTCAACCTCATGTTTGTCTCAATGCTTTGTGATCTTGATATGGTTGTTGTCTTTGGCAAATATCGTTGTGTTGTAGTTTTAGAATCTGACAATTCCAAAGTCTTCGAAGGCTTTAGGAGAGGAGACTTGTATATTGCTGATTTCTCTATAGGACCACAACCTGCCACATGCCTACTTGCAAAAGCTTCAGAAGGATGGCTATGGAATCGACGACTTGGTCATGCTGGCATGATGAACTTGCACACTCTTGTGAAGAAGAAGCATATCCTTGGAATTGAGGGTGTCAAATTCCTCAAAGATCACCTTTGTGGGGCTTGCGAAGCTGGAAAGATGAGCAAATCCAAGCATCCCTCAAAGACTATAATGACTACCACTCGTCATTTTGAATTGCTTCACATGGACCTCATCGGTCCTACACATTACTCTGCATTCACAAATTCAGCATATCTTTATGGCTTTGTCATTTTTGATGACTATTCTCATTATACATGGGTGGATATCATCACATTTAAGCATGAAGTGCAGGAAATCTTCAAGTGATTTTCCTCAAGGGCCTCGAAATTTTTTGGTGTGAAGATCAAGCATATCTGGAGTGACAATGGGACTGAGTTCAAGAACACAGGTCTTGATGACTATCTTGATGAACTTGTTATTACACATGAGCTATCAGCCCCATACACTCCTGAGCAGAACGGCATTGTGGAGCGCACGAACAGGACTCTTGTTGAGGTGGCTTGCACTATGCTTGATTAATACAAGACGCCTCTTCGGTTCTAGCCCGAGGCTATCAACACTGCGTGCCCCATCATCAATAGGGTATATCTTCACAAACTCCTCAAGAAAACCTCATATGAACTACTCACTGACAAGAAACCCAATGTGAGTTATCTCAAAGTCTTCGGTGCTAAATGTTGGGTTAGCGATCCTTATCACAATTCCAAATTTGCATCGAAAGCACATGAAAGTTTTATGCTTGGTTACGGAAAATGACTCGCACACCTACAGAATCTTCCTCAATCATCTTCACAAGATTGTTGAGACTGTAGATGTGCGGTTCAATGAAACTAATGGCTCGCAAAGAGAGCACCTGCCTTCCGTGTCAGGTGAAATACTTCCTGAGGAATCCATAAAGTTCAAGGCTGCTGAAGATATCTGAAGAATCAGCTGAAGAAGTCATTCCTGATAATGAAGTAAATCATTCTGGTACTCCTCAAGAAACTGCTGGTGTAGAAAATGCTCAGCCAGACCAAACTTGTCAACCATCTCATCCTCGTGTCGCAAAAGAAGTTCAAATCGAGAAAATCATCGATGCCATCAATGTACCAGGTCCTCTGACACGCTCAAGAGCTTCACACTTATCTAACTTTTGTGGGCACTTTAATTTTTTCTCTATCACGGAGCCCACCAAAGTTGATGAGGCATTTCTGGAACCTGAGTGGATTCAAGCTATGGAAGAGGAATTGTATCAATTCGAGCTCAACCATGTGTGGGAACTCGTTAAGCGACCAGATCCTCGAAAGCACAATATCATCGGCACCAAGTGGATCTGTCGAAACAAGCAAGATGAAAATGGCCTCGTGGTGAGGAATAAGGCTCGTCTCGTTGCTCAAGGCTACACACAGGTTGAAAGAATTGACTTTGATGAAACATTTGCTCCTGTTGCTTGACTTGAAACTATTCGCATACTACTTGCTTATGATAACCATCATAATATTATCTTATATCAAATGGATGTGAAAAGTGCATTCCTCAATGGTAAGCTGGAGGAAGAAGTATATGTACCTCAACCCTCGGGTTTTGAAGATCCTAAACATCCGGACGAAGTTTTCAAACTCAACAAGGCCCTCTATGGCCTCAAGTAGGCCTCTAGGGCGTGGTATGATACTTTGACGGAATTCCTCATGAAGAAAGGCTTCAAACCCGGTTCACTTGACCCAACTCTTTTCACTAAATCATATATTGATGAATTATTTGTGTGTCAAATCTATGTGGACGATATTATCTTTGGATGTACTGATGAAGGTTACAATGACGAATTTGGCTACATGATGCATGAAGAATATCAAATGTCCATGATGGGAGAGCTAAAATTCTTGCTAGGCCTTCAAATTCGTCAACAACGCAATGACATCTTCATATCTCAAGAGAAATACCTCAAGGATGTTCTGAGGAAATTCGGCATGCAAGATTGCAAAGGCGTCAAAATCCCTATGCCCACAAATGGCCAACTATGCACCGATGAAAATGGTAAAGAATTCTATCAAAAGGTATACCGCTCCATGATTGGCTCTTTATTGTATCTATGTGCATCTAGGCCAGATATTATGCTTAGTGTTTGCATGTGTGCCCGATTTTAAGCTACACCGAAGGAATCGCACCATAAGGCTGTGAAGCATATTTTTCGATATCTACCTCACACTCCAACACTTGGATTATGGTATCCCAAGGGCTCTGATTTTGATCTCATTGGATATTCTGACTCTGACTATGTTGGTGATCGAGTGAATCGCAAGTATACATCCGGCACATGCCATTTCCTCAGACAATCCTTAGTAAGTTGGTCCTCGAAGAAGCACAACTGTGTATCACTCTCTACTGCTGAAGCTGAGTACATAGCTGCATGTTCATGATGTGCTCAATTGCTGTGGATGAAGCAAACCCTCAAGGACTATGGCATCAACATCAAGACTGTGACACCCTACTGTGACAATGAGAGTGCCATCAAGATTGCTCATAACCCAGTTCAGCACTCGAAGACAAAGCACATCCAGATCCGTCATCATTTTCTTCATGATCATGTCTTCAAGGGCGACATTTCCATCTACCATGTGAAGACTGAAGATCAGCTGGCAGATATTTTCACTAAGACCTTGGATGACAAGAGATTTTGCAAGTTGCGATGTGAGTTAAATATCTTAGATTCTTAGAATGTTCTTTGAAAGGACACACATCCTAACACTTATGCAAAATTGATGACTTTGATGCGCAACACACGAAGTAACGTTTTTCTTTAATCAGTGAAGACTAACCCTCTAAGTGTGAAGAAATTAATGAAGAAGCAGATTCTCAGAGCCCTACGACAATTGTATGCGGTGTCTGAAATCATCATTCTTATACGATGGGTTACGCCAGCACCCAAAGTTGAGATTTGAGTTTTCCTTCAATTTTCAAATTCTTCAAATTTTCAAACTCCTCAAAATTTGCAATTTCCTCAACTTTCTGTGATGTTCTTCATTGGCTATATATATATATATATATATATATATATATATATATATATATATATATATATATATATATATATATATATATATATGTCCTCTACAACATTCACTTATTGCTAATTCTTCAAGTTGACTTCTCCTCTAAGTGAATGTGATCAGACCCTTCCCCCTCTATGCTTAAGTCAATCCAGTCTATTCACAATCTCTTCATATACATTCTATTTGAAACTTGTTCAAAATCTTCACTGTGTCCTTGACAGCTGAAGAATTTGTGAACGCAACATTAAAATTTCTTATCCAAAATTTTCTTCTTTTGCCGCTCAAAACGTTTTGCATCCCACGATGGATTAAACAACTCACCCACGATCCCAGTATCTTTGCTCCTCAGAACATGGGTGACACATGTCGCTAGGATAGCAAAGGGCAGGGGCACGTTCGTCCAAATACTTCGGACGAGCGGTTTTTCATCGTTGACTATAAATACTCCTCCCCTTTCACAGTGCCTCATTTACACCACTCGACATCTCCATCGCTTGAGCTCACAGACCTAGCGCCACCGCTACTTACATCGACGCCGGTGAGGAAGAGCTTCGTTGCCTCGACCTCATAGTCGTCCTCGCGCTGGCTGCGGAAATCTTCACTCCACCATCGCCATAGTCGTCTCCTTCTGCCAAGTTAGGGCGTGGGAGGTCTGGACCGACGAGCTTCACCATAGTTCATCTAGTTCATCGTGTTCTTCACCAAGGGTAATTAAAATCTAATTTTCTGAACCGTCTTTGATTCTCAAGTTTTCACAATTTCTTTAAAAGGTGTTTATTCTTCAACTCCCCACTATTTGAACACCTAAATCAGTCAGCTCTTGATTTGTTTCTCTAAGATGAATTTTTCTTCACGATTCCTCTTTTGTGTGGATTTACCCATCTATACAACTCTGGAACCTAAGGCAAGAACACTTAGTGAATGTCTTCAAGACTCCCGTGGTCAAATTCCTCAAACTTGATACTTTTGAAAAATTTCTGAGAACGCATATGACCTCTCCAAATTCTTCGCACCTATACTCTGTTCACAGGTACAAATGTCTGCTGCTGAATCTCTAGGTTCTCATCAACTTAACTCATTTGCAGCATTCCTCGAAGAAAACTTACATACTTCCTCAAAGACCTCAACTGTTCATAATACTAAAGTGAGGAAAATGGCTGAAGGCAAGAGGCCATAGAAGGGAGGGCAGAGACCTCAGACAAACACTAATTTTGAGATCGCTGAAGACATCTATGCTGAATATTGCACACCATATGAAGAAACTCATGGGAAAGAAAACAAGAATCAGCGCAAAGTGCGCATTCAGAGGATTGCGATAAGATGGGCCAAGAAGTGGATGGAGTACCGATATGTGACTCCAAAGTACATGAAGAAATTCGATGTAAACCCTCCATGCACAAGACCTCCTCTGGCACCAGGCCAAGTTGCAGATCCCTCAAGCGTCAGACATGGTGAGGAATTTCCAAACGAATGGGCCAAGCATCAAGAAAAGCTTCAACGTGCAGCTAGAGAAGCAGTATAGAAATTCAGTGAAGACTCTGCTGCTGCTGCCTCTGCTGCTGAGGTGTCTTCTAGTAAGCCCAAGAAGGGCATGCCGAAGAAATCGGCCGTCAAGCCACATTCCTCAACAGCAACGCCCTCAAGGCCAAGTTCCTCAAATCCTTCTGGACATATTCCTCAGGCAACTTCCTCAAGGGCCACCTCAGTTCCCTCTGTTGCTGCACAATCTTCAGCTGCAGCTGCAAAATCCTCAACTCCTGTGCACCTTGCAACATGTCAGCGAACCGCGGGGTTCTCAATTGCTTCAGGAGCCTCTGCAAGTTCATCAGCTCCACCAAAATCTTCACCTGGTCCGGCCGTGCTGAAAGTGAAGACCACTGTAGGCCATGGGAAAAGGCCAAGTCCTCAAAAGAAGGTGGCCTTTTAAGTTCCGTCTGATGACGATGAAGCTGATGATGAATAACTTGCTGCTATCATCAGGGATAGGCAAATGAAAGCTGCTAAAGCCAAGGGCAGTATTGTTCCTCTCATGTTTGATCCGAAGAAGATCCTAGACTACATTGATCTTTGGCACCAGAATCCCGACACTACACTCCCTGACATGAATCTCACACCTGGTCAAAGTCACTTGTTGGATGCTTTCATTAGCGAAGAGAAATGGAAGTTTGAACAAGCCAGAAGGGCAAAGAAAGATCAGTACAAGAAGCAGCGTCTTCTGAAGAAAAACATTGTGAACATGTCTCCTGAGGATCCTGTGAAACTGCAATCGGAGATCAAAGACCTCACTAACGAATTTGACAAATATCATGCTGATTGGCTAGGAGCCAAAGTCAGATTCGTCAAGCTCTCCATCTCACTCAAGCTTGGTGGTGATAGTTCCTCACAAGAACCAATTAATCCTGATGGGGAAACGGAAAGCACAGCTGACAATGTCACTGCTGAAGAAACTGAACATACCAGGACCGATGAAGAAATTCCAGTCGCCGAAGAAACTGTCAGGGCAACTTCCAATGTTGCGCCTCAAGAACAACCCAGGGCTGGTGAAGAAACTGAAGCAGCACTTGAAGAAACTAAGAATGCTAGGGCGACTCCAACAGTCATGCCTGAAGAAACTGAAGAAATTTCATCTACACTTGCTACAAAGTCTTCACCAGTGAAGACTATCATACTTCCTTCCGCATTAGAAGTGAAAAAAGCAAAGGCTACAGAGAAGGCAGCTATAAAGAAAAGGAAAGCATCATCAACTACAGAATCCTCATCTCCCAAGAAAGTGAGGACTCTGTCAACCTCCTTCACGGATCCCATTGATGCTGTTCCAATCTCCATTATGCCATCAAAGGAGATTGTTCCCTTTGGTGAGGATTATCAAATTCCTGATGACAATGCTGAAGAAAATCATGCTGCTTCTTCTTCAGGGCAGTTGGATGAAGAAATTGAAGTAGATGCTATCCCTTCAACTCCTGTGGTATCATCGCCCATGCCTCAGTTCACTGCAGAAGAGGCAAGCGTTGAGGAATTGGAAGAAGATGAGGATGTGGACATTGGATCTACAACACCAATGCTAAATGATGAATTTTGGGAAATGACTCATCCAAATTCTCCACTAACCCCACCACTGCAGCGAGTTCCCCAGTCTCTTGCTCAAACTGAAGAAATTCAAATGGGCTCTATTGAACTTCACATCCCGCTTCTGTCCTTTCCTCAACAAGCACCAACTGCATCAGTTGAAGAACAAGCTCAGCACGAAGCTGTTGAAGAACCTGAAGCTCAAATTCCTCAGGTAGGAGCTCCAGTAGTCATGACTCAAGATGCTGCAAAATCTTCATTAGCAAATCTTCAACCCAAGCAGAAGAACCCTCATGCTACAAGGCAACAGTTCAAGGCTGATGATTTCTTTGCTAAACACATATTCTTCACAGAGTTCAATCCCTATGACTCAGCAAGACTTCATCGCAAGTGGTTTTAGACTGCCACTCAGATGAACTTTTATTCTTCACTGCTTTTCAACAAGGATAAGGTATTTGAGCATCGTCAAATTCCTCATGTTGACATGGATTCCATATCTTGCATTGAGCATGTGCTGAATTGGCTTCATGAGTCTGGGATTCTGAGCTTCTGTTCTGATATATGTGATTGGATTGAAGAGCTAATTCTTCAATTCTATGCAACCTTGCACCTGACTGGTAATGCTGCTGACATCTACTCATGGGTGCTGAACTGGATGACTGAGAACACTCACTACAAAGCTCCGGCTTCTGAATTACTTCATGTCGTCCCATTTCACCCTCCAGCTGATGGCATAAGATTGATTTATGAGGAACCTGAACTTCCAAATCATCTGATGCAAGTGCTGATGAAGCCTTTAAAGGCTGGCAACCCTCCAAGGAAAACCTTCCTAGTGAAGGATTTGCAATATGTGCCAAGGACAATTTATCACATTCTCACCAAAACCCTCAGTCCGATCAAAGGCCACAACTCTGAAGAAGAAGACATTGTTGGCATGATGAAGAATCTGCTGTTCAATATGATGCATGGCATCCCCATCAACTATCATGAGGACTTTGGCAAATGTTGCACTGTCACCTTTTGAATTGAAGCCTTATGCTCCCTGGATTATGAGATTCATCAGAACAAGGTCTTCAATTGCATGCAAGGCTGACTTTCAGAATCATCTCAGCTATCTGCCTCCACTTGAAGTCCTTAAACTGACAACTTTTGTAGTTGAAGGAAAAGGCAAAGCTGCAATCATTGATGAAGGAACTCGTCCCTTGGATGGGCAGATTCGCAAAGCTGCATCATATTCCCCCAATGATGATTCTGCAACTCAAGACACTGCAGCAAATGCTTTAAAACATATTCCTCAAGCTACTGTTCCACGTGTGATGACTGATCGTGAGCTTCTCCTCAGTTTGCATCGGAAAGTTGATAGAAATCACAAGTGGGTCAAGCGCCTGTTTGCTGCATTTCTTCAAAACAAGACTGTCACTCAAAACACTGTGAAGAAGAATCACTACTATGCGCATGAGATCTTCGACCGCACTTGGGCTACTCTTTCACACCACTTCAATGTTGAAGCTCAAGGAGGTGTAATTCCAATAGGACTTTGACTGGTCTCAGCCACCTTCGAAGAAATTCAAGAAGGTCAAAGTTCCTCAACTAGTCACAAGCTCATTTTCTTCATCGCGCGCGACGGATGAAGCTAAAGACTTGGACGACACTGCGGTAGGCCCTACATCAACGGACGACCCCAACAACGCTGGCGCTCCTCCATGAACATCGTGATGATATTCTTCAACGGCGTTAGTCCTCACTTTTCATCCCTTTTGGTCATTTGATGACAAAATGGGAGAAATTTGAGTTAATCTTCAAGTGGGTCTCTATTATGGGCTATATTTAGTTAAGTTACAACTCTCGTTCTTCTGAGCTGTTTGCTCCGATGAGTTGTAAACTTAAGTCATATGGTGGTCTGACACTTTTTGAACTGCTTTCTGCATGCTTATTTCCTCAATACCTTAATGCACGCATGCTGAATTTCGTCAGACACCATATTTCATCATGCATTTCAAATTCTTCGTATCATATGTTAAATGCCTATATGAATAACAAGATATAGGGCCAGATCTCCATGATATTACTCTACAATGTGCATTTTCTATCTCGAGCAAATTCCTCAAAAGTGCACATCTTCAGGGGGAGTTCTTCTATATCTTGTAATCAAATTCCTAAATATCAGCTGTTACATTTCATATGTTTATCCCCGTTGAAAACTTAACCTATTTGTCATCAATCACCAAAAAGGGGGAGATTGTAAGTGCATCTAGTGCCCCTTAGTGATTTTGGTGTGTTGAAGACTTATAGGTTAAGGGACTAATGTGTTTTTGAGTGTACATAGGTCTTATAAGTTTATGAGGAGTTTGATATTTACGAAGAAAGTTGACCCCTAAAATTTATATCTTCAGTTGAAGACTTTGGTTTTCTTGAAGACTTGGAAAGTGAGGAAATTGGTGTGACCTTGAAGACTTTGATATTCATGCGAGGATTATGAAGCGTGAACACTTTTGTTTTTGTAGTTTTATTTTCTCTATCTTGAGTCATAGGAAACACAGTACTGTTAAAGGGGGTCGAGGTAAAACTATGGAAACATATTTCCAAGTGATGCTCAACTCAAAGCCTACACTACCCAAACCTTTCGAGTGAAGCCATTGGAAATCTCATACAGTTCAGTCAAATTCTTTAGTGACAGAGACAAATTTCTTCTGGTCTCTGAGGAATTTTTTCTGACTGAGGAGTTAGGAATTCGCCAGTGCGGATTGCTTACAAGTGAGGAACATGATAGCCCTGAGGAATTTGAGAGCTCAATTTCCGACCGTTGCTGTGCTATGCGCCACCTATCCCAAAATATCTTATCCTCCTAACAGTCATATAATTTAAGGGCATTTATGTCTTATCATGTCAGGCTGCTCCCTAGGCTATAAATAGCCGCCCCCTACAACCACTAGTTGGTTGGCTGCTCTGAGAGACTAACACTTGTCATAAGAGCAACCCATCCTTCGAGGACTTTGAGCGAAAATCATCAAGTGAGGAAAAACCCCAAACCCAAACACCAAAAACCCTAAAGTGATTGAGCATCACTTATGAGAGTGTTCTTGTGTGGAGCCGACGGTTGTTACCTTTGAAGACTGTGATCTTCCAGATGGTTAGGCGCCAATGGTCTAGAGCATCCAAGAGGAATTGTGGATCGCCGGGTGAGCAAGTCTGTGAGGTTTGGAAGTCACCTGTGAAGACTTTCCACGATTGATTGGGCGTGGTCTATGTGACCTTAACTCAAGGAGAATATGGTGAGGACTTGGTGTCTTGGACTGTGTGTCCAGGACTGGGTGTCCGGGACTGTGCGTCCTCGGGTATAAATACCTAGGCGCCCTAACCAGACGTACAACTTTCACAGCAGTTGGAACTGGTCTAACAAATCATTGTCTTCATCAATCCTACTGGTTCTATTTCCTCTACTCTTCCATTTACTCATTCATGTGTTGATGAACTTGATCTGTACTGTTTGAAGACTATGACTGAAGACTTTCTCAATTTCCTCAACCTAATTTCTTCAGTCCTCAGTCCTCAGCCTGCTGATCATGTTTACACGCTACTTGTACTTTGTGCTTGTTTTCATTTCATCATGATGACCATGGTACTCTCTTGTTATACTTGCACCTAAGTATCTATTCCGCTGCTAAGTAGTTCGTTGCTTAGGAAATTCCTCAGCTAGAATTTCCACAGTGACGAATTTAAAAAAATCGCCTATTCACCCCCCTCTAATCGATATAACGCGCTTTCACTAACTGGTCACATAGCCCCTCACCCCCAGTCCTTGTCCTGCCGATCTAGATGAGCCTACGACGGCTAAGGTATGCGCGAGGTCGGGCTCTGCCGACGCAGAACGCTAAGGCCTAGTTTCGCATTCCCTTCCTGAGGGTTGTTCATATGTCAAGGAGGACTCCTGAACACCACGACTTAGGAGCCTAACTGGTCCCATAGCCCCTCCGCCCGTGGCCTCGTCCTGGCGATCCGGACGAGCCAGCAGTAACTGAGGTATGCGCGGGGCTGGGCTCTGCGGGCGTAGAACACAAAAGCAAGATGGAAGAAAATCGCGAAATCCTAGTAATTATTACAAAACATATTGTTCTTCGAATACCAAACATAAGTTTTAAGGCCTCCACGAGGCACGGTGCATGTTGTAGGAAATAAAAGTGGAGGGAAGTGATGTTGGCAAGTCTTCTCTTCAGCCTTGGGCGCTGCCGTCGCCCGCAAGGAGTGCCCTCTTGACGTCGTCATCGCCATCGGCCGCAGTTACAGGGTCGGCGACATTACCAGCAGGAGACGCAGGATCGATGGCGAGGAACTTCTCCGACAGGGCATCCAACCGGTCCTTTACGGCTTCAACAGCAGCTGCGAAGCACTCTTCGTCTACAGGCTCAGGCAGAGCTCCAAGGTCCGTGCTCGGGTCGCGAAGATGGAGGTGGTTGAAGACGCGCGTCAAGGCTGAACTAGAAAGCGCACGGGCCTCCCCCTCCACAATGGGGCTGATCCCATTAACAACGTCCTCGACCGCCGTGATAAGGTGAGGGAGCAGCTCGGCAGGGCCTTCCTCGTCGGTCGCCAACGGCTCCTTCAAGCCCTTCAGGTAGAGTTCCTGAAGTGCCTCGCGGGACTTCATCTAAAGGGATATGAAGGCCGCACGGTCTTCAACAATAACTTTTGCCTTGGCTTCTAGCCAGGCCGTCTCCGCCTCTACTTCCTCCTTCAGCTTCTCCAGGCGGCCGCGCTCCATGGCCTGCTCCCGCGCCGAGTGGTCCAGCTCGATGTCACGACCAGTGACCGCAACCTCCCGAGCCTTCAACGCCCCCTCCCGCACCTCGCACTGACGGGCCTCGGTGGCTCGCTCGTTGTGCAGGGTCTCCAACTCGGCCTCCATCGCCAGGCAGCGCTCCTCCGCAGCTTTGGCGTCCTTCAGCGCCACGTCGCGGGCTGCCACGGCCAGGCCGGCAACCCGTTCACCCACTTTGGAGGCTGTAATGGTCTGGCTCCATGCCGCCCGGACGACTGCGTAAACGAGCGGGAGACGGTCGGGGCCTTGGAGGTCGTCGCGAAGCTCGGTCAGCACGGAAAGAGCCCCCTCTAGAGCATCGGGGGAAGCAAAAATATCGCGACTCGGCAACGTGATGGGAGGAAGAGGTGGTGGCACCGGCGCCAAGACCTGCAGGTTGGCCGCAGTAGAAGAGGCTGGGGGCTCCTAAGCTCCCGAAGCCCCAGTGGGCGAGCTGGGGGCAGGCGCATCCAAAGCCAGCTTGACCATGGAGATCGCCTTCTCCTCAGCTCGGGCCTTTGTGTGTCGCGAGGACAATCCGGCCGCTGAGGCGCGGGAACCGTCCTTCCACACCGGAGGTGGTGCGGTCGTAGCAGGCTGCGGGGTCTCAGGGGTCGCTGCCGACTCCCTCTTCTTCTTCACCGCCGATGTTGGCCTGACGGTGCAAGGGAGAAGCATCAAGAAGTAGTGGCAAAGAGAGGAACAAAAATCAGGGCGGAACACTTACTGGTGCATGACAATGTACTCCCTCACCCTCTTCTGAAGAATGAAGCCCGAAGGCTTCATGGCCTGGGGCACCGACGCTCGAGCCCCAAGAGCATATAGGGGCACGGCGGCCGGACCCGCAGCGGCGCCTGCCGATGACGGAGCAGAGGCACCGCCCTGGGGGATCAGCGCCAACCTGCCCTTCTTCAAAACCCCGGTCTGCGTCTTCTTCGGGGGAGTGCCCTTCGACCTCGTCGTGACCCCGGCGGGGTGCGGTGACTCCTTCACTGGATGCTCGCTGGCGTTGTCATCATCAAGGAGGGTGCGGAGGAGATTGGCCAGGTGTCGAGGAGAAGTCTCCCCCGCTCCCTCCCGAGTCGCCTCCGGGTTCGACCCCTCCTCCTGGCCGGATTCGCTGGAGGACAGCACCACCGGGGCTCCTATGGGTGCCGATGGCATGAGCCCGTGCTCGTTGAAGATGCGCATGGCGACGGGAATCTTCGCCCCATCCGAGCGGTGATATAATGGAAGATGAGTGTCTAGCGGGTACCCTTGGTCCTCCGCAACCAGGAGATGGAAGGCCTTGTCCAGCTCCTCTTCGGACAAGGCATCCGTGTGCAGGCGGAGGACACCCCCCTCATCGATGAGCTTCTACAGGGGGCGCGAGCGCGCTTGGAGCAGAGCCAGGCGCTGCGTCAGGAACTCCTTGGTGATCATGGCCCCCGTTAGCTTCTCCGCCATCTGGTCATCAGGCTTCAGGTGAGCCACCATCCTCGCCAGCAACTACTTTGCCCGGGGGTTGGTAAGCTTCGCGCTGGTCCACCCCTCGTGCGACATAGGCATCCCTGTCGACAGCGCCAACCAAGGGTGGGAGATCTTCGCATCCATGAGAACCCACTTGTTCCTGTAGCCCTCCACCTTCTTCCCGGCTCTTGAGATTGTGTTGGTCCTATTGGCCGCGATGAAGTTGGCGCACCCCCGAGCGCTGGCCCTCCTTGATCCGGAGGTAGAAGAAGTGGCAAAGCAACGCCACAGACGACATCACCCCCATGAATGCCATGCAATAAAAGGCAAAGATCAACAGAAGAAGGACGAAGTTGGGATGAAGAAATAGGGTGTGAAGCTTGTAGTGGCGGAGGACGGTGTAGAAGAAGTTAGAGAAGGGGGGACCAGCCCCGCGAAGATGCTGTGCATGAAGAAGGGATACAAAGTATTGCCTGAGGCCTCCGGCCCGGCGGAGCCAGCCTGGAGCTCGGGCTCCTTATCCTCATTACTATCGTTCGCCGTCATTAGGAGCACGACGGTGAGGTTCTTATCCGTGATTCTAGGCGCGCTCAAGGCAGGCTCAAACCAGGAGGGAGAGCGCGCGACCTTCGCCTTGTCGGACGCCATCGGCTACGAGCTCGGGGGAGTGATCAAGCGGATCTGTAGTCTCTTGGGGCAGGAAGAAGAAGGGGATCTGGAACAAGAGGAAGGAAGGCAATGAAAGCCCAGCAGCGTGCGCCAGCCTTTTGTCAGATGAGGGCAGTTGCCGAGGCAGCATGGGCAAGTGGAGACGCCTACATCCAACCAGTCACCACATGTTGACCAAGGCCGCAGGCGATTGGGGCCCGTGGCGCTTCTCACTTGCCCCTTGGCTTCGCCTCCAAGACATGTTCGAGCACGCCTTGGGCCCGGGGGCTACTGTCGGCATGCTGGGAATGGGGGTACCCATACTTGCCTGTCTTTGGCCCATGACGTGGCTCCATCGATGACCTGGTATGGCCCAGCTTCAGCAACCACATCTGAAGACCCTCATGAGGGGCCAATCCTCACGAGGCGGACGACGGCAAGACCTCCCTGGGGGCAGCATCTCTAGGCTGGCTCCAGAGGAGCGGAGATATCTATGCAAGATGCACCTCGCGAGGTTCACATCACGTGAGCCATGACGACCAAGGCCAGACAGGCACCAACATGCGCAGTGTACCAGTTTCCCCTTTGGTGCCAAGGGGGCAAGTGCAAGTGCGGAGTCCCGAGGAATCAAGCAAAGGTTTCCATATCGGTGCAACAAGACCAAGGACCGCCAGGACGGCAGGACGGACGTCACCGTGGAGCCCGACGCGGCGTCACCACCAGAGCCTTTGGCAGGTGAAAACCCATTTTGTCAGGATATCTTGTACTAGTTGTTCCCCTTCAAATTTGGCCTTTGTGGGATCCCCTCCCGCCTACATTTGGGAAGAGGACCAAGGCCACTATAGATAGGACCTAGCCACCACCATAGAGTAGGGATTCGACCACAGAGCGATCCGACCACACAGAGGAGATCACCCTCACTCTCGCCAGCTCATCGAGACCAAGAACACCTCACCTACTGAGGTTGTTCATCCATTGTATTAGTTCATCCTCAGCCCCACGAGGAAATCCACCACACACACTGGAGTAGGGTATTACACTGCAAGGTGGCCTGAACCAGTATAAACCCTTGTATCTCTTGTTCCTTGAGCTCGTCGATCTAGGCCATGGGACAATAGGGCGTGCGCGCTCGGTAGAGAGTGTTCTTCGTGCGCACCCCAGAGTTTGAACCTCTCTAGGGTTTGTGGAGCCCAAAATCCGACAATCACTTTGTAAACTTGTCGATGGCGACAAACAAGAATTCAAAGCCCCCAGCAACATGGGGGAGGGACCCAAGATATCGAGCCCCCAGACCCAAAACGGCCATGATAAAGGGATCATTTGAAGAGCTTGGGCAGGCTGATGGATATTCTTGGAATGAAACTGGCAGGCTTCACACTTGGTGACTAGCTTGGTTGCATCTTGGAGGGTGGTGGGCAAATAGAATCCTTGCCAGAAAGCCTTCCCAACCAAAGCCCTCGATCCAATGTTGGTGCCGCACATACCTTTGTGTATCTTCGCCAGCAGTTCCGTTCCTTCTTCCGGGAATATGAACTTCAATTTCAGACGGTTGGGCCTTCTCCTTTATAGTGTGTTGTACACGAACTGATACATACTGGCCCCCCGGGCTACTCTGTCAGCTTCTTCTTGCTCTTCGGGAAGTTCTCCTGTTTGGAGGAAATGGACAATATGCCGTGCCCAAGTTGGAGCATGTGGCTCAGCAACGAGGATCAGCGGCACCTCCTCATTCACGGGAGCTCACTCCTCAGCCGCAGATGTTGGAAGTTTGGCAGGAGGGTGCGGCTTACCGATCAAAGGGGAGTTGTTCCCGCCAAGATCTCTGCCGGAGGTTTTAGAAAACAATGCCGGGAGAGGCTTGCCGGAGTCCAGTTTCCTCCTCTTTCTGGTCGTCATTGTCGGGGATACGGGGGGTTGAGTCAGATGGAGAACGAAATTCCTTGGTCCCGCAAGGAGTTTTTGCATAGTGCACTTTGATAGATGATCAGCTATGTTGTTTTTCGCACGAGGTACATGCTCCATTTGCAGTCCGTCAAAGCTCTCCTCCAACCTTCTCACTTCCTTAACGTATGCCTCCATCAACAGGCTCTGATAATCCTTGTTCACTTGTCTCACCACAAGCTATGAATCTGTGCAAATGATCAACTTCTTGATTCCCAATTATGTGGCAATCCTGAGCCCGGCAAGGAGTCCTTCGTACTGTGCAGTGTTGTTGGTGGCCTTCTCTCAGGGGAAATGCATTTGGACGATGTACTTGAGGTGCTCCCCAGTGGGAGAAATGAGAAGCACACCAGCCCCTGCACCCTGTTGGGAGAAAGCACCGTCAAAGTACATGATCCATTCTTGGGGCACTTCCTTACCGGTGATGAATATCTCCAATATTTCTTCATCATGGGTAGGTGTCCACTATGCAATGAATTCAGCTAGTGCTCTGCTTTGAATAGTTTATGTGCTTTCAAACTTCAAACTGAAGCTGGATAACTCCAAAGCCCACTCCGTAATTCTGCTGGTGGCCTCAGGGTTCTGGAGTATCCGTTGTAAAGGGAAGCGGGTGACAACCGTGATCTCATGGGTTTGGAAGTAGTGGCGTAGTTTCCTTGATGCCATTATGAGGCGAAAAATCAACTTTGGCACACCAGAGTACCTTGATCTAGCCCCCTTCAATAGGGAGCTCACGAAGTACACTAGGCGCTGCATCACTTTCTTCCTTGCCGTGACCATGGAGCTGCCTTCACTGCCCTGCTCTTCCTTGTCTTGCACTGAGTCTGACATTGCCAGGATGGGTTCACTTTCCTTTCCAGAGGGTGTCGCGGTAGCAGCTACCGCGTCATCTACCTCCTGCCATGTCACTAGTGCCGCACTGACCACTTGATTGGTTGCTGCTAAATATAACAGCAACGGCTCTTGTTGTTTGGGAGCGACTAAGGTGGGAACAGAAGAAAGGTAGGTCTTTAAATCTTGCAGCACAGCGTCTGCCTCCGGGGTCCACTCCATGGGCCCTGCCTTCTTCAAGATTTTGAAGAACGACAAGGAGCGCTCATTGGACTAGGAAATGAACCTACTCTGTGCGGCAACACATCCAGTCAAACGCCTCACGCTCTTAAGTGTATTTTGTGCTTGGAAGTGCTCGATAGCTTTGATCTTGTCGGGGTTGGCCTCTATCCCTCGATGGGACAAAAAGAAGCCAAGTAGCTTGCCGGAAGGGACACCAAACACACACTTCTCTGGGTTTAACTTCAACTTCCGTATATTTGCGAAGGTCTCTTCCAAATCCCGAATGAGAGTTAGTTTGTCATTGGTCTTGACCACTATATCATCAATGTAAGCCTCAACATTGTTGTGCAGTTGTGACTCAAATCCAATATGTACTGCTCTTGCGAAAGTGGATCCAACGCTCTTCAACCCGAAGGGCATCCGCACAAAGCAGTACGTCCCACATGGGGTTATGAACGCGGTCTTCTATTCGTCTTCTCTGGACATGAAGATTTGGTGGTATCTAGAGTAGGCATCCAGGCAGGAAAGTAGGTCACACCTGGAGGTGGAATCCACAATTTGTTTGATACGCGGCAAGGGTAACGGGTCCTTCAGGCATGCTTTGTTGAGATGAGTGAAATCTACGTAGAGTCTCCATTTCGCATTAGCCTTGCGCACCACCACTGGATTTGCTAACCACATTGGATATAACACTCCTCTGACTAGACCAGCTGCCTCAAGTCTCTTGATATCCTCGGCAATAAACTGTTGTCATTCCAATGCTTGCTTTCGAACCTTCTGCTTGATGGGCCCGACATGTGGATAGATAACAAGGTGGTGCTCGATTACTTCCCTGGGAACACTGGGGATGTCATATGGTTGCCATGCAAACACATCGACATTCGCACGCAGGAAGGCAATGAGTGCGCTTTCCTATTTGTCATCGAGGGTGGCACTGATGGTAAAGGTACCGTCAGTGCCAGCTAGCCCTGCCGGGACCTTCTTCACAGAAGGCGTAGTAGCCTTGGATTGCTTGCTATTGGAGCTCTCTGGCAAGTCATCAACGGGCGCGGCGTACTATGAAGAGGTCCGCTTCCTGGTTTCCTTGCTGGCGTTAGTGCTAGTTTTCTTCTTTTCTTGTTTTCCTTGGCGGGAGCGGCGTTCTCCGCGGATGTCAGACTCAGGGCTCCGCAAAACCCTTCTAGGTTCGATAACTCGGGTGCATGCGAAAAACTCAACATCGCCTATCTACCTACTCGCCGTTCCACGAACTAGCTAGATGAACAGGAAAGTAAAAGAGACACAAGGTAGTTTATCCTACTTCAGGCCACCTAGCGGTGAGTGGTCCTACTCCAGCAGTTTGGTGGATTAGGCTCGAGATGGGCTGAGGATGAACTAGTATAGTGGGTGAACAACCTCCGGAGGTGCGTTCTTGCTAGATGGTGGAGGGGAAGGTCTGAGTGATCTGTCCACGTGCTGGGTGGTGGCTATCCTACTTATATAGTAGCCTTGGTCCTCTTCCCTTGAAATGTTGGTAGGAAGGGATCCCACAACACCCAATTTTGAAGGGAGATAACTAGTACATCTTATCCTGACTAAAGGTGGTCTTCGCCTGCAAAGCCTCTGAACCTGACGCCACGGTGGGCTCGGCGATGACCTCCATCCTGCCGTCCTAGCGATCTTGGTCTTGTTGCATGGAAATGGAAACCTTTGGTAGATTCCTCGAGACTTTGCGCATGAGCCTACTTCCTTAGCACCAAAGAGGAAATTGTTGTACTACGCGCGCTGGCACCCGCCTGGCCTTGGTCGGCATGGCTTGTGTCATGCAAACCTCATAAGTGGGGGTTGCATAGAGTTCTCCACTCCTATGGAGCCAGCCAGACGAGGCTGCCCTTTCCGGATGTCTTGGCGTCGTTCGCCTTGCGAGGGTCTTGAGTGTCGATGTTGAAGATGGGCCGTACCAGGCCTGAGAAGGAACCACGTTGTGTGCCGTAGGCAGGCATGTCACGGTACCCTGGTTCCCAAAACGCAGACAGTAGCCCCCGGTCCCAAGGCGCACTTGGACTTGGCTTCGAGGCGAAGCCAAGGGGCAAGGGCGAAGCACCGCGGGCCCCAACCGCCTGTGGACCTGGCCGACGCGTGGCACCTAGATTGGACGTGGGCTTTTCCACTTCCCCACGCCGCCTGGGCAACCGTTCGACTTGACTGGAGCCTGCTGCATGCAGAAAAAGGGTCATTATTACATGTGATCGTGGGTGCTGACGGTTTTCCTCCCTCCTGCTATAAATGGGGAGGGACAGAGTCCCCTCCACTCATCTCCATGTCCTCATTGCTTGCTTCTTCTTGCTTCACCGCCTTGCAGTAGTGTTCATGGGTGCTGCAGCCAGGCTACCGAGGCAGAAGTTGAGGTCGTCCCCCTAGCCGTCATTTTCATGACTTGAGGATGGGGCGAGATCGCCCGTGCTTGCCGTCCTGACGGAGCCTCCATCATCCACTTCGAGTACGACAGAGCCTCCACACTATTCTTTAGGGTCTTTGGTGAGGACGGCCAACGCCTGGTGTGCTGCCCTAGAAGGAGCGATCCGCGTGACATGGCCACGGGCACTGAACTTTCCCTCGACCTTGTCAGCGGCTCCTCCACTAGCAGCGACTCGCTAGAGTCCAGCGACGATCCCGAGACCAGCGATGATGTTAGCTATGAGCCACCGAGCTCTCACCACGCCCGCAGCAGGGCGCCAGCGTCTGCTCGGCATCGTCGGTGATGTCCCTGGCCGTGCTCTTCCCGGGTTCCTTCTTTTGTTCCCTGCACAGAATCATGTCGAGCCCCGTGGGGGCGTGTAAAAATTAAAATGCTTTTTCTTTAATGTATTCGATTTTGGGTTAATGCTGTGATTGCATATCTCACTTGGGCACCGTCCCCTTTTTCGTTCTCGATATAGCTTGATGCTCTGCGCTGACAGGACCCAGTCGCCAGGCGGGCTTCAGTCATCGTTGGTATGCCAGGTCGCGATGTCGTGGTCAAGGCCAGGAGGTGAGCGGCCCGAGGTCCGATAAGATCCCCCGAGGCGCGATGCTCGAGAGGTCCCCTTTAGTGTGCAAGCAGCTCCCTAGAGGCAAAAAAAAAGGAAAACGACATTGCCCGAGGAGGAACGCGAGAGAAAAAAGAAAAACCTCTGGTCATGATGTCTTAGCCGACGCGCTAGGGTGACTTATCTTACTGTGGATCATCGCGGAGGGGGGTTGTCCTTGCCCTTGTTATAGCGCCCCTAGGCAGGGCCCATGACGGTCTCTCCCCCTTTAGCTCACATGGGTGCTATACGCCCTCGGGTCCTGGCCCTCGAGCGAAGCTCAGCCACCGCTGGTATGCCAGGTCGCGATGTCGTGGTCAAGGCCATGGGTGAGGGCTTGAGAGCTAGTAGGAGCTCCTGAGATGCGATGCTTAGGAGCGCCCCCTTTAGCGTGCAAGCTGGTCGCATTGGGGGGAATGGCATGTGGTGCCACTCCTTGTCCGGCTCGGAGGTTCCTGTGAATCAGTCTGAGAAAGAAGGTCATATCACGCGGCAGATCTTGGCCTGCTGTCATTGATCTTCCCGTAAAATGTGAAGGCACTTAGGACCTGGCGAGGTGACGTCCGTGGGGCTGGCCACGAGCCAGAGCTCAGTCTCTCAGGTTTTTCGGCGCTGCAGGGATGAACCCGAGCACAGGTACCGTGCCAATGGTTCCTTGGAATGAGCAATTGGCAGGTCAGCAGCGAGCGGGGGCCGCAAGGGGTGTTGGGGCACCAGTGATAACCACAGGGTAACTCAGGCAAGTGTAAAGCAAGTTCTAATAGATGTGTAAATGATACATGTCGTCAGGACATACCCACACGATCTGGGGAGGATGCAGCCCGAGGGGCGCCCCCAACTGAATTTGAACGAAAAGAGGATACATGCCGCAGGGACAGACCCACATGGCTTGGGGATGATGCAGCCCGAGGGGCGCTCCCAATTGAAAAAAATGGAAAATGTCACCTGACATGTTGCGCGAGGAGAGTTGGAGTAGCTGAAGACGCGTGTTGCAGAAGTCGCTTCTCATGAGTCGCCTAGCTCCGGGACCTCGCGAGGCTCCTGAGGTTCATGGATCTCACGAAGGACCAACGACTTCTCTGCCAGGATCTCCTGATACCTGGCCTCATGAGCCGCCAGGGCATCCCGCATGCGGCGCTAGTGCAGGGCAGCGCGGTTCGGCAGGCCAAAAGGCATGCAAACATAGCTGTGAGGGGGGCCCTTGCACCGGCCCACCTGGGACGACTAGTAGACCTCCTGAGACGTGGCTCTATTGAGCCCTGGGATGTTGACGCAAATGCGCAGCCCGCCTCCAAAGCTTGGGGTGGCAGCTGCACTCGGTGGTGTGGGGCGACGATCGCCCCACATAGCCCTTGGTACCTGCATGTCTTGGATGATCTGGGAGATGACCTAGTGAGCACCCGGCGCCTCGCGGCTTGTGCCCTCTTCGCGGAAACATGCACTAACACACACCTCCAAATGGTGCCCGAGCGCCTCCCTCGTGGCGTTGACTATATCAGAGGCCCTCGACAGGAGAGCCCCCGAGCCCAGCCTGACAGGGGCGCCGGGCGTGCCTTCCGATGCGAGGTAGGAAGGCGCCCCGTTCATGGGCGCAGATCATGAGGGGTGACCGCCGGCTGCTACTTCCTCGTGACGCGCCAGGGCTAGCATCAGCTTCTTCTTCTTCGGGAAGGCCTCAGGAGGGTAGGCAAATCCGTCGGCATTTGAGTTCTTAGCTGCCGCAGCTTGGTAGGCGCGTTCGAGAGAGCACACCGTATCATTCTCATTGCAGGCAACTATGATGATGCCGCCGCTTCCCGGCATCTTGAGGACATTGTAGCCGTGGTGAGTCACCACCATAACCTTTGCCAAGGCTGAGTAGCCGAGGATGGCATTGTACATGAGCCAGATGTGGGCGATGTCGAAGTTGATGAGCTCCGTGCGTTAGTTCTTGCGATCACCAAAGGTGACAGGAAGGTGGACCTACCATATTGGTGTTGTAGAGCCATCGGTCACCCCGGAGAAAGGCTTGGTGGGCTGGAGCTGGTCGTTTGGCACTTGGAGCGTGTCGAAGGTCTCGACGGAGAGGACGTTGAGCCCGGCACTACTGTTGATGAGGGTCTTGGTGACGAGCACGTTGCTGATGGTAGGTGAGCAATGCAGAGGGAGGGCGCCGGCTGTGACCGCGCACTTGAGCTGGTCAGCAGAGTCGAAGGTGATGGCGCACTTGGACCATATGAGCGGACGTGTTATTTTGAGCTTGGGGAGGACTGCGTTCACCTCTTAAGCAAACTACTTGAAGACGCGATGTGACGTCGGGGCCTGAGCGCCTCCCACGATGCATGCCACGGCGCGCGGCTCCTGAAAGCCCCCAACCCTTCATCTTGGTGGTAGTCGTTGTTCCGTCTCGGCGGTGGTGGAAGCGGAGGAAGGGATGCATTGTCTTGAGGGCGATCTTCACGAGGCTGGTGCCTCCAAGGGTCCTCATGAGGCTGGCCCTGCCAGTGGTCCTCGCCAGGCCGCTCACGCCAGCCTTGGCGATAGTCATGATTCTCCCAGCGTCCTCCTCCTCGGTCACCTCCGCGGCCGTAGCTTCGGTAGCCGCACTCGGGGCGGCGTCCGAGGCGTCCGCCGCGGATGGCCTGGAGTTCCCGACAGTCGTTGGTGTTGTGGCTGTGCACGTTATGGAAGACACAAAATGGGCGGCTGCCTTTCGAGGAATTAGGGTAATCACACACACGTTTCATCTCAGGCTCAGCCATGAGTACTGTCGGTCCCTTGCGCTTGGCTTCCTTGGTCTTGGCCTTCTTTTCTTCTGGATCAACCTCGGGAAGCTCGAAGAGCGAGAGGCGACCCTCTTGTGCCTTTGCGCACTTGATCGCTGGGTTGAACATCTCCAGAGCTGAGCACAGGTCCTCTTGGATGGCGAGTTCCTCCTTCATCCTGATGTCTCGGACGCCATCAGTGAATGCCGAGATGATGGCCTTGTTAGGCACCATGGGGATCTTGATGCGAACATTGGTGAATCGCTGGATGTACTTGCGTAGGGTCTCTCATGGCTGCTACTTGATACGCCGCAGGTCGCCCACCGCTGGGGCGCGTTCGTGAGTCCCTTCAAAGTTGGAGACAAAACGTTTGCGCAGCTCGCTCCAGGAGGAGATCGACTCCTTCGGGAGGTTCAGGAGCCAAGAGCGAGCGTCGTCCTTGAGAGCCACGGGGAATCAAATGACCATGACCTTCTCGACGCCACTGGCCACTTCAATGCTCAGCTCGTAGAGCTGCAGGAACTCTGCAGGGTCCGCTGTTCCATCATAGCGCGGGGGTAGATCCGGCTTGAACTTGCCGGGCCAGATGCCACGACGGAGCTCCGGGTTGAATGCTCGGCAGCCCGCCATGCTGACTGGTGCATGCTGCTGAGGTGGAGCCTGGTCCGGGTGTTCACGTGCCACCGCATGAGGTGGCATGCGACCTTAACGAAGCAGAGCCAGAAGTGCACGCGCCTCGCCTTGGGGCCGCTGCACCACTTGGCAGCTTTCTTCATCACGTGTGGCCACCCTGCGTGGCTGGTCACGCTGGGGGCTTCGCACCTTGGCTCGGGGACGACGTCTCTCCGGAGTGGTGGAGGGGGTGCGCCGCGGGCCACATCGCTCGCCTGAGGTTGCAGAGGAGGCAGCGAACGGGACGATGCTAGAGCCTCTCCCGTGGCGCTGACAAGCTCGGCGATGCGGTCCAGCTAATCTTCCTAGAGGTCGTCGGTGGAGCGATAGAGCAGGAGCTCACATGCCATGAGTAGCGTGGCCTGCGAGTTCGCAGGTCCACGGCGGGCATGGGAGGATGAAGCAGCCGCTGGGACTGGTGACGGGGTGGCGGTGCGACCGTCGCACCGTGCGGATAGCGTGTGCGACAAGTCTTGCTGTTCACGAGCAGCAAGGCCAGTGGTTGCGTCTGCTCTCAGTGATTGAGAGCGGCCAGGCACGCCGTCACCTAGAGGTGCCGTCTGGGCCACGCGAGCGACGAGACCAGCACGGCGCTCAGCACGGACACGGCGAGTGTTGGCCATGGGGCGGTGAGATGATGATGAACCGAACGGACAAAGAGAAGCTTCAACGCACCCCTACCTGGCATGCCAAATGCTGGATTCAGGGCTCCGCAAAACCCTTCTAGGTTCCAACACTGGGGTGCGTGTGAAGAACTCAACTTCTCCTATCTACCTACTCGCCGTCCCACGAACTAGCTCGATGAACAGGAAAGTAAAAGAGAAACGAGGCAGTTTATCCTGGTTCAGGCCACCTAGCGGTGAGTTGCCCTACTCCAGCAGTGTGGTGGATTAGCCTCGAGATGGGCTGAGGATGAACTAGTACAGTGGCTGAACAACCTCTGGAGGTGTGTTCTTGCTAGATGGTGGAGGGGAAGGTCTGAGTGATCTGTCCCCGTGCTGGGTGGTGGATATCCTACTTATATAGTGGCCTTGGTCCTCTTCCCCCGAATGTTGGCGGGAAGGGATCCCACAACGGCCAATGTTGAAGGGAGATAGCTAGTACATCTTATCCTAACTAAAGGTGGTCTTCGCCTGCAAAGTCTGTGATCGTGACACCACGGTGGGCTCGGCGATGACCTCCGTCATGCCGTCTTGGCGATCTTGGTCTTGTTGCATGGAAATGGAAACCTTTCGCAGATTCCTCGGGACTCCGCACCTCAGCCTGCTTCCTTAGCACCAAAGAGGAAGATGTTGTACTGCGCCCGCTGGCGCCTGCCTGGCCTTGGTCATCATGTCTTGCGTCATGCAAACCTCGCGAGGTGGGGGTTGCATAGGGTTCTCCGATCCTCAGGAGCCAGCCAGACGAGGCTGCCCTTTCTGTAGGTATTGGCGTTGTTCGCCTCACGAGGCTTGGCCCCTCGCGAGGGTCTTGAGTGTCGATGCTGAAGATTGGCCGTACTAGGCCTGAGAAGGATCCACGTCGCGGGCCACAGGCAGGCAAGTCTGGGTACCCTGGTTTCTAGAACACCGACAGCGGCCTCTGCCGCAACTGCTTCCCGGTACATCTTGTCCACGCATATGACTGTATCTCTCTTATCCGAAGGAATGGAAATAACCCCCATCAGTCCTGGCATCTTCAGGGTGTTGTACACATAATGGGATGGCGCCATGAATTTGGCCAGGGCTGGGTGGCCAAGGATTCCATCATACGGTAGGGGGAGGTCAACCACATCAAAAAATGATCTTCTCAGTCTGATAGTTTCACTCCCCTCTGAATGTCACAGGCAACGCAATCTTTCCCTTAGGAATACTCCTGCTAGGGTTGATTCCTTGGAATGTGCTAGTAACCCTGAGCTCTTCGTATGCTATCTGGAGTTTGTTGATGACCTTTGGAGAAATCAGATTCAACCCGGCCCTGCCGTCAACCAACATCTTTGTGACCTTGAGGTTGCGGGTTGTTGGTCAGACCAACAATGGCAAGCACCCTACACTGTAGTGTGGTTAGGGTGGTCCTCTTCATCAAAGATGATGGGCTTGCGGGACCACTTGAGCGGCTTCCGAGAGTCTGTCGCTGGCTCCATGGCATTAACTTCACGCGCGCACTGTTTAAGTTGGCGGTGAGAGGAGTGCAAAGATGCACCCCCGTCAATGCATAGGGAGTCAGTGGCTTTCTGGAATTCCTGCTCGCTGGTTTCCTCTTCATCTCCTTCATGACTATTGTCATCACAATCATTCTTCTCGCGGCCTCTGACGGGTTGCCATTGATACTGAACTTCCTTGTCGGGGCGACTCACTCTGCCGCCGTGCCCTTCCCGCCACCGCCATCCCGGTCCTTCTCCTTATCACGCTTCTCGTACTCAGCCCTTTGCTTTTTGACGAGCTGCTCAACCTAATGACACTCTTGAAAATCGTGGACTTTGGTCTGATGGATCTTGAAATATGGCCCATCACCTTTCCCAGCTTTTTCGGCAGCCGTGGCTTCCCAGCAGTCATTGCACGCGGCAACCTCCTTGCCAGTGATCTTGGTCTTGGCCTTCTAGCCGGTACTAGGCGTGCTCAATCCTTCAACGGTCATCACTGCTTTATCCTTGCACTTCTTGTTGTGTTTCTTGTTCTTCTTCTGGTTGGTGGCATCGTCATCATCCTCAGAGTCGACGGCATCGACATATTCTTCTCCAAGGAGCAGCCTCCCCTCCTCCATGTGAGCACACTTATCCACTAGAGTTTACAACTCATTCACAGTCTCAGGCAGCCGCACGTTCATCTTGGAACGTATCTTGCGGTTGCGCATATTAGACTGGAACACAACTATCACAGCTGCCTGGTGGATGTCCGGGATGTTCCTGTGCACTCGACTGAACCTTTGTATATACTTCCGCAAACTCTCTCCTTCTTTCTGTGGAAGGATCTGCAAGTCGTTGGGCCGCCCTGGTTCTTGATGGCCGCCAGTGAAGGCGCCAACAAACTCATGGCACATGTCAGCCCATGTCGAGATGGAGTTATCCAGCAGGTGCATCATCCAAGACCTCACATTTAGCTTGAGTGCAAAAGGGAAGTAATTGGCGAACACCTTCTTGTCTCTTCCCTCGGTAGCTTGAACAATGATGGTGTAGATGCTCAAGAACTCTGCCGGGTTCAGCCTTCCATCATACTTCACAGGTATCTCTGGCTTGAACGTGCAGGAAGATGGCCAATGGACCTGCCCGCAGCTCGCAGGTGAAAGTGGGGCACCCAACCTCGAAAGGCAGGTATGCGCTTTTAGCGGGCGCGGGCTCGTCAACGTCGGGGCCATTACGCCTATCAGATATGCGGTGGGTTTCGCGGCGTCCCTCAATGGTGACGCACACGTCTGTCGCACGCATATCCTCTAGGGCTCGCTTCTGATCTTGACGTGGTTGAGGTCCTGATGAAGCCATCGACACATCGTAAGATGCTTGGTCACGTGGCTCTAGCTGCGGTCTTTCCGTCGGCTGCCGCGAAGGGGACTACACCATAGGTGTGGCCCCCTCAGTACGGACAGCAGCTCGGGTCGTTGTTGCCGCGAACAGAGGCCGTGATGGGCCCGCTCGCTGTGATCCACCCACTTTGGCGAAGCCAATCAAACTCTGAATGGTGGCTCTCCACTCAAACATTTGAACAACCGCCGGCGGAAATCTCAACAGGAGTTGGGCCCGCGCCATGGCCTCCGAGGCAGTGCTCTGCGTGCATGACGATGTAGACCGTACTTTTTCGTAGCTTCTGGTGATGTCAACATTGGCAGCGCCGTGCTCTCCCCGTCGTGAGTTGGTCACCAAGGTGTTGTGGTGACGAGGCGAACGCGCTCGGGGATCGACGGCCCCGTTCAACGCATCGGCTCGGTCAGCTCGTCCCAGGGGCGGCGCATGCCCGTCGGCTGCACCCGCAGCGGGGCAGTCAAAGGGTCATGGTTTGCCCTAAAGCGAGCGTCGCTGCTGCGGCTACGCCCTTCGGGGGGATGGAGAGGCAGAGATGGAATAATCTCTTCATCCGCATCCTATGGAACGTGGCCGCTGGGACTCCGTTGATGTTGTCTTCCTCAGGTGCCTCTTGCTCTTGCTTCGGCGTAGGGGAGGTGGTAATGACGCCGCCCGCGCCGGCAATGTCCCCTGTGGCGCCCACGTCCCCGTGCGCCCTCGCAGCCCTCGCGGCCTCGGCGGATGCGTGCGGAGGGGCTTTCGAGGTGGACGGGTCAGCTGCAGTACCGGGCTTCTTCTTGGGCGCCATGGATGATGAAGTCGTTGATGAAAAAACGATGATGACGATGATGTGCTGCGTACACTCTCGGATTCGCGCAAGCACTTCCCCCTACCTGGCGCTCCAAAGATGTCGTGGGAAAACACGGTCACCCATGGGGAAATCGGCCCCTTGTGGTTCGACAAGGGGGAAGACAGCGTTGCCCAAAGAGCGGAGGACGCAGAACAGTGGGGCAGCATGACATGAGCAGGTTTTACCCTAGTTCGGGCCACCGTGAGGGGTAAAAACCTACTCCTACTTTGGTGGATTGATGGAGTGGACTGTAGTGGAGACGCAACGCTCTAGCCCGGCAAGGTTGTCTGAGGGCGAGAGCAACTACATGCGTATGAGTGTACAATGGTTCGAATCCTTTCTATGGTCGCCACGGTCCTCTTTTTATAGATCAAGGGGTCACCACAATGGCAAATCAGTCACTATGTGCTGATTAGAATGAAAACAGTGCCATCATACCTAACTCTGCAGGCAGGACAAGGCGCATTACATGCGCCGCATAGTGTCACATCGTGGCATAGCCCGACAAGCCTTACCGGGCTGATCCGCCACCTTCTCTCGTGTCTCCATGACACATCGCTAGACGGGTGTTATCGGTAGATTATTTCCTTCAGAAGGGGCTGCCATGTACTGAATTACGGCCACTTAGTCACTTGAGGGCTTGGCACCTCACCGATTAGTGACTTGAGTTGCCATGAGGTGGTGCGGTGGAGCCTTGGTTGGGTATGTCCACTCTCCTCATCCTCGATAGGCCTGCTGGGACACCCTTGGGACTTGTCTTCGGGGCAACCTCACCCTCGTCGGGCTCGCGTGCCCAGCAAGGGAGGTTTTTCCTTAGTGAGTTCTTGCTCCTTTATCTTGACTTGGTCTTTTAGGTCTGCCCCTTGATTTCTCAAAGGGCTAACTTCTTCTGTTTGGTGTGGTCTTGATTGTTGTAACCTTGCTTCTATGCATGTGTATAGTCTGGGCAACATACACCAAGGTTTGTTGCACCGAGAACGACCGTGCGAATAATATACAAAATCCACGAACGTCCACGCCTCCATGAGTAAACAAGTGAGCGAATAATATATGCAACATCAAGAAATGAGCGTGACGCTACTTAGTAGAAAACTGTGTATGTAGATTCTTCATGACCGTGCTCTCAAAAACAAGGAACTTATGCTTTTAAAAACCACGTCTCTCGAATTGGCCATTCCGTGCCTCACAAAGTAAATAGTTAACATTGTCATCTAAACCCATTCCGTTGGATTTCCGCAATAAACGCACGAACGTGACTCCGCGTAAGACCAAACCATGCTTCCATGTGCTTCACATCCATGCCTCTCGGTCTGAACGAGTCAACGGAATCATTAGGAACACAAAGACAAATGAACATGAATATGTAATACCATACAATGCCTTTGTGGGCTTCACATCCATGACTGTGACCTGAAACAAACTAAACAGTTAAGTTGACATCTGAATCCATAAACCTCCAATCAATGCGACACATGAAACACAAAAATATTTTTAACAAAGATCCCACAACCAAATTACGCAAGAACAAATGACGAACTCCTACCCACTGCTTAATAACATTGACTAATTAGCAAAAATTACCGCAATCACATAAACGTGTTTCTCGCGGCCTTACGCAGTGCCTCTGGTGGCCGCACAACCATGCCTCTACTCACACCCAGGTGCCTCTTGAGGCTTCACGCCATGTCTCATCTATGCTAAAACGCCACATCCATGCTTCCAGCCTACTCATCTACAATTACCGACAAATGAAATAAAACGAAGACAATGCAACGCATAAATGCCTTACAAATTCATGACAATACAAAAGGCCACACGCGGCAATGCAAGCAAGAAATAGGGGCAAGAGAAGATGGCAAAACAAGAAGGAACACATAGAAAACAACATGCTCCAAGCTCTCTACCTACACTCCCGCAACCTTCTTGATTAACTAATTGGCGCAAATTTCCTCAATCTCCTTCTTCATCGCCTCATGACCTTCCTTGACAGCACCAAATGAATCTTCCACTAGGAACTTGTACTTGATGAGGAGTTACGCCTTCTCATCCATAAGTTTCCCCACAACGCCTTTCAGCTTCTCCACCAACGCACTGCTCTTCTCATACAGTTTCTTCCAGCGGGCGGCCTCCTGCTCCTTCTGTTCGAGCTTGTTGGCAAGCTTCCCATTCTCACCCACACCTCGAAAGATGATACTAGCGGACCTCTCCACCAAGGCATTGCTCTGCTGCAGTAACTTTTGCAAGCGAGCGATGAACTCCTGCTGCTTAATTAGCTCATCGAGCACGTTGTCGCTGGCTAAGGACTTCGGTATTGCCATCTCGCTGAGATCGTCTCCATGGAGAATGCGCTTGTGAGAGCAATCGCCTCCATGCGAGAGATCGTAAAAGACCTGGGCAACGGGGTAGGACATCCCTGCTGCCGCTACCGCATAGCGGTGGCACATCTGCCTTGTTTCCATGGCTTTGGTCCTTGCTGCCTGGTTATTTGTCCACCCAGAACCTCTCTTACCGTCCATGGCACAAGTAAGGAGCTACCAGAAAGAAAGCGGTGCCTGTCTCTGGAGAATTGTGGATGAGTAGAAACGTGGAGTGTTCCATGAGCATGTACCTTTTAAGGCGTATGCACAATGGTACACGGTCAAACGGAGTAACCGACGCCTCGAATTCTCACAATCTCTCCTTAATACCTCGAACTATGCACGCCTAGAAAACACTAGTACTCTCCTTTTCGTCTCCATGTGCGTTTGTCCGCACTACGACCACTCAACTTCTTCCAAATCGTTTGTATATGTTCCAAAGAAGACATTTCGAGCACAGTTAACTCGTCTGACTGAAAACATTGGGTCACAGAGGCATGTGTGTGCTTTACTGCACGAACGGCCTTCTTTGCAGGTAAGTTTATGACTCTCAAAGTAAACTTACTGTCTGTGTATGTATGTATTCCAGAGAAGTTACTATCAAATTCCTGCTATTTTGCAGCCATATTATTGTCCCATTTTTTTTAAATGATATTTATGTCAAAATCTTACTACATCCGCGAATTCACTTCCACGCATTTCAAGGTGACTCGTCAGTGAAAACATTTGTAACACACGCAACCACAAACGTAATTCTCCCTAATACCAAACCATGCCTCCGTGGCATGCAGGACCGTGACTCTCCAAGTGAACCCATCAGTGGAATCATTCATAACACAAAGACGCACAAACGTGACTCCACGTAATAAAAAAACCATTCCTCCGTTGTAGTCATTTTTGATTGTTCCATGCTGTTATATTATGATTCTTGGATGTTGTACAATCATTTTGTAGTCATTTTATATCATTTTTTGGTACTAACCTATTGACATAGTGCCAAGTGCCAGTTGTTGTTTTCTGCATGTTTTTTACATCACGAGAAATCAATATCAAACGGAGCCCAAACACCGGGAAACATTTTGGAGAATTTTTATGGGCGAGAAGATACCTGATGGGCCAAGGCAGCACCTCGGGGGTGCCCCGAAGGGGCAAAACCCACTAGGGCGCGCCAGGCCCCCCTGGCGCGCCCAGGAGGGTTGTGCCCACCTCGGTGGCCTCCCGCATCGCCTCTTTGCTCTATAAATACCCCATTTTCCAGAAACCCTACATGAGTCGACAAAATATTCATCCAGCCGCCGCAGAGTCCAGAATCACTAGATCCAATCTAGACACCATCTCGGATGGGGTTCACCACCTCCATTGGTGCCTCTCCAATGATGCGTGAGTAGTTCTTTGTAGACCTATGGGTCCGTAGCTAGTATCTAGATGGCTTTCTCTCTCTCTCTCTCTCTCTCTCTCTCTCTCTCTCCCTCTCTCTCTTGATTATGATTACAATGGTCTCTTGGAGATTCATATGATGTGACTCTTTTTGCGATCTGTTTGTTGGCATCCGATGAACTTTGAGTTTATGATCAGATCTATCTTTTTATATCCATGAAAGTTATTTGAGTTTTTTTGATCTCTTATATGCTTGATCTCATATAGCCTCGTATTTTTTCTCTGATATTTTGGTTTTGTTTGGCCAAATTGATCTATTTATCTTGCTATGGGAAGAGGTGCCCGGTAGTGGGTTCAATCTTACGGTGCTTGATCCCAGTGACGGAAAGGGAACCGACATGTATGTATCGTTGCTACTAAGGATAAAACGATGAGATCCATATAAAACTCCATAGATAAACCGATCTTGTCTACATCATGCCGTCGTTCTTAATGCATTACTTCATTTTCCATGAACTTAATACACTAGATGCATGCTGGATAGCGGTCGATGTGTGGAGTAATAGTAGTAGATGCAGGCAGGAGTCGGTCTAGTAATCTTGGATGTGATGCCTATGTAATGATCATTGCATGGATATCGTCATAATTATTTGAGGTTCTATCAATTGCCCAACAGTAATTTGTTTACCCACCGTTTGCTATATTTCTTGAGAGAAGCCACAAGCGAAACCTACGACCCCCGGGTCTTCTTTCTCATATATTTGCTTGTGATATACTTTTCCTTTCATTTTTATTCAGATATATTAAACCAAAAATACAAAATAATGTTTTGCATTTGATTCTATTTCTGATCTATTATTCCAATCTGTTACAAACTTCGGGCATCGTTACCTGAAAGGGGTTGACAACCCCTTTAACACGTCCGGTTGCGAGGTGTTGTTATTTGTGTGCAGGTGATGTTTATGTTGTGTTGCTTGGTTCTCCTACTGGTTCGACAACCTTGGTTTTATCACTGAGGGAAATCCCTACCGTCGATGTGCTGCATCATCCCTTCGTCATTGGGGAAATACCGATGTAGTCCTAGCAGACAGTAGCTTTTCTGGCACTATAGTCACAGAGCAATCAACGATACTACATCCTTTTTTTGTTACATAATCATCGTGCAGGACATGGAGGCGGAGATATTGAAAAGATACTGTCTGAATTTAATGTCGCGAGACATCCGCGGCCACCTATGGGACTGGTTGACCCCTTGCTGGTTCGGCAGGGGGACATCACGTTGCACAAAGAGCATACCAGCGTACGACAGCACGACAGAGAGCACACAAGCAATTTACCTAGGTTCGGGCCTCCGCGAGGCGTCAGACCCTACTCCTGATTTGGTGGATTGATGGTGGAATGAGCGAGGTGGTCCGTAGTACACTTGCCCGGTAGGGTTTCCCTTAGGGCCGCAACGACTATGTGCGTATGGTGGTGTGGGTTCATCAACTTTCCAACCCCTTTCTATGGTTGCCATGGGCCTCCTTTCATATATTAAGGGGTCACCACGGTGGCAAAGTGGTCATTATGCACCGATAAGATAGCGAATAGTGCTATCATACCTAACTCTATTGGCTGACAGGACACATTAAATGTGTCTCTTAACGTGACATCGTTGGCTGCCCGGCAAGCCTTGCCGGGCTATCCCGGCAGCTCCATGTCTGCCTGGTCGACACGTCGCATGATGGGTGTCATCTGCATGTTCTTCCTGTAGGAACTGGCCGCCATGTGGCTAGTGGCTTCCACATAATCATTTTGTGGCTTGACACCACATTGATTGACGATGTGGGTCGTGCTTGGGTGTTCGGTGGGGCGGTTTGACCTCCACGAGCTCCCGGCTGGCCCTGCCGGGGTGTTTATGCTATCTGCTTCGGGGGTGGCCTTGCCTCTTGCCCGGCTCGCGTGCCCGGCAAGGGAGGCCCTTTTCTTGGTGATGCCTTGCTCCTCTATCTTGGCTTCGGTCTTTCTGCTCTGAGTTGGTACTCTGAATCTCTTGGTTTCTTATACTCTGACTTGGGTTGGTGCTTCAATCTTGTTCTTGAGCTTGTGCACAGTCTGGGCAACAGACCCAGGGTTTGTTGCACCAACAGAAGCCCCCAGGCCTGTCCCGATCGCGCTTCTGAGCCTCGTCGGTGTAGGGCCTAATAAGTGCACATGCAGGGTTGCTGAAGAGGCCGTTCTCCATGAGGTCCTCTTTTTGCTTCTTCATGAGTCTTGAATCCTGACCAGTTTCCAGTTTCTCCGAGCGTCGTGGGGGAGCATGGATCATGGGCCACGGATTCTCCTCACCCCAAGATCACAGGGCGGAAACTGCCATCCCATTCATCCCCCGTTCCTTATGCACTTACCAGGTGCTCCGCATGCATTGTGTGCGGTAGGTGGCGGATGCGGAGGACACATGGAGGAGTGCCATGGCCGGACACCAGGCATCGATGGTTGGGTCAGAGGGGCGGCCTTAACCCGCAGAGTCATGACAGGTGTAGGAAGGCCATATTGGAGGAGAGGGGCGGCCGTCTCCTGTGAGGGGAGCCGGCCCCATGCCGTGTTCCCCTATAAAAAGGAGTTGGGTAGCACTCCTCAACACACACTCCTCCTTCTTACCTGCAATCTTTTTCTTCTAGTCATGGTGCGAGGGCAAGGGTCTGGTGGTGGTCCAGCGGTGGCGACGAGGGCTTCTGCTCGACAGCTTGCCCCTCCTCCTACAGACCCTGAGGCAGCGAAGTCATTCGCAAGGAGGGGAGGGAGGGGACGCAGCCGTGGCCGCCGTGGCGCTCGAGGAGGAGGAGGTAGGGGTGGTGCCTTGGCGGCGCCCCTGCTAGCGGCTCCTCCCCTACTGGAAGGCCATGTTGGCGACCAGCCTCGGGGGTTCCTCGTTAGGCTGTACAAGCCTTTGTGTGGCCATCTTTGCCTTCCAACTCCTTTTGCGCGGGAGATGGAGCTTGAACAACCACGCGCCCTGCGGCTACACATGAGGGGTTACGGGAATGGAGGTATGAGGGTTGACGTCGATTTCCCTGCCCCTCATGTGATGTATCTTCGCCGTGGCTGGAAGATCTTTGCCCGCACCAACAACATCTCAGAGGGGCACGTTCTTCAGTTCAAGTTAGTGGAGAACGGCCTACTTTCCATGAAGATCTTCGGGCGCTCGGGTGGTCGCCTAGGGTGCCGTGTGGAGAGATCGACTGACAATGAAAGCTCCTCCTCGAGCGAAAGTGACGAGGAGGACAGTGACGGCGATGACGACGGCAATGGACGAGGGAGCAATGAATCTGAATCCGGCTGACCGTCACCCGCACCATCTTCTTCAGGTGCTAGCAGCTGCATCTTTTTCCTGGCAGGGGGAGCTTTCGGGGAGTTGGATGCAGGGGTGGGGGTGGCGCAGGTGGGCTCCTCTAGCAGTCTTCCACGTGAACCCCATCAGGCTTCCTGTCGGGTTGCAGCTCTCCTATTCTTGCCGTGCCCTGCTGGCCTTGGTGACGCTGGTTCACGGGTCGCCCTCGCTCCACTCCCCATCGTTGTGCTCCTCCGATGGCCCTGTTCCCGCCGGGCTACCTCTTCATCATCCCGGCAGCCACCATGATGTAGGAGGAAGTAGTCCACCCTCGGGGCAGAGGGTTTGTACAATCTTTCTCTCTCGTGTTCTTGAGATGGCATGATCTTGATGTATCACGGGCTTTGTTAATATAGTTTGATCGTATGGTGTTTTCCCCTCTCTATCTTGTTGTGATGAATTGAGTTCTCCCTTTGAGATTTCATTATTATCGGATTGAATACCTTTTTGGATTTGAGAACACTTGATGTATGTCTTGCTATGAATACCCATGGTGACAATGCGGTGTTATATGAATTCACTTGATATATGTTTTGGCACTCATCTTGCGGATTCCCGAGGTGACATTGGGGTAATCTATGCATAGGGGTTGATGTACATTTTCATCTTTAATTCTCCGGTAGAAATCTTGGGGCACTCTTTGAGGTTCTTTGTGTTCAGTTGAGTATTATGAATCTAAATTAGTTTTCATCTTATTTTAGTACAAACTCTTGATAGATCGATCGGAAAGAATAACGTGGTGTTATTTTAGTATGAACTCTTGATAGATCGATCGGGAAGAATAACTTGGTCTTATTTTAGTATGAACTCTTGGATAGATCGATCTGAAAGAATAGCTACAGACAATTTCTTCTTATGTTCTCCACTAGATAAGAACTTTGGAGTGATTCTTCATCGCATGTTGAGGGATGGTGATGTGATCCAATTATATTAGCATTGTTGAGAGATTGCACTAGCGAAAGTACGGAATGCAGGCTTCTTTTTCAAGCATTGCAAAACCGTTTGTGCTCACTTTTATTACTCACTACCGTGCTATTTTTTTATTTTTACTATCCATATTACACTTTTATCTCCATCTCTTCACCGAACTAGAGCACCTATACAATTTACCATTGTATTTGGCATGTTGGGGACACACAAGACTTTTTCTTATTTGGTTGCAGGGTTGTTAGAGAGAGACCATCTTCATCCTCGTAGGTCATCCTATGCCTCCCATGGATTGTAAACCTTAGGTCATCCACTTGAGGGAAATTTGCTAGTGTCCTACAAAACTCGCTTGGACGCCGAACACGAGTCTACAAGAACAAGTTGTGTAGTAGACATCAGACAAGCGCCTCTTTCATCAGCAAACAAGCGATAATGGTCAAGGACATGGTCTATGAAGAAATGCCACACATGGATTTCTGCGAGGTAGCACTCTATAAATATCTAATGAGCCGAGAAGGACAAAAAGATTGCGGAACGTAAGTAGATTCTCCCTCTTTCCCAGAAAAAATGGTTAGAGAACTGCAACTCCACTAAAAACAAACTAAGCACTGACTCATATAATTGTAAACACTTCTTGCTTGCAGACTACATGTATATAAAAGCTCAAAGTGAGTAGATTACATTACAGGCAAATCCATGAAGGAACAAGCAGGGAAAGGACATGCACAAATGGAGGGCTCCATGGTTAACGCGTTATTGGAGGAATGGACAGAATAGAAACAATTCAACTCAAGCGATTCAATTGTAATCCCTGCAGAATTCACAAATGTATGTACACTTCTTCCAGGAAAACACGAGCATCATTACTATGATAAACATTGTTTAACTAGAACCACATACTCTCTTTCTTGCAGATGGTGCTTGGACTCAATTATATATAATTAGACCTATGAAAATTTGACGAGGAAGAGGCACTAAAATCATTTGAAGCCATTGTGAAAGGAAAAAACCTCCTAGCTAAGAAGATTGTAAGTTCAGAATTAATACTGAGTAAAAGTATGCATGCATGACGTGTTCTCCTTAAGCTTCAACAATTAAATGAAATTTAAGTTTTACATCAACCATGATTTTTTCTCAACGCATATCATGATACCTCATCACACAGATAGACACTTCACACTCTATGTCTTGAACAAGTACATAACTACCATCGACATACTTGACGCTCTGAATTACGTATACTATGCCGATAAGTCTTGGAATGACCACCATGTACATCGTACAGAACTGGTATGTACATTTGTACCTTGATTTATTCTTTTCCTGGCAATAGTATGATACAATTAATCTTCTCAATGTTGCATCAAAACAAAAAAAATATTTAATCACATACGAGAAGGATGTGCGTTATGATGAACAAGAATCACGGACTAAAATCCAATATTGAACGAAACTGGGAAAGGATAGCAGAAAGACCTTACAGGCTTTCCACACCAAAACAAGAGGGTACACAATGCGGCAACTTCATGGTCCAATTTGCAAAAAGCTGGAATGGGAAAGGATTTTCTTGTAAGTTGATTTTTTTGTTAGCATAGTTACTTTATTTCTTTATTAGCACATACATGTGGATTAAGTTGATTTCTTTATTAGCATACTTACTTTATTTAAATGTGTGAACAATGTACATATAAAACATACAATGACATGCCTATAGCTTACCAAGGTGGATGTCGAATGGAAACCGGAGTATGTATTCACAGTCATATTCCGTAGAACCAACCAAATAAAGTGGAATGAACTTCCAGGAAAAATCAAACATTACAAACCAGAAACTATGGAGTTTTTTCGCCCATGAAAGGTAATATAAATATTTTCCTATTTACTATTTTCAACATGAAAAAAGCTTTCATACTACTTTTAGAAATAACATACATTAATTTTTATCTGCTTTGACAAAGCCAGGCCAAAGAAATAAGGATGAAGCAGGGAGTAGCAAGAAATACCCACGACACGAACATTCATTTCAACACGTGGATAAGGCGACTTAGCTCTACCAATTAGTCATGAGTGCCAGCTGGTAGAACGGATTCAAAAGGAGATTTCATTTTTTATGCACCTGAGATTAGTTGAAGTGAGACGACAGTTAGACAAATAAGACCGGAAACTAAAAAGATTCTTAAATTCATGTTTCTGAGTTTGTTAGTTATTGACTTTCACAACAAAAATTTAATCTAATGTCGTGCCTGTTAGTAGAAAACATGTATATTTGCGGCAACACTCACACAGCAATGTCACATCATTTACTGGACAAAATCTAAAGGAAGTATTTGGGCCTGCAAAGAAAAACAAACGTCATGGTATGGAAAAGACGGTGCTCGATTAGTTAGCAGAAATATGGGAAAGCACGCAAACTTCAGAGCAAAGTCACAAACTAATATTAGGCCCAAGCTTTGCAGAGGTAAATTTCAAAAGAACATAATGATCCTAGAAATTTGTCTATTTACGACAACTATTTAATATCTTCATACTAATCTATTTTATATAACTTGTTTTCCTCAAATTTATCTATTGTCTACATCATATACTAGATTTGAAGGATACATAAAAATCTATTAACAGCTTTCAAACTAATTTTGAAGAAAAGGATCAATTGGTTCTGATGTATCTTAAACATTGTAACAAAAGAAGCTCTCAACAGAAAAAATAGTAATATCGTTTTCTATACAACGAAATTAAAATATGTGTTTCAACATATTACTTTATTCTCAACTCTCCTCTTACCATTAAAACTTTGTTACCGCAGGTACTGATGCCACTCAAAAAGGAAGGCCGGTACATACCATTTGTGCTTGATAGATATACGAGGAAACTCCAAATTATCGAATCCCAAGAAACCTCTGCTGAATAAACGAAAGAGCAACATAACCTATAAAATCTACGTGACCAGGGTGTGGATGATACTCAACTAAATAAAGCAATTGTTGAGATGGAAGCCTACGAAAAGAAAAAAGAGAAGGAGCATGAAAAATACCACAACCATAAACACAAACTAGCAAGAATTATAAATAACATTATGTTTTTAGTTTTACAAATTGCACTACATAACTATCTAAAAAAACAATATACAGTTCCCAGGTGCCCAGGCTTAAAGATATCTTCGAAGTTTTATTCGATGAAAAATTCAAAAAGGAAAAGGGTAGATGGGAGGTTCAATTTGTAAAAGGCGTTCCAAAAGTTAACAAGGGCAAATTCCGTTTGCTGTTCTAAGGAAAAGGTGTTCCAAAAGTTAACATGGGAGAATCTCCATTTGATGTTCTAAGGTTTGCGTATCTCATGATGGCAAAGACTACATCGAATATGTAGATAATTTCGATGTAAGTATTCTCTGAAAACTACACTAAATCTGCCAGATATGATACAACTACATGAACTAATTTTGATATGTATTTTCTTCATCTTTTGGTGAACCTTTCATAGGACGACACCGATCAATGGAAACCAGACGCATTGTACAGGTTGTTACTCAGTGAATAGAATAATATCAAACCCAACCATATGGGTGATGAGATTAAAAAGATCTTCAACAACAATGCAGACTAAAAGTTGTTGATAAGCGAGTGAGGCTAGTTCCATCAAAACCTCAGAAAACAGTTTAACCACAACTCGTATTGTAATCATGAAGCAACCAACTCTTTTCATTCATGTAGTTCCTCTGTGCCTCTCTACAAAATTAGTCATGTATGTCATGACTGTGCCAGTTCTCTATGTACAACCATGCCTCTCTGACAGGGTATTCGAATAAATGTTTGTGCCTCTAGAGGCTTCACAATTGTGCATCCACAGGATTCATACCCATGCCTCGAGAAGCCCCAAGACAATGCATGTAGAGGATTCACTCAAGTGCCTCTGGTGCTTGCACACATGTGACACATGTGACATGCGCCATGTCACTACGTGCTCTGCACGCGTCATCGGCCGTGCCTCTTTGTTGTTGCACACACATTCCTCTCTATACAGTCATACCGTTGTGTGCATCTGGCCTTTGTACAGTAGTGGCTCTCTAACTGATTATTTGAACCCATGCCTTCGGTGCCACACGGCCATCGCTCTCACTACAAAAAAGACACATCCGTGACATTTTGGGTCGAACGATTTTTCCCCCAGCATGCTTATGACACTTCTATGACGATAATTGTGACAAAAATCCGTATCATCATAGATGTGGTGGGCTCCTACTTCTATGACACAAAATCATGACGGAAAATGGGGTTTTCGTCTTGGGCGGGCCAGAGACGCAGCTGCATGACATTCTTTGGGCCGTCCATGACCAGAAAAAATCGTGGTAGAAGCGAGGGCGAGGAAAATTTCGGGGAGTTCCCGGTTATAGTGGGTGGTCGGCGCGGAGTGATGCACGGAGGTTTGCGTGTTTCTCTGGTACACATTGCGTGTATGTGCGAGGAGTTGGGCTCTAATGAACCCGAGCGTGGCGTTCGCTTACTAAACCCAAGCGATTGCACTAGCTACGTTACTGAACCGAGCGATCGATCCCTTGGCTGCTAACTGAACCTGAACGATTCCTTCGCTACCGTTGCTAACTGAACCCGATCGATTGCTGCTACTGCTTACTGAAGCAGATCGAACCTGCTGCCTCTTGATGAACAGTGAACGTGGGGTTGGTTGAACAAGTCAAGACATACGTGGTTGGGGTTGGATGAACAGGACCCCGTGGGGGTTGGATGAACAGGACCTCGTGGGGGTTGGACGTTGCAATTGCCGCTGGATGAAAAGGACCCCGAGACGAGGCTGCCACAGCCGAGGCGTTTGGGGGTGGATAAACAAGACCCCGAGGAGGGCAGGTTGAACAGTAGCCGGTGGACGACTGGTTGGATAAACAGGACCCCATGGAGGGCTGGATGAACAGGACCCCGTGGAGGGCTGGATGAACAACAGCCGGTGGAGGCAGAGCAAGACGCGGTTGATGAACAGTGCAGGTGGAGGCTGGAGGAAGTCGAACGTGGGTGAACAGTAGCCCGTGGATTCCCGGTTTGTGGACGCCACACCCCTCCCAATGAACAAGACCCCCGTTTCGACGGTAGAGCTCCAACACAAGTCCGTTTCCTCCGTTTTGCGGTACGCCATACCCCTCCCGATGAACAGGATCCCGTTTCGACCGTAGCCGGTCAAGCAGAAGGTCGTTTCCTGCGTTTTGCGATACGCCAGATCCTTCCCGATCAACAGGACCCCGTTTCGACCATACACGCTCTAGCAGAAGGCCATTTCCCTCCATTTTGCGGTACGCCACACCAGGTTTCGACTGTTCCGTCCAAGCCGGTTGACTCCCAATGAACACAACGATGTCTCTCCATTCCAACCCTGCCGGTTGGCTGTCGATTAACACGACACCATTGCTGCCGTCCGCTACCTCTCCATGTACACCAGCCCTGGCCGTACGTATGCGTGAGTACGCGTTCGAGACTCCACCCGTATGTACGTACGTAGCCATGTTGTTTGCCCGGTGGTTGTACGTACGTGTACACGGTTTTGACTTGAATGCCTGAACTGCTACATCAGGGGCTCTACTATTACACGTGCTGCTTCTTGCTCGGCCACGATTTATCATTGCAGAGAGACTGATCGACCAGTATGTACGTGCACGTTTGCGACCAGAATGACAATGCTACGTACACTTCGACCATGTGGGTCCCGGCTGTCAGGGAGGATAAGGAGGCACTTCCTTGCGTGCGAAGATATAGTTGGCGGGTCCCAGCTATCAGGGGGCATTCATTTTTTTCCGTGCCTAATATGGAGACACTTTCCTTGCGTGCGAAGATATAGCTGGTGGGTCACAGCTGTCAGGGGGGAAATGTTTTCTTCGCAAAATATAGCTAAGCCAAAATACAGAGCCCTTCTGATAGGTCCCTGCTGTCAGGTGGAGGAATCATTACTTTGTGCGTAATAAGGAGACACTTCCTTGCTACGGCCCTAGACCTAGCTGTCAGCCTCTCCATGTACAGTCCTGTTCCAATGTAAGTCGTTCCTTGACCACATTGACCACACCGCTCCGAGAGCACCAAGGCGGTGGACGACAGCGAGGCCTAGGAAGGGAATGACCCGAAGTTGGGGAAGACTCGGCAGTTGTTTCCCACACAGAGGGGCGTACGAGGGTTTACTGGTTCGGATGCAATGTGAGGCTGTCGTCGCCGGAGAATAAAAGCAGGTCTGGGTGAATACAAGGATGGACAGGCCAGCGATGGGAGTAGGGTGGGGTGGTGAGGCCTACGTGGCAGCAGAGCCGGCCACATGAGCCAGGAGCAGGCGGCACGACCGGCGCTGGTTTGGGCGGTTGTAGCAAGAAGACCAGAGGTTGAAGAGGCACTATGGCCGTTGGGTGGACATCGTACGGTCACTTGAGCTAGAATCGTTCATTATTGACTAAGTTGACAAAGCCCTCCGTCCGCGTCAACTTAGTAGGCCCACAAGTCAGCCTCCAACTATGGTGGGTCCCAGATAGCAGGGGCAGTATTCATTTCTTTGTGTGTCATAAGGAGGTAGTTCCTTGCGTCTGAAGATATAGCTGGTGGGTCCGAGCTATCAGCGGGAGGAACATTTTTTTCACGAAATACAGAGGCCCTTTCGGTGGGTGCCTGCTATCAGGTGGAGGAATCATTATTTTGTGCGTAATAAGGAGGCATTTCCTTGCGTGCGGCCATGGACCTAGTTATCGGCCTCTCCACGTATAGTCCTCTTCCGATGGATGTCGTTCGTTGACCACGTTGACCATGCCGAGTCAAGAGCACCAGGGCGGTGGACGACGGCAATGTAACACCCCATATGTGATACTTTCCAATAATGTCAATAAAGCTTTCTCAATTTGATCCTTCTCCTTATCCTTGGGGGTTTTTGTCATTTGAGCTCATTTCATTTTTTTTTGCATTCCCATGTCATTTTATTTTATTTAGCATCCATGCATTGCTTTCATCATCATGGCATCATAGTTTACTTCTTGTTATGATGTTTGTGTGAGACCCTTGTGATGTTGTGAGTGTGGCTCTAGCCAACCTTGACTTGCTAAACCCTAGCCCCCTCCTTGTTTCACTCTTCTTCTTCTTCTTCTTCTTCTTCTTCTTCTTCTTCTTCTTCTTCTTCTTCTTCTTTCTTTCTTTCTTTCTTTCTTTCTTTTTCTATCCTGTCCTTTCTTTACTCCTTTGTGCAAGTCCCCTAGCCAAGCCCATTATTGTTCTTTCTCTTCCTAAACACTTTGCACCATGTCTACACCCTCTCTGCCAAATATCACCCCATTTAGAATTGATTTGGTTGGGTTTTAAAATGACAAGAGTTTGAACCATATTCAAACTCCTTTTATTTTTCTGCCTCTAAAAATGTCCAAGTAAATTTTATTAAATAGGGCATAAATCAAGGAGCATGGGGATATTTTTCTTTTCCCCTAACTCTTTTCCTTTTAGTCTGTGCTTTTCTTTTTCTTTTCTGGCTGAAGTTAAATGATAAAGAAAAGAAACAACAGCTCCAACAGTGGCCTGGGCCTCCTCCTCCTTCTCCTCCCCCACGCCCAGTCTTTTCTTTGCAGCGGCGCGGCCCATCTCTTCTCTCCCGCAGGCCCAGCCAGCGCTCGCAGTCGCGCCGTGCCTTTTCCCCCCTGGCCCCACCTGTCTGCCTCACAGCTTCGAGTCGCCGTCTACCTCCGTCACGCGACGCAGAGCAAGAGCGTGCCCTTGCCGTCGCACCGTGATCCTAGACGTCGAGGTCTCGTAATCTGAGCCCTCCATTTAAACCCGCACTGTGTCCAGCCCCTCTCTCTAGGGTTCCTCTTCCTCCTCTCGCCGTCTAGAGAGCCAAGCTCCACCAGATCCGCCGCTCCAGTCGATACCCGCACTCATCTGAGAGCGCCAGCTTGTCGCCGGCGTGTCTCCCGTCGACCTCAGCCTCGCTGACCGTGTCCAGCTGCTTCCCCGACGTCGACTACGTCGACTACTTCCTCTACACGGAGCCGATCGCCTCCTCGCCGACGTCTTCTTCCTGTTCTTCGTCTCTGGTGCTAGTACCTATTCGAGACACGCCGCCGTCGACTCCGTCCATGTTTGGGCCAGCCCAACACATCTTCGTGTTCGCGGTGAGCTCCTCTTCCTCCTCGTGCCCTTTTCCCCCTCCTTAGCACCCTCTAGGTCCGAGTTCCTCGAGCGCCCGAGCTCGTCGCCATCGGGCCTCGTCGCCGGCGAGTGTTCCGACCCCTCTAGGCCGTCGCTTGCTGCCCGTTCGCTTCAGTTCGTCACGTAGATGCTGCCTGTGTAGTCGCTGCTCTGCCTAGGCCGCTACATCGTCTCGCCGTTGCTCACCGCCGCCGTTCTGTCGTTGCTCGCCGCCGGTGCTGTAGTGCTCGTTAGGTGCTGCAAGTGCGTCGTATGGATGCGTGACTCCTCCAGGAGCACTCCGCACACCTCCGCCATCTCGTTTGGTCGCCGGAGCAGCTCCGACGAGCAGCTCCGACGAGCCATGTGTTTCCCATGTTTTCTGCATCTGCAATTACTTCTTCAGAGTTCGTTCCTGTATTCTGTCAAGAACCGATCGATAGCGCAGTGGTTTGTGTCTCCTTCAATTAGCAGGAGGTCGCGTGTTCGATTCCGTGCGGGGCAGTGGCTATTCGCCCCCTTTTTAATTTTCGCGAGAGGTTGACAGGCAGGCCCCACCTGTCAGCCACTCAGTCGTCTCCAGCCCCCGCGCGCACCCACTGGCGCCAGCTCAACGTAGCCGGGCCCCCTTGTTAGTGGCTTGGGCTAGCGCAGCCCTGGGTCACTCTGACCCCTACGCTTTGTATTTCTTTTTCTGTTTTTCTTTTTCTTTTCTTTTTGCTGCCTTTTCTGGTTTATTTAATATCTGTGAAAATATTCTTCTGATGAAAATAAGTTATATATGAAAAGTGCTTAGAATTTTATGTAGAATATGAATATGTTGTTTGTTGCCATGTTTTAAAACATTTAAAATGCTTTTTGAATTTATTCTTGTTTTAAATATGCTAAAACTTGGAAAAATCATAACTAAATATCTACAACTCCAAATTTAACAAACTTTATATGCATTTGGGGTGGAAAAATGTGTAGAATATTTTGGTGCTGTTTTTTAGCATGTTTGACAACCTTATCATAGAAGTTTTTCAGATCTGTCCCAAATGCATTTAAATTAATATGGGAGTTTCTGGAAATTGTTGTTTATTATTTCCAGCCCATTTAAATGTGCTAGCATGTTGCTGTAATGTTAGTTGCACCCTTGCAATGTTAACCAACCCCTTTAAACTTGTTGGATGCTTGTTTGATCACCCTACATAAACTTGGTAGTTGTTCTTTTGTTTGTTTTCTTTCATGTGAGTGATCTTGTTTGAATATGATGATGTTGCACTCTTGTGACCCTAGGCCATGCATCATATCTACTCTTGTCCTTGTTCATCATGTTCATGCATCATGTGTCTGAGCATTGCATTATGATTGATTGTGTTCCGTTCTTGCATTGTTGTGTTTGGTTAGAGTCCGATGACGATACGGAGTACGAGGTTCCTACCGAGGTTGAGTTTGAGGAGCAAGGTTACGACCCCTCCGTGGAATCAACAGGCAAGATGACCTTACCCAGATATCACTACTGTCTTTGCCTATGCTAGATGTCTCGCTCTTTAGATATTGCCTCGATGCCTATGTCTGTTTGTCAGCCTCCTATTGTTGCCATGAAACTCTCTAACCACCCACCTAGCAAACCGTTGTTTGGCTACGTAAGCATCGTTCAGCCCCTCTTATAGCGTTGTTAGTTGCAGGTGAAGATTTGAAGATTCTTGCTTCATGTTGAAGTTATTGTTGGGATATCACAATATATAAACTGTTTAACTAAATCATCTATATATTGGTAATGGGTGGAAGGCTAAGCCTCTTGCTTGGTGTTTTGTTCCACTCATGCCACCCTAGGAACCGTTAAACCGGTGTTATGTTCCTTGATTTTTGCATCCCTAACATGGTTGGGGTTTATGGGCCCCCCTCGATATCCCGCTTAGCGCTAAAGCTTTTCCAGCAAGGCCCAACATTGGTTTTAGATTTGCCTAATAACTAAAACTTGCATAGGGCGTTGCAAACCCGAGTTCTTAATTAACAACCCCGGGCCAGTGCTCCTCATGAGTGTTGGTCCAAACTGGGCAGCCTGCGGGGCCACCTCGAGGAAACTCAAGGGCTGGTATACACATGTAGGATGTCCCATCCAGTCGTGACCTGAGACGAGATACGCGCGGCTACTATCAGGGTGTCGGCACGCCGGGAGGTCTTGCTGGATTAGTTTTACCTATGTCGGAATATCTTGAGCACGGGATTCCGAGAATACTCGGGTCTTCCCACCTTGGAGTTGCGACTCCGCAGATCGTGAGCTTGTGATGGGCTAAGTTGGGACACCCCTGCAGGGTTTGATCTTTCGAAAGCCGTGCTCGTGGTTATGTGGCAGATGGGAATTTGTTAATATCCAATTGTAGATAACTTGACACCATGTTCATAATACACTACCTGTGTGAGTAACCGTGATGGTCTCTTTCCGAAGGGGTTCGGGATGTGAACACAGTGGGGTTATGTTTGACGTGAGTAGTTAGGATCACTTCGTGATCACTTTGGCGATCGTTGGATTTTACTCTTCTCGCTCTAAAAACGTAAGCTAGTGCTAGTGCTGATGTAACCTTGTCTTGAGGCTTTTCCACACCTAAGGCTTTGATAGTATTGCTACCCGGGAACGGGATTGCTGAGTCCTCCGTGGCTCACAGATTATACACAACACCAGATGCAGGTACCATTGAGAACTACATAGGTGGTGTTTCAGAGTTGTATTGGGAGTTCGATGAAGAGCGTGGACGATACTACGTGTCCTATCCCGAGGATCAGTAGGGCTCTTACTAGGATGATCGGGACCTTGTGTTGCTTTATTTATGGTATCTTTCATTTGGAACTTCGTCCGTAGTCGGACTCTGATGTTATTTGGATGATGTATGTTAATATATTACATTGTGTGACGTGGCGAGTGTAAGCCAACTACTCTTTTACATTTTCATCCCCTCTTTTACATGAGTTGTGCAAAGATACCATACTTGAGATCATTCTAGTATGTGATTATGCCTTTAAGTCGTGCGTCGACATGTGGGAGGCATAGTCACATACTGGGCATTACAGGCAAGGCATAGGAAGGGAATGACCCGGAGTCGGGGAAGACTCGGCAGTTGTTGCCCACACGGTTGGGACTACGAGGTTTACTGGTTCGGCTTCGCGTTACTAAACCCGAGCGATGGATCGATGGCTGTTAACTGAACCCGATCGAACGATTCCTTCGCTACTGCTGCTAACTGAAGCCGATCGATGATGCCTTTGCATGAACAGTGAGCGTTGCGGGGGGGTTTGGATGAACAGTTCCCGGTGGGGGTGGCTGAACAAGACCCCTTGGTGTTGCCTCTGCATGAAGAGGTCCCCGTTCGATCGAGCCGGTTGGGGCTGCATGAACAGGACCCCATAGAGGGCTGCATGAATAAGACCACCCCGTGGAGGGCCGCATGAACAGTAGACGGTGGAGGGCTGGATGAGCAGTAGCCCATGGAGGGGTGGTTGAACAGGAGCCTGTGGAGAAGGATGGTTGAACAGTAGCCGGTGGAGTACGCGCGATGGAGGCTGAACAGTCGTAGGTGGAGGCTGGAGGAGGTCAACGATGGATGAACAGTAGCCCGTGGAGACTGGAGGGGGTCGACGGTGGTGATGAACAGTATCCCGTGGAGTCCCGTTTTGCGGTACGCCACACCCCTCCCGATGAACAGGACCCCCGTTTCGACCGTAGTGCTCCAACACAAGTCTGTTTCCTCCGTTTTGTGGTATGCCACACCCCTCCTGATGAACAGGACCCCCGTTTCGACCGTAGCACTCCAACACAACTCTGTTTCCTCCATTTTGCGGTACGTCACACCCCTCCCGATCAATAGGACCCCCGTTTCGACCGTAGGAGGTTCGTTTCCTCCGTTTTGCGATACGCCAGACCCCTCCCAATGAACAGGATCCCATTTTGAACGTGATCGGTCGAACACAAGACCGTTTCCTCCATTCTGCGGAATGCCAGGCCCCGTTTCCATCGGTTGTTCCATCCAAGCCCTCCCGATGAACACGACGACGCATTCCATTCCGACCCAGCCGGCTCGCTCCCCATGAACACGACGACGACGCTATTTCTCCATTCCGACCCAGCCATGTAGACGAGCCTTGGCCGTACGTATGCGCAAGTAGGCGTTCGAGACCCTACCCGTATGTACGCACATGGTCATATTTTCTTTCTTGCACATTGGCCGATGTACGTACGTGTACATGCTACGTGTGCGCCTCTACTATGACACGTGCGTGCCTCTACATCGACCAGTATGTACGTACACGTTCACGACCAGAATAACAACGCTACGTACGCTTCGACCAGGTGGGTCCCGACTGTCAGGCACTTCCTTGCGTGAAAAGATGTAGCTGGTGGGTCCCAGCAGTCAGGGGGGCGAATCGTTTTTTTTTTGCCCAGACACACTTCCTTGCGTGCGAAGATGTAGCTGGTGGGTCCTAGCAGTCAGGGGGAAACGTTTTTTCGCAAAATACGGTGGCCCGTCCGGTGGGTCCCCGCTGTCAGGTGGAGGAATAATTATTTTGCGCGTAATAAGGAGGCACTTCGTTGCTGCGGCCGTGGACCCAACTGTCAGCCTCTCCACGTACAGTCCACGTCCGATCGAAGTTATTCCTTGACCACGTTGAGCACGCCGTGCCGAGAGCACCAAGGCGGTGGACGACAGCGAGGCCTTGGAAGGGGACGACGCGAAGCCGGGGAAGACATGGCAGTGGATGCCCATGCATAGAGGAGTACGAGGGTTCACTGGTTCGCTGCGGTGTGAGGCTCCCGTCGCCGCAGAATAACAGGGGGTGTGGGTGAGTAGAGGGATGGCCTAGCCAGCGGTGGGAGTAGTAGGGGCGGTGAGGCCTCCGCCGTATCGCAGGCGGCCACGGGAGGTAGGAGAACGAGGCACGACCGGCGCTGGTTTGGGCGGCTGGAGCAAGAAGACCGTTGGATGGACATCGTACGATCACTGGAGCAAGAATCGTGCATATTGACTAAGTTGACAAAGCCCTCCATCCCCGTCAACATAGTAGGCCCACAAGTCAGCCTGCCACTATACTGGGTCCCAGCTAGCAGGGGGAGTATTCATTTTTTGTGCGTAATAAGGAGGCACTTCCTTGCGTGCGAAGATATAGCTGGTGGGTCCAAGCTGTCAGCGGCGGTAACGTTTTTTCACGAAATACAGAGGCCCTTTTGGTGGGTCCTAGATGTCAGGTGGAGGAATCGTTATTTTGCATGTAATAAGGAGGCATTTTTCTTGTGTGCGGCCGTAGACCCAGTTGTTAGCCTCTCCACGTACAGTCCACTTCAGATGCATGTCGGTCGTTGACCACATTCACCAGGCCGCACCGAGAGCACCGGGGCGGTGGACGACGGCGAGGCCTAGGAAGGGAATAACACGGAGGCAGGGAAGACTCATCAGTTGTTTCGCACGTGGAGGGGAGTACGACTGTCCTAGGGTTTACTGGTTCGTCTACCGTCGCTGGAGAATAACAGCAGGTGTGGGTGAGTTGAGGGATGGCTTGGCCAGCGATGGGAGTACGGTGTGGCGGTGAGGCCTGCGCGGCAGCACAGCCGGCCGCGGGGAGGAGGGAGTAGGCAGTCCCGCCGGCGCTTGTTTGAGCGGCTGGAGCAGGAAGAGAAGAGATTGAAGAAGCACAACGGCCGTTGGATGGAAATCCAACAGTCACTGCTTGTGCGTCAACCTTTTTTCAGGAAATCCTCAAATCTGTGGAAAATGGCATACAGCCCATCTGCCATTATTTCTAATAATTTACAGCCCATTTGCTAATTCTTATGGTTTTTTTTGGAGCCCATATTCTTTTTGTTAGCATTACAGCCCATATTGTGGCCACTGTTAAAAAATCTGAAATTTTGTTTTTGCAACTCTAGATTTTGCCAATTTTCCTTATGCCACTCTAGATTTTGACATTTCACTTTTGCCACTATTAGTTTTTGACAATTATCACAATTGCCATTTGGTGATAATTGTCAAAAACTAAGAGTGGCAAGAGTGAAATGTCAAAATATGGAGTGGCATAAGGAAAATTGGCAAAATATAGAGTGGCAAAAACAAAATTTTCCCTTAAAAAATTATACGAAATTTTGCAGATTTCGGTGCGGTCCGAACTATTTTTAATCCCGAAATTTCGAGTCACATCCAAATTGATTTTTAAAATAAATGTATATCAATATAAAATCCAACAAATTGTCCACGCATAAAAATCAATGCAATTTAAAATCTCGAAATGAAAAAAAAGAAATTTGAAACTAATTGCCGGTTTGATCTGCTTTAGAAATGTACATTCCATTTCTCATTACTGATAGGCCATTTTCTCGGCCAGCGGAATGAAGCTCTCGTCGTCTTGAAAGATTTGCAGACCAACAGGCCTGACAAAGTGACTTACTTGGCAAACCACAAAAAAACTAGGCTGTGGCCGTGGACCCAGCTGCAGCCATGGAGCCAGCTGTCAGCCTCTCCACGTACAGTACTCCTCCGATGGAAGTCGGTCGTTGACCACATTGACCACACCACGCCGAGAGCACCAAGGCGGTGGACGAATGCGAGGCCTAGGAAGGGGACGACGTGGAGCCGGGGAAGACGCGGCAGTGGATGCCCACGCGGAGAGGAGTACTAGGGTTCACTGGTTTGGCTGCGGCGTGAGGCTGCCGTCGCCGCAGAATAACAGGGGGTGTGGGTGAGTAGAGGGATGCCCTGACCAGCAATGGGAGTAGTAGGGGGCGGTGAGGCCTCCGCGGCATCACAGCCGGCCACAGGAGGCAGGAGCACGCGACACGACCGGCGCGGCTTTGGGCGGCTGGAGCAAGAAAACCAGAGGTTGAAGAAGCACTATGGCAGTTGGATGGACATCGTATGGTCACTGGAGCCATAATCATTCATATTGACTAAGTTGACAAAGCCTTCCGTCCCCGTCAACTTAGTAGGCCCACAAGTCAGCCACCCACTTTGGTGGGTCCCAGCTAGCCGGGAGGTATTCATTTTTTTTTTGCGTAATAAGGATGCACTTCCTTGCGTGCGAAGATATAGATAGTGGGTCCGACCTATCAGTGGGGGGAACGTTTTTTCATGAAATACAGAGGCCCCTTGGTGGGTCCCAAATGTCAGGTGGAGGAATCATTATTTTACCCGTAATAAGGAGGCATTTCCTTGCTTGCGGCCATAGACCCAGCTGTCAGCCTCTCCACGTACAGTCGACTTCAGATGCATGTCCGTCGTTGACCACGTTCACCAGGCCGCGCCGAGAGCACTAGGGAGGTGGACGACGGCGATGCCTAGGAAGGGAACGACACAGAGGCAGGGAAGACTCGACAGTTTGTTTCCCACACGGAGGGGAGTACGACTGTACAAGGGTTTACTGGTTCGTCTGCCATTGCCGGAGAATAACAGCAGGTGTGGGTGAGTAGAGGGATAGCTAGGCCACGGGAGGCAGGAGCAGGCGGCACGACCGGCGCTGCTTTGGGCGGCTGGAGCAAGAAGACCAGAGGTTGAAGAAGCACGACGGCCGTTGGATAGACATTTTACGGTCACTGCAGCTAGAATCGTTTATATTGACTAAGTTGACAAAGCCCTTGGTACGCGTCAACTTAGTAGGCCCACGGGTCAGCTTCTGAAATGGTGCTCTCGTCGTCAACTTAGTACGTTCTCATTACTGATAGGCCATTTTCTCGGCCAGCGGAATGAAGCTCTCGTCGTCTTGAAAGATTTGCAGACCAACAGGCCTGACAAAGTGACTTACTTGGCAAACCACAAAAAAACTAGGCTGTGGCCGTGGACCCAGCTGCAGCCATGGACCCAGCTGTCAGCCTCTCCACGTACAGTACTCTTCCGATGGAAGTCGGTCGTTGACCACATTGACCACACCACGCCGAGAGCACCAAGGCGGTGGACGAATGCGAGGCCTAGGAAGGGGACGACGTGGAGCCGGGGAAGACGCGGTAGTGGATGCCCACGCGGAGAGGAGTACTAGGGTTCACTGGTTTGGCTGCGGCGTGAGGCTGCCGTCGCCGCAGAATAACAGGGGGTGTGGGTGAGTAGAGGGATGCCCTGACCAGCAATGGGAGTAGTAGGGGGCGGTGAGGCCTCCGCGGCATCACAGCCGGCCACAGGAGGCAGGAGCACGCGACACGACCGGCGCGGCTTTGGTCGGCTGGAGCAAGAAGACCAGAGGTTGAAGAAGCACTATGGCAGTTGGATGGACATCGTACGGTCACTGGAGCCATAATCATTCATATTGACTAAGTTGACAAAGCCTTCCGTCCCCGTCAACTTAGTAGGCCCACAAGTCAGCCACCCACTTTGGTGGGTCCCAGCTAGCCGGGAGGTATTCATTTTTTTTGCGTAATAAGGATGCACTTCCTTGCGTGCGAAGATATAGATAGTGGGTCCGACCTATCAGTGGGGGGAACGTTTTTTCACGAAATGCAGAGGCCCCTTGGTGGGTCCCAAATGTCAGGTGGAGGAATCATTATTTTACCCGTAATAAGGAGGAATTTCCTTGCTAGCGGCCATAGACCCAGCTGTCAGCCTCTCCACGTACAGTCCACTTCAGATGCATGTCCGTCGTTGACCACGTTCACCAGGCCGCGCCGAGAGCACTAGGGAGGTGGACGACGGCGATGCCTAGGAAGGGAACGACACAGAGGCAGGGAAGACTCGGCAGTTTGTTTCCCACACGGAGGGGAGTACGACTGTACAAGGGTTTACTGGTTCGTCTGCCATTGCCGGAGAATAACAGCAGGTGTGGGTGAGTAGAGGGATAGCTAGCCCACGGGAGGCAGGAGCAGGCGGCACGACCGGCGCTGCTTTGGGCGGCTGGAGCAAGAAGACCAGAGGTTGAAGAAGCACGACGGCCGTTGGATAGACGTTTTACGGTCACTGCAGCTAGAATCGTTTATATTGACTAAGTTGACAAAGCCCTTGGTACGCGTCAACTTAGTAGGCCCACGGGTCAGCTTCCGAAATGGTGCGCCCCAGATGTCAGGGGGGGGGATCATTTTTTGGGCGGGTGAAGCTAGAATATGCGAGATTGTAGAAGAAGCACGGCATTCGTTGGATGGACATCCAACGCCCACTGTTGCTAGAACTGTGTGTTGACTATAAGTTGACAAAGCCTTGCATACGCGTCAACTCTCTTATTTGGGGGGGGGGGCGCGTCAATTTAGTAAGGCCACAAGTGTGTGGCAGAGAACTTATACCCCATTTGAGATTTGTAAGAATGTGCAGCCAATTTTTGAATTCTAATGGAATTTACTACAGCCCATTTACAGTTTGTTAAAAGTATAGCCCATTTCAACAAACCGTTCAAAACCGAATTCAATAAAATTTCCCACATTTTGATGGGATTCGAGATATATTTATCCCGAAATTTCTAGCCATATTAAATACAATTTCAATATAAATTTATATTACGTAAAAATCCAACGAAACATTGCGCTTGCAACAATTAATGAAATTAAAATTTTCAATATCCAAAAACAGTATTTTATAAAGTAATTACGTGTTTGGTGCATTTTTTATAGTTACTGTCCGGTTTTTATAATTACATCCCATTTATTATTTCTTAAAGCCCATTATCTTGTTAAGCCTAATGCATACCTCCTAGAAAATATTTGCAGCCCAGCGGGGCGGAGAAGAACAACTTGACCTTGCCTGGGTATTCCTAAAAAAAAGTATAGCTGGGCTAGCCATTTTCAGCTTGAAAAAATAATAATATCTGGGCTGGATATCTAGCCTGGGCTAGATGGGCCACAGCCCGCCCAGTTAATAGCCGCAGCGATGTTTTCGTTGTTGTTCAGAGGAGAAAAATTAATATCTGGGCTAAACATCGCTCAAGAAAAACTCTGCAGTGCTCACACCTCAAAAACACAAATACTGCTTGAGCTGCTTGGTCCCAGCTGTCGGCCGCTTATTGTGCAATTATTTCGTTTATTGACTACATAGGTTGACGATGGTGTGGGACCGTGATGTCAGGAAAACAGGAGGAAGCAAGAAAATAGTTTTATACACTAATAAGGAGGCACTTGCGTACATGCGGCTATGGCCCTGGGGGTCCCCACTGTCATCCTCTCCAAGTAAAGTCATCTCCTCATCCTCATGTTCGTTGACCATGTTGACAACGCGAGACGGCGGCGCCACGGCGAGCGCAACAACACGAAGGACGATGGAGAGGGCCTCGTGAGCCCTACAGATGGTCTGATACAGTGCCCGCTGCTCATTCGGGAAGCCAGGATCATAGGGCCACATGTCCGCGACGGCATTGTCGTTCGCTTGTTCACCGGTGCTCGTTGAGGAGACGGAGGTTGCAGCACAGATCCTCCTGCGCTGGTAGCTCCTCCGCCATTAGGGCGTCAAAGCGTGGCCGCACCTGCTCTATGGTGAACACGGCATGAATCGGCTTGGACAATGGCGCTGGCTCTTGGTCTGAAGCTACGTCCATCGTATAATTGTCGTCGCTCAGCTCGGCGAGGTAGCTGGCGAGCCAGCATGTCCGGCTGCTGGACCGACCCGCTGCCAAGCACGAATCTGACTGCCCTGGCCCACCCAGACCGCCTCCCTCCACCCGAAACGGTCAGCGCCGCCTGCCCCGCTTCTCGGTGCATGCGATTGCTCCGCCTTCAAACGACACAAGTGTCGTCCGTCCGTCCTTCTGCCACCCACATTAATGATACGCGGTTGCCAAGGCGGGTACTCCGGCCCCACACGTCCATCCCTCCGCCCCCACCATTGCTATATAAACTGCTGCGCCGGCCATAGCTGCAGTCATCCGCATCCGTTCCTATTCTCCTATCCACACCACTACTGCCCACCATGGGTTCCTCGCGCTCTAGCGCTCTTCGGGGTCGGCGAACGACGGACCACAAGGAGATGGCAGCCATTGCTGCCGACTGGCTGGCCGGCAGGCAGCCGCAGGACGCCGACGTCCCAATGGAGAACATGGTAGTCGACGATCCGGCGCCAACCACCTCCTCTGCGCCAACCTCGCCGGTGCATTGCACATTGACCATCGGCGAGGCCCGTGCCCACTATATGGACACGGTGAGGCAGAAGCGTGAGGAGCAGTTCCGGGAGGCGCGGGCCGACGCCGCCTACAACCACCATCTCCTCCACGGGCACCTGCGGGCGGAGGAGAAGATCGCCACGGAGCGAGCGGAGCAGGAGGCGCTACTCAACTCATACCGCTCCGCCCGCGAGGGCCGCCTTGAGCGCTGGCGGTACCGCATGCGGGTGGCAGAGGCTGCGGCCGCCTACAAAGAGGGCGATGAAGTGGGCGAGGCACTGTTTGGAGAGGCCGAGGATGAGGCAGAGGACAATGCCGGCTCCGACGAGTCCCCGCTCCGCTGGCGCCAACGAGGCCCTGCTCCGCCGAGGCCCCACGGCGCCAACAACGAGGCAGAGGACACCGTCGGCTCCGCCGAGGCCCCGTGGCGCCAACAACGAGGCAGAGGACACCGCCGGCTCCGCCGAGGCCCCACCCTACCGGCAACGAGGCGGAGGATTTCCCCCACTCCGCCAGCAACGAGAAAGAGGACATCGCTGGCTCCGCCGAGGCCCCGCCTCGCTGCCAACGAGGCCGCGCCACACAGAAAACAAGAAAGAGTAGAACATGGTAGGTCACCGCCGCGCGGGTCCAAGTAAGGCCACGGCTGCTACCCTCCGGCCGGTTAGCTTCTTGGGGGCGACGTGGAGTCGAAGATCTATGTTGGAGAAGGACGCTACTTCTACTTAACTGCTGGTGCAGTTGGCTGACTAACACGCGGGCCCAACAGGCATCTGGGCCACATGTCAGTTACGCAATTGCACCTGCAGTTAAGTCACTAAAGCTTCTGTTCGGCTCAGCCGGACACATGTGGGTAGCTTTGGTTAATTAATTATACCTCCAGCGCACCCCTTTTTAGTTGAAGAATGTATGAAATGTAATGAAATCCGGCATGTTTACATGAAATCCGACCGTGTATGAATGAATTAATTTCGATTAGTTCGAATTCTTGTATCACTGGCATTGGATGAACATGCAAAACAATACGTACTAGCATTATTCCCAGGATGATCACCTCGTTTGCAGCAGCTTCACATGTACTCGCTCCGGTCCTTTCTAGTCTGCATACAAGTTATGTCTGCAGTCAAAATATCTCTACTTTGACCAATCTTTTAGAAAAAAGTATGCACTTTCACAATGTGCAAAGTAAAAAGGAACAGAAGGAGTACAAAGAATTTGAGCAGCTTTTTAGCATTCCTGTACATTGCAATCAAACACACAGGCCTGGCAATTCGTAGAGAACATTCAAAACAATCGATGATTATGCATCTCAGCGATTGACATGTCAGAGCCAATATTTACTTCACAACTAAAGAATAAAGAAAAAATGGATCGATGCTGCTGACAGCAAAGGGCGTCCCATTCAAAAATATCAAACGCATGTCAATCAATGAGCAAAATATGACAAGGTTTTCCCATTCCAAAATATCAAATGCCTACGATTGTGGAATGGGCAGGGTTTTCTATCAGTTCGGACATTGACATGGCACCTCGTGCTAAATAAACCAGCTATTCTTTTTGTGCAGTTCCACCAAAATCAACCAAATTCGCACGTAGCTTCGATGATTTCACCCTTTTATGTTGCAATGCCTTGAACTTATCGGCACCTCCTTTCATTTGGTGGAAATGAATGATATGATGTGTTCATGAACATTTTGTGCAGTTCCCATTGAAATCAAGCTGAGCACCCCTGGTTGCACAAATACAAAAAAGTGATTAGTATAAAACAAATTGTACTATGAATTGACAGTTTAAACAGGCACCTACATGGTCCATGTAAAGCACACTTTTAGAAAAATGGAACTCACCGGAAAGAATCCTATAACAACATTGTACTCGCGCATCACAGCAAGAAAATGGAGATTTGTCAGTCCTTCTGAGTTGAAGTTAGTTTGGTCGTGTGGGTGGTAATGTAACCATCCTTCAACTGCTCCTTCTGATGAGAAGATAGACAGGGCTTCTTCATCCTGGCATAATCGGAACTAGTCACTTCACGTAGTCCATATTCTTCTTCAGAGTAGGATGATCCTGTTGTGCAAAGACAAGAGGATAATTAAATGCTAGCATCCCTGTTTGCTCGAAAAAAAGGAAAGGAAATATTTAAAACAGCACAGATGAAGCACTTCTCAAGGACAATACCACTTTTTGATGAAAGTATCTAAACAGTAGCACAACACCAATAGAGATGACAAAGCTCAATCATATGAATGAAATCAGTGGGCGAGTACCAACCTTTGTTAGGAGGCTTATTGTGTGGAGCATACAAATGAAGAACTTCTCCGGAACCATCTGTTGCTATCTACTGTGGTGGCCATGCTTACTATATACTCCTCGATTAGATTAATGTTTCCAACATCTTCTTGTGCAGTTCCACTAAAATATATGGTATCTTCAAAAAAGATCCCTGTTTGCAAAAGTAGAGATAATTACATATTACATTAAGAGTGGCAAAACAATTGCTCGTTCGAGCCATAGCGATAAATTAAGATGCAAAACTATATCATTACTTGTGTCATCACAGTACCAGTGCTTCTTTACAGCACCAAGAGTTGATTTTTGTTTTTCTTCCACTTGTTCTTCCCCTTCATCACTTGGTTCAATAACAGACAAGCTTCGCCTTCAATGTGAAAGAAGGCTACTACTAACCTCTCATGACGCGGAATTCAAACAACTCACTAGAAGAAGATCTGAACCAAATTTGCCAACACAGATAGGAAGTAAGATCTCCTCTTGTGCAGTTCCACTAAGATCAAGCAATCAAGCAATGTTGTCGGTGTGACATTTTGGTTGAACTGCACAAAACACTCTTAAAACAAAAGTGTTTCGTGCAGTGCAACAAAAGATCACAATGGCAACGAGGTGAAGTTGATAACCCTGTTACACAGAGGTGCAAAGGAAACAACTAGTGGTCAATAACGGTGAATGACACAGAAGGTAGCATTTCTCAAACGGTGGCATTGATTAAAATTAACAGAGATATTATATTAACAATAAAATTCGTTAAACATGTAATTTGCTTTTAACTGTGGCATTGCATCAATTTTCCAGCGACATTATTAGAGGGTGCTTATTTACAGGGACATTTTGGTGGAGGGACTAAACAAACTCCATGTCAGTCCCATCTAAACCAAACAGGAGGGACTATTAGGGACTTAAAGTGGGCATTTGGGACTAAAGAAAGAAGACCCCGAGGCAGAGTCTTTTTGGGACTTTTTCCAACAGTTGCCCCTGCCACGCATGGCACCTTGTCTCTATTAGTTCATTACTAGGGGTAACATGGTCTTTTAGCATGTCATTTAATAACCTCTAGTCCATGTTTAGTCACTGGAACCAAGCAAGTAGGGACTAGGGAGTTTTTAACCAAACGGGGCCTTAGATTAACAACAGCTAAAGAGTTGCACGGGACAGTGGACGCACCAGCACCATGTGCATCTATCGATGTACTGGGGTGATGCATAGTTTGTTACAACAAACAACAAACAACCAAGGAGCATATTTGTGTTGGTCCCAGTTTTGTTATCTTTAGACACCTTTCCCTATGTGAGCGCATAAAATCTAGTCCTGCTCAAACTATACAACCTTGTCCCCCAAAACAAAAGATCAGTTCGTTACATATGTGCGTACTGCGTTTGTCATTGTTTTCCCTTTTCAACCAAGGTAGGTGTTGGATAGCCAGTTTGTACTAGTACTTTCCCCACTTCCTTTCCTCTGTGAACCACGTCCTAGGTTTCCCTTTTTGACCAACGTAGGTGTTGGATAGCCAGTCTGTACTAGTACTTTCCCCACTTCCTTTCCTCTGTGAACCACGTCCTAGATTTATGCTATACAACTTTCCCCACAACTTTCCCCCATTCCTGTCCTCTTTGAACCACGTCTTAGATTCATGCGATACAACTTTCCCCACTACGTTCCCCCTTCCTTTCCTTTTTGAACCACGTCCTAGATTCATGCTATACAACTTTTCCCACTACTTTCCCCCATTCCGTTCCTCTTTGAACCACGTCCTAGATTCATGGCATACAACTTTCCCCACTACTTTCCTGTTTGATCCAACACCTAGATTCAAGTGTAGTTATCGAACCCGAGACCTCAAGTTTGATGAGTGAACAGACTAACCAGCTACACAAGCCTCCCGTTATGTTCAACGAGAGGAAAATCACCTTTTATACGTTCGTGCATTCGTGTGACAAGCAAGCCGTATTTTTCTTTGTGTGTGTGGGAGTCGTTGGGATTTAAATCATAATCGCGTCATGTGGCTTTGGTGCAAAAATAATGCAGCCTTAGTCACCTTACCTCTCTCCACGTAGTATGTTGGGTCCCACCAGTCAGAGGGTGAAACAAACAAATTAATAAGAAAAATTAAAAGCGCCAGCGGTATATCTTACCTCACACATCTCGCTACTGCTCGGGAACACTGTCCAATTGATCCCTCTGTTCGCTCACGTACTATTTTAAGTGAATCCTTATTATAACATGCACACAATTTTGGGCACTTGTATTCGACCTAAGTCAGTGTGCCACCATTTCTCGTACGACTCCCTCCGTCTAGGTGTAATAAGTCACGTTAGGAGGTGAAGCGAGACCAAGGTGCAAGCAGATTGGAGGAGAAGGAGAAACTTGACCGGTCATTCCTCCAATCAAAGCCCTAATTTCTGTCTCTAAACGCAACAATTGATCCAAATAGATGATGTTTTAGCTACCATGCAGGGCCACGTATTAACTCGAATGCAAGCCGACTTTGATTTCTTGACTGATCAAAGCGTAGTTGTGCTCCTTGAATTGGGTTTCCGGGGGAGATAACAAGGCAGAGTAAGGAGCGTTTGGTTATATTGCTTAGGTTGGTCATAGTTTGTACGTACTCCATTTGTATGTCACTTCCTGTGGCTTCGCACTCGCACGATTTTCCTATTCTACGAACATGTGTGTGCGTGTGCGTGTGCGTGTGTGTGCTTAACAGCATGTGTGTGTTAGAGAGAGCGACAGATCGACCTACTCCTACAGAGAGATGATGTGTAGTGTACGATTTTAGCCGCGAGAGTCAGTGCATCCTCTCGTTTCCGGGCGTCCGGTAGGGACAGGCGGACAGCTGCCATGCCCGCTCCTGACCATCCTGGCCCACCCAAAGCCCCTCCTTCGCCCGCGCGCGCTTCTCGCCCGGAATGGTCAGCGCCGCTCCAAAGAATCGATGCCGCATTCATGCCCGGGCAGAGCGGACGCGACCTCTCATTGGCGCCTGCATTGAAGGGAGAATCGGATTCAAGAGTGATGGTTGCTTCGTCCGTCCAACTTACTGGTGCGTCTATGTGATTTGACGGCTCATTGGTCATTATTACTGAGGTGGTAGGACTTCTGGATGTCCCACGCTTTCGGCGAAAGGAGGTACTGCTAGATTACAATTTTCTCCATTCTTACGGGGGAGGAGTGCAAGAGCAGTGAAAACACGCAGGCTCAGTGATTACATGGCCCACCTCACACTATCACCATATTTTCTGGACACCATGCGACACCTAACTCTTAACATAGTACTTCCTCCGTTCGTAAATATAAGTCTTTGTAGAGATTCCACTTGGTGGACTACATACGGAACTAAATGAATGAATCTACACTTAAAATGCATCTATATACATCCGTATGTGGTTCATGGTGAAATCTCTACAAAGACTTATATTTAGGAACGGAGGAAGCACTTTTATAGTACGTACTGTAATTTATCAGCGAGATAGTACACTGCTATGAAGCTTCCAACTTCTGTTACATGTATCTTGCGTCCAAGGTTGACCGTTGCAACATTTCATCAAATACAAAGGAGACAAACATGCATGCTATTGCATCTCAATGATTGACATATCATAGCAAATATGTACTCCCTCCGTTCCAAAATAAGTGTCTCAACTTTATGCTACATACGGAGCAAAATGAGTGAATCTACACTCTAAAATACGTTTATATACATCAGTGTTTGGAGTATGTACTAGTAGTTCATACTGAAATCTACTAAAGGACATATATATTCCAAACAATATGATAATCTCTCTAACCAAGGTAGTAGGGACGAGGAGTAAACGGAGGGAGTAGTAAAATTTTCTCCTCGTCCTGCGAGCCACTACGCGCATGCGCAAGGGAGCGGGCGTAAGGCGTAGTAAGCAAGCTTCACCTCATCATGCGAGCCACCATGCCCGTGGGCGGGGGAGACAGCGTACTAAGCAAGCTTCTCCTCGTTGTGCAAGTTGACGGGACACATCAAAAGTACTCTAGTGTATAGAGCCTTGCCTCTAAGGTAGGCCCCACATGGTTTGCCTCTTTTTTAACATAACGCGTCAAGTCACAATTTGTTTGTTCACCCATGGTAGACGATCTTCCCTCTATCTAGTGAACAACCAGTACACGTGTCAAGTTACCACGTGGGTTGCCTTTTCGTACATAAATGAACTCCACCGTGTACCCCCGTGGGTGTGGTTGGGAAAGAGACGGGAGTACGAGCGCCGTGCGTGCACCTCTTCTCTTCGTGCACGTCCCCCACCTACGTGGGTGTGTGTGAGAGATACAAACATGTACAGATGGCTTGTGTGCGTTCG
>LR738710.1:357465263-357615159 GCA_902687465.1 Secale cereale
GGAGCGACGCACGGCAGCCGCGGGGGGCGGGGGTGGCTGTTTGGCCGGTGGTGGCTGGCGCCTAAGGGGTTGGAGGTTGAAGATGAACTGCATGCCCTTGATATCGTATCCAACAGCTGCAAAATCGACTGACCAAAGATGAAAGAGTCAGTCGACTGACATGTAGCCTCACCTTGTCTATTGCGTTCAGTTTCGATAGTGAAATTCAGTTTCAACAGCAAAATTCAGTTTCGATAGTTAATTTCAGTTTCGACGGTTAAATTCAGTTTCGACAACAAAATTCAGTTTCGACAGTTAAGTTCAGTTTCGATAGTTAAATTCAGTTTCGACAGTTAAGTTCAGAGATGAGCGACTGATTTATACATCTAGCACTTTGTGGTTATGTATTTTATGTCATCTATTGGAGATGCTATTAGAATTCCACTCAGGTTAACGTTGTCTCTCTTGTCCTACTTCAGCCTCGGCGTCGTACAACTCACCAGAGCTGCTCCAACGACGAAACCCTCCATCACAGCGGAGCAGTACCTCGGGCTCCATCTCCAGACGCCTAAGATCTTCTTCCCCTCCTTCGACAGCCAAGTCAGCCGGAGCATCCTCACCGGCCAACCCAATCACGCTGAGATCGACAAGGCTTCGCCAAAGAGGTTGTACACTTCTTGTGGTTTGACTTAATCTCACCGTGCTTCTTTGCATCTTGTGATCTTCCAATTCTTGTGAACCAAACACCCAGATTGGCAGAAATCCTGTGTTTTTAAATTCTCTATTTTGCACGTGTATTCCTGTGCTATTCCTGTCTATTTCCTATCCCTGCATTGTTAGAATCCTAAAATTCAAACAAGCCCTTACACAATTACTTCTGTTACAGATATGTGTCAAAGAAAACCTTGTGTGGTTTGTCCTGCTCCTGCGGTGTTGTGTTCCACCCCAGCTCAGCTGCTCCAATGACGGAAGGGTTCACCACAGTAAGGATCCGCTCTCCAGATTGTCTTTTGCCGCCTCAGATCTTCTTCCCCACTGCCGGCAACCACGACAACTGCATTACCATCATCAACTGAGCAGATGACCTTGCGGACTACACAGGTCCGCAAGAGAGGTCGCACTCCTCCGTGTCTCCTTATGTTATGCATCGCTTAATATGATGACATGCTACTTTATCGTCGTGTTCACCTATTAGACTCCGACTCAGGTCCAAACTTATGCTGAAACTTGAGTTTTTAAATGGTTGTGGGGTACATATTGGGCCAACAATCAATACTACCTATCTACTATCTGGTTAATCTCGGGTATCTACTATGAGTTTCATGTTGGGTGCAAACAAACATTAAAGGAGCCATTATCTGTATTTTTAACTAAAGCTATTATCTGCCTGCTATCATTGGTTTTGGGTCTATCCACAGTTTGCTACCATCACTCTGTATTTGTGCATGCACTCCTTACATAATCTCACTATGTTTTATTCCTATGCATGTCAGTTATTGTACATAATGGAACTGAACATGTAGAGCAAAAGAGATGAGCCTTGCGTGGCAATAAAATTTCATGCAGCCGTCACTCCATGGTGGGCGCAAAGGCAGCTCCCCTCCACCCATTTCGGATCATAATCAAGAGGAAGATAACTCCTCAGAGGAGGATTCAGAGACATATGACCGGTACTATTGCCCCCCCCCCCCGACGTGCATGCTCTAACTTGGCAGGGTTATGTTGCTCATATCGTGCGTATGGTATCTTGCATTCCTATGTCATTTGCTTAGTTTAGACATGATTTGTGTGAATGCCACCTGTTTAGTGTCTAATTACCATATATGTGAATTATGCAATGCCATCTTTTTGCAAGACATTATATATGTGAATTATGCAATGCTATCTTGTTGCAAGGCATTATATATGTGAATTATGCAATGCCATGCTGTTTAGCCAAGCGTCATATATGTGAATTATATCATGCAATCCTTTTTTTGTATTTCTCATTGCTTTTGTCGACAATATTTGTATATTCAACTGCTCTTCCTGTGCATCAGCCATTTGAATTGGTGATGGAGAAATCAGGAGTGAAAACAAGGTCTTTAGAGCAGACAATGCTACCAGGTGAAGCAGATATCTTGCCAGTTACAGATAGCTCTTCAGAGGAGTATTCAGAGGCAGATGACCAGTCCTATTATCCCCCTGAGGTGTATGCTCAAACTTGGCAGGGTTATATTACTCATATCATGGATATGTTGTATTGCAATGCTTAGTTTTTACATCACATACACGATATTGAATGCCATCTCCTTAGTTGACACATCATATATGCGATTGCCCTCTGCTCACTTCCTTAGTATATAAATCATATATTTGAATTATATCACGCCATGATGTTTACATAGACAACATGTATCTGAATTATGGCATGCCAACCCATTTTCTAAAGACATAATATAGTTATATCATCTCATCCTGTTCACATAGTCATCATATTTTGAATTATGTCATTCTATCCGTGAATTATATCATGCCATCATGTTTCCATCGACGGCATGTTTGTGATTTATGGCATGCCAATCACTTTAATAGACACATCGTATAGTTATATCATGTCATCCTATTTACATAGTCATCATATTTTGAAGTATGTCATTCTATCATGTTTAGTTAGCCATCATACATGTGAAATTGTGTCATGCTATCCTGTTTAATTAGCCATCATATATGTGAAATTATGTCCTGCTATTTTGTTTGGTTGGACAACATAAATGTGAATTATTTCATGCCCTATTTTCTTCCCTACTATCCATTGCACATGTCTATCTTACAATGTCTATACATTCAATTACTCTTCTTGTTTATCAGCCATTTCAATTGGAGGAGGTGATGGTAGTATCTGTGGGAGTAAAAACACGGTCTTCAGAAAAGATCGTGCTACCTGTCAATGGAGATAGAACCACGGTTGTACTTGCCCAAGAATCAGCCCCACAACACATAACCCAGACTCACGCAGATTGTACCCCTACCTAGTTAGACAGAGAACCAGCAACACCCCTTCTAACACCAACCCCAGCAGATTGTAACCCAGTTCCCATTGACAAAGCACCGTCTCCACCACGGAGCACCCAAACACGAGTAGTTAGTAAGGCAACTGCAGTGCCCAAAGCATGAGGACCACCACCTGAACCCCAAGTCAACACTTAAAGCAGAAGAAGAATTGTTCTCAGGTCAGGTTTCGTAGCTATGGTTCATACTACTTTGCTCTTGCATCACTGTATTTACTCATACCAACTAATTTCAACTTTGAAGGATGCAATTGAAACTCCAATGGCGCAACAGGTATGTTTTAAACGTCTTTCTTTAACGTGTTTGCTGTTGTAACTTGCTCTATGTTGATGTCAGTTTCAATTGAATAAATAGTTATATTCTCATGCCATGCACCTTACAAGTGTTGTTATTGCTGTGTAGTTTCCCACACTTATATTCTGTCTAAGTTGCTTTGTCATAAATAGGTATGATTCGAACTGTATCTATCTTGATTTGGCAACATAAACTAGAATGATATAGACCATACGGTGACCATACTACATAGATATATGTTTGTTTCATGCTGTTATCCTGTCCACCTTACTACTGAACTGGTTTACCAAAATGAGTTTCATATACTACATTGTAAACCTGTGATGTGTTTGTTTGTTTCTCTTTTAGAATGCGGATAAAATATTGGAGAAGAGTACCCTGTTATGCAATGGTACAGGAAGTAATGCAGATAAGGTTCAAGACAGTGAGGCATCCCTGTTGGTCTCCAAGAAAGCTGATAAAAACTATATTGAAGACACTAAGACAACCCCAAAGTCCTGTCTTGATGTAGTGTTCGAGTTACTGGCTACTACTGCTGGCACCAGCTCTTCGAACTCGCTGCCTGAATCAGTTCATCTTCTTGAGTCTCAACTTCCAGTTGAAAGACATCGATCAGATGTTATGCGACAGGAAGCCGAAGGACTGAGGAAGTCCCTCCAGAATTCTGATGCATATTTTCTGGTGCAACAACAAGTGCTGGAGGATTTAAGCGCCAAATAAGAGAAAGTTAATAAGCTTGCTAAGCATCTTGCCAGCATCATGGGTATCCAGGATATTGTTTCTTGAGCTCTTCTAAAGTGGTTTCAGTTCTGGACCTATTTTGCTGCGGCGTTTATGTGCTGCTTTGTTCCCTATATTTGCACTGGTGGCGAACTTTGAAACACTGTTCATTACGGGCCAGTTTAACCACGGGTCATTAATGGGCCGAGGGTTACTAAGGACCTCATATGGGCCGAAAGACGTCATGGGCCATACATGGGCCGGAACTTAAAACAGGCTGGAATTATATTGGACGGCCCAGATGACGCTACTAGGCCTAATTCGGTAGGCCGTAAACGGGCCCTGGGTTATCGGGTTGTAAATGGGCTATATGCGAACATGTCATTAGCAGGCTTGCCGTGGGCCGGCCCATCACCTTTTGACCAAGTCAAACGGGCTGGCCTTTTCACAGGAATGGGCCTCTGTTGGGTACTGTTCATTACGGGCCAGTTTTACCACGGGCCGTTAATGGGCCGAGGGTTAGTTAGGGCCTCACATGGACTGAAAGATGTCATGGGCCATACATGGGCCGGAAGTTAAAACGGGCTGGAATTATATTGGACGGCCCAGATGACGCCACTGGGCCTAATTCGGATAGGCCGTAAACGGGCCCTGGGTTAGCAGGCTGTAAATGGGCTATATGCGAACATGCCGTTAATAGGCTTGCTGTGGGCCGATCCACCACCTTTTGACCAAGTCAAACTGGCCGGCCTTTTAGCAGGAATGGGCCCCTGTTGGGCCGTGCCACGTGTCGACGTATCATAGGAGCTTTGGGTCCAATGAGTGGATAACATCTGTCCCAACGGTGAGGCGACACGTGTTCCCTCCAGCCAATGATGATTTTACACGTGGAAAATCCCCATTGGTCGGGGCTGTTAACGGGTTAACGGATCCAAAACTGGACCCGATAGCTTAACGGCGTTCCGTTGTGGTGGATGCCACGTGTCGCTCACCCTTGAAGAAAGCACTTCTGTGACGCGCGTTTTATCGTCATGGAACTGGACACTTCCGTGATGATAATTTTGGTAATGTCATGGAACACTTCTACGACAGCACATGTATGACTATCTTGATTCTATCATAAATTTGTCATGGATGTACATGCATGACAGAAAACGTGACCTACTGTGACAAACACGTGTCATCATGGAAGTGTATTTTTTTGTAGTGGCAAGACCTCCCCTGGGGGAGGCCTCACTAGGCTGGCTCCCGAGGAGCGGAGATATCAGGGCTAGGGGCACCTCACAATGTCCTCGTGACATGAGCCATGACGACCAAGGCCAGACGGGCGCTATTGGGCGCAGGATGCTAGTTTCCTCTTTGGTGCTAAAGGGCAGGCGCAGGCGTGGAGTCCCGAGGCATCATGCAAAAGTTTCCATATCGGTGCAACAAGACCAAGACCAGCAGGACGGCAGAGCATAGGTCATCACGGAGCCCACGGCGGCGTCACCAACAGAGCCTTTGGCAGGCGAAGACCACCTTTTGTCAGGATAGCTTGTACTAGTTGTCCCCCTTCAAACTTGGCCATTGTGGGATCCCTTCACGCTCAATATTTGGGAAGAGGACCCGAGCCTCTATAAATAAGACTAGCCACCACCATAGGAGGGAGGAGATCATCGAGACCCAACACACACCCGCAAGCGCATCCGTGCACAAGAACACCTCTCCTCGGGAGCCCGTTCTTCCCATGTACTAGTTCTTCCCCAGCCTTCAAGGCAATCCACCACACCACACTGGATTAGGGTATTACACGACAACGGTGGCTTGAAGAAGTATAAACCCTTGTGTCCCTTGTTCTTCGAGTTCGACGAGCTAGGCCTAGGAATTGGTGCGAGAGCAAACTAGGGCAGAAGGAGAGATCTTCGTGCGCACCCCAGTGTTCGAACCTCAAGGGTTTGGCCGGAACCCTAGATCCGACAGTTAGCACAGCGCAAAGGTGGTGGTGTGGAGAGAGGAGGAAAACCGCGAGATGGACATCGGTGCTGAGGGCACAAGTACATGGCATTCGGTATCTGGTAGGTGATTTCCTGGGAATAGTAGAACACAAGCAGCTATAGTTCTGTGAATTCAGGGGATTTCATCTAGGTGTCTACCGTGCAGGGCATGCTATGCTTGCTCAGGTAGCATAACGGGATGGAGAGGCTTTGAACGGAGCCTTGGTGGGAGGACATGATGGCTTTGGGGAGTTCAAAATCATTAAAGAGAGATAGCTGACGACAGTTGAGATTAAGGGGCGAGCCATGCCATAGAGGGCGCCACCAAGTTGAGAGGACTTGGGTGCGACATCAATCATTGGTGGGGAGAAGCGAGATGATCTCCCCAAGGATGGCGTCCGAGAGATCGTTGATGTGGTCTGCCCAAGATTCTACGGGTTCCTGGGATCTGGAGGGGGCGGGCTCGCCACTTATCCCCGCGTTGTTGGGTATGGCATCTACAACAGGTGTCGCTGCTAGTGGGAGCCTCATCTTCTTGGTGCTTTGGTCAGCCTACTCCATTTTCCTCGAGGGCATCGCGTCAAGCTCATGGATTTGAGCAGAGCAACACATGACGAGCCTAGTTGTAGTGGGAGTGAAGAAGAAGGGGAGTCGGGATTTTCTTTAGTAGTGAGGAAGAAGGGGAACTGGGGTTTTCTGTATGAGTGAGGTGAGAATTTGGGGGTATGAGTGGAGCGAGCTGACGTGAGGTGGGTGGGAGTGAGGAGGAAGAAAAGCACCCAAGTTTTTTTGGGGGCGGTGTGCTGGGTAGTGCCTCTCATTAAGTAAATATATGGGCTTTGAATTGATTTTATTACTTACTAGGGTGGATGGCCTGTTTTCTCTTGGTCCAGAGAAACAATTACTACTAGTATAGTGGAGACACTCTACAGCTACCCAGAAAACCTTTACTACTAGTACAGTGGATACACTAACGGTTCTGGCTCCTCCGAGGTCATCGCAACGTTTCCCTCAGTTGAATGCCGTTTTACTTTGGTTCACCGACGTGTGGGCCATGCAGCACGTGGGCCCAAATACCATCCACCAAATTAGAAGGCGATATGCAGGCGGAGAGTCACCCCGGTTGTAGTGCGGTAGTAACGAAACTTCATATCACAAAACCCCACCTCCCCGCAGTTTAAGTTTGACGGATGAATAAACCTTCATTTCACTCTTCACTGAATCCCCTTCTCCATCACCGTCTTCAAGAAAGCCGACACTTGCATCGTCCATTGTTTTTCGCACCCAACGAAGGGAAGGTAAGTAGATCCATGATGTTGGTATATTTTCTTTTCGAAAAAAAAATCTTTTGCAAAGTAGTAATCGATCCTCACTCTCTTTTTTGTTCCATTTTCATTGCGATTGTGTTTTCCTTTCAGTTGCCTCCTAGTATTCATAAATTTCATGATGGACCAAGGAGAACCAGGCAAAGATCTGCCGATGTTGGAGCATACACGGGAGGCTGATCCCCACGAGATAAAGAGCTCCAAGTAGATGGAGGCCACCACCGAGCCGACCCGAGATACGCTCACGTCCACTACTGAGATTGACAATTGCCTGTTTGATGTTATAGCCCCCGTGGCCCTGCAAGAGCATTTTCTCCCTCGAGGATGCCCCCCCCCCCGTTGAGCTGCCGAAGGTGGGTTTCTTCTTTGCCGATCTCGATTGTCTTTTTTAATCTAAGTATGTTGTGATAAATAATGCAAAATTTTATTAGCTTCGATGCCATCCTACCTTCCCTGGCATGCATACTTTTGACTCTACATAGTGGTTTAAATAACTTGTGTTTCTTATATTGGAAAATAATTTGGAATTTGTTTATGTTTCAATTAGAGCCTTGATGCAGACAAGGATTGTGTGGTTGTACATGTCACTCGCTATGAGGCGGATGACCTGAATATACGCACTGGGAAACAAAGTTCTTAGGCTATTGGATCCTGGAATCCATTTTCACTTATACCAAAGTCGAGATGTATTCCAGCCTCACTGTTGTCAGGCGTGTTGTCCAGGGTGTACTGAAGCACAAGAAGTTCAAAGCAACTTCCGTTTGTGAGGCATACTGTTCTTGTCAAGCTTAAGCAGGAAAATGACGTGGCATGCCTCCACAACCAAGTTTATGAGTGGCAAGTCCACAAGGTTATATTCAGGAAGGTTCACAGGATTGAGCTGCTGCCGGACGTCCTCGATGATGTTCATGGTAAGGTCCGTCTTGTGTCCATCCAAAATTAGATTGATGCATGAAATAGTTGCCCCAGCTAGTGATGAAAAGTAGTTTGGATTGTGTCTAATTATCTGAACCTTGCCTATTGTCGATCCCTCTGGGGCTAGTACTCTGTTTGAATCCGTCTATGGGAACTACTGCCACTTTTGTGTGCACGTGAATCAAGAGAGAACCATCCTAATTGTTGCCGAAACAGATGCGTCCTCACTAGTTTTTTATGTAATATGGCATGGTAAGACATAAGTTGTCTGGTTTATCGATTTATCATACGAGCAGTGTGTGTCTGATGATATAGAGTACTTGTTCGAGAACTGTGATGTCTGACAAATAAGCAACTACGATATCTTATTGTAGTGGTTCATGCAGTTAACTGAGGCCACATTGTAAATTCAAAACGTTCACATGGTAGTCCAGCGTTCATGTGGAACATTCACATTATACTCGGCTTTATAAAATACTTGAAAAGCATAAGTTAAGAAATTTTATACATCTCAATGATTCATAGAACATAACAAACATTTACTAGGTCATAGCAAAAGACAAAGTTGTGAGAAGGTTTACAAATCAGGAAAAATCAAGCAAGACTTCTCTGAGCAAAGGGCCTCCCTAGGCAGGCTTTAATTTCCTGGAGTTCACTCTGGTTTTTCTTGTTGCCACTATCCATGGTTAGGTTCTCTCATTCCATAATAACCAATTATAATTGTGTTCTCAGCTGAAATGCTGAACTGAAACATGTAATGTACTGACCATCTGAAATTCTTGTGCAGTTCCACTAAATTTAAGAAACACTATTTTCACAAATAAGCAGACCACAATGCCTCTTGTCCGCGCACCTGTCCAAAAAAACTCTGCGCAACTGTGCCATCTAGTCCTCTGTCCATCCTTGATCGGGAGAAAGTGCATTCCTGATGAGGATGCAGTTGTTTTCGCTCATCCCTGCACTGCAATCAAGAAGTAAATGTACAAATAAGCTTCTTTTAGATTGCGTTGGTCATTCTAACTATTATTACCATTGTAGGAATACCTCGCATACAGAAGGTTAGAGGACGACAGCAAGGAATAGCCATCTCATTTTGTGCAGTTCTACTAAAACTGACGTGTGTACTTTTGATTGCACAAATACAAACGATATGGACACAGACATCCCTGTTTGCACAAATATGAAATATGGTTATTTAAGCAGTGACAGTTATTTGCAGTGGCATATGATTAACAACAACATCTATTGTGTTATACTATTAGCACTACATTGACAGTATGAAAATCTACCATTAAGTGGCGAGGCAGATGTGCTGCCAAGAGCGGCAAACCATTTTTATCCCCTCGACGACATTTTCCTATGTGAGCACAGGAAATCTAGAACTGCTCGTTCTCATTTGCGTTGACCCCCCAACACCCCTCACTTTCTTTCCTTTTTCGACCAAGAGACAGGTCCACTTCCCCCACCCTTCGCCATCCACCCCGCTTTCTTCGCCTTTTCAACCAAGAGACTGGTTGGATATCTACTACTTTCCCCCGTTTCCTCATAGAACCAAGTCCTAGATTCATGCTACAGCTTTCCCACTTTCTTCCCTGTTTGAACCAACTCTTAGATTCGACTGTATGAACTAGCTTTGACTCGAATAATATTATAAAAGTCAAGGTGGCTTTGGAACAGGCGATGGAAGTAGAAAAAGATCCACACGCATCCATGTGGGGAGCTGGGGAAGTAGAGCAAGGGTCGTCGGGATGTGGCAAAGAAGATGTCTCGAGAGAGAAGAGCTTACAGCACACAAAGCACACTTACTGAATCGAGCAATTTTATGTTAAAAAAATCAAGAAATTATAGTAATTAAACAGAGCTACTTCACCTAAACATTGCTCTAACAAAAGACCAACATTAAAAACAAAGCCTAAGTACGCATAACTTTAAAAAAACCGCCAATGCGTCATCCTATGCATCGCCAGTGTGAGATGAGACATCGATGACTTGTCTTGGCGACATGCCATCGTTGGTGGAATCCACGTCGCCCTGCTGAAGTCGACCGCGTCCTCGTCCTCGTCCTCGTCCTAGGAGCTGCCCTCGAGGTTATTGTACTCGTAGTAGTGGTTGTGCCATATCTCACGTTGGTACTCCACCGCTGATTCCTTGACGAACAAACTCTTCTCTACCTCGATCTTGGCCACACGCAACTCCTCCTCCCAGCGCTCCTCGATCTCCGCCGCCTCCTGCATCTCCACTTCCCGCTCGGCGATCTCATAAGGAAGAAGGTGCTCTATGGCCACCGCCGCCTTTTCTGACGTGCGTTGAATGCTGGATTCCGAGGTGGCCTGGAATATCTTGGCACGTGCGTCCTCGAGCTTGGCGTGGATGGCCTTGACCCGGTCCAGGACAACATCGGCGGCACGGACAGCAGATCGAGCACTCTCGGTGTTTCCAGCTGCCGTCGCAGCAGCAGCTGCAGCAGTCTCAGCTATCGTAGTTGCACTATCGGCTGCTGCAGATGCTCTCTCGGCGGATGTGGTCGCGCTCAATGCGTATGCGGCGGCACTCTCGGCATAGAAGGCCGCTCTCTCGGTGCAGGCGGCAGTGCTCGGGGAGGACGCGGCCACCGTACGGGCCTTCACGAAGCATTTCCACGGCGACATCTTCGCAAGAAGGGGTTGCGAGAATGGAGATCTGGATTCGGGGGTTGCCGGCACTGGAGCAGATGAGCCGGCGAATTTAAGGAGGAAGATTTAAATAGACCCATGAATTTTCATCGAAAACGGTTCCTACAAAAAATTGTGTGTGATGTTGTTTATATTTTTTTATTAGCTGTGAAAGACGAATTTGAAGTAAAGTGGCAACAGATGGTGTTTGAAATGTACGAGAAAATTTGTAGTACTAATACAACTGTAATGTCAAATTTTGGAAAATTTCAGGGGTCATTTGACCTTTTAAGACATGTAAGTTATTTTCTAGCCTTTTAATGACCGTAATTCATATTCGAACTACATGTACATAAAACAGCTAACCGTAACCCGAGTCATAGCCCGAGAGAGAGAAGAGAGGTCACAATACCGCATCTTGGCCACAATACCGCGGGGAGGAAGAAGGGGTCGGAGGCCCTCCCAAGCTGGCGTATCTCAAAGAGAACGGTACGGCCGCCGATCGGGACGCGCATGCATTTGTTAGTCTCCTCCCTCACTGCCGGCGACCGCGTGAACGATGCACCTACACCCATGCCCTGGACGAGGTGGTCTAGGATGACTATGTACTGTACTATCATTCACGTGCGGTCCCCGACCCTCCATCAAGTTGAAAACTAGACTAGTCAAAATGGAGGATGCCTCTTTGTAAACAAATGCGCTCCTAGCTTAAAAAAATGTGCTCCTACCTGTACCCGCAAGTGGGTGTGAGAGAACTAGTGCGTGTGTGCAAGGCTTTTCTTCGTGAGAGTACAATGTACTACGCCCAAAGAATGTTCGCCACAAGAGTAAAAGTATAACTGTCTCACGTGATGGTTAAAATAAAAGGTGCATGACGTCTTTTATTTTACAGAAGTTCTCAGGGTAGGGTGTGAAGAGCACATATGTGTGTGACGTCAACCTACAGATAGACGTTGGGTGTGACAGGACTCGGGAGAGTCGTGACTCGTGAGGGTGCGTGTGTGCGTGAGAGATATGGGGCACGCATCAATGCAATGCATGTGTCCGTAAATCATATCTGACAAACGTTCGCCACTAGCCATTTCCTGATGAACACCTTAAGAACCGTTAGATGGGCATCTGACAGTGTTAGTTTTGCCATGGCATTTGACAGAATAGACACTCCCACACAAAAATCTTCCACGTGAGTGTTAGCAACCGCCGTATGCTCCTCCCTCTGTTCCGAAATGTAGTGCACATAGCTTTATTGAAAATTCAAACCTCGCAAACTTTTACCAAGTTTGCGTATACCAACATGCACATATAGAATTCCCGTTATATATCATTTCATTCATCTTCAAGAGGTAACTATAGAGATGGGGGAGGAGTGTACAGAGAAAGACCGTCGTATCACCTGCAGCAATTTCAACCATCCTTTGGTGTGGAGGAATATCATAGGAACTCTATACGATATGATTTTATAGGAATTTTTCCTTTAGATCCAATTGGTTCATAGGAATAGATTCATATGCTCCACATTTCAAAGGAAAATAAACATTGGCGTAGATTCAATAGAAAAGTTCTTATGATGTGAACCAAATGGCATCTCTTTTCCAATCCCTCCTCATAGGAATTGAGATACATGTCATCTGTAGATTCAATGGAAAATTTCCTATGATGTGAACCAAATGACATCTCTTTTCCAATACCTACTAATTAATAGGAATTGAGATACGGAGCAGTACATGTCATCTTGATGTTCCGTGCAATGCACGTGCATCTTGCTAGTAAGAGTAGAGATATCTCCATTGCTCACCAAACCCAAAATTCTCCCTTGTTCCGTAAAACTAAGCGGCCCTCCCGTATTACGGCGTCAACTCGAACTGAATCCCTCTCCCATTTATTACGGTGTGGCCTCGCACGCTGTAGTACTCCTACAAACCCTACCAGTTGCACGCATGATCGGTTTTCTTCAAGAGGATGAGGGAAAAGCTGATTTGTAGTGGAGGCTCCTACCCTAGGGCGCCCTAGGTAGCTATCGCACCCATCATTGCTCTTGTGCCCTAGAGTGAAATGATGGTTGCTTTTTCCATCCAGCTTAATGCGGGAAAGGTGGGGCTTTGTGATTTGACCCCTCATCGCTCATTTACTACTATTGTGGCACTAAGACCAGGGTGCCTTCAAGTCCAACCGCTGCTCCAAACTGTAATTTTGTGCATCACACGTGGAACAAGACGGTGGATGAGCCACATGTCGGCCAAAGGGGTCCTATAAGTGTGTCACCATTTCGTGTGTGGACTGACCCTAGTGACTTGCTACACCAACGTGACAGGAACAACCCACCACTTGGTTTTGCTCCTTGGTGAATCCCGACAAATATTGACCATCCGATCTCTATTCTACTCTTATAGAAAACTGATTTGGTCATGATGGTGCGCCTGCCATCGTGTAATATAGACCGTCTGATCTATATCTGACGGATAGAAAGCAAACTATGGCAATTTTGCAAAATGATACCCGCACCCCTCCCCACATTTGCAGAAAAGCCCTTCTCTCGTTCCTCTTTATCTCCCACAACATAAAGAACTCGTATAAATGCATCTTCATGTTCCGTGCAACGCATGGGCCTCTTGCTAATTAGTAGTAAAAATGAGGTGATTTTACCGAGCGGTGGGCAGGGGAGCATGGCCTGTCATGCGGTCCCACGTGTCATGATGTACAAAGGCGATGTGCGTCCCTCTTGAGGCAGAACAATGATAGAAGCAATACGTGGTTTTCTTGAAGGTGATGTTGGAGAAGCGGATTCAACAAAGTTTGAAATAATGATTGCTTTGTCCGTTTGGGGAAAACGGTGTGGCTTTGTGATTTGGCGTCTCATTGCTCATTACTACCACTACTGGGGCGCTACAACTGGGGTGCATCCCCTGCTGTTCTGCCATGTTATTTGGTGCATGACACGTCTACCCTGTCGCTATATGTCCCACATGTTGGTGAGACAAAATACAGCATTCATGAAAGCTAGCGTCTAGTACGACGGAGGAGTACACAACACGGCTTGGTTTTTGCTGCTTTGCGTGATCCATTGATACAAACCCGGACTAAAAATGGCGAGCACGGGTCTTTTCCCGCGCGGTAGGGCAGGGGAGTTTGGCATCGTCTGTTCGAGGCAATGAGGCAGGAAGGGAAACAAGCAAATAAAGGTTGAGCGACTTAGTTTTGGGAAAAACTTATTTTATGGAATACGTACCCACCATGGAGGTAGTACTACTACTTACTACTCCCTCCTTTCAGATATAGGGCTCATCTAAAAAAATTCTTTTTCCGTTTGATAGTAAGTCTCAATTGTACTAAGTGAATAAGGCATCTTAGGTTGTGCACCGCGACTAAGGTGGGGAGGAAAACGACAGAACTTAATGTTTATTTGCTAATTAATACAATTGCATGCAATGAACTGACCACTTCATGTCATGTTTGGTAGTCTCAAGTCATTAAAATCATACACGCCCCACATCTCTTATTGTCTGATTCCTTTCTTTATGTCAAAAAACAAAAAACAATGTGAGAGTTAATGCACCACACCTATGTGTTTTGGGACTTTTTGATTTTCGTACGGTAACTTGTACACCTAGACGGAGGGAGTAGTACTTACTTCCATCACATGTTTGGATTTCGTGGTGCATTAAATCATCCGATGCAAGCAGTATCAAGAGAAAACTCTCCAATGTATGTAGAAGTTCATGGAAATTTAGTGGTCATGCATGCATTCGTTGTAATTAATGCATCGGTAAGCTTAAATTTTTGAGAAAAATGAGCGTACTAATTAAGTACTTGTGGAAACTACGAAATTAATTCCACCACTCATAGTTTACCTTGGTTGGAAAGGAGGGAGTAGTAACATAGCCTAGGGTAGCTTGTTGTAGCATGGACTCCAAGGAAATTGCTGTAATACTCCTACCACTTTACTACTCCTAGTACTACTCTACACTACGAGTACTATGAGGCCATCCAACCATGTCCCGACAGAAGATCGTGGACACCGATTATTCGTTCATATTTAAAAAAATTGACACAGCAAAATATCCATGAAAACAACACAAGGCCTCATTTAAATAGGAGATTAAATAGACAGCGAACGGGAGGAGCTCGGTCGGTATTGCGTTTAATGCCGGCCCGGTCATGAACGGACGTGTGGCCGGAGTGGGTTTCTCGGCTTTCACATGGGTTTCATGGAGGCGTTTGAATGCGGCAAGGAGACGTGTTCAGCCGGGCATGCAGCGAGCGGCGCCCTTGACTCTGACGTACGACACCACGCCACTCTTCCACTTACATGTGGGACTGTTGGGTACCTGGCCTGCATGTCAGTGACCCAACGCAGGCAACACACGACAGAGGAGCCGGCTCCACATGATGATATTGATTCATAAAGACCGCTGCAAACATCAATGTTCTGCTTATCACAAATAAGATTGATTAATACTCGTAACAATCCATGTCCTTAACAAAGGGTGCATGCATGTATAGGTTGAGCATGTGTCTTGCGTCGTGTGCTGGGTGCATGCAGGCATGCGAGTGTTGCGTGTGTGCATGTGTACATTTCATTGTTGCATGCATGCGTGAGTGTGTTCATGCGTGCATGTGTACGTGTCAGTATTGCATGACTCCATGCGTGTGTGTGTTCGTGCGAGTGTTGTGTGCTTGCATGTGTGCGTGTGTGTATTGCATTCATGCATGCGGGCGGAGCGGGCATGTTTGTGCGCATGTGTGATGTGTTTGTATTCACCATAGTGGCTTGTGCGTGCGTGTAATTAAAACGGCAGGCTCAGCATATCATCACAAGGTGACCTTGTCCGCTGTGGTTAGGGCTTCCAACCAGAGGTCTCAGGACTTTGAATCCCCACGGACCACTAATTTATTACCATTTCTGTCTTTCATATACGAGCTGATAGGTGGGTACCACAGTAATGTGCGCTAATGAAGGTGGATCGTTTGACTGGTCAATTGATTATGTCATCAACAAACTACGGAGCTGCATGGTGAGCCAGTGATCGTATGATAACCACAAAATATAGTTTATTAACACATCACAAACGCAAGCTACCATTTCTTTCTTTCATATACGCGCTAATAGGTGGGCCGCACGGTTACGTGCGCTGATGGTGTAGCACTAGTTGCACCACGTGGAACGTTTGACTGGTCAATCGATCGTGGCATCAACAAATTACGGAGTTGTACGGTGATATATTGACCGTATAATCACGACATGTATTCTTTTAACATGTTACATACGCAAGCGCTCATATATATACGCAAACACTCAACGTTATAAGCGCACACATGCACACCCTACCCCTATTAGCACCTTTGAGAGAGTAAGCCAGCATATCATGTTGATATTCTATGAAGTGACCATACATAGGCACCTCATAGTAGTCGAGGGGAACGTCTCCTCCCAGTGAACACACATCGCTAGAAATACTTAAATTAATCAAGGATATATGCGAGCACCGGGCTTTTCACCCTCGTCAGCTGGGGATACCACTCTCCTCTAAACCATCCAACCACAGGTTGGTTAGCACCATAAAATGTATATGGTGACCGTAATGAGCTTATTATGAAGTACATTGACCATATAGTGCTTTCGCTTCGAATACAATGACCGTGAGTGTCATCAAAAAAATACGGAGCACGCATCAAATATAATGACCGTCGGTGTCATCAACAAAATACAGAGACGTATGGTGAGCTAGGTATTGTATGATCACCACAAGAATATATACAGTGACCGTAATGAGCATATTCTGAAGTCCAATGACTGTATAGTGCTTTCACGTGAAATACAGTGACTGTCACGCGTGAATGTGTCAGGGGCATACTTTTAGAGGGCTGAGAGATAGTTTGTGGGCGTACGTGAAAGTGGTGTAGAGAGAGGGGGTGCGATGGTGACAAAGAGAGACAGGCCCTTCGTTTCTCTTTCATGCGACTAATTTTTTAGGAGAAGATATGAACATTCACAATGTGGAACAAATATTATTGGATGCACCATGCAATTAACTTTCATGTATAACTTTGTTCTATTGTATATGCTTATTTTCTTAGTGGCCGATTGTGTGTGGGTGTGGTGGGCACATCATTTCTAGTTGTGGTGGGTTGACGTGAGGACTCATAGGTTAATTTCCATCTTGGGACACAAAGGTTGGACCAAGACGCGTTATATGAAGCCCATGGAGGACTCGACGTACAAGATGAAGCTACCAGAGTTGTGGATGACTCTATCCCATCTGACGATAAGCCGACTATATATGATTTGTAACCCTAGCTAAGCATGGAGTATGTTATATAAGTCTGGGGGCTAGTTCGTCGATTGTATACACACACACAATGCATGGTATTCACGTGTACTTTGTACACACCCCTAATACAAATATATAGTACCTGGAGTAGGATTTTTCCTCAACTGCAAGGGCCCATACTTGGGTAAAGCTTTGCTTCTTATTACCATCCAGCCTGACAGTTAGGGATATCTTACCGAATGATCTGATGAAATCATATCCGCCAACTAGTAAGAGAGAGAGAGAGGGGCAATGTGTGCGAGAGAGGCCTAAAGATATTGTGTGCGCAGGAGACACATATGCACATGTATGAGCATATATAGGGCCAGCAAGAGACCGTATGTGTGTATATATGCATGTGAGAGAAATACTGTTTTCCAACTAAGATTAGTGAAAGGAGTGGTACGTAGTAGTAAGGGGGAGATAGAGGGAGATATATAGAGAGTGTGTGTGAGTAAGACACCCTAGGAGAGAGTGTGAGCATGTGTGAGAGAGAAATGCCGATATATATAAAGTGTGTGCCCTATGCGTCAGATAGAGAGATATGTAGTTCATGTGTGAGGACGGGCAGAGGCATAGTGCATCTACACGTAAAATAATACACATTAAATTAAAATATAAATTGCTTTTTTGGATGAGATCACGAAGTTTGCAATTTGCGTATGAATGAACATTGGTCTATCATACACCCATACTCTATTGAATTCAAGCATGTGTATGTGTTTATATTATATTATCGATCCATAGAGAGAGAGTGGTTTGAAATCCAGACAATGCATGACTTTTGCAATTCATATATAAACATGAATTAGTGCACTCCATGTTGTTAGTGTCAGGAACTTTATACATTTGTCACATACATGGATACATTCCAAATTGCTAGCTACGATAGAATACATGTTCAATTGAACATAAAGGTGTGGTTTCGAAGATTCGAATTCATAGGAAGTGCATTCATCTATTTGAATTCAAGATAATTGCATTTGTAAGTCAGATCTAAAAGCGGGCATCAATCTTTGTCGTGTGTTTGAACATGCTATAAATTCACACGCATGTCTAACTATTTTTTGCAACCAAGGAGATTATATCTCGAACCATGAATGAATTGAGCTAAGCTGCATATTTTTAATATATACTCATGTACAATGTATATTCATATGTACCCCCTCCATTCCAAAATAATAGTAGTTTTAGGATTTTCAAGAGTTAATATTTTTGAAGTTTGACAAATCCTGAAAGTTCAATTCAAGAGAACTATAAAGTTAATGCTTCTGCTCCCAAATATTGAACGAAGCGCCAAATAAGCATCTAGTCACCTGTAACCGTGCGAGACTAATGTTTGGTGGTAGGAAATTACACTCTTGACTCTGACCCGTGTAGCCTATCGGCCCGATGTCCAAATGTCTAAACTTGGGTAGGTTTGTAACTTCACCAAGACGCCGGTCTTAACCGCCTCCGAGAAGCATTCATAGTTTCATACACCATGGGCGTGTAAACACATCTGTGTGCTCGGCCAAAATCTATCCCGCCCACTATTTGGGATACTTGAGATTACTGTCCTACCCCGACCCGCAATATTTCTGAAATTTTAGATGGGGGGCAAAGTTTGTAACTTTCCCCAAATTTCAAACAAGCGCGTCCCAGACCGAAACATTGTTCCCCCTTAGTTCCCCCTCCCTCCATTTCCACGTTCATACTCCGTGGGCGCCAAAACGCCCTCTCCACCAGCCGCGAAACCCCAGCCTCCTCCGTCCTCCACCCCATCGCACCAAATCCATCGCCGCCCTCCTCCATCACACCGGAGGCGGTACCCCGACGTCGCCGTCCAACACAACCGCAACCGCAACACCCTCCAGGACTTAGCAGCTGAATCGAGGCAGAGTTGCCTCCACAATGCCGACGCTGATGTGCGCCGTACCAGAACCAGTTCGACCACGCTGTCCTGCGCCTCGCCACTGCCGCTCCACTGTCGCAACCGTCTACCGCACCGGAGATGTTCCCGCTATGCCGTCGTTCGCCGCCTCGGATCTAGTTCCCCTCCGCCGATAGACGGCCATCGCACCACAATCAACAGCTTGGCCATGGGTTCGTCCAATGCTCCACCGTCCTCCACAACTTCTCGTTTCCAGCGAACAACAAGAAGATCGTTGGAAAAACAGAAGGAGGACACAACACTACAAGCAGAGAGAGGTACTCATCTTCCCTTATTCGTGCAAATCTTACGTCTCTGCTCACACATCGTATTCATCCCATGAAAGAAACTTGTTGAGCGCTTCTTACTGCACCTTCTTCGTGATACTAAATGCACAAGGTTTCCTCCCATTTACAATTTCACCTTAGCCAGAGGCCAGTCGCCCGCCTGGATTTCAATTCAGGGTCAGTTGATTTGCAATTAAGAGAAGTAGCACCTGCTTAGGCGCGCGGAGCACTTAGTCTGCCTGTTCACCAGGGAACCGACACATCGGTGTCTATCATAGGGGTGTGGGGCGCATGAGCTGCTTGCGCCCGATCTGGAGGTTGGCAGGGCTTCAAGGGATGGTCGGTGGGAGGTGCCAAGCGCGGTGGTGCGGTGAGGTCGAGGGGAGGGCGGAGGCAGGGGATAGGGCCGGTGAGGGAGTCTTGGATTAAGGGGTCCTCGGGTGGCCGGATTACTCGTTATGGGCCGGACTGGTGGGCCGTGAAGATTATCGCGGAAGACTATCCTCCTTATCCGAATAGGACTCCCATATGTGTAAAATATCAAGTTTATTCCATAGCGGCATAATCATAACATCCTAGACTAGACTTCTAGGGTTTAGTCATTACGATCTCAAGGTAGGTCAACTCTTGTAACCCCATAATCATCAAGATGAATCAAGCATGAAGTAGGGTATTACCTCAATCGAGAGGGCCCGAACCTGGGTAAACATTGTGTCCCCATTCTTCTGTTACCATCGATCCTCAGACACAGAGTTCAGGACCCCCTACCCGAGATCTGCCGGTTTTGACACCGACATTGGTGCTCTCATTGAGAGTTCCACTATGTCGTCGACAGAAGGATCAATGGCTCGTTTCGTCATCAATGACGGCGCCACCCCCGGGGGGATTTTTCTCCCTGGCCAGCATTGTGTTCGGCAGCTTCGCGCTTTGTGCCAACACACATGGCCACCTCGAGCAAGTTGATAGCTATGCCCCTAGTCATCAGATCAGGTTTTGAAGCTTGAACTATGTTGCTCACATCCGTGGAGACTTGATCTTTGACGGATTCACACACATGGCTACTGCCCCTGCCTACACGATGAGGACATCTTAGATCTGTCATCGGATACCATCCGGGGGTCAACACCTGCGATGGCTCTGGCCCTAGATCCAGAGCAGACCGCTTTGTCAGAAGACGGGAAGGTCAACCCCGCCATGGAAACCGTAGACTTAGCAGCGTTCGAGCCACTCATAGACCCATAATTGAGCGGGATCCTCCCCGCCGCTGGAACGTTGGACTTGTCTCAAATTCCGAGCTCTGGACTCATGGGATCTGCACTATCCAGGCTCAATGGAGCAATTGTCACCGAGCTCGGCCTCGTAGACCCCCAAACGCCTATCTAGCTCTCGCTCTTAAACAAGGTGCTGCACTTGCTACAGTCTCTCACCCTAACAGAAGATTCCCAGCCGAACTATGCCCAGTTTGAACTAGGGGCTGAGGACAGGGAATTTTGCTTCCCACCCACCACCCACTTGATAGCCACGGTCGAGGACTTAACTGACATACTAGACTATGCTTCCGAAGACATCGATTGGATGGACCACGACGTCGATGCCAATCTAGGTACAAACCCACCCGTGACCGGGCGATGGATGACCACTTCTACCTATGATGTGTACATGGTGGTTACACCCAATGAGAAGGAAGATGATAGCGATAAAGATCCAGAGCAGGATAAGCCCGTAGATGAACCTCCTAAACGACGGCGTCAGAAACACCGCTCACGATTGCGTCGAGGAAAGGAAAGTAACACCGGCACCAGAGACAATGAAGATCCATAGGAAGCCGATGATCCCGTAGAGCCAACGGTGGAGCAGTACGAGCGAGAAGATGGCGAACATATTCCCGAACAACTCGCCAATCACAACGATTCCGAAGACAGTAACTATCTACCTGTCTCCGAAGAGGAGGTCAGCCTGGGAGACGAGGAATTCATAGTCCCAGAGGAACCCCTCGAACAAAAATGCTTCCAGCAACAACTTACTGCTACGGCATGCTGTGCGATGTGTGGGCATGCTACCCAATGCCGCAGAAGCTCCTGCTCGTGCTCCTCGTCGCCTCCAGGAAGATGTGTCACTACTTCCAAGGCCTACACCATCAAGGTTGTTCGGATTACCGCTTGCAGAGGGTGCTCCAAAGCCCAAATGCCGCAGGAAGGATGGCCAAATGGAACATCGAGCTGCAGCCGTTCCGGCTGGAGTTCACCACCACCATGGTCATCAAGGGCGCGACCCTCGCTGACTTTGTGGCAGAATGAGCTGACGCTCCTAGCCGTTAAGTAGCGAGGATCGTTCCTGTCACAACCCTAGTTATGGTATGCACTAGGCTAGCTTTGGTGTTTGCATCATGTTTAAATTTTCAAATGAATTTGAAATGGGGACATGTGAAAGCCTCAGGGATCTTTTTGAAAATGACCCAGATAAAAATTCCTCCAAAAAGGTCCAAGAAAATGTTCATGTTGCTCTCTGAAAATATTGGCTAGAGATAAAAATCAAACCAATATTTTTAGGAGCTCATAAATATTTATTTGGGGCATTTGGAATTAATGCAATAATTATTTGCATTGGATATATATTTATTATATTTTTAATATATGCCCAATAATTCTGGATTTTGTGTGGGGCTTTGGAATACTCCTTCTAGTCCCTACAAAAATTGTCAGAAGTTTTTAAATGATTTTCTTTAAAATCAAAACAAATGTCAGAAATAGAAAAGAAAACAAAAAAAAGGGAAAAACCCTTACCTGTGCTGGCCCAGCACTGTGCGGCCTGGCCGGCCCAGTTGGCCAGCCCAGCCACTTGTTCCCCCCTCCCCTGTCGTCTTCCTCCGCCAGGAGGACGGGCGCATGCCCGACGCGTGCTCCGCCGCTCCACGCCACCTCCTCCCTCTCTGCCTGCCTGTTTCCTTCTCCGCTGCGTCTGGACGAGCCACGCACCCCCCCGGACTCCCTCGCACTCTTCCCCGTCCTCATCCCCCTCCTCTGCTCTCTCCCTCGCTCGGACCCGAGCGGCGCCGTTGCCACCGGCCACCATTGCGGTAGCCACCGCCTACCCCTCGCCTCTCCGACTTGTCCTCGAGCTCCGCCTTGACCTCCCCGTCCTCTTCGCCGTTTCAGTTGAGTTGGGAAGCACCGCAACGTCGCCATCGCTGTCATCTTCACCGTCGGCCATCGGGAATCACCTTCGGCCGTTCGTCGCCATTCGTGCCTCCCCCTAGCCGCCGAGCCTGCATCCGAGTTCCCTGTGAGCCCCACGTCATTTCCCCCTACTCCCATGCCTTAATTCGAGCTCAAGCCTCTGTTTCATCGGAGACCGAAACGCATCGCCGCCGGCGCTCGTCGCCGGTGGTGCTCCGGTGACCTTTTGGTCCCCGGCGTGCGTCTAACATGCTCGCCACATCGCGTAGGAGCCGTAGATGCTAGTGCTGCCCCGCCTAGGCCACTACAACCACGAGCCCGAGCTCGACCGAGCTCCGGCCGACGCTGCTGATGTCGACCGAGCTCCGAACCCCAGGCCCAGAGACCACCCCCATCCGACGCGGCGCATCGCCAGCGTCCTAGAGATGCCTTCAGCGCATCGATCCGAGCCCTGTGGAGGATTTCCGATCACCTCCAGCGTCTCGGGCCTCGCCGGCGGCTAAACACCGGCGGGTTTGACCCGTTGACCGGCGTGGGTTGACCCCACGGTCCAGTTGACCTTCCCCTCTCTCTCACTGACATGTGGGCCCTGCCCAGCTAATTAGTTGTTAGGATTAGTGTTAGTGCTAATTAACTTAGTTAGGTTAGTCACTTTAGTCACTGAATAGTGGGCCCTGCCCAGTTAGTTAGGGCTAACTAACTTAGTTAGTTCTCTGAGCCACTGACGTGTGGACCCGACACGTCAGGTTTGACTTGAGTCAGTGCTGCTGACTTGCTGACACAAGCATGACGCAGTGCTGACGCAATAAACAATTATTTGGAATTGTTTTTGTTTAGAAAAATCCAGAAAATTGTTTAAACTTTAGAAAATCACAGAAATTCAACCGTACCTCAGAATGAAATAATTTATATATGAAAATTTATCAAAAAATTCAATCTATCCATCTGTACCAGTTTCATGCATGATAAACCAACTTATACTTGCTGTATAGGTGAAAACACATAAATGGACTTTTAAATGTTAAATTTGGAAGACTTCTTTCAAATGGAATGCTAGTTGCATTAGTTTAAATAACATCAAATCTTCATGCCATGTTCATGCATCATATTGTTGCATATGCTTGTGTTTGATTGTCGGCACCGTTCTTCTCGATAGGTCCAGCTCCGGAGACCGTTCCAGAGTACCTGTCAGAGGAGCAGTGCTTTGCACATTGTTATACCAGGCAAGCAAACCCCCTTGTTCATTCCTATGCAACCCCTCTCTCGCTCCTGCTCACTGTTATTGCATTAGGACAACAACGACTTCAACTGCTACTTTATGCTACGGTAGCTGAACCCATTCCTCTGCATGACCTGTCATTGCCACAGTAAATAGTTGAAACCCACTAGCATGTGTAGGAGTTGATTGAAGCCATGTTGTGATCTTACCATGCCATGCCTGCTATTTCTTAGAGTGTGTCAGATCTGATTTATTGGGAATGAATTGGAGTGCAGTGATATGTTCTGATGCTGAGAGTCAAGTGTGTGAACACGTTTTGGTAAAGGTAGCGGTGAGAGGCCATGTAGGAGTACATGGTAGGTTGTCTCACTGGAACCGTCCTTAGGAACTGAGTTCTGTGTTTGTTGTCCAATGACTAGCTACTACCACACATTGGGTTCCGGTAACTCGACCCCTCTCGACTTATTAATCAACATGATCTCTGTCCAGGAGTTGCAACTAGTTTCTGGTGTTTGTAGGTAGTGTTAGTAGTCTACCAAGTGGCCCTCGGCCAGGTGGGCTTGGGACAGACTAGGCACCATGGCACGGTGTACCAAGCGTAGATCCATCCGGCGAGGTGGGCTTGGGAACCCTGCACACATCATTTGGGGCCGTGAGCGACACCCCAGCCGGATCTCCTTATGTATGGAACCCGAATAGGCGATAAACCTGGACTAGAGCCTTGTGTGGTTAGTCAGGTCGTGGCCGACACCCTCGCCAGGCTTCCGCTTGAAGGTTGCCGAGATACACGAGGTGTACATGGCGGTAAGTGGCGAGAGCATGTGTGAAGAAGTACACCCCTGCAGGGTTAACATGATCTATTCGAATAGCCGGGTCCACGGTTATGGACTTCTTGGATGCTTACGTGGTACATAGACAACTTGAAGTGGATACTCTAAAATACTCAAGACAAGTGTGAGTGCTATGGATGGCCTTCTCGTAGGGAAACGGGAATGAATCCATAGTGGTTTATTGTGTGGTGCTTAGTGGACTCGTGTGCGCCACCTCGAAAGAGTTACCAGCAGTCGTAGTACAGGATAGCCACTGAGTCAAAGCTGGCTTGCTGCAACTAAACCCCACTTTGCCTTCTTGATACAAGTGCATGTATGATAGGATCTGATGTAAGTCTTGCTGAGTACCTTTGTATTCAAGTTTGCTTAATTTATGTTTTGCAGATGAGACTGTTGTCTCACTAGTAGATCCGCTTGGACTTCGACAAGTAGCTTGTTACCTCAGCTACGATCTTGGACGAGTGTTGTAGATAGTCAGGCTCTTCAGACTTTTTCATTTGTAGATGTCTGTACTCAAACATGTTGTGCTTCCGTTTGTTGCTTGTATGCTCTGAATGTTGGGTCATAAGACCCATGTTTGTAATATCTGGCTCCTCGGAGCCTAATGAATAAATACTTTGTTTCTTAGAGTCTTGTTGTGATGCCATGTTGTATTTGCATATATCGAGCATATTGTGTGTATGTTATTGAAATGCTTGGTATGTGTGGGATCCGACACCTAGTTGTTTACCCTTGGTAGCCTATCTTACAGGGAAATGGCTCCTAGTGCTTCCACTGAGCCTTGGTAGCTTGCTACTGCTCCGGAACACTTAGGCTGACCGGCATGTGTCCTTCTTCGTTCCTGTGTCTGTCCCTTAGGGGAAATGTCACGCGTTGTTCCTTTAAGTCCTTGTAGCATGCTACTACTTGGGATCATACGTTGATGACCAACACGTTCGTTGCTGGGTCATGTATGCCTGTCTCTGTAATTTAGTGCCACATTTGGTTTATAACTGGTCATGTCGGCCCGGGTTCTCTGTCATATGGATGCTAGCGACACTATCATATACATGAGCCAAAATGCGCAAACGGTCCCGGGCCAGGTAAGGTGGCACCCGTGGGGATACCGTCCGTGAGGCCGCAAAGTGATATGGTGTGTTACATGCTAGACCGGTGTGACTTAGGATCGTCGTCCTGACAGCTTTGGTATCAGAGCCTGACTGCCTATAGGATTACCAAGCCAAACTGGTCGAAGTTGAGTCTAGAAATTCTCTAGTTATATAAGGGAATTGATTGTGGAAGGGAACGTAAGGCGCTTTTTACTCCTTATACCTCATGTCTTCTCATGTGAATCATCCTACCTTTCCTACGGGGTTAAGGAACTAGGATTCTTATCCGGTTATTAGGATCACGAGTTACTACTCCGTAGTCCCATAGGATTTGTTGATTAGAGTCCTACTCCTGTTTTCAAGTTCTTCCAGTGTAGTTTGTTTAGTACTATCACAGAACCTTGAGTGATGATGTTGAGTTGTTATACTACCCCTTTTGTTAGCAGGATGTCTCATTCTGAGCATTTTACTGCCGTTATGCTACTGGAATTATCCTAGTAGTTCGAGAGATACTAATTTCTTGTTCTACCTTATGCATCCTATAATAGTTGATGTTTCCGTCCTTGGTTTCGCTTCTCAGGATGTCTTCAGTTAAGCGAAGCTCAGCTGCTCGTAGATAGAACCACGGAGGTGGTAGGGATGAGGAGGATTCTCCCGACCAGCCTTCGTTGGCAGAGTTAATGTTACAGATGGAGAGAAACAAGCGTGAGTCTAACCGCTTGTTGGCACGTATTGAGGAGAACACCGCACATCAGTGCAAGGAATCAGCAACCATCCATGACTTCATTCGTCTGAAATCGCCCACCTTCCATCATCCCATTGAGCCACTCGATGCAGATGACTGGCTCCGTAGTATCACTCACAAGCCGTGTTCTGCGAACGTAGCTGAAGGAGACAAGGTCATCTATGCCACTTATCACCTAGAAGGTCCTGCTAGTCTTTGGTGGCAGAACTATGAGGCCATGATTCCAGCTGGCCAGATTCCTACCTGGAGAGATTTCATCAAGGCTTTTCGTGTGCATCATATCCCTCAAGCTCTCATCGATCGCAAGAGAGAAGAGTTATGTAGTCTTACACAGGCTAAGATGGCTGTTGATGCTTATAGTAGAGAGTTTGAGAACCTCGCCCGCTATGCTATAGAGGAAGTGTCCACGGACGCCAAGAAGCAGGCTAGGTTCCGGAAGGGTCTCAACCCCAAACTACGTCGTGATCTCCACTTGCATCATTGCAACACATTCCAGGCTCTTGTGAACAAGGCCATCAATGAAGAGACAGCTTAGCTCACATACGAGGAGTCTTGTAAGCACACCCTTGATTTGGGATCTTCCTCCGGTTCTAGTTCTCAGAAGCGCTGGATTTGGGTTCCGAACTCTGTTCTTCCACCCAGTTGTACACCGAGGCCATCTTATGTGGTACCTCTTCCAGTTCAGCAGTATGCTCACCCAGGCCTATTGATGGACCGTTTGCCAATGCGGGTTCACGTCCTACCTCCAGGATTTGTTACAAGTGCGGAGAGCCGGGCCACATTGCCCGTATTTGCACCCAGACCCGTGTTGCTCCACCCCGGCCCGAGAAGTCTATTATCTATGGTAAACCATCACGCAAGATGATCAGTATCAAGTCAGCTCCCACTGAACATGGACGGGTGCATCATGTCTCAGCCAAAAACGCTCATGATGATCCAGATGTCATTCTTGGTACACTCCTTGTCAATTGTCATCCGGCATCGGTTCTATTCGATACTGGAGCATCTCATTCTTTCATTTCCGAAAGTTATGCCCGCTTACATGACATGTCATGTTGTGATATGCCCTCCCCACTACTCATTCAAACTCCTGGATCCAAATGGCAAACTTCTAGTGTACGCCATGGTAATGAAATCCTTGTTGACAAACTTGTGTTCCTTGCATCACTTGTAGCCCTCAAGTCTTCAGATATTAACATCATCTTGGGTATGGACTGGATGACATCTCATCATGCGAAGATTGATTGCTTCACTAGGTCTGTTCAGCTTACACACCCATCTGGCAAGATAGTCACTGTCACCACTATAGTTGCAAAGCGTCAACTCTATTCTCTTAATGCCAGCCCTCTTCCAAACCTTGAAGAGGTTCCGGTAGTCCGTGACTTCCCGGATGTCTTTCCAGAAGAACTGCCAGGTGTTCCACCTGACAGAGATGTAGAGTTTGTTATATATCTTATCCCAGGAACCGCTCCAATCTCTAGGAGACCTTACAAGATGGCACCCTTAGAACTAGCTGAGCTTAAGAAACAACTTGATGAGTCCTTGCAAAAGGGTTTCATCCGTCCTAGTTCTTCTCCTTGGGCTTGCCCCGTCCTCTTTGTCAAGAAGAAGGATGGTACGGATCGGATGGTTGTAGATTATCGTCCCGTTAATTTGGTCACAGTAAAGAACAAGTATCCGCTTCCCAGGATCAACGACCTGTATGATCAGCTCGCTGGATCCTCAGTCTTTTCCAAGATGGATTTGAGGTTGGGATACCATCAAATCAAGATTAGAAATGGGGACATCCCCAAGACGGCTTTTGTCACTCGTTATGGTCAGTACGAGTACACCGTCATGTCCTTCGGTCTAACAAATGCTCCAGCCACTTTCTCCCGCTTGATGAACTCAATCTTCATGGAGTACTTAGGTAAGTTCGTCGTGGTTTACCTCGATGATATTCTTATTTACTCGAAGAACGAGGAAGAGCATGCCGAACATCTTAGACTTGTTCTAGAAAAACTCAGAGAGCACCGCCTTTATGCCAAGTTCTCCAAGTGTGAATTTTGGTTGCCAGAAGTGACCTATCTCGGCCATGTAATCTCTGGTAAGGGCATTGTTGTCAACCCCGAGAGAGTTCAGGCCGTCCTTGATTGGAATTCACCTGAAACAGTTAAACAAGTTAGGAGTTTCCTTGGTCTAGCCAGTTACTGTCGCCTCTTTGTTGAGAACTTCTCCAAAGTGGCCAAACCTCTGACGGAACTTCTTAAGAAAGATAAAAATTTTGAGTGGTCCCCATAGTGTGAGCACAGTTTTCAGGAACTGAAAAGACGCCTGACTTTTGCTCCCATACTTGTGCCACCAGATTTCACTGAGGACTTTGTTATCTGCTGTGATGCCTCACGATAGGGACTAGGTTGCATTCTTATGCAGGATCGTCATGTGATTGTCTATGCATCTCGACAGTTGCATCCACATGAGGAGAATTATCCTACACATGATCTAGAGCTTGCAGCCGTAGTCTACACACTTAAGACCAGGCGGCATTACCTCCTTGGTAATCGTTGCGAGATCTACACCGATCACCAGAGCCTCAAGTATATCTTCACCCAACCAGATTTAAACCTTAGGCAAAGACGTTCGTTGGAGTTGACCTCAGGTTACGACTTAGGGATTACCTACACCCCAGGCAAGGGAAATGTCATGGCTGATGCGCTAAGTCGTAAGTCCTATTGCAACAATCACATGTTGCAGCAGGGACAACCATTTCTCCATGAGGAATTATGTAAGCTTAACCTTCACATCGCTCGTCACGGATTCCTTTCTACCTTGGTGGCGAAACCTACTCTTGTGGATCATATCATAGAAGCCCAGAAGCATGATACAGGGATTACCCGGATCAAGAGAAACATTGCCAAGGGTATTGCTGGTAGTTTCTCCATAGATGATCGAGGTGTTGTTTTCTTCCAGAACCGGCTGGTGGTTCCCAGGAAGCAACATCTTCGGAAACTGATCCTTAAGGAGGCTCATGAATCTCCTCTCATGATTCATCCCGGTAGTACTAAGATGTATCAGGACCTACGCCAGAGGTTCTGGTGGACTAGGATGAAGAGAGAAATCGCTCAGTTCATTGCTAACTATGACGTTTGTCGTCGTGTTAAGGCAGATCATCAAAGACCTGCTGGCACCCTTCAGCCCTTAGCTATTCCTGAGTGGAAATGGGATAAAGTTGGTATGGACTTCATCACCGGCTTTCCCAGGACCAAGAGAGGGAATAATGCTATCTTCGTAGTCATTGATCGTCTCTCCAAAGTGGCTCACTTTCTACCTGTTCGAGAGAGTATCACATCTAGTCAGCTTGCTGACTTGTATATTTCTCGAATAGTGTCACTTCATGGTGTTCCACTAGAGATCAATTCAGACCGTGGTAGTCTTTTCACTTCTCATTTCTGGGAGAGTTTCCAGACTGCCATGGGCACCCATCTTTCCTTCAGTATCGCTTTCCACCCTCAATCAAGTGGTCAGGTGGAATGGGTTAACCAAATTCTCGAAGACATGCTTAGAGTTTGTGTTATCTCATTCGGTATGGATTCGGAGAAATGTCTTCCTTTCATCGAGTTTGCTTATAACAATAGCTATCAATCCAGTCTCAAGAAAGCTCCTTTTGAGATTCTCTATGGACGAAGATGTCGAACACCTTTGAACTGGTCAGAAACCGGTGAAAGACAATTCTTTGGACCGGACATGATCCAGGAAGCAGAAGAGCAAGTTCGCATCATTCGTGAGAATTTGAAAACAGCCTAGTCTCGTCAAAAGAGCCAGTATGATCGTCATCATAAGGAAGTGGCTTATGAAGTTGGCGACAAAGCTTACCTTCGGGTTACTCCTTTGAAGGGTACCTATCGTTTCGGTATCAAGGGCAAGTTGGCTCCTCGTTACATTGGTGCTTTTCGCATTCTCGCTAAACGAGGAGACGTTGCCTACCAATTGGAACTACCCCCACATCTTTCTCGAGTTCATGATGTCTTCCCCATCTCTCAACTCAGGCGTTGCTTCTTGGATCCCATTCGCGGAATGGACCACAAAACGCTTGATCTCCAAGATAACCTCACATATCGAGAGTACCCCGTTCGCATTCTGGATCAAGCAGAGCGTGTCACTCGACGTCATAACATCAAGTTTCTCAAGGTTCAGTGGTCTCATCATTCTGAGAGAGAAGCTACATGGGAGCGAGAAGATCGTCTCCGACTGGAGTACCCCACCTTCTTTCCGCCGACTCCTGAATCTCGGGACGAGATTCTTTCGAGTGGGGGCGAGTTGTCACAACCCTAGTTCTGGTATGCACTAGGCTAGCTTTGGTGTTTGCATCATGTTTAAATTTTCAAATGAATTTGAAATGGGGACATGTGAAAGCCTCAGGGATCTTTTTGAAAATGACCCAGATAAAAATTGCTCCAAAAAGGTCCAAGAAAATGTTCATGTTGTTCTCTGAAAATATTGGCTAGAGATAAAAATCAAACCAATATTTTTAGCAGCTCATAAATATTTCTTTGGGGCATTTGGAATTAATGCAATAATTATTTGCATTGGATATTTATTTATTATATTTTTAATATATGTCCAATAATTCTGGATTTTGTGTGGGGCCTTGGAATACTCCTTCTAGTCCCTACAAAAATTGTCAGAAGTTTTTAAATGATTTTCTTTAAAATCAAAACAAATGTCAGAAATAGAAAAGAAAACAAAAAAAGGGAAAAACCCTTACCTGTGCTGGCCCAGTACTGTGCGTCCTGGCCGGCCCAGTTGGCCAGCCCAACCACTTGTTCCCCCCTCCCCTGTCGTCTTCCTCCCTCCAGGAGGACGGGCGCGTGCCCGACGCGTGCTCCGCCGCGCCATGCCACCTTCTCCCTCTCTGCCTGCCTGTTTCCTTCTCCGCTGCATCTGGACGAGCCACGCACCCCCCCAGACTCCCTCGCACTCTTCCCCGTCCTCATCCCCCTCCTCTGCTCTCTCTCTCGCTAGGACCCGAGCACCGCCGTCGCCACCGGCCACCGTTGCCGTAGCCACCGCCTCCCCCTCGCCTCTCCGACTTGTCCCCGAGCTCCGCCTTGACCTCCCCGTCCTCTCCGTCGTTTCACTTGAGCTGGGAAGCACCGCAACGTCGCCATCCCCGTCATCTTCACCGTCGGCCACAGGAGATCACCTTCGGCCGTTCGTCGCCGTTCGTGCCTCCCCCGAGCCGCCGAGCCTGCATCCGAGTTCCCTATGAGCCCCACGTCGTTTCCCCCTACTCACATGCCTTAATTCGAGCTCAAGCCTCTGTTTCATCGGAGACCGAAATGCACCGCCGCCCGCGCTCGTCGCCGGTGGTGCTCTGGTGACCTTTTAGTCCCGGGCATGCGTCGAACGTGTTCGCCGCATCGCGTAGGAGCGGTAGACGCTAGTGCTGCCCCGCCTAGGCCACTACAACCACGAGCCCGAGCTCGACCGAGCTCCGGCCGCCGCTGCTGAGGTCGCCGTCGACGGTTCCGGCCACCCTAGGCCCAGAGACCACCACCATCCGACACGGCGCATCGCCAGCGTCCTAGAGATGCCTTCAGCGCATCGATCCAAGCCCTGTGGAGGATTTTCGATCACCTCTAGCGTCTCGGGCCTCGCCGGCGGCTAAACGCCGACGGGTTTGACCCGTTGACCGGCGTGGGTTGACCCCACGGTCCAGTTGACCTTCCCCTCTCTCTCACTGACATGTGGGCCCTGCCCAGCTAATTAGTTGTTAGGATTAGTGTTAGTGCTAATTAACTTAGTTAGGTTAGTCACTTTAGCCAGTGACTAGTGGGCCCTGCCCAGTTAGTTAGGGCTAACTAACTTAGTTAGTTCTCTAAGCCACTGACGTGTGGACCCCACATGTCAGGTTTGACTTGAGTCAGCGCTGCTGACTTGCTGACCCAAGCATGAGGCAGTGCTGACGCAACAAACAATTTTCTGGAATTGTTTTTGTTTAGAAAAATCCAGAAAATTGTTTAAACTTCAGAAAATCACAGAAATTCAACCGTAGCTCAGAATGAAATAATTTATATATGAAAATTTATCAGAAAAAATCAATCTATCCATCTGTACCAGTTTCATGCATTATAAACCAACTTATATTTGCTGTATAGGTGAAAACGCATAAATGGCACTTTTAAATGTTAAATTTAGAATTGCATTTGAACCCTTGGTTCAAATGGACTTCTTTCAAATGGAATGCTAGTTGCATTAGCTTAAATAACATCACGTCTTCATGCCATGTTCATGCATCATATTGTTGCATATGCTTGTGTTTGATTGTCGACACCGTTCTTCTCGATAGGTCCAGCTGCGAAGACCGTTCCAGAGTACCTGTCAGAGGAGCAGTGCTCTGCTCATTGTTATACCAGGCAAGCAAACCCCCTTGTTCATTCTGATACAACCCCTCTCTCGCTCCTGCTCTTTGTTATTGCATTATGACAACAACGACTTCAACTGCTACTTTATGCTGCGGTAGTTGAACCCATTCCTCTGCATGACCTATTATTGCCATAGTAAATAGTTGAAACCCACTAGCATGTGTAGGAGTTGATTGAAGCCATGTTGTGATCTTACCATGCCATGCCTGCTATTGCTTAGAGTGTGTCAGGCCTGATTCATTGGGAATGAATTGGAGTGAAGTGATATGTTCTGATGCTGAGAGTCGAGTGTGTGAACACGTTTTGGTAAAGGTAGCGGTGAGAGGCCATGTAGGAGTACAGGGTGGGTTGTCTCACTGGAACCATCCTTAGAAACTGAGTTCTGTGTTTGTTGTCCAATGACTAGCTACTACCACACATTGGGTTCCGGTAACTCGATCCCTCTCGACTTATTAATCAATATGATCTCTGTCCAGGAGTTGCAACTAGTTTCTGGTTTTTGTAGGTAGTGTTAGTACTCTACCAAGTGGCACTTGCCAGGTGGGCTTGGGACAGACTAGGCACCGTGGCACGCTATACCAAGCGTAGATCCATCCGGCGAGGTGGGCTTGGGAACCCTGCACACATCATTTGGGGCTGTGAGCGACACCCCGCCGGATCTCCTTACGGATGGAACCAGAATAGGCGATAAACCTGGACTAGAGTCTTGTGTGGTTAGTCAGGTCGTGGCCGACACCCTTGCCAGGCTTCCGCTTGAAGGTTGCCGAGATACACGAGGTTTACATGGCGGTAAGTGGCGAGAGCGTGTGTGAAGAAGTACACCCCTGCAGGGTTAACATGATCTATTCGAATAGCCGGGTCCACGGTTATGGACTTCTTGGATGCTTACGTGGTACATAGACAACTGGAAGTGGATACTCTAAAATACTCAAGACAAGTGTGAGTGCTATGGATGGCCTTCTCGTAGGGAAACGGGAATGAATCCATAGTGGTGTATTGTGTGGTGCTTGGTGGACTCGTGTGCGCCACCTCGAAAGAGTTACCAGCAGTCGTAGTACAGGATAGCCACTGAGTCAAAGCTGGCTTGCTGCAACTAAACCCCACTTTGCTTTCTTGATACAAGTGCATGTATGATAGGATCTGATGTAAGTCTTGCTGAGTACCTTTGTACTCAAGTTTGCTTAATTTATGTTTTGCAGATGAGACTGATGTCTCACTAGTAGATCCGCTTGGACTTCGACAAGTAGCTTGTTACCTCAGCTACGATCTTCGACGAGTGTTGTAGATAGTCAGGCTCTTCATCCTTTTTCATTTGTAGATGTCTGTACTCAGACATGTTGTGCTTCCGTTTGTTGCTTGTATGCTCTTAATGTTGGGTCATAAAACCCATGTTTGTAATATCTGGCTCCTCGGAGCCTAATGGATAAATACTTTGTTTCATAGAGTCTTGTTGTGATGCCATGTTGGATTTGCGTATATCGAGCATATTGTGTGTATGTTATTGAAATGTTTGGTATGTGTGGGAGCTGACACCTAGTTGTTTACCCTTGGTAGCCTATCTTACAGGGAAATGTCTCCTGGTGCTTCTACTAAGCCTTGGTAGCTTGCTACTGCTCCGGAACACTTAGGCTGACCGGCATGTGTCCTTCTTCATTCCTGTGTCTGTCCCTTAGGGGAAATGTCACGCGTTGTTCCTTTAAGTCCTTGTAGCTTGCTACGACTTGGGTTCATACGTTGATGACCAACACGTTCGTTGCTGGGTCAGGTATGTCTGTCTCTGTAATTTAGTGCCACATTTGGTTTATAACTGGTCATGTCAGCCCGGGTTCTCTGTCATATGAATGCTAGCAACACTATCATATACGTGAGCCAAAATGCGCAAACGGTCCCGGGCCAGGTAAGGTGGCACCCGTGGGGATACCATGCGTGAGGCCGCAAAGTGATATGGTGTGTTACATGCTAGACCGGTGTGACTTAGGATCGGGGTCCTGATAGTTCCCTTGTGCTCGGAGATGAGGCACCAGACGGTTGGGTCATGTACTTCGACGACGCATTTGCGCGACAGGGCGCGGGGGCCGGAGCCGTGCTCATCTCGCCCACCTAGGACAAGCTCTACCAAGTAGTGCAACTCTACTTCCAGCATGGGGAGAAGGTCTCCAACAACATCGCCGAGTACGCGGGCCTTATCGCTAGCCTCAAAGCTGCGGAAGGTCTGGGGTTAGGCGCCTCACCATCTAGGGCGACTGCCAGCTCCTCGTCAACTTCTCCAACAAGGCATACAAGCCAAAGGATGAACACATGGAGGCATACCTAGAAGAGATACGCAAAATTGAAAAATAGTTCTTAGGCTTGGATCTGAAGCACGTGCCGCGTGGTATGAACAAGGAAGCAGACAACATCGCCAAGAGGGTGTACCGGCAACAGCCTTAGGAGCCCGACATCTACGAGGAGCGGCTTCTCAAGCCATCGGCAGCTCCCCCCACCGCGGGATCGGTGCCGCCTTGGGAGGAGCTTCCCCCGGCACCCTCCTCGTGAGCCCCAGCCTGCGGCCCAACATCAGGAGCCCGCCTACTCATCGCTCTCGAGCCCCAGGAGGGGTGCTGGACCAAGGAGTTCAAGGCGTACATGCTCTGGGGCACCTTGCCGGAGAAGGAGGAAGACGCAGAGCGTGTGGCCCGCCAGGCCATCGCATCGTGCATCCAAGATGGTATGATTTACCGAATGCGCCCGAACGACGTCTCTCTATGCTGCATCTCCAGGGAGCGGGGGTGCGAGTTGCTGGCCGGCATACATGGAGGGGACTACGGGCATCACTCGTCGTCGCGCACCCTCGTGGGAAAAGCGTTCCACAACGGATTTACTGGCCCATGGCGCTCAACGATGCCACTGAATTGGTAAGAACTTGTGAGGCTTGTCAATTCCATGCTAAGTAGATCCACCAGCCAACTCAGGGCCTCCAGACCATGCCTCTCTCGTGGCTGTTCGTGGTATGGAGGTTGGATATCTTGGGCCCATTCCCTCGGGCGCCAGGTGCTACCGCTACCTCTACGTTGCCATCGATAAGTTCACCAAGTGGCTCAACCGTCAAGTTCATCAAGGGCCTCGTGAGGCGCTTCGGGGTCCCCAACCACATCATCACCGATAATGGTTCTCAGTTCACGAACAACCTTTTCAAAACATATTGTGCTAACCTTGGAACGCACATATGCTATGCTTCGGTGGCGCATTCGCGAAACAATGGTCAGGCCAAGCGGGCCAACGCGGAGGTCCCGAGGGGCCTCAAGGTGAGGAACTTCAAGATGAAACTTGAGGCCTGCGGCAGGGGCTGGCTCGATGAACTCCAGGCTGTGTTGTGGTTCATCTGCACCACCGCCACCAAGCCCACTAGCGAGACTCCGTTCTTCCTCATCTATGGAGCTGAGGCGGTCCTCCCTCACGAGGTCAAGCATCACTCCTCATGGGTCTTGGGGTTTGACGAGGCATGCCAGTATGCCTCGCAGGGGATGGACCTCGTGCTGGGGGAGGAGCGCTACACCTAGGCCTCGCTCTGAGCAGCGAGGTACCAGCAAGTGTTGCGCTGGTATCACTACCATAACATCCGCTCCAGGATCCTTGAGGTGGATGACCTCGTCCTAAGGCGGGTGCTCTCCAGGGAGGGGCTCCACAAGCTCCCTCCCTTGTGGGAGGGCTAGCTCAGGATTGCCCGTGTCTCCAGGCCTGGCGCCGCGCGCCTGGAGACACAAGATGGGTCCCCATCCATAATGCCTGGAACATCCAGCATCTCTGGAAGTTCTACCCATGACCAAGGCCTTGTGCCGTGAAGATCTTCGCTCATGACACTCTCACGTAATAATGAGTTGGGGCTATACATGCCCCGGCGTCTCCTAATTGCCGCCTCTAGGCCTCACGGGGGCTCCCACCCACATCCTAGTGGAGGCCCCATGCTCCGCGCTGGTGGGAAGACAAGAAGACTAGTATAGGTGCCATACGTGGCTGTTCTTTTGCTTGCTTTCTGTAGCTCTTTTGCGATTTCTCGAATGAAATTTGAAGTTTCTCGTGTTTTGTTTGAGGGTTGGGAAATTTCTTCTTCTTACATTATTTGCTCTTTTAGATCCTGCCTCGGGAGGAGTGGCGATGGCCCGTCGCTCTTCCTCGCATCCCGCACGCAGGGGCTGGGCAGGTGTGTGCGCTCGGTCCGCCCGCGAACACACCTCCTCAAAGTACCTTGGACCTTTGGTGCCTCTTTCATCCTCGCGTGACGCTCTCAAACAGGCTCGCGGGCACGATGCCTCCGGAGGACTCCTAACCCTACAGCTGCAGGGAGCCTATTGAGGCTCAGCAGCTCTTGAGTCTGCTCGCGGCGAGGCACGCTCTCGCGACAGGGGAGTACAGACAAGAATGCCAAGCTAAGTCACTCTAATCATAATCAGCGGTGATGTGGGAATCGCAATACGACATGGAAACGATAACATAACGGCGAAAAAGCCACTATTCATTACATGCCCCAATAGGGCCTTCTACCTTTTTTCAGTGCAGGGGGAGGAAAGAAACAAAAGTAAGCCGCACGACCACAGTGGCTCTAGGGGCACGGCTCGGACGGCGCTCGGGCTCAGACGAATTCTTCCTCCTGTTTCACCAGGGCATGGTGGCGACATGGCTCGCCCTTCTCCTCATCTGAGCCCGGCGGTGTGGTGGCTCGTCGTAGTCGCCGTCACTGGTGCTCTCCCCGGAGGAAGAGCCATCGCCAAGGGCAAGCTCACCACCAATAGTGGCGCCACCCCTCCAGCCGTCATCATTGTCGCCATCATCGTCGTTGCTGTTGCCCTTCGTGCATCACCCCGTGCGCCGGCCATCTTCCCCGAACACCGTCACATAGAGGGTCGCGATGCTGTGATACCTGAAGTGCAGGGTGCACCTCCCGTGCAAGCCCCGCGCGGGAAAACAGCTACCACCTGCGGATCAGGGACACATTGCCCGTGGCCGTGACTGAGAACTCCACCCACGAGGCCTTGCTGCAGCAGATATCGACCTGCAGCCAAAGCCGTCAGGCCCCTCCACTGGCAGCACACCCATGAAGAAATGCGGGAGTTGGAGCCAGATGCCCGCGGGCTTCTCCAACCACACGCCGAACTCCGGGGCTGCGTCGGCAGTATGGGAATGCCGTCGTGGTGGCTGGATGGCTACCACACACCTTCCCTCGTCGCTAGAGCTGCTCCGTCCACGGCAGACTCCACCGCGAGAGGATGCACCGCTGCGGCCGTGTGAGGTGGCGGCTGCCTTCGAAGGGGTGTGCCCATGCTCCCGAGGGGCCATCGCTGGAGTTGCGGCGTGCTTGCTAGGGTGTCTACGGCAACTTTTGGGCAGCGGAGAATCTGGCCCCTCCTTGGGGGCTTTTCCCTTCTCCGCGGCAGAGAACCTCCTCGTCGGCGCCATGGACACCACAACAAGATGATGGGAAGAGGAAGGAGAAGGAGGAGCAGGCAGCGAGAAGATGGAGATAAGCAGGGGGTTTGTCACCCGACATTTATAGCCAGAGGGAGGCCAACCGACGGCCTCCCACGATTCCAAGTAATGATGGTTTTTCTGCATGCAGTAGGCAGTCATCAAGTCAAACAGTTGCGGAGGCTACGTGGGGAAGTGTAGACACCCATGTCCCATCAAGTGCCACACGTCGACCCTATCCCCAGGCGATTGGGGCCCGTGGCACTTCGCCCTTGCCACTTGGCTTTGCCTCGATGCCAATCCCAGGGGCTACTGTCTGTGTTCTGGAAACCAAGGTACCCAGACTTCCCTGCCTGAGCCCACCGCGTGGCTCCACCAACGGCCTGGTACATCCCATCTTCAGCATCGACGAGACAAGACCCTCGCGAGCCGGACGACGCCAAGACCTCCGAAGGAAGCGGCCTCCTTAGGCAGCCTCTTTGGGAGCGGAGTTCCCTACGCAAGCACCCACCTCTTGAGGATCAAGTGACGCAAGCCATGATGACCAAGGCCGGGCGGGCTCCAGTGGGTGTAGAGTAGCAGGTTTCTTCTTTGGTGCTAAGAAGGCAAGCGCAGTCGCAGAGTCCCAAGGAATCAGCCAAAGGTTTCCATTCTTGTGCAACGAGACCAAGACCGCCAGGACGGCAGGACGGATGTCATTGCCGAGCCCACCACGACGTCATGGCCATAAGCTTTGCAGTCAAAGACCACCTTTCTTCAGGATAAGATGTAATTATTGTCCCCTTTCAGATTCACAGTTGTGGAATCCCTTCACGCCTTTGTTTTTGGGAAGATGACCAAAACCACTATAAATACAGCCTAGCCACCACCGTAGGAGGCAACTGAAAATAAGAACCCTCACCATCTCACACTCACCCAAGAACACGCCTCCTGAGGTTGTTCTTCCCCTTGTACTAGTTCATCGACGGCCCTCCGAGAGGCTAATCCACCCCAAACCAGGAGTAGGGTATTACACCGCAAGGTGGCCCGAACCTGGGTAAACTGTTGCGTCCCTTGTCTTTCTTGTTCATCGAGCTAGGCCATGAGATCGATGACTGAGTAGGCTATAGAGGTTGAGTTCTTCGCACACGCCCCAATGTTCGAACATGTCGGATTCAGGCTTCCATAAAACCCTTGTTAGATTCGAACACTGGGGTGCTTGCGAAGAACGCAACTTCCCCTATCTGCCTACTCGCCGTCTCCACAATCTAGCTCGATGAAGAAGAAGGGAATGGGACAAAGTTGTTACCCAGGTTCGGTCCACCTTGCGGTGTAACAACCTACTCATGCTTTGTGGTGGATTGCCTCGAGGTGGGCTGAGGATGAACTAGTACAGTGGTAGAACAACCTCAGGAGGTGTGTTCTTGAGTGTGAGGGTGCTAGTTGATCTGGTTGATCTGGATCCCTCTCCTATGGTGGTGGCTAATCTATATTTATAGTAGCCTTGGTACTCTTCCCCAAAAATGTAGGCGGGAAGGGATCCCACCACGGCCAAATTTGAAGGGAGACAACTAGTGCATCTTATCCTGACGAAAGGTGGACTTCGCCTGCAAAGCTTCTGGTCCTGACTCCATGGTGGGCTCGATGATGTCCTCAGTCCTGCCGTCCTGGCGATCCTGGCCTTGTTGCATTGAAATGGAAACCTTTGGCTGATTCCTCGAGACTCCGCGCCTGCGCTTGCCTCTTCAGCACCAAAGAGGAAACCTGTTGTCATGCGCCCGCTAGCGCCCGCTTGGCTTTGGTCATCATGGCTTGCGTCATCTGAACCTCACGAGGTGGGGGCTTGCATAGAGATCTCCGCTCCTCAGGAGCCAGCCTAGTGAGACTGCTCCTTCCAGAGGTCTTGGTGTCGTCTGCCTCGCGAGGGTCTTGTCTTCTCAATGCTGAATATGGGTCATACAAGGCCAATGAAGGAGCCATGTCATGGGCCGTAGGCAGGCAAGTATGGGTACCCTAGTTCCCAAAATGGCGACAGTAGCCCCCGGGCCTAAGGCGCGCTCGCACTTGGCTTCGAGGCGAAGCCAAAGGGCAAGGGTAAAGCGCCATGGGCCGCAACCGCCTGCAGACATGATTGATGCATGGCGCCTGGACGGGACATGGGTGTCTCCACTTTCCCATGCTGCCTCAGCAACCGTTCGACTTGACAAGGGCCTGCTGCGTGCAAAGGGGGTCATCATTACCTGCGATCATGGAGGCCGGCGGTTTGCCCCCCTCTTGCTATAAATGAGGGGGTGTTGAGGCCCTGCTCATATCCGTCTTCTTGCCGTTTGCTCCTTCTTGCTAAGGTATCCATGGCACCGCAGAGAAGGGGAAGAGTCCCAAAGAGCGGCCGGGTGCACAACCACCCAAGAGAGGCCGTGGCCGTCCCCGTAAGCACGCCGCGACCCCAGTGGTGACCCCTCAGGGGCGCAGGCGTGCTTCTTCGAGGGAGGGCGTCTCCTCTGGGAGCCGCGGCAGCCCTTCTTCGCGTGGTGGGGGCCGCCACGGGCGGGGCGGCTCCTGCGATGAGGAGAGTCGCGTCGCGGTCGTTCGGCCTTTGCGGCCGCGCTCTCGCTCAGCAGATGCCTTTCTGGAGTTCATCATGTGGTCGGAGTGGCCCGTCCGCACCTGGCTTCCGCTACCGTGCTTCTTTGTGAAGGTGCTACCGTCGGGAGTTGACGGCCTCTCACTGCAAGGCGACGGCTACTGCAGCAAGGCCTCTTGGGTGGCGGCCGAGGTCACCGCTGTGGGTGTGTCCTTGACCCGTGGTTGGCAGACGTTTTCCCTTGCATGAGGCCTGACCGAGAGGTGCACCCTCCACTTCAAGTATGATGGCCTCGTGAGACTCTTTGTCAGGGTGTTCGGAGAAGACGGCCGGCATGTGGTGTGCTGCCCGGAGGATGGCAGCGATGACGATGAGCTTGCCCTTGGCGATGTCCACGGCTCTCCCAGCAGTGACTCCTCCTCCTCCAGGGAGAGCGCCAATGGTAGCAGCTACGTTGAGCTGCCCCACCGCCGGGCCTGGATCGCAGAAGGCAACAAAGTGCGTTGCCGCCGCGCTCCGGTGAAGCAGGAGGAGGGCTCAGACTGAGCCCCCATGCTGCTAGAGCCATGCCTCGGGAGCTGTTGCGGCTGCTCGTCCTGTTTTATCTTTTTCCTGCACTTTCTAAAATAATGTAGAAGGCCCCGCCGGGTGTGTAATGAACTATGGCACTCTTGCCAATATGCTATGCTTCGTTATTTATATAATGTCATGGTCTCTGTGTTGCTACTAAGTGCGGATAAGATAGCTTAGCTTGGCGTGCTCGTGCTAGATTCCCATATCGCGAGGGCGTGCCTCCTGGGGGTATTCTCCCGAGGCTTCCTTCTTGACGGCTCTAGAGCCATTGAGCCTCCGGAGGCGTTGTGTATTTGTGGAGCTAGGGAACCTCATGAGGTGTCTCGTCCCTCCTTGCACTTCTCCCGAGCGTAGGTTAGCCGTGCTTGGTGCACTTCATCACAATACCCGGAGGCACGGATTTAAAGAGAGTCCACATGCCCATGAGCTCGTTTGAGTGTGTCTCGCGAGGATCAAAGACGTCAAGGCCCTGGGGCACCCAGGCTTCGACTAGGTGTGGTTGTGGGCAAGCCCAAGCTTACACACCTACCTAGCCCTCGCATGCGGGACACATGAGGAGGAGCAATGAGCAACTGCCGCTCTCTCTAGGGTGAGGGTGGAAAAGCTAATAAAATGGAGGGGAATTCAAACCTTAGAGAACGAAAAGCACGAAACCTCCAAATTCATTCCAAGAAAAACAAACCAGCTACAAAAGGCGAGCAAAAGTAAATTCGTGTCTGGCACCTAAACTAGTCTTCTTCTTCTCACTAGCACGGAGCTAAGTGCTGCCACTGAGACGTGGGTAGGAGCCCCCGTGGGGCCCAAGGGCGGCACTCAGGAGACTCTGGGTCGTGTGCAGCCCCAACTCATTGTTACGTGAGAGTTTCACAAGCGGAGACCTTCACAGGCAAAGGGCCTTGCTTCATGGGTAGAACTTTTGGAGGTGCTGGATGTTCCAGGCATTCTGGATGGGGATCCCGTCCGACGTCTCTAGGCGCGCGGCGCTAGGCCTGGAGACACGGGAGATCCTAAAGGGGCCGTCCCACATGGGTGAGAGCTTATGCATCCCTTCCCTGGAGAGCACCCGCCTCGGGACGAGATCGCCCACCTCGAGCGTCCTCGAGCGGATGCTGCGGTAGTGGTACCGCCGTAGTCCCTACTGGTACCTTTCTGTTCGGAGTGAGGCTTGGTGACGACGCTCCTCCCCAAGCACAAGGTCCATACCCCGCGAGGTGTCCTGGCATGCCTCATCAAACACCAAGACCCGCGCGGAGCGATGCCTGACATCGTGGGAGAGAACCGCTTTAGCTCCGTAGACGAGGAAGAATGGAGTCTCGCCCGTCATCTTGGTCGTGGTGGTGCGGATGGTCCACATCACGGACTGGAGCTCATTAAGCCAGCCGCTGCCGCAAGCCTCGAGCTTCTTCTTGAAGGTCCTTGCCTTGAGGACTCTCAGCACCTCTGCGTTGGCGCGCTCGGCCTGGCCATTGCTCCATGGGTGTGCCACCGAAGCGTAGCATATATACGTTCCAAGGTTAGCACAATATGTTTTGATGAGATTGCTGGTGAACTGCGAGCCATTGTCGGTGATGATGCGATTCAGAACCCTGAAGCGGCTCACGAGGCCCTTGATGAACTTGACTGTTGAGCCGGCCAGGATGGCCCGGACGACCTCTACCTCCGCCCACTTGGTGAATTCGTCGTTGGCGATATAGAGATATTGGTAGCCCCCAGGCGCTCCGGGGCAAAGGGCCCAGGATATCCAGCCCCCAGACCACAAACGGACAGGATAGAGGGATGGTCTGGAGGCCCTGTGCGGGCTGGTGTATCTGCTTTGCATGTAATTGATAGGCTTCGCAGGACCTTATCAGTTCGGTGGTGTCATTAAGTGTTGTGGGCTAGTAGAATCCGCTGCGCAACGCCTTGCCAACGAGGGTGCATGAGGAGGAGTGATGCCCATAGTCCCCGCCATGTATGTTGGCCAATAGCTCGTAACCCTGCTCCTTGGAGATGCACCTTAGAGAGACATCATTTGGTCGTCTCTGGCAGAGCTCACCATCCTGAATGCAGTACGCGGTGGTCTTTCGGACTAGATGATCTGCGTCTTCTTCTTTCTCCGGCAGGGTTCCTTGGAGCAGGTACGCCTTGAACTCCTAAGTCCAGCACCCCTCCTGAGGTTCCAGTGCGAGGAGTAGGCGGGCCCCTGAGGTCAAGCCGCAAGACGGGGAGCCTGAGGTGGGTGATGGGGGAAGATCCTCCTGAGGCGATGCTAGCCCAACAGCGGGAGGGGCTGCCGATGGACTAAAAAGCCATTCTTCAAAGACGCTAGTCTCTTGAGGCAAGCGTCGAGACGCCCTCTTGGCGAAGTCGTCCGCCTGCTTGTTCGTGCCACGCGGTACGTGCTGCAATTCCAATCCCAAGAATCGTTTCTCGATTTTACGTACCTGCTCGAGGTATGCCTCCATGTGCTCGTCCTGTGGTGTGTATGCCTTGTTGGAGAAGTTGACGAGAAGCTGGGAGTCGCCCTTCATGGTAACACGCCACACACCCAGCGCCACCGCGGCCTTGAGGCCAGCGATCAGGCCCTCGTACTCTGCAATGTTGTTGGAGACCTTTTTACCATTCTGGAAGCAAAGTTGCACGGCGTAGAAGAGCTTCTCCTTGGTGGGCAAAATGAGCACTCCTCCAGCCCCCGCGCCCTGACGCGTGAAGGCACTATTGAAGTACATGACCCAGCCATCCGATGCTTCATCTCTAGGGGCGAGAGGGCAATCCTCGCCCACTTCTTGGTCGGGGGCTTCCATCCATTCTGCCACGAAATCAGCGAGGGCCGCTCCTTTGATAATCTGGGTCATGCTGAACTCCAACTCGAACACTTGTAGCTATATGTTCCATTCGGCGACTCTTCCCCCTGCATTAGGGCTCCAGAGTACCCTTTCCAAAGGGTAAGCTGAGACGACCTTGATTGGGTGACCTTGGAAGTAGTGGCGTAGCTTCCGAGAGGCGACAAGGAGCGCTACCAGGAGCTTCTGCGGCATGGGGTAGCATGCTCATGCGTCACGCAACACTGTGCTGACAAAGTACACCGGGTGCTCGACATGGGCGGGTGCGCTGGCGGAGTCCTGCAGTTCCTGAGGCAGAGGGTCCTCGGGAACCTTGTTGTCCACCAAGGTGGCCAAGGCCTCAGGAGTACCACCCTTGGGAGCCTCACTATCTTGAAGGTCGGCCAGGGCCCCAGGAGTGCCACTGATTGGTGCGGGGGCCTTGGCCTCAGGGGCACCGACTTAAACTCGTGGTGCCCCGGTCGGGTGCGAGGTGCTTCGTTTCTGTGGGCCCTTGGTCGGGCGCTCCTCCCGGACCGCCACCAATGCGGCATGGCTGCTAGATAGATCACCAAGGGTTCATGGAGGCATGGTGCTACCATCACCGGAGGGCTGGTGAGGTATCTCTTGAGGTCTTTGAAAGCTGCGTCAGCCTCTAGAGTCCACTCGAACGAGCCTTTCCTTTTCATCAGCTTGAAGAAAGGGAGGGCATGTTCCCCTAGCTTGGAGATGAAACGCCCGAGCAACGTCAGGCAACCTGGAAACGCCCAAACTTCTGCGTCTCCTTGAGGGTCTTCGATGGACTCATTATTTCTCTGGCCTTGACCTTCTCAAGGTTAGCTTCGATCCCTTTGTGCGACACCAGGAAACCCAGCAGCTTGCCTGATGGGACGCCGAACACACATTTTTTTGGGTTGAGCCGCAGCTCCACTTTGCGCAGGCTGGCAAAGGTCTCCTCCAAGTCGTCAATGAGAGTTCTTGCCTCTCGATATTTCACCACTATGTCATCGATGTAAGCTTCTGCGTTCCACCCGAGTTGCTCCCCTAGGGTGATGTGCATCAACCGCTGGAAAGTTGCTCCTACATTGCGTAGCCCAAAAGGCATACAAGTTTAGCAGTATACCCCGCACGGGGTCAGGAAGGCCATCTTCTCAACATCTTGTACCACCATCTTGATTTGATGATAGCCTTAGAAGGCATCCAGGAAACATAGCAGATCGCACTCGGCGATGGAGTCGACGATCCGGTCGATGCGCGAGAGAGGAAAAGGGTCCTCACGGCAGTCCTTGTTGATGTTGGTGAAGTCGATGCACACATGCTCTTTCCTTCCTTTCTTGGGGACAATGACCGGGTTCGCGAGCCATTCTGGGTGCCACACTTCTCGAATGACGCTCACCTCCAGTAATTTGCGGGTCTCCTGGGTGATGAACGACTGCTTCTCCGGAGCTTCCTGTCGTTCCTTTTGCTTTACAGGGCGCGCGTTCGGGCACATCATCAAGTGATGCTCGATTACCTCTCGCGGAACACCAACCAGATCCGCCGCTTCCCACGCGAAAACCTCCTTGTTCGCATGCAAGAAACGGACCAGGGACTCTTCTTGGTCTGGGGGGAGGCCGACGCTTTTGGTGAAGGTGGAGCCTGACCTACCGTCTTCGTCCATTGGCACCTGCTTCATTTCCACCCGATCTTGAGAGAACAACTGCTTCTTCTTGGTTGGTGCAGCCCCCGAGGCCTCCGGAGCTCCTTCCTTGCCTGGTTGCATGGCTGTCGCAGATCTGATAGTTAGCTTGAGGGCCCAGAGCGTGTCCTTGGTATCGCCCGCCACGTTGAGGATGTCGTTGCTCCACGGCATCTTCATGAGGTTATAGGCAGGGTCGGTCACCACCATGAACTTAGCCAGTGCCGGGTAGCCGACGATGGCGTTGTCCAGCAAGTTGATGTGGGTGATGTCAAAGTTGATGAGCTTGGTGTGGTAGTTGTAGCGCGTACCGAAGGTGACTGGGAGCAGATCTACCCCAGTGGGCAGGTGGAGCCATCGATGACCCCCGAGAAAGGCTTGGTGGGGAGGAGACGACCGTAGGGCACATGGAGGATGCCAATGGCCTCAATGGAGAGGATGTTCAGGCCGGCGCCACCGTCGATGAGGGTGTTGGTGATGTCCGCATTGCATATGGTGGGGGTGCAAAGCATAGGGAGTGCTCCCACGCACGCCATGGACGCAGGGTGGTCATTTGTGTCGAAGGTGAGGTGAGACTCGGGGGCCACCCAGCCCGGGGGCGACTGCATGCCCCCCGCCTGTCGGATGAATTGCTTGATGCGGCGCCCTGATGCCGGCGCCCACGAACCACCGAGGAGTGCCATGACCGCATTGGGCACGAGCGCCGCGAAGCGTGTGATGAACAAGTCGTGCAACTCATCCCAGGAGGCCATCGAAGAATCCGGCAAGCTGAGAAACCAGGCGCGCGGCTCCCACACGAGGGCCATGGGTAGCCAGTTCTCCATTACCTTGTCGTCGCCGCCATATGCCCAGACGGACTCTGTATATGCCTGGAGGAACCCCACAGGGTCGGTTGCGCCATTGTACCACGGTGGCAATGTCGTCTTGAACCTTGGCAGCCATCGCACTTGCCGCAGAGTGGGGGAGAGGGCCCGGGGGCCCGCGCCACCTCCGAGCGCAGCCCGCAGCCCAGCGGATGGTGCGACGCCTACCATGGACAAAGGAAGTGAGGATAGAGTGTGATGATGGCGAAGGCGGTTCCTTGATATGCACCCCAACCCGGTACGCCAAATGTCGGATTCTGGGCTCCGTAAAACCCTTGTTAGATTCGAACACTAGGGTGAATGCGAAGAACTCAAATTCTACTATCTGCCTACTCGCCGTCTCCATGATCTAGCTCAATGAACAGGAAGGGAATGGGACAAAGCAGTTATCCAGGTTCGGGCCACCTCGCGGTATAACACCCTACTCATGCTTTGTGCTGGATTGGCTCGAGGTGGGATGAGGAAGAACTAGTAAAATGGTGGAACAACCTCAGGAGGTGTGTTCTTGAGTGTGAGGGTGCTGGTTGATCTGGTTGATGTGGATCCCCCTCCTATGGTGGTGGCTAAGCTATATTTAGTGGCCTTAGTCCTTGAGGGAGTCCTGTATTCAGGGGTCCTCAATCATCCGAGTCGTTGAAGCTGGGTCGCATTGATGGGCCGCATGAAGAAGAAGCAAAAGGCCCTCCCCCGTATTCGGTCAGGACTCCTATGTAAGTAGAAAGGCAGGTGTAGAGCCCGGATGTATCAATTTATTCATCCCCAAGTCACCCTTGTAACCCTAGGTCCCCTCCGGTGTGTATATAAGCCGAGTGGTTTAGCCCGTAGGGGAGTCATCTTACAATATTCTCATAGGCTAGACCTAGGATTTAGCCATTACGATCTCCAGGTAGATCAACTCTTGTACACATATTCATCCATACTAATATAGTAGGAAGTAGGGGTTTACCTCGATCTAGAGGGCCTGAACCTGGGTAAACATCGTGTCCCCAGCCTCCTGTTACCATCGATCCTCAAGATGCACAGCTGGGGCCCCCCTACCCGAGATCTGCCAGTTTTGACACCCACAATGGTGCTTTCATTAAGAGCTCCGTTGTGCGCTCGCAGTGAGCGATCGATGGTGCGTCTCGTCATCAACGACGGGATCACCCTCGAAAATAACCTCGCTATCGGCCAAGTCCTCCAGCTCGGCGGGTTCACCGTATGCACCCTGCATGGCCTCTGGGCCGACCGCACTCCTTGCGGCCGTCGAGCATCACCTTTATGCCGACTCCGGCCACTCCGATGATGCGATTTCGACAGAAATCTCGCCCATAAATGAGCTGTTGGATCGCATCGCCGCTCTGGGGCTTTCATCGCCAGGATATCAAATCGAACTTAAATCCGGCAATGACGAGATCGGCCCTTCTCCGATCACTCATCTGGTAGTAGCAGTGGAGGACGGAGCCGTAGAGACTTCTCCTCTACAGACGAAGACTGCAACAGTTCGGATCTCTCAACCCATCGAGCCGAACAGCTTCCACTCAGGAGGTGCATTATGTTCTTTGAGTTTTGGGACCGACGCCGGACCCGAAGGGCAATTAGATCCCATCGAAGCCGGACTGTCACCATCAGGGATTGTTAAAACCCCGAATACCACCCTGGGTCGGGATTCAAAATTTCCAACACCCACCTACCCTAGGAAAAACTTTTCAAGTAAATCCGGAATCCTGGACATAGATGACCTCGCGAACATTCAACAGTAGCCCGAGGAAATGGTCAACCACTTCTGGGCCAGATTCCTACTTGTTAAAAACAAGGTCAGGGACCGCTGCGACGACAAAGAGGTTTCTCTATTTCACCGCAATTGCACGGACGAGGGAGTCTTGAACGCCCTCAACCGACGTCGTGTTCTGAGTTTCACAGAGTTATGGCAGTTAGTACGAAAATACTGCGCAATGGAAAATACTTGGAAAGCCCATAATACACCTCTAGAACAGTCCATATCCGGACAGTATATCACCAAAGCTAAGCGGACTTACCCTAGTTGGTCATCCGATAGCATTCCTATTGGCAAGAAGAACAACCCTCTTTTTAGGCACAGGTCCGTACTGGACGAACTACTTGATACACCTTGCCAAATACACGCAACCCCGGACAATGTCCCAAACCATCGCCTTAGAGCATGTAGGGTAATCGGGCATGTAGCAAAGAGCGGTACGGCAATTCCCGCCACCACCGCACCAAGGGAGAAAGGCATCAATGCCTTCACTGTCTTCGAGACATTCCCCTCAAATAATCATTGCAAGAGATCAAATTGCAAACTTGTCGGGGTTTACCAAATTAGCTCTGCAAGCCCATGCAGCGACACGTCAATTAGTTTTTCTGCCGAAGACGCACCTCGAGTCCGGCCGATCCGAGCATTAGCAGCTCTTGTACTAGACCCAATAGTGGATGGCTTCCGCCTCACTAAAGTACTTATGGATAGAGGAAGCGGACTCAACCTCATATATGAGGAAATGCTTGCAAAAATGCAGGTCGAGAAATCCTGCATTGAGCACTCTAACACAACCTTTAGGGAAATTATACCAAGCCGCGAGGCCAAGTGTTCGGGAAGCATTAAGCTCGATGTAGTGTTCGGATCACCCGAAAACTACAGATCAGAGAAACTACTCTTCCACATTGTGCCCTTTCACAGCGGATACCACGCCTTTCTAGGACGAGACGCTTTCTCGCGCTTTCAAGCTATACCCCATTACGGGTACATGACGCTTAAAATGCCAGGGCCCAACGGGGTAATCACAATAATAAGTGATCCGAATAAAGCACTCCGCGTTGAAAACAAAACGGCATCCTTAGCCTTAGAGGCATTATCTGAAGCTCTCGCGGCTGAAGAGCTAACCACCCTATGATCAAAGGTGGATGCCAACGAAGTCATCCACACCAAAAGATCAAAGTCTACCTCCTTCAAGCCCGCTGAAGAAATCATCAAATTCCAAGTGCACCCAATGGACCCTAACAAAACGATATCCATCGGGGCACAGCTGGATCCGGCGGTAGACAACGCGTTACGCGCCTTTCTTCGGGAAAATTGGGACATATTCACCTCGCACCCTTCAGACATGCCAGGAATCCCATGTAGGCTGGCCGAACATAGCCTCCATATTATAAAAGGGTTCAAACTAGTCAAACAGTCACTGCGATGATTTTCCAAACCCAAAAGACAAGCAATGGGAGAAGAGTTAGCCAATCTATTGGAAACCGGATACATAAGAGAAATTAAACATCCGGATTGGCGCCAACCTAGTCATGGTACCGAAGAAGGATAAATCCTGGCGCCTTTGTGTCGTTTTCACAGACCTGAATACGGCTTGCCCAAAGGATCCCTTTCCTTTGCCTCGCATTAACCAAATTATTGATGCAACGGCTGGACACGACTCCCTGTGCTTCCTTGATGCTTATTCCGGATACCATCAGATAAAGATGATGGAATCCGATCAGGCCGCAACGGCATTTATCACCCCGTATGACCCCTTTTGTTTCAATACTATGCCCTTCGGACTCAAAAACACGGGCGCCACATATCAATGCATGATTCCAACATGCTTAGAAAAACAAATTGGCAAAATAGTGGAGGCATATGTTGACGACGTACTCGTAAAGACCAAACACGTCGAGACCTTGGTGGATGATCTCCGCCTTACGTTTGCCAACCTCTGAGAATATGACATAAGGCTCAATCTGGAAAAATGTGTCTTCGGCATTCCAGCCGGAAAGCTATTAGGGTTCATCGTATCCCACAGACGAATCGAAGCTAACCCAGCCAAAATTCGGGCCCTGTGAGAACTCAAAATACCATCCGATCTCAAGCAAGTGCAAAAACTAGCAGGCTACGTAGCGGCATTAAGCCGCTTCATCTCCAAGTTAGGAGAAAAAGCATTGCAACTTTATAGATTGCTATGGCGCACTGACAATTTCGAATAGACAAATGCGGCCACAGCCAGATTGGAAGAAATAAAAGCTCTACTAGCAAGCAACCCAATCCTAGCTGCCCCCGGTGTTGGCGAACCAATGTTGATGTACATATCAGCTACTCACCAGGTGGTGAGTGCCGTGCTCGTCGTCGAACGAGCCGAAGAGGGACATAAGTTCCCCGTTCAAAAGCCCGTATACTATGTATCCGAGGCTCTCACACCGTGTAAATCACGGTACCCCCACTATCAAAAAATTGCCTATGCAGTCTTCATGTCATCCCGGAAACTCCGGCACTACTTTCAAAAGTGTTCGATCACAGTGGCATCCGAGGTACCACTCAATGATATTATCAATAATAAATACGCCACGTGACGCATAGCCAAATGGGCCATTGAGCTCTTACCGTTTGAAATATCCTACAAGCCGCGCCCGACTATTAAATCCCAGGTGTTGGCCGACTTCGTCGCAGAATGGACCGAAGCGAACTCCCTAAAGAGTACGGCTCATACTCCCACTGGACAATGTACTTCAACGGTTCCAAAATGCTATCCGGACTGGGGGCCGCTGTAATACTAACATTACCAATAAGGGATACGGTTCGGTACGTTTTACAGATTATGTACATGGACTCGAACAATGCGGCCATGTATGAGGCCCTATTGCATGGTCTCCGACTAGCTGTATCCATGGGCATACAACGCCTCGAGGTACGCGGAGACTCAAACCTTGCCATCTCCCAAATCAACGGGGATTTTGATGCGAAGGATTCAAAAATGGCAGCTTATCGTAATGCCATATTAAAAATGTCGGCTCGATTTGAGGGGTTGGAATTCCATCACGTAGCCCGGGATAATAACCAGGCAGCTGACGTACTCGCACGCATGGGAGCTAAACGCGACCCCGTCCCACCGAACACATTTGTGGAACGGTTGTTTAAGTCATTAGTAACATGGCTGGATGCGAGCGGCGATACAAATACGGACCCAAACACACCCCCATCCGAACACAATCACGACGACATCGGAGATCCAAGCATGGAGATAACTCCTTCGGCTCACGAAATCATGGCTATCATAGCCCCCTGGACAGAGCCTTTCCTAGCTTACCTTAATAGGCAGGAACTCCTCGATGATCAAAATGAGCCCCGCCGCATAGTCCAACGCTCTAAAGCCTACAAAGTTCACGAAGGTGAACTATACAAGAAAAGCACAACTGGTATTCTCCAAAGGCGCATCTCCGAAGATGAGGGAAGGCGAATTATCACTGAAATACACGCCGGAATGGGCGGTCACCATGCTGCAGCAAGGGTGCTCGTAGGCAAAGCTTTTCGCGCTGGCTTTTACTAGCCTACTGCCCAAGAAGATGCCCAAACCTTAGTCCAACATCGCGTTGGCTGCCAGCTCTTTCCGAATCCAAGTCACGTGCCTCCCACCGCACGAAGAACAATCCCCATTACTTGGCCTTTTGCGGTCTGGGGGCTTGATGTGGTCGGACCCCTTAAAGGGGGAAGTCATAAAACAAAATACTTACTAGTGATGGTAGATAAGTTCACTAAGTGGATCAAGGCCAAGCCAGTGAAAACAGCTAAAGCACGGCCTGTGATAGATTTTATATCCAGCGTAGTACACCGTTATGGTGTGCCGCATAGTATTATCACAGATAATGGCTCCAATTTCATAGTTGACGAGGTAAAAAATTGGTGCGCAAAGTTGGGTATAACACTCGATTATGCTTTTGTATACCACCATCAAACAAATGGTTAGGTTGAAAGGGCCAATGGTCTGATTATGAGTGGCATTAAACCCTGACTAGTGTGCTCCCTACGGGAGTCTGATAAACACTGGCTCGAAGAGCTTGACTCTGTACTCTGGGGGCTGCGAACCACTCCCAATCCTACGACCGGATATACACCCTTTTTCGCAGAGGTTGTTCTGCCCTGCGACATTATTCAGGACTCACCTAGAGTGCACATGTATGAGGAAAGGGCGGCCGAGTTAGATCGGCAGGACGACCTAGATGGACTTGAAGAGGAGCGTGATACAGCTCTAGCACGTTCCGCATTTTACCAACAACAGGCTAGGCGATACCAGAGCAGAGAAGTGGGGGCCAAGACATACAACATCGGCGAACTGGTTTTACGCCTCCCAAAGAAGAAAAAGGACAAGCTAAAACCAAAATGGGAGGGCCCCTTCATTATTGACGAAGTAATCACCAGTGGAGCTTATCACCTTCGCAATGCACATGACAACCGCCTTGAGCCGAACCCTTGGAACGCTGCCAGGCTCCGACGATTTTATGGATAGTTCAGTAGAAATTTCTTCCTCTTTATAAGTTAGGTCTTGTCTTTTGCTTTCTTGTTTCTCTCCATTTTTCTCTTTACATTAACCTAGCAAGTACTCGGCTCACCCGAACTGACACATGATGAGTGTGTCCTCACATATACATGGGGCTTCTTTAACGAAGATCATCATCAATAAAGCTTCTTGCTTAAAAATTTCGCCTGTTTTTACAGTTCATCCTTGCCGTTATATGCACCGATATGACTTAAGTTATGGCCAAGCTGGGTTGCCTGGCTCCTATGCTTACCCCTACGTTTCCGATTGTTCGGCTAGGGCGTAAAGGGAGCACCTCTACGATTGTTACAACCGGGTAATCTGGATATGTACCTCAGACTGGGTGAAGCCGAAAGCTAGCGCTCTTAAGGGAATAATTGGTCGGCGGATACATGACATATCGCATTCTAAAGTGTATCTTAACTATCACAGGAGATGTCTTCCTACTATCCTTCTCATAGGATCAATAAGCCTAGGCCCGCATCTCCATGCACGCCGACCTAGGGAAATGAACCCCTAACGGAACTATTCTCTCTAGAAGATGTTTCTTACGTTAAATAGTAATATAACATAACTCCCCGAACTTAGTTCGTCGGTTCAAGCAATTATGACCAGAATGCCTGGTTTCCGAACATATCACGTGCTTTACCACAGATATAGTATTCGAAAACACTCCAACCTTTGGGTTTATGGAGGTTGAAGCAGATGGTCGGCCATGACAAACTTTATATAAATTCTGCCGGAGATAAGTTTGATGGTAAAAGTACATTAATACATAGAATCTAACGACTATTCATTTTCTATTCCCTCTATCAGGTTGTCGAGCTAATAGTCCTGTTGGGAAAGCTTGGCAGATATTTCTACTTGGTTATAGACCAAACACGGAGGAATTTCCTGTCCAGCGGACCCTCGAGGTCCCACACGGGCCATGTGATTTGGATCAAGATGAGTGTAGCACGTCTTCACCATAGCCCATGCTTATCAAGCTCCCATACGGCATGTTGACACTTTCCATAGTTCGAAGCGGCACCTAGCCCATTTGAACAAGTCTCCCAAATCCTCCATAGATTCTGGAGGGGAGTCGCCAGGCCATAGAGCTCTGGCCATACTCTTCATGGCCTTCTTAGCCCGTTCATGGACCCTGGAAAGCTCTTGCAGCATATCTCCCTCAAAACCGGATACTCCGCCTTCCGGCTGACCAGTCAATAAACCTGCAGGCAAAGTTTTTAGAAACTTTCAAACTAAGAACTATAAGGAGATCAAGGTATATGTTACATACTGAACATGCCGCTTTTTAGCCTCCGGTTCTCTTCCAAGGCGCTGGAGAGTTGGGCTTTTATGCCCTTTAGATCTTGTTCGAGCCTAATATTTTCATCTCGCGCTTGGTTCCTGTTTTCTATAGCTTGCGTTAGTGCACACTTGCCAGCAGAACTAAGGCAGCTCTTAACTCCCTTTCTAGTTGGTCGGTCGATCCTGGTGCTGTATTACACATTAGTGTATATATCATAGTAATCAGCAGAACTACTATAGCTTCCGGACACAATTATTCTTACCAGTAGTATCCTTTCCGGATTCCTTCAAATTTTTCAATTCGGTCAGCTGGGTCCGGCACTCTTCGAGTTCCTTGGATAAAGAGTTATTCTTCTCTCGACTGACCTATAAAAATACAATGATTCTCAAATCAGTTGTACTATCTGCTTTAAGTCTCGGGGGCTGCTGGGGAACATTTAAATTAAAAACTTACTCTCATATCTTTTGAAAGCTGATGAGTGGCTCCGGCGACTTCGTCTTGAGCGGTTTGGATATAGGCATCTGCAGAATTGAGGGCGTTAAACGCCTCCTCAGAAAAAGTAGGGTCTCGCATGGCCTCTTTCCACTGCCGATGAATCATCGCGACCTCCACTTCAGAATTGGTAGCTGATACTTCTTCTGAATCCTCCTGGAGAAGACAATTCGGCACCAAATTAGCATTCACCCTTGACAGGCTCGATGTCGGATTGGCTGGAGCTTGGCCTGCGTCGCCTCCGGGGATAGTCTGGCTTAAGTTCCTCCTAAAAGGAAGAAATAATGCGGAAACTTATAATAACAATTTCACCACCCAGCGTATGGTAAAACAAACATACCTCTTCGAAGGTCCGCTGGTGTTCGTGGTCCTTTTATGCTTCAAAGCCTCACCCGATGCGGGCACCGCCCTCTGGGTTGGCAGTCTACGCGCAGTTCTGCGTGAGGAGCACCATCCATGTTTAAGTATTATAGAATACGGTGGGTAAATGCACGCTGGGAATCTTCTCGTTTGTGAAATATCCCCTAAACTACTTGAACGGGAAGAAGCAATGAGGCCTGGGTAATCGGCTACTATAGCCACCAAGGTGCCCTCGCGACAAGCCTGATAGAAGACTCCCTCTTCTAACTCTTCGCCAATATCCGCATCATCTTCATATCCGGGCCCATCTTTTGGAACGGGTTCTCTGGCTGCGGGGCGGGATTATTAATCCCCTTGACCACCTTCCTCCACTCCTGGTGGGAGAAATCGAATATAGTTCGGTCAATACATCATAACAGAGAAAAATAGAGTGGTCAAAGAGAAGGACACACCCTGTCGCGAAGATTGTACATAGAAAGGCCTTCCCGGCACGTTAAGCGGATGAAGTCCTGCTTCTCTCATTTGTAGAGGCCTTCCAGGACAGCGCCTAGAATGGCAGGGTCATCTATATCCAGGCGTAGGCGGCGTGAGGCATCATTCTGACCATTATAATGATACATATGAAGTCCTCTAGCTTGGAGCGGCTGCACATGCCGCTTCAGTGAAATGGCCATCACTTCGATTAGAGTTAATCCCGAACTGGCAAGCAATTTAATCTTGCCGGCCAACCGGCTAACCTCCGCTTTCTCTTCTTCCGAAGGACCACGGGGACGCCAGTTGAAAAGCTTCCTTGGAGGAGCACTGGAATATGGGGGGAGTCCGCGCCGAACTGGATCCGGCAATGCGACATCCTCAATGTAAAACCATTCCGAGGGCTAATCTTCAGATGCCTTCTTAGGAGTACCGGAAAGATAGCCTGTATCGGCTATGCGCCATACTTCGGCGCTCCCAACTTCAAATATGGATCCCTCTTCTAATCGAGGTACCAAGCAGAAATACCTTCTCCACAGCTCAAAGTGGGGCTTGCAGCCCAAGAAAAGTTCGTACAGAACGACAAAACCCGCAATATGCAGGATTGAACCTGGAGTAAGATTATGCAGATGGAGGCCATAGAACTCCATGAGTCCCCTAAGAAAGGGATGGACAGGGAACCCCATGCCTATTAAAAGGTGAGGGACGAGACATACCCGCTCTCCATCAGAGGGGTTGGGAAAGCTCTCTGCCAGGGCTTGGATGTCGACAGACGTTAGTCTGGCCTAGACGGGGACTAGATCCTCTAGAGGGAGATACTCGTGCGCTTGCAGTGTCCGCAGATGCGCGTGGCACACAGATCATCTTTTCCAATCTCCTGCACGAGGGCCATGAGGGCGCGAGGAGGAGCTCGTGGCACTAGCCATGTTTGAATATTTTTCGCAGGCACTAGGGTTTCTTCCACGTGGAATGAGATGGAAAGGCAGTCGGATCTATTTTCTTATATAGACGCTTCTTTCGAATAGGCAAGGGGGTATTTGCAAAAGACGCCCAGACGATTCACATTCATTAGACACATGCAAGACGAGAGAACTGCGGAGAGGAATCGGCAGATTATAATATTTGAAGAAGCTGAACTATCATCCAGGAGGACTCACCTTGCAAGACCGAAGACATGAAGCCGCATACAATTTCGTCCTTGAAGGCAAGTCCGGGGGCTACTGAGGGAGTCCTGTATTCAGGGGTCCTCAGTCATCCGGGTCATTGAAGTTGGGCCGCATTGATGGGCCGCATGAAGAAGAAGCAGAAGGCCCTCTCTCCTATTCAGTCAAGACTCCTATGTACGTAGAAAGGCAGGTGTAGAGTCCGGATGTATCAATTTATTGCTCCCCAAGTCACCCTTGTAACCCTAGGCCCCCTCCGGTGTGTATATAAGCCGAGGGGTTTAGCCCGTAGGGGGGATCATCTTACAATATCCTCATAGGCTAGACCTAGTGTTTAGCCATTACGATCTCGAGGTAGATCAACTCTTGTACACATATTCATCCATACTAATATAGCAAGAAGTAGGGTTTTACCTCGATCGAGAGGGCCTGAACCTGGGTAAACATCGTGTCCCCGGCCTCCTGTTACCATCGTTCCTCTAGACGCATATCTTGGGCCCCCCTACTCGAGATCTGCCGGTTTTGACACTGACAGTCCTCTACCCCCAAAATGTAGGCCAGAAGGGATCCCACAATGGCCAAATTTAAAGGGAAACAACTAGTAGATCTTATCCTGACGAAAGGTGGTCTTCGCCGGAAAGCTTCTGGTCCTGACACCACCATGGGCTCGGTGATGACCTCCGTCCTGCCGTCCTGGTGATCCTGACCTTGTTGAATGGAAATGGAAAACTTTGGTTGATTCCTCGGGACTCCGTGCCTGTGCTTGCCTCTTTAGCACCAAAGTGGAAACCTGCTGTCCTGCGCCCGCTGGCACCCTCCTGGCTTTGGTCGTCATGGCTTTCGTCATATGAACCTCATGAGGTGGGGGCTTGCATAGAGATGTCTGCTCCTCAGGAGCCAGGCTAGTGAGACTGCTCCTTCCAGAGGTCTTGATGTCATCCACCTCACGAGGCTTGGCCCCTCGCGAGGGTCTTGTCTTGTCGACGCTGAAGATGTGTCGTACCAAGCCGATGAAGGAGCCACATCATGGGCCGCAGACAGGCAAGTCTGGGTACCCTGGTTCCTAGAACACCCACCAAACCTTCTCTTGGGTCTGAGGAGCCCTGAATCCGACAAACACCACCACAAATCATGATAAAATAATACCACTTCATGATCACAAACCTCAAAAATATGCACTTGACATTTCACTACTTTCCAGTCACAGCCAGAGGATGCCAATGAGCAAGAGGACGCCAACGAACAAGTAGAACATGTTCTTCAAATGGTAGACAACAACGCCACAAAAGGCCAAGCCCCGAAATATTCACTCACCAAACAACACATAGCAGAGACGACAACATGGACAGCGACTGAAAAGGTAAAGTTAGATAAGCTGAAACTACGAAAATAAAAAATACCTCCATCAAAACTCAAATGCACTCCTACTTAACCACTTCTTCGTTTGGACAACTGCAAGACTAAAAGAGGGCAATGGTGATGAACACCAATATAAAGAGCAAGAGGATGCCCCCAAAACCTCCACTCAACGAAGAACGGGTGGAACAGTCGACAACAATAACAACGACTAAAGAGCCAAAGTAGCATAACATATTTCTATAAAATTATAGCTTAATCTCAATAAAACAATGCATCTTCACAATCATATATTTCAAAACACACACCATATGTTTCGCTATTTTCCTGCCACAACTGCTATAATTAAAATAAAGTAGAAAAGTAAATTATGTAATGCTTTTTTCCATGATAACGCAGAAACCGGAAAAAGCCGACCACAAATATACAATCAATGAAGCAAACAATCATAGTGTTCTGCAGAAACATGGGTATGGTATTTCAGAGAAAAAAATCAGACAGTATCCAAGAAAACCTTACACCCTCGTACGGCGGCGATTCTCCTGGCAAAGAGGTTGCTGCCAACCAAGATGAGACTGAAAAAGAAGATGGAAAAGACCACAAGCAAGACATGACGCTTAACAAGCAAAAACATGACGCCAAAAAAGCACCGACGACTCAAACGAGGATGCAATAGAAATTGGACGAAAGGTACTAATGAATCCATCTTTGAATGTACAATGCAAAAAGGACAACATCACATGCGGCCATAAGCAGAAGGAGAACAAGAAAAGAACAACACTGGACAATGCATATCTTCTAGCAGCGAAACATGCAATACAAAAGGCACTTCTTAATACTATCTTGCGACTTTGAAAGTGCAACTATCCCTGGGTGGTTTTGGTAATTACTAACAACATATAGCTCATTGAACTAATGCTATCTCAAGATAAATATTTTAGGAAAGTTCAATGATTGGCATGGCATTGATTAGGAATGTGGACCCCTCAAAATGCTATGGACACATATTGGCTCAAGCTCAAGACTCTACATTTTCTACTTTAGTGATCCAAGATCACTTTGAGTCCATAGGAAAGCCAATACTATTAAAAGGGGATGAGGTGTAACGATTAGATTTTATGTGGAGGCTATATATACCCCTCCACCCACTCCTCATTTGTGGAGAAAGCCATCAGAACAAGCCTGCACTTCCATTACTCATTTTCTGAGAGAGAACCACTTACTCATGTGTTGAGACCAAGATATTCCAATCCTATCATATTTATCTTGATCTCTAGCCTTCCCCAAGTCGCTTTCCACTCAAATCATCTTTTCACCGAATCCAATCCTATGAAAGAGAGTTGAGTGTTGGGGAGACTATCATTTGAAGCACAAGAGCAAGGAGTTCATCATCAACACACCGTCTATTACCTTTCGGAGAGTGGTGTATCCTAGATTGGTTAGGTGTCACTTGGGAGCCTCCATCAAGATTTTGGAGTTGAACCAAGGAGTTTGTACATGCAAGGAGATCGCCTACTTCGTGAAGATATACCCTAGTGAGGCAAGTCCTCGTGGGCGATGGCCATGGTGGGAAAGACAAGGTTGCTTCTTCGTGGACCCTTCCTGGATGTAGCCCTCTGGACTCGCGCAACCATTACCCTTCATGGGTTGAAGTCTCCATCAATGTAGATGTACGATAGCACCACCTAGCGGAACCACAGATAAAAAATCTCCGTGTCTGCATTGCGTTTACTCCCTCAAACTCCTCCATTTACCTTCATATGCAATTGCTTTACATTCCACTTCTATACTCTTAGAATTGCATGTGTAGGTTGATTGCTTGACTTGTGCATAATTGCTAAAATCTGCCAAGACTTAAAATTGGGAGAAGGCTAGATTTTTATTTGGTCAAGTAGTCTAATCACCCCCTCTAGACATATTTTTGATCCTACAAGTGGTATCAGATCTTTGGTCTCCATTTTCCTTGATTTCCATAGCTTTGGTGATCATAGCCTTGGTTTCACAACCTAGGAGAGTATGGCGTCTAGTGAGGGAAATTACCACCGTAGAGGTCCTTACTTTGATGGTACTAATTTTGCTAGTTGGAAGCATAAGATGAAAATGCATATTCTTGGACATAACCCCGTTGTTTAGGCTATTGTGTGTATTGGTTTGGAAGGTGAATTCTTCGATGGGAAGGAACCGAATCGTGAAGCATCCGCAGAAGAATTGAAGATGTTGCAATACAATGCTCAAGCTTGCGATATACTCTTCAATGAATTGTGCCCCGAAGAATTCAACAAAATCAGCCGTCTTGAGAATGCAAAGGAAATTTGGGATACTTTGATTGATATGCACGAAGGTACCGACTCCGTCAAGGAATCCAAGTTGGATGTGCTTCAAAGTCAACTTGACCAGTTGAAGATGAAGGATAGTGAAGGTGTCATTGAAATGTTGTCACACCGTGATTTTCATGCCACAACACTTAAGCTAATAATAATGCTAAAATGTGGTTTGACAAAAACTTTTGAGTGTTTTTGACCTTGCTTGATTGGTTTTCTGTTTGCTGTTTGTAAGTGCTCTAAAAATCATATAAATCATCCAACTCTTATACTTCATCTCCTTGATCCAAAACCTTTTCCCAATGATCATGTCATGTGTATAGAACAGTATAGTATTTTCTTACAAAAATAATTTGGCCAAATAGTATTTTCTAAAATTATTTTTCCAAAAACCCCTGAATTGAGGTTTGTACTGCAAGTACCTTATTTATGGCTTGAAAATCTTTCAAAAAGTATATTTGAATCCTATTACGTATAGGACTCCCATAAACCACAAAATTATAATTTTAAAAGTTATTTTTATATTTTATTTAAAGGCTTTTTCTTTAGGCGAGAAATGGTCTTTAATAGGTAAAAATTATTTAACTATTTCCAAAATAATTGTCAAAATTCAGGGAAACTCATAGGACATATATTGTCCATATATAAGAGTTTCAACACATGGTCATGTTCAAAATATTGGGCAAATCCCTCAGAAACCCTTTCTAGATATTTCAAGCTTTTGAAATATTTACAAAGGAAATGTTCTCTAAAAATTTCAGGGAAATTCTATCATGTCAAGAAGGGCATATTTGATGATCTTACAAAGCCTCGTGCCTTGAAGATCAACAAAACCTCATCAAATCACATCAAAACCATTTTTGTCCATTTTGAAGTTTGAGCAACTTTACATTGCCAAACTTGTCCAAATGATCTCAAACTTGGTGCACATGCTTAAATGATGTAAGTATGAACCTATGCCAAACGGCAAAAGTTTTGGAGAAGGATAACTTGATCTAAGTGCCCCAAAACCCTTTCTGACCAGATCCAAATTTGAACAACTCTACATTACCAACTTTTTACTTGTGGCCTCAAATTTTGTGGACATGATCACAACCCCAAATGATGACACTACACCAAGTGGTGCATCAAGGAGGGATGATTTGCTTAACTTAATCTTGAAAAATCCATTTCTGTTGATTTCTAGGGTTTACAAAAGTTGCATTGACAACTTTGCCCAAATGAGCTCTAATTTGGTGAAAGGGCCTAAATATATGTGTCATTTCATCATGTGGAGTCTCATGCCAAATGAAGCCCATTTGCTTGCCCAAAACATCATCAAACACCTTCTGCTATTTTACCAAAACCCTTGATTTGACCCCTTCCACTATTTCCCCTTGCCTCCAGTACTTACCACATCACCCCCAAGACCCCTTCTACCTCCAGCAGCAATCGTGCACCACAGCTCAATGATTGAGGGGGGTAAAACCCCATTTTACATCTCTGGACAGCCACTTTCACCCTTCTCTCTCAGCACTCTCTCTTTCTAGAAGCCCTCCAGAGCATCCAAGGCCACTACCCCTCTGTTTACTCCTCATCTGACCCCCTAGCCGCTAGTGGCCACACCCTGAGCTCCAAAAAGATGCCATGGCATGCAATGGTCGCGCTCCGGAGCGCGCTACAGTGCTCTGGCGCACTGTAGCCACCCCCAATCCGCAGCGCCTGGCCACCTAGGGCCTTCCCCTTGTGTCCCCTAAGGCCGCCTCGACGTCCGTGTCACGCAACGCTGTCGGCCCCTTCCTCCTTCTCCCTCCTCCTGCCTCCTCTCGCATGCGCACCGGCCGCCCGAGCGCTCCAATGGACAACCTCACACGCGCGAGGCCTCTGAACCTTCCCCGCTCCCTCTATTCTCTCCCTGGTCGTAGACCAAGTCCACGAGCACCCCGGACATGACCTAGTGTGCCAATTCGGCCCCTGGCGTTGCCTAGGCCGCGGCCGTGGTCGCCGTCCACGGTGCTCCGTGGCCTCGCCATATAAGGCCACTCCGAGCCCTCCTTGTTCTCCGTTTGCTCTCTCCCCTCCCGTGCATCCCCTAGACCAACCTACCTCTCCCTCTCGTGCCCTCCGCCCACCTCCATGGCCGGAGCCATGTCGCCGGCCTCCTCCTAAATTCACGCTCTTTGACCTCTCCCCTCCCCTTTAGATTCCACCAGAGCATCACCAACCTCCCCAAGGACATCTCCCGAGCTCCATTTCTTCCTCTCCGCGACTGCAGCGTCGTGTCCCACCCTTACCATCGCCGCCATCCGCCGCGGGCGATGCGCTGCTCGCGTCCGACCACCCCAGCGATCATGGCGCACCTCGACGGATGCGGCATGCTCTCCTGAGCACGCCGGTGTGCTGGGAGTCGACGGAGGTGGCCGGTGCCGCCGGGGAGAGCGTCGTCGCCGCTCGGCCTCGCCTCCTCTGTTTCCCCATCGCGCCGTGCGGGAGGTTGAAGGCGACCTACCGCTGGGGCCCGCGCGTCAGCGACCCGGTGGGCGGATCCGCCCGTTTAAGTGGAGACGGCTTCCGTCGTTACTTCCTCTCCCGCGCGATGGCGTATTTCATGAAGCTGCCTCCGACGTGGCCCCTGCGCGCGTGCGGCCGAGCCGCTGGGCCAGCCCAGTGGCGTCCTGCTGCTAAACCTCGCCATGTGTGCCTTTTAAGGGTAGAGCCCTTGTCTGTTTCTTTCTTTTTCTTTTTTCGGAAATTTGTAAAATCTCCCAAATATTCATATTAACTCCAAATTGAATGAGTCAAATTTCTGGTGACTCCATAAATCATTCTCCACCTGTTGGTGCAGCATGCACATTATTTTAGAACACATCTCTTCACACAAATCCAATAAAACCCCATTTTCCATTTCTGTGATGAACATTAGAAAATCACAGAGAGATCAAATTTGATCCAAATGCCATGATTCAAATTCCTAGATGCTTCTAAGTTCATAACTTAGTTTATGAACATTTTTCCTAATACTCTCTATACCACATAATATATTGAGCCATTTCTTCATATTTGTCAACTTTGCAAATTCATAGGAAATTCATTTGAACTCCAAATCTAGTGAAACCAACTCCTAGATGCTTTTAAATCATGATTTGTTAAATGGGGGGCCTTTGCTCATTTTTCAAAAATATATTTCTGTACACTTCTTGCAAATCCATAAACCCCTTGATTCCAACATATTGAAATGTTTAGAGATATCCATTGATCTTATCCCAATGAAACCACCTTGGTCATTTTTCATATGACTAGAGGTATCCTAGAAAAGTCCAACTCCTATTTTTAGAGCACTTTTATTTTGCCTTGTGTGTTGCTTATTATGATTATTTCCGTCGTTAGTTGACGAAATAAACGGAGTACTTGGAGATGGACCAGAAGGTTTGAAGACTCTAAAGGACAAGGCAAGCAGCCCTTTGACCATGTTCGAGAAACCTTTTTATGCATGTCTCATAGCACCTTATTATCAATGCATCGGAATCATGTTGAGGTGGTGACCACTTTGGTTGGTACCTTCGTTACTTTACTATTGAAACTTCCATTAAGCATGACCGTACCTTCCTATGAGGGTTATGTGGGTGGGAGTAGATAGGTTGCTCTAGTAGTGGCTACACAAATGGGACGGGAATATGCATGGTAACGGAGGCATAGTGCTTTCATAAGACACTTTCAAAAAAACCATCGGGTGTCACTTATGCCCGAGGGAGATGATGAGTTGGGTAACCACTTGATGATGAAGTGGTGTACCGAGGCAAGTGTGTGTGTTGTTTTGAAAACGGATTGGTTTAAGTTGCGACCGTTATTCCAACCTTACATGCGCAACCACTCTACCCTTATATGGGAAAGGGCATTATTGATTACCCAGGCCGATACTAGCATGGTGCCCGCAATACCAGTGACGGGGGTGACATGAGGTCACTCTTGGGACGGAGTCGTGCTTGGATAGGCGGCCATGACTGTTTTCACAGGGCACCGAACAGACAGTTGGTACCCCGTGCCAGTGGTATGTGATGAATATGGGAGCAAGGCTCCACAAATCATAAGATGTGAAATTTTGGGCACGGGGGTTGCTACCAATCAAGTGGACACCATGTTAGTGTCGTCTAGGGAAAGATAGGGATCGGGTGCTTACCGCGGGTACTTGAAGTACCGCGAGTCGTGGATGACACGGAAGTTCCCCGGATCTTGTGGGTAAAGTGTGCAACCTCTGCAGAGCGTAAAACTATTTGAATAGCTGTGTCCACGGTCAAGGACAGTTGAGTAACAGCTCTTGGGCTACGTCCAATGTTTGTGAAACGTGGTGTGTGTGTGTGTGTGTCTGAGGAAAACAACACGGTTCGGTGATATTGGTGATGTGATTCTTGAGGAAGTCATGATGAGCTCGAGCATGAGTTGTTTATAACTCTTTCTCGATATTGATGTCTGTAACCTCCTGATACTTGTTGCAGACACATTCATATCCTTGATAAATGTTGATCATACTTGCATGAGAAAAACTAGCTTTCCGCAAAACTGCCAATTTAACAGTAGAGCCTTGCATAATTAATCTGCTATCACTCTTGGGTTGCTTGCGAGTACATTCAAAGTACTCATTGGCTTGCCACTGGTTATTTTATTGGCCAGGCATGAAAGAACAAGATTTGATGAAGATTTCTTGGTGACGATCATGCGAGCTAGGACGCTTCCCAGTCAGAATGCCTGTAGGGTTAAGGCAGATGGCATGGGTCCAAGTTGTTATTGAAGATTTCCGCTGCAATGATATATTCAAGACTTGACCACAATGGTCACAAATTGTGTAATACGGTATGTATGGATGTAAGACTCTTGTTATTCAGCTTCTGTGTGTTCAGTGAGCATTGATCTCTGAGATCACTGTACACATGCATTTGGTGATCACGACTTATGAGTCGGGGTCCCCACAAATGTACTCTAGGCTTGCTATCATCACAAATGAGATTGCAGGCTTAGGAAGTGAGGAGATGACCGACAGATTCATCATCGGGAAGAAACTAACGGCCTTGGATGGAAAATATGATACCGTGTGCACATTGATCCAAATGATGCCCAATTACAAAGATCTCAAGCCTTCGGAAGTCATTGGAAAAATTGTTGCTCATGAGATGTCACTCAAGGATAAAGATGAGCTTCACAACATGTCTAGTGGTGCTTACAAATCCACATGTGATGCTCCTACATCATCAAGTGAGAAACAAGTCTTCAATGAAGAATTGAGCTTAATGGTGAAGAACTTTAACAAGTTCTACAAGAATAGAAGCAAGGAGAGAAGTTCCAAGTCAATGTCCTACAAAGAAAAAAGATCTTCTAGTCGTGACCGGAATTGCTACAATTGTGGAACACCCAGACACTACTCAAATGAGTGTACGGCTCCCCACAAAAGAAGAGAAGACTCACCTAAAAGGAGAAGTAGAAGAGAAGAATCACCACGGAGAGAGAGGAGTAGAGATGATCGTTATGAATGAAGACCCTCTCATAGAAGCAAGGATTCGGAAAGGAAGGACAAATCATCAATGAGCTATACAAGACGAAGACATCAAGCTCATGTTGGTGAATGGGTATCCGGTTCCGACTCCGATGACCACTCCGAGAGAAGCTACTACTCCGACTCCGAAGATACCCAAGATGAAGGTGTTGCCGAAATTGCTCTTGTGTCATCCAACTCCTACGCCATATTTGACTCACCAAATGAAGGAATTGGAAGATGCTTCATGGCTAAAGGCCCTAAGGTATCACACCCTGAGTATCTTGATTTCAATAGTGATGAAGATGACTTGCTAGGAGATGATGATTTACCTGATGGTAGCAATAGTGATGAAACCGATGATGAAAACTATGATGAAATTGCTATTAATCATGCTAATCAAGATAAAACGATTGACGATGATAAGAAGGAGATTGAGCGTCTAACTAAAGAACTTAACACTCTCAAGTTAGCTCATGAAACTACCTTGGAAGATTATCGAGAACTTTTAAAGACTCATCGTAAGTAACGCTTTGATAAGCTCAACCTTGAGCAAGATCATGAGTTCTTAAAAGCAATCAATGATGATCTTCGTAAGAAAAGTTTTTCTTACATTGCCAAGCGTTTACTCTTGTCTACTTACATGCCACAAGTAAAATCTAGCAACAAGAACAAGAAAGATTCTTCCTCTAGTAGTAACAACAATCATGCTAAATCCAATATTGTTGCTTCTAGTAGTTCTCTTGATTCCACTAATGATTTTGTTAGCCAAGTTACACTTGAGCAAGAAAATAGCCTATTGAAGGGAATTATAGAGAAAGGTGTTTACAAGAGCCTTGCCATAAGTAAGATATTTGAGGAGATTGTACGCAAGCAAGGAAGACACCGGAAGAATCAAGGTGTTGGTTTTGAACGAAAGTTCAATGCCAATGGAGTTGAGTGGGAAGAAGATCAATACACTACACAAAAAAAGACACATCAGTGACATTTTGGTCCGAACAAAACTTTTTTCTGTCATACTTATGACACTTCTATGAAAATAATTGTGACAAAACACGGTATCATCATATATGTGGTGGGGTCCTACTTCTAGGACAAAAAATCATGATAGAAAATGGGCTTTTCGTCCTGGGCGGGCCGGAGAAGCAGTTGCATGACATTCTTTGGGCCGTCCATGATGGAAAAAACCATGGTAGAAGCGAGGGCGAGGAAAATATCAGGGTGTTCCCTATTACGGTGGGTGGTCGGGGCCGAGCGATGTGCGTTTCTCTCGTACACTCACGCGTGTGGGTGCGAGGCATTGGGCTCTAACTGAACCCGAGTGAGGCGTTGGGCTCTAACTAAACCCGAGCGATTGCACTGCATGCTACGCGTTACTGAACCCGAGCGATCGATCGATGGCTGTTAACTGAACCCGATCGAGCGATTCCTTTGCTACTTCTGCTAACTGAAGCCGATCGATGCTTCCTCTGCATGAACAGCGAGCGTTGCTGGGGGGTTGGATGAACAGTTCCTGGTGGGGGTGGCTGAACAGGACCCCGTGGTGTTGCCTCTGCATGAACAGAACCTCGTTCGATCGAGCCGGTTGGGGTTGCATGAACAGGACCCCGTGGAGGGCTGCATGAACAGGACCACCCCGTGGAGGGCTGCATGAACAGTAGATAGTGGAGGGCTGGATGAACAGGAGCCCGTGGAGGGGGGTTGAACAGGAGCCCATGGAGAGGGTTGGTTGAACAGTAGCCGGTGGAGTAGCGCGCGGTGGAGGTTGAACAGTCGCAGGTGGAGGCTGGAGGAGGTCGACGATGGATGAACAGTAGCCCGTGGAGGCTGGAGGGATTCGACGGTGGTGATGAACAGTATCTCGTGGAGTCCCATTTTGCGGTACACCACACCCCTCCCGATGAACACGAACCCCGTTTCGACTGTCGCGCTCCAACACAAGTCCGTTTCCTCCATTTTGCGGTACGCCACACCCCTCCCGATGAACAGGACCCCCGTTTCCACCATAGCGCTCCAACACAAGTCTGTTTCCTCCGTTTTGTGGTACGCCACACCCCTCTCGATCAACAGGACCCCCGTTTCGACCGTAGGAGGTCTGTTTCCTCCGTTTTGCGGTACGCCAGACCCCTCCCGATGAACAGAATCCTGTTTCGACCGTGGCCGGTCGAACACAAGGCCGTTTCCTCCGTTCTTCAGTATGCTAGGCCTTGTTTCCATCGGTTGTTCCGTCCAAGCCCTCCCGATGAACACGACGACGCATTCCGTTCTGACCCAGCCGGTTGGCTCCCCATGAACACGACGACGACACTGTTTCTCCATTCCGACCCAGCCATGTACATGAGCCCTGGCCGTACATATGCGCGAGTAGGCATTCGAGACCCTGCCCGTATGTATGTATGTGGCCATATTTTCTTTCTTGCACACTGGCCGCTGTACGTACGTGTACATGCTACGTGCGCGCCTCTACTACGACACGTGCGCGCCTCTACATCAACCAGTATGTACGTACATATTTGCGACCAGAATGACAATGCTACGTACACTTCGACCAGGTGGGTCCTGACTGTCAAGCACTTCCTTGCGTGCGAAGATGTAGCTGGTGGGTCCCAGCAGTTAGGGGGGCGAATCATTTTTTTTGCCCGGACGCACTTCCTTGCGTGCAAAGATGTAGCTGGTGGGTCCCAGCAGTCAGGGGGAAACGTTTTCTTCGCGAAATACGGTGGCCCGTCCGGTGGGTCCCCACTGTCAGGTGGAGGAATAATTATTTTGCGCGTAATAAGGAGCCACTTCCTTGCTGCAGTCGTGGACCCAGCTGTCAGCCTCTCCACGTATAGTACTCTTCCGATGGAAGCCGTTCCTTGACCACGTTGACCACGCCACGCCGAGAGCACCAGGGCGGTGAACAACGACGAGGCCTAGGAAGGGGACGACACGGAGTCGGGGAAGACGCGGCAGTGGAAGCCCGCGCGGAGAAGAGTACGAGGGTTCACTGGTTCGGCTGCGGTGTGGGGCTGTCGTTGCCGCAGAATAAGAGGGGGTGTGGGTGAGTGGAGGGATGGCATGGCCAGCGGTGGGAGTAGTAGGGGGCGGTGAGGCCCCCGCGGCAGCACAGCCGGCCACGGGAGGCAGGAGCACGAGGCACGACTGGCGCTGGTTTGCTACCTGGTTTGGGCGGCTGGAGCAAGAAGACCAGAGGTTTAAGAATCACTACGGCCGTTGGATGGACATCGTACGGTCACTGGAGCTAGAATCGTGCATATTGACTAAGTTGACAAAGCCCTCAGTCCCCTTCAACTTAGTAGGCCCATAAGTCAGCTTGCCACTATATTGGGTCCCAGCTAACACGGGGAGTATTAAGTTTTTTTGTGTGTAATAAGGAGGCACTTCCTAGCGTGCGAAGATACAGCTGGTGGGTCTGAGCTATCAGCGGCGGTAATGTTTTTTTCGTGAAATATAGAGGCCCTTTCCATGGGTCCCAGATGTCAGGTGGAGGAATCATCTTTTGCGCGTAATAAGAAGGCATTTCCTTGCGTGCAGCCGTGGACACAGCTGTCAGCCTCTCCACGTACAGTCCACTTCAGATGCATGTCGGTCATTGACCACGTTGACCAGGCCGCGCCGAGAGCACTAGGGCGGTGGACGATGGCGAGGCCTAGGAAGAGAATGACATGGAGCCAGGGAAGACTCGTCAGTTGTTTCCCACGCGGAGTACGAGGGTTTACTTGTTCGTCTTCCTTCCCTGGAGAAAACAACAGGTGTGGGTGAGTAGAGGGATGGCTAGGCCAGAGATGGGAGTACGGTGGGGCGATGAGGCCTGCGCGGCAGCACAGCCGGCCGTGGGGAGGAGAGAGCAGGCAGTCCCGCCGGCGCTTGTTTGAGCGACTGGAGCAGGAAGAGCAGAGATTGAAGAAGCACGACGGCCGTTGGATGGATATCCAACAGTCACTGCTTGTGCGTCAACCTTTTTTTTAGGAAAGCCTCAAATCTGTGGAAAACATCATACAACCCATCTACCATTATTAATAATAATTTACAGCCCATTTGCTAATTCTTAAGGTTTTTTTGAGCCCATATTCGTTTTGTTAGCATTACAGCCCATATTGTGGCCACGGTTAAAAAATTATACAAAATTTTGCATATTTGGGTGCGGTCCGAACTGTTTTTAATCCCGAAATTTTGAGTCACATTCGAACTGATTTAAAAAAATGAATGTATATTAATATAAAATCCAGCAAATTGTACACGCATAAAAATCAATGAAAATTAAAATCTCGAAATGAAAAAAAAATTGAAACTAATTGTTGGTTTGATATGTTTTAAAAATGTACAGCCCATTTCTCATTACTGATAGGTCATTTTCTCGGCCAGCCCAATGAAGCTCTCTTCGTCTTGAAAGATTTGCAGCCCAACAGTCCTGATAAAGCAACTTACTTGGCAAATCACAAAAAAGCTGGGCTGTGGCCATGGACCCAGCTGCGGTCGTGGACCCAGCTATCAGCCTCTGCATGTACAGTACTCTTCCGATGGAAGTCGATCGTTGACCACATTGACCACGCCGCGCCGAGAGCACCAAGGCGGTGGACAACGGCGAGGGCTAGGAAGGGGACAACGCAGAGCCAGGGAAGACGCGGTAGTGGATGCCCACGCGGAGAGGAGTACGAGGGTTCACTGGTTCGGCTGCGGTGTGAGGTTGCCATCGCCGCAGAATAACAGGGGGTGTGTGTGACTCGAAGGATGGCCTAGCCAGCGATGGGAGTATTATGGGGGCGGTGAGGCCTCCGCGGCAGCACAGCCGGCCACGGGAGGCAGGAGCAGGCGGCACGACCGGCGCTACTTTGGGCGGCTAGAGAAAGAAGACCAGAGGTTGAAGAAGCACTATGGCCGTTGGATGGACATCGTACGGTCACTGGAGCTAGAATCGTTCATATTGACTAACTTGACAAAGCCCTCTGTCCCCGTCAACTTAGTAGGCCCACAAGTCAGCCACCCACTATGGTGGGTGCCTGCTAGCAGGGGTATTTTATTTTTTTGTGCCTCATAAGGAGGCACTTACTTGCGTGCGAAGATATAGTTGGCGGGTCCGACCGGTCAGCGGGGGGGACGTTTTTCGCGAAATACAGAAGCCCTTCCCATGGGTCCTAGCTGTCAGGTGGAGGATTTATAATTTTGCGCGTAATAAGGAGGCATTTCCTTGCGTGCGGCCATGGACCCGGCTGTCAGCCTCTCCACGTACAGTCCACTTCCGATGGATATCGTTCATTGACCACGTTGACCAGGCCGCGCCGAGAGCACCAGGGCGGTGGACGACAGCGACGCCTAGGAAGGGAATGACATGGAGCCAGGGAAGACTCGGCAGTTGTTTCCCACACGGAGGAGTACGAGGGTTTACTGGTTCGTCTGACATCCCTGGAGAAAACCACAGGTGTGGGTGAGTAGAGGGATGGCTAGGCCAGCGATGGGAGTACGGTGGGGCGGTGAGGCTTGCGGCAGCACAGCCGGCCGCGGGGAGGAGAGAGCAGGCAGTCCCGCCGGCGCTTGTTTGAGCGGCTGGAGCAGGAAGAGCAAAGATTGAAGAAGCACGACGACCGTTGGATGGACATCCAACAGTCACTGCTTGTGCGCCAACCTTTTTTTTAGGAAAGCCTCAAATCTATGGAAAACATCATACAGCCCATCTGCCATTATTTCTAATAATTTACAGCCCATTTTCTTATTCTTAAGGGTTTTTTTGGAGCCCATATTCTTTTTGTTAGCATTACAGCCCATATTGTGGCCAAGGTTAAAAAATTATACGAATTTTTGCATATTTCGGTGCGGTCCGAACTGTTTTAATCCCGAAATTTAGAGTCACATTCAAACCGATTTTAAACATAAATGTATATCAATATAAAATCCAACAAATTGTCCATGTATAAAAATTAATGCAATTTAAAATCTCGAAATTAAAAAAATAAATTTGAAACTAATTGCCGGTTTGATATGTTTAAAAAATGTACAGCCCATTTCTCATTACTGATATACAGTCCGTGCTACAGCAATCTCTTGAACCCCGTCATTTCTCTAACTCAGCCATCGCGTGGCGGGTGAGGTGGGGGTTTACCGATAGTCAGTTTCCTCAACTTCGGTCCCACTTGTAAGGCCAACTCCAATGCACGACCCCAAACGGACCTCCGTTTTGCCGTGCGCCGAACGAGCGGACGCATCCCGGCCTCATACATTTTTCTTTGCAAACACATATCATTTTTTCATCATTGATTTTTTGGTACATGGAAATACATCACCAAAATTTTGACTAGAAAAACAAGAACCACAAGAATACATTTTAGAAGATATCCAACTTCCATAACTGCTCCTGTAAGTTGCATTAGTGCCTTCTTGATACATTCATCGTTGATCTACGGAGGCTCGATCCTGCGTGCTTCTTTCTTCTTCGAGTGTAAAGAAGTAGACGTGTCTAGCCTCTATTCTATCAACAAGTGCACTAGTCTCATCTCTAGCCTCTATGCTAGCTAAAAGTGCTAGAACATCTACTAAATTGCGCTCTATCAATATATCGTTGTACTCTTATTCCCAATACCAAAACTTGCATCCATTCTACAAAATAAAATTTTAAGTTAGCACAACTAGTCTAATCCGAGAGCACAACCAAAGATTTGGTCGAGTTCTTCCTCCTTTTGCCGGCACGTGGGACATCCAGCATCCAGGTAGTGTCATGCAAGAAAATAGAGTGGTAGTTGAAGCCACGTGATGTGCATCATGGGTTAAACTGTAAATAGAATCTTAGTACTCTTGAGTAACTCCAAAAGTGGCTAGCGAAGATTTTTATTGGATTTGCTTTTCATCACCAGCACGTCGAGGTGAAAGATGTGCAGGTTCAGTGGGTCCTCTTGCGTTTTCACTGACATGTGGGACCGCATGTGAGCAAACAGACGATGGGCTCCGGGCGTTTGTTGGCTGGCTGAGAAGAGAGATAGAGGAGGGCCGAGCACGGTGTGACGCCCGAGACCGACGTCCCAGAAGATTCCAGAAGATTCCAGATGTTCCGGGTTGCCCGTGTGTTCTTTTGAGCTTGTGTTATTTATTTTTTTGCATTGCATCATGTCATCATGCCATCATGTCATATTTTATTTTGCATCTCAACCTAAATAAATCGTGTGGACCTTCGGTCCATTTAAATCGAGGGAAGAATGTCTTCTCTTTAAAACATATAAAAGCCTCTCAATATTTTTAGGGAGCTATATAATAATATTCCATTTGTTGGAATTCACCGTAACACACTTGCAATATTTCCCCATGACTTTTTCACTTCGAGTTCTCCTACAAAAACCTTGCCAATAATTCTTTCCGTTGTTTCGAGGTTCCTCCAAAAATTTGAACATTTTTGGACACCTCAATAATCAAGTCTTAGTTCAAAACTATTTGAATTAAATTCAAATATGTTTGAATTATTTTCCAATCACGCCTTTTCTATTTTTCTCGGATCGTGCTCTTTTTATGCTGCCCGAGAAAAATACTCCCATGTGCTATTTTTTCCCCTAACCTCCCTCTTCTTTCTTTCTTCTCTCTTTGTTTTATGCTAAAAGGGAGATAAACAGCAGCAATTTAAAAGGAAGAGAGCCAGCAGCCAGGCCTCCAGGCCCAGCCGGCCGAACCTCCCTCCAGCCGCAGGCCCAGACGGCCACTTCCTAGGCGCGGCCCATCTCCAGGCCATCAGCCTCTGGCCCGATCGACCGCTAACCCTAGCACCCAACCGAGTCGCTCGTTCCTCCCTCGTCCGTTCCCAGCGCCGCCAGCACCTCTCGACCCTTCCTCCCATCGTTCGCCCGCAACCCTCTGGCCCTCGATCCCTTTCTCTCTCCCTTCTCTCGCACCTCTCCATCCCCATCGCCCGCAGCGCCCGAGTCCCTCGATCCTAACCCCTCGGTCCCTCCATCTCCTCGACCAGGGCAGCCACCCGCCGCGCAGGCCTCCTGCCTCGCCTCGACGCCCGTCCCTCGAGCGGCCTCCTCCTTCAGCGCACCGCGCCCTTCCCCTCGCGTGCCATCTCGCCTCTGGCGCCGCGGCCACAAGCGCCCAGCTCGCCGGCCCCTTCCCTCCAGCGGCCTTCTTCCGCGAGGCCGCCCCGAGGCCCCCCTCCATCGCCAAGGCGCGAGCACCACAGCGCCCCGAGCGCGCCCTCCAGGGCCACCTCGCCTGGTTCTCCTCGCCTCGCCGTGGCGCCGCTCCCTCCAGGTCCCCTCGGCTCCCTCCTCCAGGCCCCGTGCGCCTCGCTCCTTCTTCGCCTGGCCCGAGCCAGCCGGCCAGGAGCCCAGGCCCGACGCGGCTCCCTTCTCCAGCGCCCCGACGCCCTCTGTCTCGCGCGCGCCTGCGCGTTACCTGCTGCATCCCCGCCATGAGCAACTCTGGCAAAGGCCCCGTCCTTTTTTCCAGATCATCGTGGCCCACAGCTTTTCCCTTTGTTGTGTTTGTTTTGTTACTATTTTTGTTATCTCAAGTAACCTTGTAACAGCAAGCTTATCTAATTTTGGACCCGTACATCTACGGATCGAGACCGCTGAGTACCCCTGCCGTCGCCCCGTGTACCTCTACGGAACGTGTACGACTCCGAGACGAGAACGACTACACGTGACGACGAACGCCAAGTACATCTACGAACGGGAACAACTACACGACGACGCAAGTACCACGACACGTAACGTGAACGTCTACCGTCGCCGAAGACCCGTGTACAACTACTTCCCACTACACCAACGTGAACGTCTACATCCCCGACGAATGTGAACGACTACACGTGTACAACTACTTCCTCTACCGTCGCCATGTACCACTACGTCCCTCTACGATCTCGAACCGTCCCGAAACGAGTGTTTCGAAGGTATAACGAGACTACCCCGTGGATGACTCGTGGAATGCTTGTTGTGTTGTATGAAATGTTTGCCCTTGTGTGCTCCGTGTCCGTTTCGTCCGTTGTCATGTTCCTCGGTTGCCTCGTCACCGACTCGTGGGAACCCGGCAACGGGATTGCCCCACCTTTCATCTCGTTTGACTCACCCACGCCATCTACCTTTTGCACCGGTCTCTCAACGAGAAACCGGAACCGAGATGTTGCCATGCTTCATTTTCGGATCGTTGCCATGGCATCGTTTTCCCTTCCACCACGGTGACAATTGCTTCATATCATCTTCTTGTTAACCTTTTAATAAAATTGCATAAAACTTGATCATGTCATCCGCATCATGATAACAACATGAGAATGTTAATTGTTGTTTGCTTTAATAAATTACTAAACATGCTCATGGGGATTTTCCGGATATGTTGTTGTTATTCTCCGGCCTCATTTAAATTGCCTTATTAGTGTAGTTTCTTTATGCTTCACCTCTTGCCATGTTAAAAACATTTATTCTTGTCTTGTAAATAAACGAGAGACAACTAAATAATTAAATGTGGTGTTTCGTCAATATGCAACTCGTTGCATATTGAGCTCCACTTAACTTGTAGTATTTGTTTGTGCACTTGCCATGCCATGCATATTTAAACCGGACATGCATCATACTTGGATGTGCATCGTATGCCATGTTTAAGCTTGTGTGTTTACCGTGTTGTTTGCTTCTTTCCGGTTGCTTCTCTTGCTAGCTTCGGTTTCGTTCCGGAGTTGTGAGGATTCGCTCGACTGTTGCTCCGTCTTCTTCTTGGATCCGTTCTTCTCCCTTGTGGATTCCCAGGCAAGATGATCATACCCTTGGATACCTTTACTACCATTGCCATGCTTAGTTGTCTCGATGCTATCGTTACATGTCGCGCTACCCATCATTTATGTTAGCCTCTCCTTGTTGCCATGAAACCTCTAACTTTGAAACCTTCCTAGCAAAACCACTGTTTGGCTATGTTACCCGCTTGCTCAGCCCTTCTTATAGCATTGTTTCTTATAGCGTTGTTAGTTGTAGGTGAAGATGAAGTTCGTTCCAGGAGGGAACTTGTTGTTGGATATATCACAATATCTATAATTATTAATTACACACCTATATACTGGGCATGGGTGGAAGGCTTGGCCTTTTGCTCGGTGTTTTGTTCCACTCATGCCACCTTAGGCGCCGATAAACCGGCATTATGTTCCTTGATTTTGCGTTCCTTACACGATGGGTGAAATGGGGACCCCTTGACAGTTCGACTTTGAATAAAACTCCTCCAGCAAGGCCCAACATTGGTTTTAATTTGCTCATAATAACAACTTAATTAAATAATTAAATTTGCATAGGGGGTCGCGTCCCCGAGGATTCTTAATTCTACATAGCAGGGGGGGCCAGTGCTGATGGTGTTGGTCCCAAACTAGAGCCACTTGCGGATACCACCCAGTTAGCTGGGATCTTCGGTATCTATACGTACTGCTCATCCGGACGTGGCCTGAGACGAGATACGCGTGGCTACTATCAGGGTATCAGCACGCCGGGAGGTCTTGCTGGACTTGTTTTACCATTGTCGAAATGACTTGTGCTACCGGGATGCCGAGCCTGATCGGATTTTCCCTAAGATAAGGAGTGATGATATTATATTTATCACTTCAGCTAATCGTGAGAGCTTGTGATGGGCTAAGTTGGAACACCCCTGCAGGGTTATGATCTTTCGAAAGCCGTGCCCGCGGTTATGTGGCAGATTGGAATTTGTTAATGTCCGGTTGTAGAAAACTTGACAGAGGATCCGAAGTAAAACACACAACTGTGTGAGTAACCGTGACTGTCTCTTTTCACTTTGAGAAGAGAACACTGTGGGGTTATGTTTGACCGTATGTAGTTAGGATCTTTAGTGATCACCTCTTTTGCGACCGTTTGCGTAGATGCTCATCTTATTCTGGTACTCGTAAGTTAGCCACCATATTATGCTTAGCCGCTGCTGCAACCTCACCACTTTACCTCTTCCTACCCACAAAGCTTTGCTAGTCTTGTTGCCCATGGTTATGGGATTGCTGAGTCCTCGTGGCTCACAGATACTACAACACCAGATGCAGGTTCAGCCGAGAATGATGCAGGAGCTGGTTCAAGTTCTTCACTGGGAGCTCGATGAAGAGAGTGGCCGTATGCTTGTTATGTTTTCGACGATCAGTAGTGGTTTCTACTAGGATTCGATCCTGACGTGTGGCTTTATGTTGTTTTGGTATCTTTCTTTTGATTTCGCCCGTAGTCGGGTTGTGATGTTTTGAATGATGTTATGCTTATGTAATGTATTATGTGAAGTGGTGAGTGTAAGCCAACTATCTCCTTTTGCAATTTAATCCCTCTTTTACATGAGTCGTGCAAAGATACCAAACTTGAGATCATTCTTGGATGGGCTTATACCTTTAAGTCGTGCCTCGACACGTAGGAGGTATAGTCCCATCCTAGGCATTACAAGTTGGTATCAGAGCCTTCTCCGACCTAGAAGCCCCCACTGATTGATCGAATCGTTGACGGTTGAGTCTAGGCACACACTGAAAATGTTTTGAGTCCTATATATATATCGGAGAGTAGGATTTCTGTTTGCTCCTCATCCCTTTTCACTCTGGTGAGGACTCCTGACGATTACTCTTGCCTCTTCTACTTTCAAAAATTGCACCAATTTTTTTTAGGATCTCGCGAGTATTGTTTGGATTGTTTCGATGTCTTTGTGACGAGAACATTGTTCTCGATGCCTCCTGTCATTAGGGGTTGTGGCAGTGTCCCGGGGAGTTGAGCTCCGAGGTGTTGTCGTCACAAATCCATCGCGACAGTACTAGAATACTTAAGACGGCCGACATCGAAAATCTCTCCTATACGGCCAGTGGCAAGATAACCCCGACATCACCTAGTACTGGGGAGGTAGTTCGAGAGTATTGCCATAGCTTGTATAGTGGATGCGTTTCGAAGGTCCGAGGTAAACAGTTTCCGAGAAAGACTGGGTATGTGTTGAAGGATGGATACACCTGGATGTAGGTTTAGAGTTGATTGCGCGGTGCTTCCCATGTATCCCCAACACCTGATTGCATAACTGGAAACTTTCGGAAATCTATAGGTGGGTTCATCCAGTAGTTCTAGGCATTCTTCCAACGGATGCTCGATATGAAGTTTGGGGTTCTACATTGAGTGAAGTGGTTTTATGGACTTGTTCCGATCGGGAGTTGCATCTTAAAGGGTCCTTGGCTATGCTGATCCGGGGATTGCAAAACCCTTTTGTAACACGTTCCATGACCTTTCAGCACAAAGATGTCGAACGAAGCTTCTATCTTGTATTTGTTCTATCTGTTCCTTGTTCCTTTTTATTTACCTTTTGTTCTCCAAGTGGCTTCTCGACGAGTTGATGTACCTGCGGAATTTATTCGTCCAATTCTCTGTTCGGATGATATTGTGAAGATCATGTTGCACATCTATCCTTTGTTTCGTTTTGATTCTGGTATTCGAGTTGCTTCGATGTCAAATGTTGATTCCATACCTTTCCTAATCGGTATTCTCATATTTCTCTGGGAGTGCAGGTCCTTCTTGATCATCAAGATGGTCATTATAATCCTTTTCAACCGGTGTGCCTTCTCTTCAAGTTATTCCATTCAGACGCCGTTGAGAAATCTGACGAATTGTCTGTTTCATTCATTCCAAGTTGTCTTTGTTTTCCCCACCCTCCCACCCTTCTTCTTCTCGGAGCAAGAAATTCTCAGATGAAATATCCATTTTATTCATGTGATGTTTCTTCATTCTTTTTCTTCAATGTTTTATCCGGTGAATTATCGTGAAGATGCTCAAGAGCTTCAAGTTCATCATTCTTTTGTTCTCAAATTCTGCTGGTGGATGTAATTCAAGATTTCGGTGTTAATCTTATCCTTTTCCTCTTTTAACAATGCTTTTTTATTCCGGTGCACCAATTAATCATTCTCCTCTCTTAATCGTATCCAGAGTGTTGAAGATATCTCAGAAGATTCATGTTTCCATTCTTAATCCTGTCAAGCTATTTTGACATTGTTATCTCATTCAAGCTATTTAATTCATCCGGTGCAATATCTCTTAAGCAATCTTTTCCAACGGTGATTTCTTTTGAGTGGGCCCTAACCCACAGGTCTTTTCCAGGATCTTACCTGACTCTTCTAATTTTTCTAGAGTTATACTCAAATTCTTTTCAAGTGTGACGTAAGAATGATTTCCATCAGTCACAGTCCTTCTTCAGGACCGCTTTCAAATTCTTGCTCATCATTGGTTCAACCTATTAATTCTTCATTCCGGAGTGCTCAACAATTCTTATGGCATTTCTCGTCTTCATTCTCAACATTTGAAGACCGGAGAAGTGTTTCTCTTAAATCTTGGCCCGTCTTCTTGAAGATTCGTGGTTCTAGCTTCATGCCATCCTCAGTATTGTTTCGATTGTGTGGAATTATTTTCATACCCATACGAAGCATTTCATGAATTCTTTCTTTGTGATCCTCCGAAGGCCATCATTTCAGAATATTTCTTTGTTCTCAGTTTTCAACTTCGTCCTCCAAATATTCTTCATTGATGTCTCTTCGTTCGTCTCCATATCTTACAGTGGTTCTTTCAAGATTACTCTTCCGTTGTTATCGTATCAATTCATTTGCTCTTTTCATAATCCTACCGGTGAGTCGTCCAAGATTATTCTCAAGCTTGTCCGAGATCTCTCTTTAATCCTTTCCAACGAGAATAAGTAGTTTGCCAAATTCTTTGGTTGTCATCAATTTAAATTGGTGAAGGAGATGCATAACATAATTATTATTTTTATTCCTTCAAGGTGATTTAATTCTTTTGTCTGGAGCTTGTTCATCATATCATATCCTTGGTTCTAAGTTGTTCATCTTGTTTTCCGGAGCTCCAAGTTATTTCAATTATATCATTTCAAAGCTCCATCTAATTCATCGCAGGCCTTGAATCTTATTCTTTTCATCTTTCACTTCTCATGCTTTCTTTACCGGAGTTCTCATGGTGGTTCATCATCATTTGATTCATTCTCGAAGTCTTCATCAAGATTCTTGTTGAAGCTCAAGCATTCTTCATCATGCTTCCAATTGCAATCCTGTCTACCTTATCTTTTCAAATGGTGTTATGTCATTCTTGACAATTCCTTCATGTTTCATGATTCACGAGTTATCAAGAATGAGATATTTAAACCCATCATTTTTCCTTGTTCAGGAGATCTTTTCAACCCTTCAATTTATTTGTTGGAGTAATCTTGGGTTGTATTTCACCTAAAAGCTTTCCTTGAGAATTGTTGCTATTATGGTGCTTATAAATGACCCAAGTTCTTCATGTATCATTCCGGTGAAATAAGTTTATCATCTCCTTGTTGATCCCAATCCAATCAAATGTTCTTCTTAGTGGCTGGTTGTCACCTCTTAATTTTGAGATGTTTTCCATAAGCCCACACCAAGCTTATTCTTTTCGTTGTTGATTTTTTCCAACAACTCCTTTCAACCCTTCTTCGTAAGGATGCCTTCTAAATCATTTCTAGTGGAAGAAGTTATTCTTCTTCGATCTTTTCACTCCATTATCCATTCCGGAGGCCCTGTGATCTTGCTCTCTTTAACCATCATCTCGTTTTTATCGAGATCATGTTCTTTCCCTTGCTTATCATTTAACCGGAGTGTTGTATTCTTCATTCAAGTTCCCTCATCTTATCAAGTTTTAACTCTTTCAACCGGAGTGCTGTCTGAATCCTTCTTAACCTTGTGACATTCTTTTAATTGTTTTGGAGGCAATGTGTTGTTGTTTTCATCAACTATCATCCATCTTCTCAAGTTCTTGTTAATTCCTTCCATTTTCAGACGGAGTGCTGTCCAATTTCTGTCATTCTTATTCCTTGGCTATACCGTTGCGGTTTCATATTCTTTTGGTTCGTAAGCTCTCCTTTCATGTCTTTCAACCTACAAGGTTCTCTTAATGTTCCTTGTTCCTCCTTTTTAACGGAGTGTTTCATCTTCGTTCATCTCCATTCTATTCTTCTTTCAGTTTGTTCAACCTCTCAGGTTCTTTGGTTTCACTCGTCTGCCAAAGAAGCAACTTTGTTTTACCTCTTCCTCTTCCGTTTTTACCCGGTTATATCTCTAGGATCTCGGGTCGAGATCCTCTGTTAGTGTGGGAGAGTTGTGACGCCCGAGACCGACGTCCCAGAAGATTCCAGAAGATTCCAGATGTTCCGTGTTGCCCGTGTGTTCTTTTGAGCTTGTGTTATTTATTCTTTTGCATTGCATCATGTCATCATGCCATCATGTCATATTTTATTTTGCATCTCAACCTAAATAAATCGTGTGGACCTTCGGTCCATTTAAATCGAGGGAAGAGTGTCTTCTCTTTAAAACATATAAAAGCCTCTCAATATTTTTAGGGAGCTATATAATAATATTCCATTTGTTGGAATTCACCGTAACACACTTGCAATATTTCCCCATGACTTTTTCACTTCGAGTTCTCCTACAAAAACCTTGCCAATAATTCTTTCCGTTGTTTCGAGTTTCCTCCAAAAATTTGAACATTTTTGGACACCTCAATAATCAAGTCTTAGTTCAAAACTATTTGAATTAAATTCAAATATGTTTGAATTATTTTCCAATCACGCCTTTTCTATTTTTCTCGGACAGTGCTCTTTTTATGCTGCCCAAGAAAAATACTCCCATGTGCTATTTTTCCCCCTAACCTCCCTCTTCTTTCTTTCTTCTCTCTTTGTTTTATGCTAAAAGGGAGATAAACAGCAGCAATTTAAAAGGAAGAGAGCCAGCAGCCAGGCCTCCAGGCCCAGCCGGCCGAACCTCCCTCCAGCCGCAGGCCCAGACGGCCACTTCCTAGGCGCGGCCCATCTCCAGGCCATCAGCCTCTGGCCTGATCGACCGCTAACCCTAGCACCCAACCGAGTCGCTCGTTCCTCCCTCGTCCGTTCCCAGCGCCGCCATCACCTCTCGACCCTTCCTCCCATCGTTCGCCCGCAACCCTCTGGCCCTCGATCCCTTTCTCTCTCCCTTCTCTCGCACCTCTCCATCCCCATCGCCCGCAGCGCCCGAGGCCATCGATCCTAACCCCTCGGTCCCTCCATCTCCTCGACCAGGGCAGCCACCCGCCGCGCAGGCCTCCTGCCTCGCCTCGACGCCCGTCCCTCGAGCGGCCTCCTCCTTCAGCGCACCGCGCCCTTCCCCTCGCGTGCCATCTCGCCTCTGGCGCCGCGGCCACAAGCGCCCAGCTCGTCGGCCCCTTCCCTCCAGCGGCCTTCTTCCGCGAGGCCACCCCGAGGCCCCCCTCCATCGCCAAGGCGCGAGCACCACAGCGCCCCGAGCGCGCCCTCCAGGGCCGCCTCGCCTGGTTCTCCTTGCCTCGCCGTGGCGCCGCTCCCTCCAGGTCCCCTCGGCTCCCTCCTCCAGGCCCCGTGCGCCTCGCTCCTTCTTCGCCTGGCCCGAGCCAGCCGGCCAGGAGCCCAGGCCCGACGCGGCTCCCTTCTCCAGCGCCCCGACGCCCTTTGTCTCGCGCGCGCCTGCGCGTTACCTGCTGCATCCCCGCCATGAGCAGCTCCGGGCAAAGGCCCCGTCCTTTTTTCCAGATCGTCGTGGCCCGCAGCTTTTCCCTTTGTTGTGTTTGTTTTGTTACTGTTTTTGTTATCTCAATTAACCTTGTAACAGCAAGCTTATCTAATTTTGGACTCGTACATCTACGGATCGAGACCGCCGAGTACCCCTACCATCGCCCCGTGTACCTCTACGGAACGTGTACGACTCCGAGACGAGAACGACTACACGTGACGACGAACGCCAAGTACATCTACGAACGGGAACAACTACACGACGTCGCAAGTACCACGACACGTAACGTGAACGTCTACCGTTGCCGAAGACCCGTGTACAACTACTTCCCACTACACCAACGTGAACATCTACATCCCCGACGAATGTGAACGACTACACGTGTACAACTACTTCCTCTACCGTCGCCATGTACCACTACGTCCCTCTACGATCTCGAACCGTCCCGAAACGAGTGTTTCGAAGGTATAACGAGACGACCCCGTGGATGACTCGTGGAATGCTTGTTGTGTTGTATGAAATGTTTGCCCTTGTGTGCTCCGTGTCCGTTTCGTCCGTTGTCATGTTCCTCGGTTGCCTCGTCACCGACTCGTGGGAACCCGGCAACGGGATCGCCCCACCTTTCATCTCGTTTTACTCACCCACGCCATCTACCTTTTGCACCGGTCTCTCAACGAGAAACCGGAACCGAGATGTTGCCATGCTTCATTTTCGGATCGTTGCCGTGGCATCGTTTTCCCTTCCACCACGGTGACAATTGCTTCATATCATCTTCTTGTTAACCTTTTAATAAAATTGCATAAAACTTGATCATGTCATCCGCATCATGATAACAACATGAGAATGTTAATTGTTGTTTGCTTTAATAAATTACTAAACATGCTCATGGGGATTTTCCGGATATGTTGTTGTTATTCTCCGGCCTCATTTAAATTGCCTTATTAGTGTAGTTTCTTTATGCTTCACCTCTTGCCATGTTAAAAACATTTATTCCTGTCTTGTAAATAAACGAGAGACAACTAAATAATTAAATGTGGTGTTTCGTCAATATGCAACTCGTTGCATATTGAGCTCCACTTAACTTGTAGTATTTGTTTGTGCACTTGCCATGCCATGCATATTTAAATCGGACATGCATCATACTTGGATGTGCATCGTATGCCATGTTTAAGCTTGTGTGTTTACCGTGTTGTTTGCTTCTTTTCGGTTGCTTCTCTTGCTAGCTTCGGTTTCGTTCCGGAGTTGTGAGGATTCACTCGACTGTTGCTCCGTCTTCTTCTTGGATCCGTTCTTCTCCCTTGTGGATTCCCAGGCAAGATGATCATACCCTTGGATACCTTTACTACCATTGCCATGCTTAGTTGTCTCGATGCTATCGTTACATGTCGTGCTACCCATCATTTATGTCAGCCTCTCCTTGTTGCCATGAAACCTCTAACTTTGAAACCTTCCTAGCAAAACCACTGTTTGGCTATGTTACCCGCTTGCTCAGCCCTTCTTATAGCATTGTTTCTTATAGCATTGTTAGTTGCAGGTGAAGATGAAGTTCGTTCCAGGAGGGAACTTGTTGTTGGATATATCACAATATCTATAATTATTATTAACACACCTATATAATGGGCATGGGTGGAAGGCTTGGCTTTTTGCTCGGTGTTTTGTTCCACTCATGCCACCTTAGGCGCCGATAAACCGGCATTATGTTCCTTGATTTTGCGTTCCTTACACGATGGGTGAAATGGGGACCCCTTGACAGTTCGACTTTGAATAAAACTCCTCCAGCAAGGCCCAACATTGGTTTTAATTTGCTCATAATAACAACTTAATTAAATAATTAAATTTGCATAGGGGGTCGCGTCCCCGAGGATTCTTAATTCTACATAGCAGGGGGGGCCAGTGCTGATGGTGTTGGTCCCAAACTAGAGCCACTTGCGGATACCACCCAGTTCGCTGGGATCTTCGGTATCTGTACGTACTGCTCATCCGGACGTGGCCTGAGACGAGATACGCGCGGCTACTATCAGGGTGTCGGCACGCCGGGAGGTCTTGCTGGACTTGTTTTACCATTGTCGAAATGACTTGTGCTACCGGGATGCCGAGCCTGATCGGATTTTCCCTAAGATAAGGAGTGATGATATTATATTTATCACTTCAGCTAATCGTGAGAGCTTGTGATGGGCTAAGTTGGAACACCCCTGCAGGGTTATGATCTTTCGAAAGCCGTGCCCGCGGTTATGTGGCAGATTGGAATTTGTTAATGTCCGGTTGTAGAAAACTTGACAGAGGATCCGAAGTAAAACATACAACTGTGTGAGTAACCGAGACAGTGTAGCAAAGCAGCAAGAACTTGCCCACATGCTTATGGGTGTCATCCGTGATGAGGTTGCAGATTGTGACGTTGTAGATCGTTAGGATCTGTTCATTTATTTGCACTAGCATCAATCTTTGATTGCCCGGTGGTTGTAATTTCCTATAATATATGCTGGATGTGCAATTTTTTTCCCTATATGCCGTACCTTTGCTTGATAGGTTTTGGTCCTGTGCATAATTGCTCGTCGTAATGGGCTCAAATTATCTAATTTGGCCTAAAGACATGTACGAACTTTAGTGGGCCCATTAAGTTAATGGGCCGTTACCAGGCCGAAAGTTAATGGTCGGCCCTCTTAACTTCCGGGTCGTTAACAGGCTGACATCGAATTGGGCAATAGGTGGGCCCAATTGATTTCACGGGCCATTAATAGGTTGTTACTAAGTTCGGGCTACATATGGCCCAACTATACTATGGGCCTTTAGCAGGCCGAAAGAGACAGTGGGCTTGTACGGGACCATGAAGAGCATGGGCCGCTAAGAGGCCGAAAGTTAGGTCGTATTGTAAATGGCCCAACTGTGTTGTGGACCTTTAGCAGGCCGAAAGAGAAACCGGGCTGGTATTGGACCATGAAGGGCATGGGCCATTAAAAGGCCAAAACTCAGGTCTGACTACAAATAGCCCAACTCATTTATCGTCTGTTAGCAGGCTGAAAGGCACATAGGGCCGGGAATTGGCCCAACACTTAAATGGGTCGCTAAAAGGCCAAAACTCAGGTCCGACTACAAACGGCCCAACAGATATATGGCCGTCACCAGGCTGAAAGACACACCGGGCCGGAAATTGGCCCAACACTTAAATGGGTCGCTAAAAGGCCGAAAATCTGGTCCGACTACAAATGGCCCAACTGATTTATGGGTCGTCAACAGGCTGAAAGACACACCGGGTCGGGAATTAGCCCAATATTTAAATGGGTCGCTAAAAGGCCGAAAGATGTACCTCGTGAAAATTGTCCCATCCACTGAATGGGCCGTTAAGAGGCCAAAATCTCATCGGGCCAATATTGAGCCCAAATATATAGCGGGCTGTTAACGGGCTCGAACTGGCGATAGGCCACAATGGTGTCAAATCTTTAACGGGCCGTTGACGGGCCGAATTGACACATCCCGTATGGGCCGTGGGCTTAAATGGACTTGACACAAGTAGGCCTTATATGGGCAGGTGTAATGCCCAGTATGCGACTATCGAGTGCGAGTGAGATATGCATGTGTATGTGTGACCCAGGTAGATGGAGAGTTTGAGAGATATGGGTAAGAGCTCCGAGACGACAGAGTGGTGCGCGAGAGAGTTACGGGAAACGAGCCAAGGAATTTGTGTGCGTACGATGAGTGCACCCAAGATATCTAGCTGGGACTAGAGAATCATACATAGTGTGCGAGAGAGACCTATAGATGGAGTATATATGCATGCAAACTAGAAAGACCCCCCCCCCCCACGCACACACACAAAGAGAGAGAGATAGATGGAGAGAAAGAGAGAGGACCAACAAGGTTTGTGTGTTGGATGCGTGCGACATAATGGAAGATTGTCGGCGCGCGGGAGAGAGAGACAGCGGGAGTCCAGGAGAGGGGGAGGTCACGTTTTATGCATCAAAGACTGATATAAACCATGTTTCGATATAAACTTGCATTAAAATATTTAAACTTGAGAACATGTTGCCAGCAATCCACACATGAACGGATATATGCGTATATCAAAAAAGTTCATTAATTTGACTTTCAACATGTTCATGGAGTACTGTAATACTGTACAACATGCTATTCGATTGAGGTGTTCAATTTTGGAATTAGTTCACTATTTCGAACTCGTGAACGAGCTATTTCCTTGAATCGAGATATTTCATTTTGGGTTTGATTCCCATTTTTGAGTGGGTCAACTATTTGTCATATAGTAAATCGCTAGCAATGAGCATGTAAAAACACATTACTCCCGAGCATCATCTCTCCATTTAAAAAAGAAGTGGCAAGCTAATATTTCTAAATTTGATTCGAATCGACTTGGTAAGGTAGACGTGGATGCTCGTTCTCCCAAATTTTGAACGAACGTTAAACATCCTCTGCTCGGTGGAATTCGCCCGAGTAAATAAATGGGAGACCCGAAATTACCGTCCTATGTGGGAGACGCATTAATTGGCCCGTTGTGCATCGAGGGTAGGTTCGTAACTTCATCCAAGCGTGCCTTCTCCTCGGCCGAAATGACTTGTGCCGAATAATTCATAAACCATGGTCGGCAAAACACGCTCTCCTCGCCAGAAATAGCTCATGCCCACTATTTGAAAACACACTCTCCTCGCCCGAAATCGCTCGCGCCCACTATATTTCAAAACACGCCCTCCTCGCCCGAAATCGGCCCCGCCCACTATTTGGGGAGAAGCAAATTTACTCTACTATCCCCGACCCTCAGTACACATACCCAAGTCGAGAAGCCTAAAGGCGGGGGTAGAACTGTAACTCCCCCTCACATTTCGGACAAATGCGTACATGGTTCCACTCCCCTCCCAATCCCCCCCCCCATTCATACCTCGTGGGCGCCAAATCACCTTCTCCCCGGAAGCTCCCTTCTCACGAGCCGCGAAAACTCAGCCCCTCCTCCATGGCACCCCCCACAGCACCAATTTCACAACCGCCTTCCTCCCTCATGCCGGAGACGGTGTCCATTTGCCGTCGTCCACTAGGCCATGTGCCTCTTACTCCGTGCTGCTGGAGCTGCCTCGACGACGGCCGAGTGAACCGTACCGGAGCCGATTCACCCCCACCGTTGTTCACGGCGCCGGAGCGGCTCCAACTTCGGATCCGTCTAGAGTCCCGGCGCTGCTTCCCCGTAGCCATCGACTGTCGCAACATCGTTGTTTCCCTGCCGCCGGTGGCCACCGCAACTGCGCTGGCCTCACCGACTTGGCAGCTGGACCTGCCTACTTCACCATGCTACCAGATAGGTCGCACCCTCATCTCAAATCACTTTATTTAGGTGTCAGTTGTCTGGATTTTTATTCAGGGCCAATCGATTCCCAATGGGAAGCAGCACCCCTCGAGGCGGCGGAGCTCCTAGGCTGTCGGCTGGCTGGTGTCTAACGTAAGGGTGCGGGGCCGCAAGTTCGCCACGGAAGCAGCGCTTAAATGGCTATCTTAGAATTGCGTGGGTTCAAGGTACTACCGCAGCCGGATCGGGATGACGGGGAGTCTTTGTGGATTGGCCCGGGGGCGGCGCAACCACGGCAGTGCGGTGGGGCGGGGAGCGGGGTTTTGGCCGGGGCCATGGACAGCAGAGGCAAGCTGCTCTGCCGTTGGTCGCTGGCTCTTCGGGGAAGATTACTAACAGTGTCAGCTGGGAGGCATAAGACGACCATCAAGCCATCCGACGTAGATCGGACAATACCAAAATAAAATAAAATCGTGTGACCCGAATTTAGTCTCAGTCAACAGACGTGTGACCACTCTCGTACCTTGATGTTGATCTCTTAGTGTATTTCTTCAGATCAAAGAGATGTGTCATTCTTAACATTATGCATTATCTGCATCCTCAGTCACACCGTCTTCTGACTCACCGCAACTGCTCCAACAAGGGAAGCATACACCAGAAGGGAGCTATAGTCCCCACTCAATAGTTCCCTGCATCAAATGCGCGTGCCCGACATGGACAACGACAACAACTGTAGGGCCATCGACAAGTCAGCACATGATGCTCACTCCTATGGATGGCGGCCAGATAGGTTGTACCCTCATCTTACTTGTGTGCAACATTTATGGCTTTGTTATTGTCGGTGTATTGGGAACGACACCTATGGGATCACAAGAATTCCTACTATGGTTGCGGGGCGCGGGGTCGACAGAAGAGCGGATCAAACAGATAGCACACGGTTCTTTTATCCAGGTTCGGGCCGCGAGGATGCGTAAAACCCTACTCCTGCTTTGGTGGATTGTATGTTTGTGTTCTTCAGCTAGCTATGGGGCGTGAGGAGCTCCAAAAAGCCCAATCCTCCTCCTGGTCGCCTCGGACCTCCTTTTATAGGGAAAAGGGGCTGCCACAGTGGCACACAGGCGGTGGAAAGGGTAGAGTGATGCGAGGTTATCCCTCGCATTACATGACAAGGCGCATTTAATGCGTCTTTCTTAGGTGTCCATGCTTTATCGGGGATGGGGGAGAGATCTGTCTCGTCCGTCGCCGCCCCTTCTTGTGTCGACACGCGCCCTGGCCAGCTATGCGTGAGATGCCATGTAGGCAGGGAAGCAGCTGAGGTGGTGCAATGGTGGGTCTTCACGAAGATCTGCATGCCGCCACGCAGGTGCCTGCCCAGCTGGTTGGGTCGGCAGCTGCATAAGGCGGTGGAAGTTTAGTCGTCGCGGGCCTGATGGTGGCCCCGCGGATGTCCTCGGCAAGGGCCTTGCCGGGGCCCCAGCAAGGGTCTTGCCACGGCGCCTGCTGCCATCCCCGGCAAGGTGCTTGCCGGAGGTCTTGTGGTCTTCCTTGGCTGGGATCCCGCCAAGGGTCGTCGTCTTCTTAGTGTGTATCTGGCCTTGAATGTCTTCACAAAGATCTGCATGCCACCATGGGGATGTCTCCCGAATCCTTGCTCCATGGGGGCAGTAGACTCAAGGGTGATCCGTTCCGTAGGCATGGGGCGAGTGAAACTGGCTCCCGGCAAGGATCCTGCCGGGGGAACCTGCTTCGTCCCTTTGCTCTTTGTGGTCTTGGCTTTGGTGTTGCTCCAGTTCCATCGAGCTTCGGTCTCACCCTGGCTCACCTCCCTTGCCTTGCTTGGCGTGGTGGTGCCCGCGGCTCAGACTGCCCGTGCACAGTCATAGGGGTACAAAAAGTGTACCCCCCTTTTTGTACACCGACAGTTATTCATCTAAGCATGGAAAATAGATTATCACATTTCACTATATATTCATGCTGATCTCTTATGGGTCTTGTTCAGGAGTGAAAGTTGTTCCATAGTTTAGCTCAGATACTTGTTCTTTAGGTAACACTGTTCCATAGTTATCATCCATCAGCCAATGCTATCCCAAAGTCTGGTGATTATAGTATTATACCACTTCTAGTATTACCTATGTTGTCGTTTAATACTTTTGTGAGCCATCTAGTTAATCTCGAGTACAAACGATACATATTCTATAGCTTTCATCTGTGTTCTCCCTTTAGTTTTTGAGACCTGTTGCTGCTAGTTAACCCAGTCCTACTATTTATGTCGTCTCCTACAGGCACTCATTACATAAATCTAACAACTAGTTGTCTTCCATGCATGTCGGATATAATTGCACACATTGATATATCCACAAGAACCTCACGGAGAAATGTAAAGGCCAATAAACTTGATATCAATGATACCCAATATGATGGAACATGTAAAGGTAGTTCTTGAGAATACTTGCAGAAAGATGTTGAATCCTCTTCACCCCACAAGGTCCTTGCTCTAACTTGGCCCGTGATATGGGTACAACATGGATATAATGTCCTGGAGTGTATCTACTCTATTGCAATGCCATGTGCTTAGCATGCTGATATATGTCATGCCTTCCTGTTTTTCGATACCTATTCCATTCATGATAACATGTTATTCAAATTCAAGTACTGTCATTCTACTCTATTGCAATGCCATCTGCTTAATTTGGACATCATGCTTCTGAATATCTAATGCATTGTTATTCATCAATATGTACTTCATCTGTCTACCATACCATGTTTTTTTACATTGAAGTGTTGTTCTAGTGCTCTGTTGCAATGCCATCTTAGTTTCCCAAAAATACACGTGTATGTTGCCTTAGTTTTTTCTATACGTATTCTGCTAGCATACAGTTTTACATTCAACTAGTGTTTTTTTACTGTGTTGTCCTGTCGTATCCCTAGCTCTTACAATATACTCCCTCCGTCCGGATTACATGTTGCCGAAATGGATAAAAAAGGATGTATCTAGAACTGAAATATGCCTAGACCCATCCATTTTTTTCCGGATGGAGGGAATACATGTCAATATGTCATGCCTTTCTATTCTTCAGTACCTATTCCATCTCTCTGTTGTAGCATGTTTTATAATTGAAGCACCATTCTTATTTACAAGGCATGCAAGGGGAAGACGAGTATGTTAGAATCTGAAGGGTTACAAACCAGGTCTTTGCAAAAGATCCAAACGCCAGGAGATAACAAACCAACTCCAGTTTTTATAGATACTGCTCCAGCACAGAGAAACCCAACTCCTATTGATAATAAGCAGATTCCAGTGGCCAAAGAACTAGTCCGCTCCAGTCCAGCTAAAATATGTCAACTCCATTCTAAGAAGCATGTGTGTATCCTTGCATCATGAAATTTTATAGCATGCTGATCATATTTTCTACATGTTCATTACCCATCTCTCGTTTAGAAAATAAGCTTAACAGATAGAAGAATTTCTGCACTGGTATGGTCTGTGAGGAAAGATTCTTGCAGGAATTCTCTGTACTCCAATGCAGATGTAGGTACCTGTTGTATATCACTATATTTTTACAACAGCATGTATTTTGTTAATCGGCGTGAATCCAACCTTTATCGGATCTAAATTCAGTTGTAGCAAAATGTATGATTAAAGGCCACAATGTTGATTTTTGTAAGGAAAACTGACTGGTAGTTTTGCATCCTGATCTGCATGAGTGTACTATCTCATATCAGTGGGTTTGATTACTTTGGTTCTACAGTGGGTTTTCATTGTTTTTTTACTGTGATGTGCTGTCGTATCCCTACTTGTAACATCATACTCCCTCCGTCCGGATTACATGTCGTAGAAATGGATAAAACATGATGTATCTAGAACTAAAATACGCCTAGACCCATCCATTTTTTTCCGGATGGAGGGAATACATGTCAATATGTCATGACTTTCTATTCTTCAGTACCTATTCCATCTCTGCTGTAGCATGTTTTATAATTGAAGCACCATTCTTCTATATAAGGCATGTAAGGGGAAGACTGATATGTTAGAATCTGAAGGGTTACATACCAGGTCTTCGCAAAAGATCCAAACGCCAGTAGATAATAAACCAACTCCATTTTTCATAGATACTACTCCAGCACAGAGAAACCCAAGTCCCACTGATAATAAGCAGATTCCAGTGGCCAAAGAACTAGTCCGCTCCAGTCCAGCAAAAGAATGTCAACTCCATTCTAAGAAGTGTGTGCGTATCCTCGCATCATGAAATTTTATAGCACTCTGATCATAATTTCTACATGTTTCTTATCCATATCTCTTTTAGAAAATAAGGTTAAATGATTGTAACGCCCCGGACACACCCGCCGGTGGTCGTTACTCCTGGCAGGATCTAGACTGGCCTCACATATCAATACTAGTCTTTTCTGCGCACTTTGTCCTCACTCGTGCGCACCCGAGAGCAACTTCCCAGTCGATCACCCATCCTGAAACTACTCCAAGCTGAGCACGCTTATCTTTGGAGTTCTATCCGATGGGCTCCCGGAAAAGAAGGAATTCCTTATTGATATGAGTAGTCTATCATCCCTAATAAGCCAGGCCATCACATACACCCTCACTCAGAGGAACCGACGTCCTCGTCGGGCCACAGGAACGTTCCCTCTTGGCACAACCGTCTGTGCTTCCAGGACAGCACATGTGCCATGCCGTGTGCCACGACGGGTCACAAACGTCATGCACAACATGACTACAAACTGTCCGCAAACATCGGTGTAACCGCGAGGGTCGGCTCTGATACCAACTTGTAACGCCCCGGACACACCCGCCGGTGGTCGTTACTCCTGGCAGGATCTAGACTGGCCTCACATATCAATACTAGTCTTTTCTGCGCACTTTGTCCTCACTCGTGCGCACCCGAGAGCAACTTCCCGGTCGGCCACCCATCCTGAAACTACTCCAAGCTGAGCACGCTTAACTTTGGAGTTCTATCCGAATGGGCTCCCGGAAAAGAAGGAATTCCTTATTGATATGAGTAGACTATCATCCCTAATAAGCCAGGCCATCACAATGATAGAAGATTTCCTTGATTGGCATTGTATTCAAGGAAAATATCTTGTGGGAATTCTCTGTGCTCCAATGCTGATGTAAGTACCTGTTGTATATCACTATATTTTTACATCAGCATGTATTTTGTTAATCGGCGTGAATCCAACCTTTGTTTGATCTAAAATTAGTTGTAGCAAAATGTTAAAGGCGCCAATGTTGATTTTTGTAAAGAAAACTGCCTGGTAGTTTTGCATACTGAGCTGCATGAGTGTACTATCTCATATCATGCACATTACTGAATTGTAGTGCTACTCTGGTTGCCCATTCATTCATTGTGTCAATGTTGCTTTCGTATTACCTTACCTTGCTGATGATATATGTGCCATACTGTGTTGATTTGGTGTTGGCTATTTCCCCAAACGTTCGTTGTGCCAATGTTGCTTTCCTATCATCTGACTTGGCCAATGATAGCAATGCTAGTGTCTTTATTTGATGCAGGCTGCTGAAGATAAGAAGACAAACCCTCAAAACAGCAAGGCAATCCCATTGTTTCTTTACAATAAATCTAGGCCAGGTAATATGCCAATAACTCATGGTTAATCTGTTTGGTTCCCCTCCTAATTTATGTTATGATGCAGTGGTCCAGACACTCTCCCCTATCAATAATACAAGCCTGCCAAAATCGCCATCTGAATTTGTCCAGTATCCTCTGTCTCGAATGCAACGGAAAAAAATGTATGGTTGTGAACCAATTAATGGCTAAAGGAATGATGGAAATGGTGGAGGAATCAGAGGTGCAGAGTCGTGCGACACAACAACTGATCAATGTTTTCAGAGACAGTGTAGCAAAGCAGCAAGAACTTGCCCACATGCTTATGGGCGTTATCCGTGATGAGGTTGCAGATTGTGACGTTGTAGATCGTTAGGATCTGTTCATTTATTTGCACTAGCATCAATCTTTGATTGCCCAGTGGTTGTAATTTCCTATAATATATGCTGGATGTGCAATTTTTTTCCCTATATGCCGTACCTTTGCTTGATAGGTTTTGGTCCTGTGCATAATTGCTCGTCGTAATGGGCTCAAATTATCTAATTTGGCCTAAAGACATGTACGAACTTTAGTGGTCCCATTAAGTTAATGGGTCGTTACCAGGCCGAAAGTTAATGGTCGGCCCTCTTAACTTCCGGGTCGTTAATAGGCTGACATCGAATTGGGCAATAGGTGGGCCCAATTGATTTCACGGGCCATTAATAGGTTGTTACTAAGTTCGGGCTACATATGGCCCAACTATACTATGGGCCTTTAGCAGGCCGAAAGAGACAGTGGGCTTGTACGGGACCATGAAGAGCATGGGCCGCTAAGAGGCCGAAAGTTAGGTCGTATTGTAAATGGCCCAACTGTGTTGTGGACCTTTAGCAGGCCGAAAGAGAAACCGGGCTGGTATTGGACCATGAAGGGCATGGGACATTAAAAGGCCAAAACTCAGGTCTGACTACAAATGGCCCAACTCATTTATCGTCTGTTAGCAGGCTGAAAGGCACATAGGGCCGGGAATTGGCCCAACACTTAAATGGGTCGCTAAAAGGCCAAAACTCAGGTCCGACTACAAATGGCCCAACAGATATATGGCCGTCACCAGGCTGAAAGACACACCGGGCCGGAAATTGGCCCAACACTTAAATGGGTCGCTAAAAGGCCGAAAATCTGGTCCGACTACAAATGGCCCAACTGATTTATGGGTCGTCAACAGGCTGAAAGACACACCGGGTCGGGAATTAGCCCAATATTTAAATGGGTCGCTAAAAGGCCGAAAGATGTACCTCGTGAAAATTGTCCCATCCACTGAATGGGCCGTTAAGAGGCCAAAATCTCATCGGGCCAATATTGAGCCCAAATATATAGCGGGCTGTTAACGGGCTCGAACTGGCGATAGGCCACAATGGTGTCAAATCTTTAACGGGCCGTTGACGGGCCGAATTGACACATCCCGTATGGGCCGTGGGCTTAAATGGACTTGACACAAGTAGGCTTTATATGGGCAGGTGTAATGCCCAGTACACTTGCCACGTCACACAATGAATACAATAGCATACACCATCCGATAACAAAGGGTCCGACTACGGACGAAAATCCAAATGCGAAAGGTACCATAAACACAAGCCCGGATCACCCCTAGTAGGAACCACTACTGATCGTCAAAAAATGTCACAAGCATACGGCCACGCTCTTCATCGAACTCCCAGTGAAGTTCTGACCCATCACCTACATTGTTCTCGGCTGTACCTGCATCTGGTCTGTGTAGTAATCTGTGAGCCCGAGAGGACTCAGCAATCCCGTTCCCGGGTATCAAAACTACCAAAGCCTTAGGTGAGGAAAGGCTATAAAAGTGTCTGCAGCAAGCACTAAGCATCTAGCTTACGAGTTTAGAGAGAGAAGAGAACGAGTGCCAACGGTCGCCAAGTTGATCAAGAAGTAATCCTAGCTACTCCCATCAAACATAACCACACTGTATTCACTTCCCGAAGCCCTTCGGAAAGAGACCATCATGGTTACTCACACAGGTAGTGTATTCTTATGAATATGATGTCAAGTTATATACAACCGGATATTAACAAATTCCCATCTGCGACATAACTGCGGGCACGGCTTTCGAAAGATCAAAACCCCGCAGGGGTGTCCCAACTTAGCCAATCACAAGCTCACGATCTGCGGAGTCGCAACTCCAAAGTGGGAAGACCCGAGTATTCTCAGAATCCCGTGCTCAAGATATTTCGACAAAGGTAAAACTAATCCAACAAGACCTCCCGGCATGCCGACACCCTGATAGTAGCCGCGCGTATCTCTTCTGAGGCCATGACCGGATAGGTCAGCCTACAGGAAAATACCAGACCTCGAGTTTCCTCGCGGTGGCCCTGCAGTCCGCCCGTTTGGAACCAACACAATCAGCACTGGCTCCCCCTGTTATGTAGAATTAAGAACCCGGGGACATGACCGCCTATGCAATTAATTAATTAATTTTTTTATTATGAGGCAAATTAAAACTAAAGTTGGGCCTTGCTGGAAAAGCTTTAAGTAGTGCAAATTATCGAGGGGGCCCATAAACCCCAACCGTATTAGGAACGCAAAATCAAGGAACATAACACCAGTTTATCGGTTCCTAAGGTGGCATGAGTGGAACTAAACACTAAGCAAAAGGCCAAGCCTTCTGTAGGATCGAAAGTAGGTCTAGAGGGGGGGTGATTAGACTACTTGACAATATAAAAAATCTGCCTTTAGATCATGCAATGTTTTTGGCAGTTTCACAAACAAGATCAGTTCAAGTAACACCCTACACATGCAATTCTAGAGTTTATGCAGCGGAAAGTAAATTGCACATGTAAAAGAGAGGTGGAGAAGATCAAACGCAGTTTGGTGACACGGAGATTTTTGTCGTGGTTCCGATAGGTGGTGCTATCGTACATCCACGTTGATGGAGACTTCAACCCACGGAGGGTAACGGCTGCGCGAGTCCACGGAGGGCTCCACCCACGAAGGGTCCACGAAGAAGCAACCTTGTCTATTCCATCACGGCCTACGCCCACGGAGGACTAGCCTTACTCGGGGTAGATCTTCACGAAGTAGGCGATCTCCTTGCCCTTACAAACTTCTTGGTTCAACTCCACATCACGACGGAGGCTCCCAAGCGACACCTAACCAAGCTAGGAGGCACCACCCCCCAAAAGGTAATAGACGGTGTTGATGGTGATGAACTCCTTGCTCTTGTGCTTCAAGTGATAAACTCCCCAACACTCAACTCTCCTCACTGATATGGCTGTGGTGGAAGAAAGATTTGAGTGGAAAGCAACTTGGGAAGGCTAGAGATCAAGTTTCATATGGTAGGAATGGAATGGCTTGATCTCAACACAAGGGTAGGTGGTTCACTTCTCAGAAAGTGTATGGTAGGAATGGTAGACTTTCTGATGGCTCTCCTCACGAATGAGGAGGGGGTGGAGGGGTATATATAGCCTCCACACAAAATCCAACCGTTACACACACATTTGACCAATCTCGGTCAGACCGAAGTGAAAACTCGGTCAGACCGAAAGTTCAAATATAGTGAACGTTGGGATTTTCGGTGGGACCGAAAATACCATCTCGGTGGGACCGAAAGTGTATCTGATATGAACGTTGGAGTTTTCGGTGAGACCGAGAAAGAAAACTCGGTTGGACCGATTTGAGAAAGAGCAGGAACATGCCAGAATCGGTGAGACCGAAAATGAATTATCGGTGAGACCGATTTGAGCCAAGACAGAAGCTTGCCCATTTCGGTGAGACCGATAATACAAACTCGGTTATTCCGAAATGAAGTGAAATGGTTACAGAAGGTTGGCAGTTCAGTTTCGGTGAGACCGATCTCAAACTCGGTAGGACCGATTTTTCTAGGGTTTGGAATATGGCAGAAGTGGTTCATCTCGGTGGGACTGAGTTGGAAGAATCGGTTTGTCCGAGATTACTTATGGGTGTGTTTGGTAGTGAAAGGTGCTGATAGTTGAAGGAGCTAAATCACTGAGCACTTGAGCAACCAGATCATCAACACAACCTCATCCCCTTTTAATAGTATTGGCTTTTCCTATGGACTCAATGTGATCTTTGATCACTAAACCAAAAATAGAGTCTTGAGCTTTTGCCAAAGCTTGCCTTAGCATTTGAGGGGTCCACTTCTTCAGTCATCTTGCCATCCCAATGTGATTGGATTTCCTGAAACATACTTGATAAAAGCATTAGTCCAACCACAAAGTATGTTGTCATTAATTACCAAAACCACCCAGGGAGCAAATGTGCTTTCAATCTCCCCCTTTTTGGTAATTGATGGCAACACACTGAAATTATATTGAACGAGACATCAAAGCTTATTGAAAGAAAGACAGGATTATCATGAAAGCTTTGACAAGCATGTAGTACACAGGCTCCCCCTACAAGTGTGCAAGATTTTCATAGATTATGGTTTTGGACTACCACAAGCACACGAGAGAGATAAGCAAGATGTGCTACATGCAGCTTGGCTATATGCATCAGAGCAGAAGAAAAGGAATTGAGTGATAATGCATATGTGCATGGTGATTTCTTGCAAACAAGTATTTACAAGCAAGTCACCATCATGCACATTCTGCAAGATGCATATACTTACCTTGAGGTTCCTTGACATTGTACCTGAAGGGATAAACTTGAGAAAACAAGGTTAGATAACACAAGAGTATTCCTTCAACCAACTGCAAGAACATCAAGAGTACCAAGCCAGGGAGGACATGTATAAAGAGTGTCTCATATTTGAGCACAGGCTTGAATCAGCAAACATGTCTCCGAAGCTAAAAGATTTTCAATGAACTCTGAGAGATTTTGCTTTTCATAGGATATCAATTGTGAAGATTCCTCTAAGTCTTCTCCCCTTAAGCTAAAAGATTCCATGAGATACTGTAGGATCGAAAGTAGGTCTAGAGGGGGGGTGATTAGACTACTTGACAATATAAAAAATCTGCCTTTATATCATGCAAAGTTTTTGGCAGTTTCACAAACAAGATCAGTTCAAGTAACACCCTACACATGCAATTCTAGAGTTTATGCAGCGGAAAGTAAATTGCACATGTAAAAGAGAGGTGGAGAAGATCAAACGCAGTTTGGTGACACGGAGATTTTTGTCGTGGTTCCGATAGGTGGTGCTATCGTACATCCACGTTGATGGAGACTTCAACCCACGGAGGGTAACGGCTGCGCGAGTCCACGGAGGGCTCCACCCACGAAGGGTCCACGAAGAAGCAACCTTGTCTATTCCATCACGGCCTACGCCCACGGAGGACTAGCCTTACTCGGGGTAGATCTTCACGAAGTAGGCGATCTCCTTGCCCTTACAAACTTCTTGGTTCAACGCCACATCACGACGGAGGCTCCCAAGCGACACCTAACCAATCTAGGAGGCACCACCCCCCAAAAGGTAATAGACGGTGTTGATGGTGATGAACTCCTTGCTCTTGTGCTTCAAGTGATAAACTCCCCAACACTCAACTCTCCTCACTGATATGGCTGTGGTGGAAGAAAGATTTGAGTGGAAAGCAACTTGGGAAGGCTAGAGATCAAGTTTCATATGGTAGGAATGGAATGGCTTGATCTCAACACAAGGGTAGGTGGTTCACTTCTCAGAAAGTGTATGATAGAAGTGGTGGTACTTTCTGATGGCTCTCCTCACGAATGAGGAGGGGGTGGAGGGGTATATATAGCCTCCACACAAAATCCAACCGTTACACACACATTTGACCAATCTCGGTCATACCGAAGTGAAAACTCGGTTAGACCGAAAGTTCAAATATAGTGAACGTTGGGATTTTCGGTGGGACCGAAAATACCATCTCGGTGAGACCGAAGTGAGTCAAAGGTTAGGGTTTGCCATCTCGGTGAGACCGAAATATAAACTCGGATATTCCGAATTGATGTCAACTGATCACAGAAGGTTGGCAGCCCTTTTTCGGTGAGACCGAAACTCAGAATCGGTGTGACCGAGAATTTAGGGTTTGGAGAAACAACTGAAGTGGTTCATCTCGGTGGGACTGAGTTGGAGAAATCGGTGTGACCGAGATTACTTATGGGTGTGTGTTAAGTAGTGAATAGTGCTGATAGTTGAGGGAGTTAGATCACCAAGCACTTGAGCAACGAGAACATTAACACAACCTCATCCCCTTTTAATAGTATTGGCTTTCCTATGGACTCAATGTGATCTTTGATCACTAAACCAAAAATGGAGTCTTGAGCTTTTGCCAATGCTTGTCTTAGCATTTTGAGGGGTCCACTTCTTCAGACATTTCCATACCCACATCATCGAACTTTTCTGAAATGATTCTCAAGAGAATATTAGTTCAATGATATATATGTTGTTATTAATTACCAAAACCACCCGGGGATTAGTTGCACTTTCAATCTCCCCCTTTTTGGTAATTGATGACAACATATAGATCAAAGCTTCGACAAAAGATATATTCAAAGAATAATATCGTCGCTTTGAGAAGTATGTGATAAACAAGAGCTCCCCCTAAATTTGTGCATTATTTAAATTTGCGTTTGAATGCAAATGCACAATCGATTAGGATTATGGGTCACTCTTCCATGTCACATACATCTTGGTGGAGCGCACAAAATGATAAGAATGAATAACATGCACTCAATCACCAAGACAAGAGTAAATAGCCATACAATAAGAAATAGCATATGATAAACAATAAGCACACATTAAAGCATAGTATGACTAAGCACTCATTAAGGTAGCATCAAACGTAGTAGCAAGCACACTTAAAGTATCTGGAACCAAAAGAAACCAATGTATCTCAAGGAAAACGGCAAAAGAACGAAAAGACGAAAGAGCACTCTCTCTCTCGAAGCCCTATGATCTATAGCAATTTCTCCCCCTTTGGCAACAAGTTACCAAAAAGTTCGAAAAGGTATAGAGCTAAACGTCACTGCGGGCTCGGCTGGCTGCTCCCGTCTGGGTCGATGTCGGTGTAGAGATAGCTGCGTCGGCGAAGACTTCTGCGGATGTCTGCGCTAGAGGAGTAGATGCTGGAGCTGAAGGAACTGCTGGAGCTGTAGCTGGTGCTGAAGTGGTAGCCCTGGAATCTGTCACTGGGATAGCTGCAGACCTGGATCCTCTGGGAACCGGAGCAGTCTGGCGATGAGAGTCCTGGACTATATCATCCTGCATAAGCTCTGCCCTCTCCTGCCTAGTCTCCTCCATGTCTGCCTCAAGCTTGTTGACAGACACCTGAATCTCAGTCAGCTTCACGTCTAGGGCGTGGATCTTGTCCTCGACGATCCTCTCAAGGCTCTCCTGAGATTGCTCAATGCTGGCCAGGCGTTGTTCAATTCTCCGGGTTGCTTCAAGAATCTGATCTCCGAAGCTCTTTGGCTTAGCTGCTGCTGCTGCTGCCTCTCTGTCAGCTTTGGCTTTCTTTGCAGCTTCGATCTTGGCTTGCCCTTCAACTGAGGTGGGATCCTCTTCATCCATCACAACTACGTTGTCCTCATGCTCTGGCTGCAGTGGCAAGTGCTTCCTATCCAACATGAATTTGCCCGTGCCAAACTTGGCGTTGATAAGCATCTGTATCTGCGGTGCAAACCCACACGACCTCTTCTGGTCAGCTGCAGTCCTCTTGATGGTCTCTACCATCAAGTCCATCACCTTAAAAGGTGCCTTCTCATCGAGAATGTGCAGCATGTTGATAGAATAGCCTCGTATCATCCGGTGGTCACCTGACTTAGGCATCAAAGTATGCCTCAGAATAGTGTTGGTGGTGGTCAGACCTGCCTGGAGATAATACACTGAGCCGAGTTTCCATCCCTCCAAATCAGCAGCTGGGATCTCCTTGTACATATTCTTCATGGAATCATGACTCTTCTTAGGAATCCCATAGACATCAATGTCGTCCTCTCTCTGCACTGGAGCGTTCAGAAGTTCTGCCCATTCTGCAACAGTTGAAGAAAACCGTTGACCTTCAGTCATCCATGTGATCTTGCCATCGGGGTAGAAATGGGCTGTTGCATAGAACTGCATGATCATCTCGTCGTTCCATGCTGTCAGTTCTTGACCCACAAAGTCAGCAACTCCACATGCAGTAAAGCTCTCATGCACATGGGGAAAGAAGTCCCGATGCTCTCTGCTGTCAATGTACTTCCAGTCGACATACCTGGTGTCAGCAACAATGGGCTTCTTATCCATTAGCACGGTCTCATAGAAATCCTGCTGCTCTTTGGTGTGGAATCTGGGGTCCACAGCAGTCCTTCTTCTTACGGCATATGGATCAGATTGTCTCCATAGCCTGAGACCTTTGTCCTTCCTTGCCTTCATATCCTCAGCTTGAGGATGAGCATCATTGTGGAGTGGCAACTTGGGACGGAGCTTGAGCAACACATGCTCTTCATCTGACTCAGAAGGTGGCATCTCACCTTTGTTCTTCTCAGAAGCTGGAATGCTTCTGGTTGTCCTCTTAGGCTTCGCTGGAGCTGCCTTAGCTGGAGCAGGCTTCTTGGGCTTGGAGGAGGCTTCAGCCCGAATAGCATCACCCATGAACTTAGCTTTCTGAGGAGGAGGCTGGGGTGCATCTTCTTCTTCTTCTTCAGCATCATCAACTTGAGGTTCAGCATAAACAACTCTCTTCCTTTTGGAAGTCTTCTTCACCTTGCTTGGAGCTGGCTCTTCCAAGTTGAGCTTCTTGGCAACTGCAGACTGCTTCACTTTGCTCGTGCCTTTCTTTGGCTGCTGCCCTTGGAGCTCTTTGGCGACCACTTGCCTCTTCGGCTTGGAGGTAACTTCCTCAGCAACGAAATCGGAATCCTCAGAATCAGACGTTCTCTTCTTCCTGGTTCTCGTAGCAGCAGGAGGCAGACCACTAGGGGTGCTCCTCTCACCATCATCACTAGAGCTGCTAGCCTCAGGACTTGTACCTGCCTCTGGAATCTCAGCAAACGGTGATTCGGACCTGTTCTGGCTGTCACTGACATCTGACATGGCTGAAAGACCTGTGAATAGATAAGGTATAGGTAGAGTAGAAGAGTTATCACAACTGCAGAAGTTTTTGAAAAAAAATGAGTTAAAAACTTAGTTTTGAGTTTTCACAGAATGTATTTCGGTCAAACCGATTTCAAGTTTCGGTGTAACCGAAGTGTTCAACAGAACCTACACACCACTTTCGGTCAGACCGAAATGGGTTTCGGTCCTACCGAAAAACTAGGGTTTCATAGAAACTTCACTTCGGACATTCCGATTTTCACAACTCGGTCAGACCGAACTGTGTAGTGCAATGGTCAGAGACCAAATCGGTCAGTCCGAGTTTCAGGAATCGGCTTCACCGAGATGCATTCCGTGGAAACCTAAACCTAAGAATTTTCCTCGAAACTAAACGATCTGAGCAATGTATTTGGATCATATCAAACGTGGATTGAATCAGGGCAGTCCTATCATGCAAGAATCAGAAGTGGAGCATGAATAGGGATTGAGACACACCCTAACTTGGTGGTGTCCCTCTACGGCGGCAACGGAGGAGAAGATTACCGTTGACGGCGGCGGAGACCTGCGGCAAGGGCACACAGGCGACGACGGCGACGATCCTTAGATCAGGGCGGCGGCAGCAGGGGTCTTGAAGGGCGAACGGTTTGAAAGGAATAGATCGCGCGCAGCCCTCAGTATATATAACCCCGTACTGTCGGTGGGACCGAGTTGAAAAACTCGGTGTCACCGAGATGTATTTCTGCTGTGCAGTTACACATATCGGTCAGACCGAGATTTTGAACTCGGTTTCACCGAGATGAAACCTAGATCAATCTAAGTGTTTCGGTTGGACCGATATTGAGAAGCCGGTCAGACCGAAATAGACTTAGAAGGTTTTGGAAGTCAGCCTTAGACGAATCGGTGGTTCCGAGTGCTCCTCACTCGGACTGTCCGAAAAAGACTTGTTCAAAGTTGTGATATAAGCATGAATAGATTTTGAGATAAGAAAGCATAGATAGCTAGGGAAGGTGCTTAGGCATTCTTGTCCATCCATTTGGCCAGAAAAAGAAACCAAAACAATCAAAACAACAAATGGATGTCCTTGAATGGATAAAATCATGCATCCAACATGCTCACACAATAAGATAGCAACTGAAATATGTGTCAAACATGCACAACCAAAACTCTAGCTACTAGCACACAAAATGTCGATGACTAGGTCATCTATATATGAGTATATTGACTTAGGAGTCAAATGAGAACATTTGATCATAGGTCATACTCATCGTTTAAGCACAAGTGGGGTTACCACTTTTACATAAAGCATTTATGTGTTCACATCATTTGGAGATGCTTTAGCTCATTTTTAGAGCAAAGCTCCCCCTAGATGTGAGAACCCCTTTTAAAGGGTCAAACTAACCTTGGGTTGTCGTAGAAGACTTCATGTAGATGTTGAAGATGTGGATGCTCAATGTTGATGTAGATCATCATGAGTTGGGAGCAATCCTTTGGATTAGGGCACTTTCAATACCTACATGGGTTAGTCCCACAAGGAACAAACAGGAATATCCATGGACATAGAGTGAAGTACACAAAAGATGATGTCCATGAAAGCAATGATTACCTTGTCCCTTGACTTACCAACAAGAGGGTTTGTGACTCCATGAACAAGTGCATGATGTGGAAGTTGATTGCACAAGTTCTTGCCAAAATGAATATGAGTGAAGTTTGTTGGCGGAGTCACCCTCAAGAACCTACTAGTTCTTCTTCTTTGGGATCCACATCATCTTGATGGGAATCCTTGGTGTTGTAGTTGAGCTTGACGAAGTAGAACTTGATGTGTCCTTGGGAACCCACTTGACCATGGCTTGAGGTGCTTCAATGAATGCATCAATCTCCTCTTGAAGCTTGTCCTTGGACTTTAGCTTGTGGTCTTGTGGTGGAAGGTCATCTTGAGCTTGTTCCACATTGGAAGAAGTAGGATCATACTTCTCCTTTTGTGAGACAAACTGTGGAGTAGGGTATTGACCTTCTTCCCACTCAACACCTTCGACGTTGAACTTTCGCTCAAAACCAATCCCTTGATTCTTCCGGTGTCTTCCTTGTTTGCGAACAATCTCCTCAAAGTTCTTGCTTCCGGCAAGACTCTTGTAGACACCTTTCTCTATGATTTCCTTCAATAAGCTATTTTCTTGCTCAAGTGTAACTTGGCTTGAAACATTGTTAGTGGAATCAAGAGAACTACTAGAAGCAACAATATTGGATTTAACATTGTTATTGTTACTACTAGAGGAAGAATTTTTCTTATGCTTGTCATGCTTAGTCTTAATAGGTGGCAAGAAATTAAACAAGAGAAGTCGTTTGGCAAGATATGAAGAACTCTTCTTTCGAAGATCGTCATTGATCGCTTTTAGAAACTCATGTTCTTGCTCTAGAGTGAGCTTCTCGAAGCGTAGCTTCTCATGAGATCTTAGGAGCTCTCTATGATCTTCTTGAGTTGTTTCATGAGCTAACTTAAGAGTGTTTAGTTCTTTAGTTAGACGCTCAATCTCCTTCATAGCATTGTCCTTCGACTCTTCTCGACTATAAAGACTACTAGCATTTTCATCATTACTAAGCTCACTAGATTTATCATGCAAGAGCTCATCTTCACCAAGCAAGTCATCCTCATCACTATCAAAGTCAATGAATTCAGGGTGTGTTACCTTGGGGCCTTTAGCCATGAAGCATCTTCCAATTCCCTCATTTGGTGAATCAAATAAGTCGTAGGAGTTGGAGTTGGAGGATACTAGTGCAAGTCCGGCAACACCTTCATCTTGACTATAGTCGGAGTCGGAGTGATAGCTTCCATCGGATTGATTGTCAGAGTCGGAGCCGGAGACCCATCCACCAACATGAGCTTGATGTCTTCTTCTTGTGTAGCTCCTTGATGACTTGTCTTTCCTCTCCGAATCCTTGCTTCTCCGAGAGGGTCTTCGTTCATAACGATCATCTCTACTCCTTCTCTCTCTCCGAGGTGACTCATCTCTTGCTCTTCTTCTTGGAGATTCTTCTCTTCTCTTGTGGGGAGCCGTACACTCATTTGAGAAGTGTCCGGGTCTTCCACAATTGTAGCAGTTTCGATCACGGCTAGAAGATCTCTTTTCATCATATGATCTAGACTTTGAGCTTCTTTCTTTGCCTCTATTCTTGTAGAACTTGTTGAAGTTCTTGACCATTAGGCTTATCTCTTCATTGGAAACTAGCTTGTCACTTGAGGTAGTAGGAGCATCACTTGTAGCTTTGTAAGCACCACTTGACTTGTTGTGAAGCTCTTCCTTATCCTTAAGTGTCATCTCATGAGCAACAATTCTTCCAATGACTTCAGTTGGCTTGAGGGTCTTGTAGTTTGGCATCATTTGGATCAAAGTGCACACGGTGTCATACTTTCCATCCAAAGCTCTGAGAATCTTCTTAATGATGAATCGGTCGGTCATTTCTTCGCTTCCTAAGCCGGCAATCTCATTTGTGATGAGAGCAAGCCTAGAGTACATTTCAGCGACTCCTTCACCATCCTTCATCTTGAACTTGTCAAGTTGTCCTTGAAGAATATCTAGCTTTGATTCCTTCACAGATTCAGTACCTTCGTGCATTTCAACCAAAGTATCCCAAATCTCTTTAGCATTCTCAAGACGGCTGATTTTGTTGAACTCCCCGGGACACAAAGCATTGAAGAGAATGTCACAGGCTTGAGCATTGTTTTGCAACATCCGCAACTCTTCCGGTGTAGCTTCGCGATCCGGAACTTTTCCTTCTTCGAAGAAATCACCTTGCATACCAACACAAATAATGCCCCATGCGGCTGGGTTATGACCAAGAATATGCATTTTCATTTTATGCTTCCAACTAGCAAAATTTGTACCATCAAAGTAAGGACCTCTACGATAATTACCCTCACTAGACGCCATACTCTCCTAGGTTGTGAAACCAAGCTTATGGAGTCCAATGCAATGGAAACCAAAACAATGGAGACCAAAGCTCTGATACCACTTGTAGGATCGAAAGTAGGTCTAGAGGGGGGGGATTAGACTACTTTACTTTATAAAAATTTGCCTTTTGATCATGCAATGTTTTTGGCAGTTTTGCAATTAAGATCAATTCAAGTATCACCCTACACATGCAATTCTAGAGTAATAGCAGCGGAAAGTAAATTGCACATGTAAAAGAGAGGTGGAGAAGATCAAACGCAGTTTGGAGACACGAAGATTTTTGTCGTGGTTCCGATAGGTGGTGCTATCGTACATCCACGTTGATGGAGACTTCAACCCACGGAGGGTAACGGCTGCGCGAGTCCACGGAGGGCTCCACCCACGAAGGGTCCACGAAGAAGCAACCTTGTCTATTCCATCACGGCCTACGCCCACGGAGGACTAGCCTTACTCGGGGTAGATCTTCACGAAGTAGGCGATCTCCTTGCCCTTACAAACTTCTTGGTTCAACTCCACATCACGACGGAGGCTCCCAAGCGACACCTAACCAATCTAGGAGGCACCACCCCCCAAAAGGTAATAGACGGTGTTGATGGTGATGAACTCCTTGCTCTTGTGCTTCAAGTGATAAACTCCCCAACACTCAACTCTCCTCACTGATATGGCTGTGGTGGAAGAAAGATTTGAGTGGAAAGCAACTTGGGAAGGCTAGAGATCAAGTTTCATATGGTAGGAATGGAATGACTTGATCTCAACACAAGGGTAGGTGGTTCACTTCTCAGAAAGTGTGTGGTAGAAGTGGTGGTACTTTCTGATGGCTCTCCTCACGAATGAGGAGGGGGTGGAGGGGTATATATAGCCTCCACACAAAATCCAACCGTTACACACACATTTGACCAATCTCGGTCAGACCGAAGTGAAAACTCGGCTAGACCGAAAGTTCAAATATAGTGAACGTTGGGATTTTCGGTGGGACCGAAAATACCATCTCGGTGAGACCGAAGTGAGTCAAAGGTTAGGGTTTGCCATCTCGGTGAGACCGAAAATATAAACTCGGATATTCCGAATTGATGTCAACTGATCACAGAAGGTTGGCAGCCCTTTTTCGGTGAGACCGAAACTCAGAATCGGTGTGACCGAGAATCTAGGGTTTGGAGAAACAACTGAAGTGGTTCATCTCGGTGGGACTGAGTTGGAGAAATCGGTGTGACCGAGATTACTTATGGGTGTGTGTTAAGTAGTGAATAGTGCTGATAGTTGAGGGAGTTAGATCACCAAGCACTTGAGCAACGAGAACATTAACACAACCTCATCCCCTTTTAATAGTATTGGCTTTCCTATGGACTCAATGTGATCTTTGATCACTAAACCAAAAATGGAGTCTTGAGCTTTTGCCAATGCTTGTCTTAGCATTTTGAGGGGTCCACTTCTTCAGACATTTCCATACCCACATCATCGAACTTTTCTGAAATGATTCTCAAGAGAATATTAGTTCAATGATATATATATGTTGTTATTAATTACCAAAACCACCCGGGGATTAGTTGCACTTTCACCTTCCACCCATTGCCAAGTATATATGTGTGTTAATATATATAAGAGATATTGTGATATTCCAACCACAAGTTCCAACATGGAGCAATCTTCATCTTCACCTGCAACTAACAACGCTATAAGAGGGGATGAGCAAGCGGGTAACATAGCCAAACAATGGTTTGCTGGGAAGGTGTCAAAGGTTAGAGGTTTCATGGCAAAAAAGGAGGCTGACAAACAGGAATAGGCATCGAGGCATATCTAAAGAGCGAGACAACTAGCATAGGCAAAGATAGAGGTGATATCGAGGAATGTTCATCTTGCATGGGATCCCGCAAGGAAGAAGAACGAGTCCATGAGGTTGTCGAACAAAACATCACAACTCCAGAACAAAGAAGAAGCTAATGAGAGGAGCAAACCGGAAAGAAGCAAACAACACGGTAAACACGCAAGCATTAACATGGCATATGATGCACAACCAATTATGATGCATGTCCGGTTTAAATATGCATGGCATGGCAAGGTGCACAAACAATACTACAATTTAAGTGGAGCTCAATATGCAACAAGTTGCATATTGACAAAACACCACATTTTATTTATTTAGTTAACTCCCATTTATTTACAAGACAATATTAAATGTTTTTATTAAACATGGCAAGAGGTGAAGCATGAGCAAAACTACACTATCTAGTCATTTTAAATGGGGCCAAAAATAACAACAACAAATCCCGGAAACTCCCCATGTGCATATTTAGCAATTATTAAAGCAAACAACAATTTAAACATTTTAATGTTGTTATCATGATGCGGATAACATTTTCAAGTTTTATGCAAAATTTATTAAAAGTGGACATGAGAAAGATATGGAGTATTTCGTCACCGTGGTGTAAAGAAAAGGGCCATAACGACGATAACCGAAAATGATGACACGACAACAAATCGGTTCTGGTAACTCGTTGAGAGACTGGTGCAAAAGATGAAGGCAGCGTGAGTGTGTCATGCAAGATGGTGGGGTGACCCGGTTACCCGGTTCTCACGGGTTGGCGACAAGGCAAAAGAGGGGTATCGCAAGCGACGATTCGGGCACGGGGAAAACACGGGGCATCTCATACACACATATGCATTCTTTCACGGGCGTCGTCTCGGGGTTATACCTTTGAAGCGTGCGTTTCCGGAGGGGTTCGAGTTCAAGCGATGTAGTTGTGCACGTTTCGTAGTCGTTCATTGGTCGTCGAGGGACGAAGTGGTACTCGTGGTCCGGTAGTCGAAGTAGTCGTGCACAACGAGGGTAGTTTTACTCGTTTTGAAGATAAACTTTCGCATGGGAACCCTTCAGTGTCGTCGTGGTACTTGGGTCATCGGACGTGCCGGTCTCGGGTCTTGGCGACGGTAGTTGTACACGGGGCGTCGGGGTCGTCGTTGATGTAGGGGTACATGTTTTGTTGGTGTTCGGGACCGTCGTGGTACTCGCTGTAGGGGTACTTGGCGAATCCACGTAGTTGAACTTGAAGATCTGAAGACGTTCACGGTTGTAGTGGTACTTGGCAAAAAAATATGGGCGGTCTTGCGATTCCAACAGCAACAACAACACAAGGAGGCCTCAGTCATGGCTATGGCAGCGAGCTGCCGAAGGAACATGCCAAAGGAACTCGAGCAGAGGGGTACGAGGGCAGCAGCAAAAGGCGAACAGCGACGCGTTGAGAAGGAAGGCAGTGGAGGCCATGGCTGTTGCAGTGGCGAGGACGGCAGTAACATGGTGAGGAGCGAGCGGCACCAGGGCATCGCGGTGCCCTAGCGACATGGCGGGTGGCGACCTGGTGGAGGCGATGCAGGGCATGGCTGCGGGTCGGCGGAGATGCACGCGCGGGCGAGGAAGCTTAGGGAGGCGGCGGCGGTGCGATGCTCCCGGCGGAGAAGAAGAAGCGCGGGGGAAGACGGCAACGGCAGGCGGAGATGCCCGGAGGAAGGAGGTCGGGCGACGGGGCTGCCGGAGTTGGCCGCCTGGCTAGCCTCGGGCGATGTAGGCGGACGGAGCTATCGCGGTGGTGCATGGGAGTTTATGCACGCCGACGGGATGAAGAGGCGGTCGGAGGGAGGCTCGCAACGACGGCCCAAGCTCGCAGGCCGACGGGGCGCCATGGAGGGCGTGCGAGGCGACGGGGAGGAGTGAGGACGAGAGGGAGGTCGAGGGGGAGATGGGGTCGGGCGGTGCTAAGGAAGGAACAAGGAGGGGGCTGGCGGCGGCTCGGGAGGGAGATGGACGAGGGGATCGGGTGCATGCGAGGCCTAGGGTTAAACAGGAGGGCGCGACTGGGCCTAATGGGCCAGCGGGCTGAGGGGAGAAGTAGGCCGGCGACTGGCCTGGCTGCTGTGGTTGCTCTCTCTCTTCTTGCTCTCACTCTACTTTCCATTTTAAAACAAAACAGAAAAAGGAAGAAAAGAAGGAGAAGGTAGGGGTGTAATCTGGCATGGGGATAATTTTTACCGGACTCGTAAATATGTGAACGGTCCACGACAAGTAGAAGTGCGCAAGATTGAAGAATTGAATTCAAACTTATTTGAATTAAATTCAAATAGTTTGAACTAGGACTAGGTTTTAGAAGTGTCCAAAAATGCTCGGATTTTTGGAGGAACCTCGATAAAAGGAGAAAGAACTATAGACAAGGTTTGGAGGGGAAACTTGAAGCAAAAAAGGCATGGGGTTATTTGCAAGTGTGTTTTGGTGATTTCAAACTAATGGAATATTTATAATAGCTCCCTAAAATATTGGGAGGATATGTTTTAAAGAGAAGTCATCCTTCCCTCGATTTAAATGGATCGAACATCCACACAATTTATTTAGTTGAGATGCAAAAGATTTATGACATGATGGCATGATGATATGATGCAATGCAAAATAAATAAAGCAAGCAAAAGAAACACACGACAAAACCCGGAACATCTAGAAGTCTTCTGGAGAGTCAGTCTTGGGGCGTCACAACTCTCCCACACTAACAGAGGATCTCGACCCGAGATCCTGGAGATGGCACCGGATAAAATCGGAAGAGGAAGAGGTAAAACAAACTTGCTTCTTTGACAAACGAGTGAAACCACATACTTGAGAGGTTGACCAAATTGAAAGAACAATACAACGGAGATGAACGAAGATGAAAACACTCCGTTAGAAAAGAGGAACAGGGAACACTACGAGAACCTTGTAGGTTGAAAGATATGAAACAAGATCTTATGAACCAAAAGAATATGCAACCGCAACTGTATAGCCAAAGAATAAGAATGACAAAATTTGGACAGCACTTCGTCTGAAAATGGAAGGAATTAACATGAACTTGAGAAGATGGGATGATACTTGATGAAATCAGCAACACACTTCCTCCAAAACAATTAAAAGAATAGAACAAGGGGTAAGAAAGATTTAGATAGCACTCCGGTTGAAAAGAGAGGCAAAACATGAAAAGATGAGAGACCTTGAATGGAGGTCACAACACTCCTGTTAAATGGACTGGAAAGGACAAGAGCATTGATCTTGACAAAATGAGGTGATGGTGAACGAGAGCAATATCACACGGTTATGGAGAGCATGCACCTGGTAATGTTCCAGGATGGCGTAGAAGAACTTGGAGAAAGGGGGCACAAGCGCCATGGAGATCATGTGGAGGAAGAAGGGGTAGCATGACTTTGGCAGGGTCCGCGCCACGGTGGATCCAGCCCAGATCTGCGTTCGGCCGTGCACATTGTGGGAGCTCGACAGGAACGGCTGGACCTCTAAGTAGTTCTCCTCCCTGATGATGGAGGACTCCTCAAGCGCCGCGTCAAGAGAAGAAGCAGATCCAGGCGCCGACGTGGTGCCCTTGTTCTTCTTCGCCATGGTCAAGAAGGGCCGAAGGATGCAGAGAGGCAAGAGGAGCAAAGGGAAGAAATCCAAGCAGGAAGGAAGGAGGGCGATGACTCCCCCAGCGGAGAAGGCCCCCTTTTGTCAAGACACACGGTTACTGAGACGGCGTGGGGGAGCAGAGTCGCTCGCGTCCCATCCAACCGTCGCGCGCCAGCCTGGCCCGCAGCCTTTTTGGGACCCGTGGCGCTTCGTCCTCGACTAAGGTTTCGCCCCGAAGCCAACTCCGCGCGCGCCTTGGGCCCGGGGGCTACTGTCGGCGTCCTGGGAACCAGGGTACCCAGACTTGCGTGTTTGCGGGCCGCAACGCGCTCCTTCAAGCAGGCCTGGTATGGCCCAGCTGATCGACCAGCTGCTCAAGACCCTCGCGATGGGCCAAGCCTCGCGAGGAGAACAATGCCAAGACCCCCTCGGGAGCGGCCTCGGCAAGGCGTTCCGGAGGGGCAGAGAATCCAAGGCCAAGCCTGCCTCAGGAGGAGGCAGTGATGTCAGCAGTGACGCACCGCGCCAGTGAGTGCCAGCGTCCGCCAGCGACGCAGTTGCCATTTCAGCGCAAAGGAGACACCGCAACCGTTGGTTCCCAAGGAGCGGGGCAAAGGTTTCCTCTTTGGTGCAACAAGACCGAAGACCGCAAGGACGATAAGGAGGATTTCACCGTCGAGCCCACCACCATGTCACCGCCTAATCCTTTTGCAGGCAAAGACTGCTTTTGTCAGGGTAGGAATGTCCTTGTGTTCCCGCTCAAAAATGGCTGTTGTGGAATCCCTTCCCGCCTAAACATTTCGGGGAAAGAGGATCGTGGCCGCCTATATAAGTAGCTAGGATTCCCACTGAGAAGCATCATCAACTCACATACTTGACCACCACACAAGGAGCAAGAGCACTAGCCTCCTGACCCCCCTGAGATCGCTTCCTAAGCTCAGGAACCCTTGTACCAGTTCATATTCTAGCTCGCCCAGAGCGAATCCACCAAAGCAGGAGGTAGGGTCTTACACCTCGCGGTGGCCCGAACCTGGATAAACTCTTGTGTGCTTGTTCGTTGTTTGCTTGAATCCTTCCACCGAGACGAGAGCGAGACGCTAGGTAGACGTGAGTGGGAGAGATCTTCGTTCACGCCCCTGTGTTCGAACTTAATGGGTTTTGCGGAGCCCTGAACCTGACATTTGGCGTGCCAGGTAGGGGGCATGTCGAAATCTCGCCTCTCCGACGACCTCGTCGCGTAGTCGTCACCGACCCTGCTCCACAGCCATGGTGGACACACGCAGAGCTCGCGCCGCCCGCCGCGCTGCGAACGTCGCTCAGACGGCGCCCGCGGGCAACGGCGCACGGCACCGCCCCAACTCGCCGGTCGCCTACGCCGTCACCGACCCCGCTGTCCACGTGCAGCAGGACTCTTCGCTGCCGCTGTTCGTGCGGCGGGATGGCCGCACGGCGACACCTTCACCCTCACCGGCCGCAACGTCGTCCTCACTGGTCTGCCTCGGGCCGGTCTACCAGCAGCCTGCGCTACTGATGGCGCGGGAGTTCTTGCACTACCGCCCCGCGGATGATCTCTACGACGAGTGGCTCCACCGCATCACCGAGCTCGTCAACGCAGCTGGGAAGCGCCTGCGCCAACGCACTCTTCGCGTCCTCCGTCGCCCCTGGCGGCGAACGAGGGCCGTGGGGTCCCGGCTCCGCCTCACCTTCACCCCGCCGGCGACGAGGAGAGTTGCCAGGTGATCCCGCACCCACATGCAGGGGCTCGTGGGCCCCCTGGCCCACAACGCCCAAACCGCGCACCATAGGAGGTGGTGGTGCCAGCACCTCAAGAACCAGCGTCACAGGTGCAGGGGGCGCCTGTGATCATGAGCGTACGCAGGTGTAGGGCCCTGGCTCCCGAGCTACGGCGCCTCGTCTGGCCCGGCAAGTTCAAGCCGGACCTGCCTCCTTGCTACGGCGCCTCGTATGGCCCGGCAAGTTCAAGCCGGACCTGCCTCCTTGCTACGACGGCACCACCGACCCCACGGACTTCCTCCAACTATACGAGCTGAGCATCGAGGCGGCCAACGACACTAAGCAGGTCATGGCGAACTGGTTCCCTATGGCTCTGAAGGACGGCGCGCGCTCCTGGCTCCTGAACCTCCCGGTGGGATCCATCTCCTCCTGGGGAGAGCTTCGCGAGCGCTTCGTCGCCAACTTCCAAGGCACCCACGACCGAGCCCCGACAACTGCTGACCTGCGTCGCATGAAGCAGCAGCTGAGAGAAACCCTGCAAAAGTACATCCAACGCTTCAACACCATGCGCCTCCGTATCCCCAGGGTCTCGGACGAGGCCATCATATCCGTGTTCTGCGATGGCGTCCTCGATGTCAAGATGAGGGAAGAGATCGCCATCCACGAAGACCTATGCACGGCCCTCGAGATGTTCAAGCTCGCGGCGAAGTGCGCCAGGGCAGAGGAAGGTCGCCTCTCCCTTCAGGAGCTGCCTGAGGCGGAGGCGGACGACAAGAAAACAAAGGCCAAGGAGTCGAAGCGCAAGGGACCCGCCATGCTGGTTGCTAAGCCAGAAGTGAAGCGTGGCTGCGGCTACGATGAACTCCCCAAAGACAACCGGCCATACTGCGTCTTCCACAACGTCCACATCCACAACACCAATGACTGTCAGGAGCTCACGGCAATGCGCAGCGGGCGCGTCGAGCAGTGCCCTGAGCGTGACAACCGCAGCTACGGCCGTGGAGGAGGCCGAGGAGGAGGACGTTGGGACGGCAGGAACTCGCGCCAAGGGTGGCGTGAGCAACCTCATCAAGACCACTGGTAGGAGTAGCCTCGTGACGCCCCCTGGCGCGACCAGTCTCGTGGGGGTCGCCCTCAGGACCACGGAGGCCTACCTCCGCTGCCACCACCACCAAGAAGGAACGAGGACGACTGCCAGGGAGACGGGGCAGGGGGCTTCCACGAACCGCGTGCACTCGCGTGCATTCTGGGAGGAGCTCATGCCCCGGCTTCTCACCACATATTCAAGCAGTTCGCCCGTGAGGTGAACGCAGCGCTTCCCAGGCCTGATGCCACGCGCAACCTCAGGTGGACCAAGCAAGTCATCGCCTTGAACCCCAAAGACCAGCTCAAGTGCACTGCGGCCCCAGGCGCACTCCCGATGCTCTGCACCCCGACCATCAGCAACGTCCTCGTGACCAAGACCCTCATTGACGGCGGAGCAGGGCTCAACGTCCTCTCCGTCCAAACCTTCGAGGCACTTCAGGTTCCCTACGATCAGCTCCATTCCACCAAGCCATTCTACGGAGTCACGGATGGCTCCACTCTCCCGATGGGGCAAGTCCGCCTCCCCATCACCTTTGGAGACCGTGACAACTACCACACCGAGCTCATCGACTTCGATGTCGCTAACATCCACCTCCCGTACAACGCCATCCTGGGGTATCCTGACCTTGCCAAATTCATGGCGGCGACCCATCACGGCTACAACATCCTCAAGATGCCCGGAAGTGGCGGAGTCATCACGATCACCTCCGACGAGAAGGAAGCGGTGTGTTCCCTGGAGCGTGCCTACCATACCGCGGCGGTTGAATACCCTGATGAGGATGAAGCCGTCCTCGCCCTGCAGACCGCCCCCAAGAAGAAGAAGAACCTACCCATCAACGGACCTCAGGACGCGGGGGCTCCCGACGACCTGGCCTCATGACTCGCGCCTGCCGACAAGGCACCTTCCACCCTCGCATAGGGAGGCACGCTCGACGCCCCTCTCATGATGGGCTCGGGGGCTCTCCTCTGGAGTGTCCCTGAGCTGACCTGTGCCCCGAGGGAGGTGTTAGAGCACCACCTGCAAGAATATCTTGATGCGCATTTTTGTGAGCCCAGCGCGAGCCGTCCAGCGATAGGGGCTCACGACTTCATCGACCAAGTTACAGAGGAACTTCAGTGCGCAAGACTCATCCGCGGTGGGCGTAACCGCACAACCCCAAGTCCACCTGCTCGCAGCCCGAGCGACTGCTTCCGCGTCTGCGTCGACATCGCGGGCCTCAACCGAGCCGCTTCTCAGGAGCCCTTCTGGCCGACGGCGGTCGGCCGGAGGAGGGACCTCCCCTGCAGCTACGTCTGCACGCTCTTCGGCTTCCGCAACGCAGCTGCCATGTTCCAACATCTCGCACAGCGGGCCTTGGGGACTCGGGAGGCTCAGTGGTTGGCGGTCCGGACAGAGTGGGAGTCGGACCCGCGCGACCATTGTAAGCCTTAGGAGCCCCTGGGCATCAGGAGCCCGACGACCCTCGGGAGCAGCCCCAACAGCTCGCATCTTCAACTACCCCAACTCTCCTTCGGCAAGTATCAGGTGACACTTCAGGTATCTAAACGATGGCGCCTCTCGGGCTGCATCATCCTCGGGCCGCTGGGGGCTGTTCCCCCGCGGCTTTCTCCCTTTTTGCATGATCAAGGCCAGATATTTCTTTCCATTCGCACTATATATATGCTTGGCGTCCTCACCGCCACTAAGTTCATGAGCCCTTGTGAGCCCACTCGCGACCGCCCCATGATTAAGGACTGGCACGACGTCTGTGCTCGGGTCCGTCCATGCAGTGTCGATAAACCCAAGGGCTGAGCTCTGCCTAGTGAGCCATTTCCGTGACGGCACCTCCCATGGTCCTTGGTGCCTTGTTCTCACATGGGCTAATCGTGGATGGGTAAGTAGGGGCCCATGGCAGGTGCCTCGCTCATGCGGGAACCGCGCGCCGACTGTTTTTCCTTTGGATCGTTGCATGAGAAGACTGGGCACGGCGTCTGTGCTCAGGTCCGTACCCCTGCAGCGTCGACAAATCCAGTGGCTGAGCTTTGTCTCGCGGGTTAACCCCATGATGTCACCTCCTGGGGTCGCTGGTGTTGCGGCCTTCTCATGCAATATCCCCTGGAGATGCACTCGGCGCAGGTCGACACAACACCTCTCTTTTCACATTTTGCAGAAGAAGACTCAGGCGCAACCCGCCTCAGGGTAGGGTCTCGTGAGTGATGCGTAAGCTCACGAGAACTTCCTCAGAGTCGTTCAGCTCGTCCTGAGGAGGGCCCATATACACCTCGGCTCTCCTACCTTGCTAGCCACGCGTTAGGACGAAGCTGTACACGCCCCAGAGTCTCTCCCGGTGGGAGGCTCCCTCCCACGGTCCAGTGGAAGTACCAAGCTCCGCGCTGGCAGATCTAACCGAGGAGCGGTTATGCCCACGAACCAGTGGAAGCACCAACCTCCATGCTGGCCGATACGACCGAGGCGCGGTTATGCCCACACTCCGCGCAAGTGTTGTAGCTCTATGCTCCGCGCTAGTAATAAACAACTGAGGGTGGCCCCCAGTGGCCGCACCAACCTCAAGGAGCTTTTCAGCTCACGACGCTCACAGCTTCTCCTTGGACAGGTGTCGCGAGAGGGGCTAGGCACGGGGGCTATGCTCAGGTCACGCCTGGCAGGTGCCACCCTTCCAGGTGCCCAGACACCTGGCCTTCTCGTACCCCCATCCCAGGCGAAGGCTCGTGGGCAAGGTATGGTGATTGTTCTCCTTCATGAAGAGCCATTCAAACGTCTAGAGGGACCCTTGGGCATCGCGACCCAAGGTCCTAACTGGCCACGTAGCCCCTCATCCCTTGAGCCTAGATATGACGATAACCCTGTTCCTCCGGAGAGCTCAATGGCGATCGAGGTATGCGCGGGGTTGGGCCCTGCCGACGCAGAACGAAAACGGGATTGCTTGAACGTCAAGGGGGACCCTTTGGGCATCGCGACCCAAGGGCCTCACTGGCCACGTAGCCCCTCACCCCTTGAGTCTAGTTACTACGGTAACCCTGGCGTCCGGAGGGCTCAGCAACAAGTATAGTTACTACGGTAACCCCGGTCATCCAGAGGGCTCAACGGCGGTCGAGGTATGCGCGGGGTTGGGCCCTACCGACGCAGAGCACCTAAAGCGAACATGAAAGGAAGCAAGCATGGAATCATCTAGCTATTACAATAACGTCAGGTTTTTCAAATTCAAACCAAGTTCTTACGCCTCCCCGAGGCACTCGCACTCCTCTCACTAAACAGGACGGATCAAGCATCGCCGGGCGCAGCAGTACCGATCGTCTCCCCTCAGGCCGCGGTAACGGTAGACTAGAGGAACGCATGCACCAGCGACGTGACCTTCGCCCCCAGGGCCTCGACGGACGAGTTCTCCATGACTGCGGTCACGGGCTCGAACAGCCAGGCCAGGTCAGGGGTGTGGTCACGAAGGCTTAGGTGGCTGCACACCTGCGTCAGGACCAAGGTAAGCAGCATGCGGGCTTCAACATCACCTAACTGGCCAATCGCGGCGGTAACACCACGCAGGGACTCCATGAGCGCAACAAGAAGCCCGGCGGGGCCTCCCTCAGGAGCGGCCAGCGGCTCCTTGAACCCTTCTCCGTAGGCGGCATGCAGCGCCTTGCGGGCCTCAATGTCAAAGGCGGAAAGGTCCTCAAGACTCACCCTCACCAAGGCCGCGAGAGCTTCCTCCTGGGCACAAGCGGCTTGGGCCACCTTGGCCTGATCAACTTCAACCTTCAGCTTCTCCATGGCGGCACGGCCAGCAAGCTGCTCCTGCTGCAGCCGGGATGTCGTGGCCTTCTGCGCCTCGAGCTCCGTCTCCAACCCTTTGAGCTCCAGGGCGCGCCTAGAGTCTTCGTCGTGGAGGGCCCCCAGCTCGCTCTCTGCCTTGAGTCAGCGCTTCTCAAAGGACGCGGTGTCAGCTCATGCGGCGTCGCAAGCCAGCACGGCCGTCGCGGCTTCCTCTTGACCCTTGGCAGCAGCCACCAAGGCCTGATCCCAGGAGGCCCATGTAGACTCGTCTGCCAGGAGCCACCCGTGGATCAGCCCCAGGCGCCCTTCTGTCAAGTGGCCGTCGTTGTTTTGCAGGTCAGCGGGAAGACGACCCAGTGCAGCGGAGGCAGCATCCAAAGCCTTGGGACCAGGCTGCGCCGGCTGGCGCACGGGCACCGACAAGACTGGCTGCTCGGCTAGGGGCTCGGGGGCTCCGGCCCCCCTCTCCAGAGCAGCCGAAGCAGAAGCCAACTCCACAACCTCGCCGGAGACAGGGACGTCTTCGGGTGCCACCGTCGCCGCACTTGCGATGGCCCGGCCAACCGAGGCGCCCAGCGCCGCGGTATCCTTCCCCGAGGTTGCACCAGCAGCCGAAGGAGTAGGGCACCGCGGCAGGACCTCCCTCTTCACCCTCTTCATCACACCTCCCAGGCGGCAGCATCAAAGGAGAGTGCATCAGGGGCACGACAAATAATAATGAGTGAGAAATTGCACACTTACTCTTCGGAGGCGAGGCGCACCCTTCTCTTCACCAGCGAGTCAACAGCAGCCCCTCGCGCATTGGGCGTGCCGACAGCCCGGGCCTGGGCAAGACGCGAGGCCACGGTCCTGGGCGCGGTCGCGGTCGCCAGGTTCGTCGGCGTGGTGCCCTTCGGCGGGCTCGCCACCTTGCTTCCCCCGGATGCAGTTCGCCCGGACCAACGTGGAGTGGCCACCTGCGATCGCCCAGTGGCACCTGCGCCCGTCGCCCCGGCGAACACTTCGAAGGAGTCCCCATCGTCGTCTAGTGTATCCTCCGAGCCCCCGTCGTCGCCCTCGTTGTCATCACCAGAAGACACATCGAACGTGGGCGGAGCGCCCCCGGGCGCACCAAGGTCTGGCATGGCCTTCAACAGCTCAGCCTTGTCAGGGCGGCTGTACAGCGGCAAGTAGGCCCCAGCAAGATCCTCCGGAACCATCCCTAGGAGGGCCCTCGAGGTGAAGTCCAGATCGACTTCGGCCAGCATCCCTGGGTGCAGCCGGAGCCGGTCGCCGTCACCCGTCAGCTCCCACATGGGGCGTGAGTGAGCCTGCAGCGGAGCCAGATGCTGCCTCAAGAACTCCTTCATTATCTGGCCTCCTTCGAGCCTCGAGCTCAGGTCGGCCTCAATCTTCGCCAAGACTGGCCCGGCAAGAGGGCCGGTAAGCTTCGCGTGGGGCCAGCCGTCAAGTTTCTCCGGACGGGCGGTAGGCAGCGCCAACAGAGGATGGGTGCGCTGGACATCCAGATAGACCCACCTCTTCCGGTGGGACTCTATCTTCTTCCCGACCGTCATCAGGCGACAGCCCTGGCGCTGGAAGACAAAGGAAACGCAGCCTGAGCACGGGCCCTCGTCGTATTGACGCATGGAGAAGAAGTGGCGGAAGAGTGCGACCATCGGCCTCACCGCCACAAACGCCTCACAGTAGAAGGTGAAGAGCGACAGGACGAAGATGGAACGAGGTTGGATATGGAGGGCATGCACCTGGTAATGTTCCAGGATGGCGTAGAAGAAATCGGAGAAAGGGGGCACAAGCCCCACGGAGATGATGTGGAGGAAGAAGTGGTAGGATGACTTTGGCAGGGTCCACGCCACGGTGGATCCAGCCCAGATCTGCGTTCGGCCGTGCTCATTGTGGGAGCTCGACAGGAATGGCTGGACCTCTGAGTAGTCCTCCTCCCTGATGATGCAGGACTCCTCAAGCGCCGCGTCAAGAGAAGAAGTAGATCCAGGCGCCGACGTGGTGCCCTTGTTCTTCTTCGCCATGGTCAAGAAGGGCCGAAGGATACAGAGAGGCAAGAGAAGCAAAGGGAAGAAATCCAAGCAGGAAGGAAGGAGGACGATGACTCCCCCAACGGAGAAGGCCCCCTTTTGTCAAGACACACGGTTACTGAGACGGCGTGGGGAGCAGAGTCGCTCGCGTTCCATCCAACTGTCGTGCACCAGCCTGGCCCGCAGCCTTTTTGGGGCCCGTGGCGCTTCGCCCTCGACTAAGGTTTCGCCCCGAAGCCAACTCCGCACGTGCCTTGGGCCCGGGGGCTACTGTCGGCGTCTTGGGAACCAGGGTACCCAGACTTGCCTGTCTGCGGGCCGCGACGCGCTCCTTCAAGTAGGCCTGGTACGGCCCAGCTGATCGACCAGCTGCTCAAGACCCTCGCGAGGGGCCAAGCCTCGCGAGGAGACCAACGCCAAGACCCCCTCGGGAGCAGCCTCGGCAAGGCGTTCCGGAGGGGCGGAGAATCCAAGGCCAAGCCTGCCACAGGAGGAGGCAGTGATGTCAGCAGTGACGCACCGCGCCAGCAAGTGCCAGCGTCCGCCAGCGGCACAGTTGCCATTTCGGTGCAAATGAGACAGTGCAGCCGTTTGTTCCCAAGGAGCAGGGCAAAGGTTTCCTCTTTGGTGCAACAAGACCGAAGACTGTAAGGACGATAAGGAGGATTTCACCGTCGAACCCACCACCATGTCACCGCCTAATCCTTTTGCAGGCAAAGACTGCTTTTGTCAGGGTAGGAACGTCCTTGTGTTCCCTCTCAAAAATGGCCATTGTGGAATCCCTTCCCGCCTAAACATTTCGTGGGAAGAGGACTGTGGCCGCCTATATAAGTTGCTAGGATTCCCACTGAGAAGCATCATCGACTCACATACTTTACCACCACACAAGGAGCAAGAACACTAGCCTCCTGACCCCCCTAAGCTCGCTTCCTGAGCTCAGGAACCCTTGTACCAGTTCATATTCTAGCTCGCCCGGAGCCAATCCACCAAAGCAGGAAGTAGGGTCTTACAACTCGCGGTGGCCCAAACCTGGATAAACTCTTGTGTGCTTGTTCGTTGTTTGCTTGAATCCTTCCACCGAGACGAGAGCGAGACGCTAGGTAGACGTGAGTGGGAGAGATCTTCGTTCACGCCCCTGTGTTCGAACTTAACGGGTTTTGCGGAGCCCTGAATCCGACAGAATACTTGAGCTCCAACAAGAATGTTGAAGAACACTTCGAGGATGAATTAAATCATGATGAACCACCATGAAGAACTCCGGTAACAAAAGGATGAGAAGTGAAGGATGAAAAGATTAAGATTGAAGCCTTGCAATGTTTTAGATAGAGCTTTGTGACAAGATAATTGAAAGAGGTTGGAACTTAGGAAAGAAAAGATGAACAACCAATAATTTGATATCATGAACGAACTTCAGACAAAGGCATTAAATCGCCTTGAAGAAATAAGAATAAGAATTAAGCCATGCTTATCCTTCACCAATTTAAATTGATGACAAACAATGGATTTGGCATACTACTTATTCTCTCGCAACAAAGTATTAAAGAGAGATCTCGCACAGACTTGGGTAAATCTTCAACGAAGCACCGGTAGGATTATGAAAAGAACAAATGAATTAATACGATAACAAGGAAGATAAATCTTGAATGAAACACCGTAAGAATTGAAACCGGGTGACGAAAGAGAATAATCCACCGGGAAGAATAAGCACTTGAGGAAATTTAGATACAAGAAAACGAAGAGATCGCAGACTGATTAAAGAATACTTGAACAAAGCACCGGTAGAATATGGAGACGAACGAAGAGGCATCAATGAAGACTATTTGGAGGACGAAGTTGAAAACTGAGAACGAGGAAATCTTCTGAAATGATGGCCTTCGGAGGATCACAATGGAAATAATTCATGAAATACTCTGGAAGAATAAAAAGAGGAAGGTTGACCTGAAGTTGAAAAGAATTTTGTAAACGGTCTTGGAGAAGGCATGTGACTGATGGAAATCATTCCTACGTCACACTTTGGAAAGAATATGAGTATAACTCCGGAAGAATTAGAAGAGTCAGGTAAGATCCTCGAAAAAGAGCCCACTCAAAAGAAACACCGTTGGGAAAGATTGCTTGAGAGATAGTGCACCGATTGAATTAAATGACTTGCACGAGATAACAACCTCGAAATAGCTTGAATGGATTAAGAATGGAAATTCGAATCTTCTACGATACCTTCAACACTTCGGAGAAGAATTAGAGAGTTGAATAAGCAAGAGAGACTTCGGATAATAAATTTCAACATGGGAAAACATGTGAAACAAAAAGGAAGATATATGATCATGACCGAAGCTTGAATTTAGTCCACCCGAGAAGAAACTAGAACGAAGAACGATAACTTGAAGCTACCTTAGCATCTTCCGGAGAAATCACCGGATAATGAAATTGAACGAAAGAATGAAGAAACATCACATGAATATAAGGACACTTGATTAATAATTCTGGCTCCATAAGGAAAAGGGTGGGAGGGTGGGGAAAAACAAAGACAACTTGGAACGAACGAAACGTACACCATTGAGAAAAACCAAGAATTGGTCTTGCACATATTGAAAGGATCAGTTTAACTTGAAGAGAAACGCACCAGTTGAAAAGAATTTAACATGACAATCTTGATGATCAAGAAGAACTAGCACTCCCATAGAAATATGAGAACACCGATTAGGAAAGGTATGGAATCAATACTTGACATCGAAGCAACTCAAATACCAAAAACAAAACAAAAACAAAGGATAGATATGTTGCAACATAATCTTCACAATATCATTCGAACAGAGAATTGAACGAATGAATTCCATAAGCTAAATGGTACATCAACTTGTCGAGAAGCCACTTGGGAGAACAAAATGATAGAATAAAACAACAAGGTACAGATGGAACAAATACATAATAGAGGTTTCGTCCCACATGTTCGTGATGAATGCCCCATGGCACGTGTTACAAAGGGTCTTGCAATCCCCGGATCAGCATAGCCAAGGATCCTTTAAGATGCAACTCCCAATTGGAACAGCGCCCATGAAACCTCTTCACTAGATGCTGAACCCCAAACCTCATACCATGCACTCGTGGAAAGAATGCCTACGAGCTACTTGAATCCCACCTATTAATTCGCGAAGCTTTCCGGTTATGTAATCTGGTGTTGGGGATACAGGGGAAGCACCGCGCACTCAACTCTAAACCTACATCCAGCTGTATCCATCCGTCAACACATAACCAGTCATCTTCGGGAACTGTTTACCTCAGACCTTCGAAACGCATCCGTTATACTAGTTGTGGCAATACTTCTGAACAATCCCGCCAGTACTGGGTGATATCGGTGTTATCTCACCACTAACCGCATAGAAGAGTTTTCGATGCCGGCCGCCTCTGGTATTCTAGAACCGCTACGATACATTTGTGACGACAACACCTCTGAGCTCAACTCCCCGGGACACTACCACAACCCCTAAATGACAGGAGGCATCGAGAACAATGTTCTCGTCACAAAGATATCGAAACAATCCAAACAATACCCGTGTGATCCTAAAAAAATTGGTGAAATTTTGAGAATAGTGAAGATAAAACAACGTCAGGAGTCCTCACCAGAGCGATGAAGGGGATGAGGAGTAAAAAAAAATCCTACTCTCTGATATATATATATAGGACTCAAAACATTTTGTGTGTGTGCCTAGACTCAACCGTCAGCGGTTCGATCAATCAGAGGGCTCCTAGGTCGGAGAAGGTTGTGATACCAACTTGTAATGCCCAGTATGCGACTATGTCTCCTACGTGTCGAGGCACGACTTAGAGACATAAGCGCATACTAGAATGATCTCAAGTATGGTATCTTTGCACATCTCATGTAAAGTTTAGGGATGAAAAATAGTAAAAGATAGTTGGCTTACACTCGCCATGTCACACAATGAATACAATAGCATACATCATCCGACAACACAGGGTCCGACTACGGACGAAAATCCAAATGCGAAAGATACCATAAACACAAGCCCGGATCACCCCTAGTAGGAACCACTACTAATCGTCGAAAAACGTCACAAGCATACAACCACGCTCTTCATCGAACTCCCAATGAATTTCTGACCCATCTCCTGCATTGTTCTCGGCTGTACCTGCATCTGGTGTGTGTAGTAATCTGTGAGCCACAGAGGACTCAGCAATCCCGTTCCCGGGTATCAAAACTACCAAAGCCTTAGGTGAGGAAAGGCTATAAAAGTGTCTGCAGCAAGCACTAAGCATCTAGCTTACGAGTTTAGAGCGAGAAGAGAACAAGTGCCAATGGTCGCCAAGTTGATCAAGAAGTGATCCTAACTACTCCGATCAAACATAACCACACCGTGTTCACTTCCCGAAGCCCTTCGGAAAGAGACCATCACGGTTACTCACATAGGTAGTGTATTCTTATGAATATGATGTCAAGTTATCTACAACCAGATATTAACAAATTCCCATCTGCCACATAACCGCGGGCACGACTATTGAAAGATCAAAACCCTACAGGGGTGTCCCAACTTAGCCCATCACAATCTCACGATCTGCGGAGTCGCAACTCCAAAGTGGGAAGACCCGAGTATTCTCGGAATCTCGTGCTCAAGATATTTCGACAAAGATAAAACTAATCCAACAAGACCTCCCGGCGTGCCGACACCCTGATAGTAGCCGCACGTATCTCGTCTCAGGCCACGACCCGATAGGTCAGCCTACAGGAAAATACCAGACCTTGAGTTTCCTCGCGGTGGCCCTGTAGTCCGCCCGTTTGGGACCAACACCATCAGCAGTGGGCACCCCCCTGTTATGTAGAATTAAGAACTCGGGGACATCACCCCCTATGCAATTAATTAATTAAGATTTTTATTATGAGGCAAATTGAAACCAAAGTTGGGCCTTGCTGGAAAAGCTTTAAGCAATGCAAATTATCGAGGGGGGCCCATAAACCCCAACCTTGTTAGGAACGCAAAATCAAGGAACATAACACCGGTTTATCGGTTCCTAAGGTGGCATGAATGGAACAAAACACCAAGCAATAGGCCAAGCCTTCCACCCATTGCCAAGTGTATATGTGTGTTAATATATATAAGAGATATTGTGATATTCCAACAACAAGTTCCAACATGGAGCAATCTTCATCTTCACCTGCAACTAACAATGCTATAAGAGGGGCTGAGCAAGTGGGTAACATAGCCAAACAACAATTTGCTGGGAAGGTGTCAAAGGCTACAGGTTTCATGGCAACAAAAGGAGGCTGACAAACAGGAATAGGCATCGAGGCATATCTAAAGAGAGAGACAACTAGCATAGGCAATGATAGAGGTGATATCGGGGAATGGTCATCTTGCCTGGGATCCCGCAAGGAAGAAGAACGAGTCCATGAAGTAGTCGAACAAAACCTCACAACTCCGGAACAAAGACGAAGCTAACGAGAGGAGCAAACCGGAAAGAAGCAAACAACACGGTAAACACACAAGCATAAACATGGCATATGATGCACAACCAAGTATGATGCATGTCCGGTTTAAATATGCATGGCATGGCAAGGTGCACAAATAATACTACAATTTAAGTGGAGCTCAATATGCAACGAGTTGCATATTGACAAAACACCACATTTTATTTATTTAGTTGACTCTCGTTTATTTCCAAGACAAGATTAAATGTTTTTCTTAAACATGGCAAGAGGTGAAGCATGAGCAAAACTACACTATCTAGTCATTTTAAATGGGGCCGGAAATAACAACAACAAATCCCGGAAACTCCCCATGTGCATGTTTAGCAATTATTAAAGCAAACAACAATTTAAATATTTTAATGTTGTTATCATGATGCGGATGACATTTTCACGTTTTATGCAAAATTTATTAAAAGTGGACTTGAGAAATATATGGAGTATTTTGTCACCATGGTGGAAAGAAAAGGGCCACGGCGGCGATAACCGAAAATGATGCCACGACAACAAATCGGTTCTGGTAACTCATTGAGAGATCGGGGCAAAAGATGAAGGCGACGTGAGCGTGTCATGCAAGATGGTGGGGTGACCCAGTTACCCGGTTCCCACGGGTTGGCGACAAGGCAAAAGAGGGGTATCGCAAGCGACGATTCGGGCACGGTGCAAACACGGCGAATCTCATACACACATATGCATGCGTTCACGAGCGTCGTCTCGGGGTTATACCTTTGAAGTGTGCGTTTCCGGAGGGGTTCGAGTTCAAGCGGTGTAGTTGTGCACGTTTCGTAGTCTTTCATTGGTCGTCCAGGGACGTAGTGGTACTCGTGGTCCGGTAGTGGAAGTAGTCGTTCACGACGAGGGTAGCAGTACTCGTTTTGAAGATGAACTTTCGCATCGGAACCCTTCAGTGTCGTCATGGTACTTGGGTCATCGGACTTGCCGGTCTCGGGTCTTGGCGACGGTAGTTGTACACGGGGCGTCGGGGTCGTCGTTGACGTAGGGGTACATGTTTCGTTGGTGTTCGGGACCGTCGTGGTACTCGCCGTAGGGGTACTTGGCAAATCCACGTAGTTGAACTTGAAGATCCGAAGACGTTCACGGTTGTAGTGGTACTTGGCAAAAAAATGGGTGGTCTTGCGATTCCAACAGCAACAAAAACACAAGGAGGCCTCGGTCATGGCTATGGCAGCGAGCTGCCAAAGTAACATGGCCAAAGGAACTCGAGCTGAGGGGATCGAGGGCAGTAGCAAAAGGCGGACGGCGACGTGTTGAGAAGGAAGGCAGGGGAGGTCGCTGGTGGTGGAGGCCATGGCTGTTGCAGTGGCGAGGACAGCAGTAACATGGTGAGGAGCGAGCGGCGCCAAAGCATAGCGGCACCCTAGCGACATGGAGGGTGGCGACCTAGTGGAGGCGATGCAAGGCATGGCTGCGGGTCCGCGGAGATGCACGCGCGGGCGAGGAAGCATAGGGAGGCGGCGGCGGTGCGGTGCTCTCGGCGGAGAAGAAGGAGCGCGGGGGAAGACGGCAACGGTAGGCGGAGATGCCCGGAGGAAGGAGGTCGGGCGACGGGGCTACCGAAGTTGGCCGCCTGGCTGGCCTCGGGCGATGTAGGCGGACGGCGCTGTCGCGGTGGCGCGCGGGAGCATATGCACGCCGACGGGATGAAGAGGCGGCCGGAGGGAGGCTCGCGACGAAGGCCTGGGCTTGCAGGCCGGCGGGACGCCATGGCGGCCGTGCGAGGCGACGGGCAGGAGTGAGGACGAGAAGGAGGTCGAGGGGAGATGGGGTCGGGCGGCGCTGAGGAAGGAACGAGGAGGAGGGGGGCTGGCGGCGGCTCGGGAGGGAGATGGACGAGGGGATCTGGTGCGTGCGAGGCCTAGGGTTAAATAGGAGGGCGCGGCTGGGCCTAATAGGCCAGCGGGCCGAGGGGAGCAGCAGGCCGGCGGCTGGCCTGGCTGCTGTGGTTGCTCTCTCTCTTCTTCCTCTCACTCGGCTTTCCATTTTAAAACAAAAAACAGAAAAAATGATGAAAAGAAAGAGAAGGTAGGGGTGGAATCTGGCATGGGGATAATTTTTCCCGGACTCGTGAAAATGTGAATGGTCCACGAAAAATAGAAGTGGGCAAGATTGAAGAATTGAATTCAAACTTATTTGAATTAAATTCAAATAGTTTGAACTAGGACTAGGTTTTAGAAGTGTCCAAAAATGCTCGAATTTTTGGAGGAACCTCGATAAAAGGAGAAAGAACTATAGACAAGGTTTGGAGGGGAAACTTGAAGCAAAAGAGGCATGGGAATATTTGCAAGTGTGCTTCGGTGATTCCAAACTAATGGAATATTTATAATAGCTTCCTAAAATATTGGGAGGATATGTTTTAAAGAGAAGTCATCCTTCCCTCGAGTTAAATGGATCGAACATCCACACAATTTATTGAGTTGAGATGCAAAAGATTTATGACATGATGGCATGATGATATGATGCAATGCAAAATAAATAAAGCAAGCAAAAGAAACACACGGAAAAACTCAGAACATCTGGAAGTCTTGTGGAGCGTCGGTCTTGGGGCGTCACAACTGGCCTGCTATTTTTTACTGGGCCGGCCTTTTTCACTGGAATGGGCCACTGTTGGTCTGTGCCATGTGTCAACCTATCATAGGTGCCACCTGTCCAATGACTGGATGACATCTGTCCCAAAGGTGAGGCAACACGTGTCTCCTCTAGCCAATCATGATTTTACACGTGGAAAATCCCCATTGGTCGGGGCTGTTAACGGGTTATCGGATCCAAAACCGGACCTGATAGCTTAACGGCGTTCCATTACGGAAGATGCCACGTGTCGGTCACCCTTGACGAAAGCACATCTGTGATGCGTGATTTATCGTCATCGAAGTGGACACTTCCGTGATGATAATTTTGGTAATGTCATGGAACACTTCTATGACAGCACGGGTATGACTATCTTCGTTCTATCATAAATTTGTCATGTATGTACATGCATGAAAGAAAACTTGACCTACAGTGACAAACACGTATCATCACGGAAGTGTTTTTTTTTGTAGTGATACCCCCAAGACCAAGTTTGTTCCTCAACAAGAGAAGTAGGATCCTACTTCTTTCCAAGGAACACAAGCAAAAGATGATCTTCCACAACAAGACCACAAGCAAAAGGGCAAGGACAAGCTTCAAGAGGAGATTGATGCATTTGAAGAAGCTCACAAGGCCTTGGTCAAGTGGGTACCCAAGACTACATCAAGTTCTACTTCATCAAGTACGACTACAACTCCAAGCATTCCCATCAAGATGGTGTGGATCCCGAAGAAGAAGAACTAGAGAGTTCTTGAGGGTGACTCCGCCAACATACTTCACTCTTATTCATATTAATAAGGACAAGTGCAACAACTTCCACATCTTACACTAGTTCGAGGAGTCACAAACCCTCTTGTTGGTAAGACAAGGGGCAAGGTAACTAAATGCTTTCATGGACACAATCTTGTGTGCAATTCACTCTATGTCCATGGATATCCTTGTTTGTTCCTTTTGGGACTAACTCGTGTAGGTATTGAAAGTGCAACTCACTCCAATGGATTGCTCCAAATGATCTACATCAACATTGAGCATCTACATCTTCAACACCTAGATGATGTCATCATTGACAAAACCCAAGGTTAGTTCATCCCTCTTTGGGGGGATATCACATCTAGAGGGAGCTTTACTCTAATCAACTGAGCTAAAGCAACTCTAATGATGTGAACACAACAATACTTTATCTAAAAGTGGTAACCCCACTTGTGCTTAAACAATGAGTATGACCTGTGATCAAATGTTCTCATTTGACTCCTAAGTCAATATACTCATATATAGATGACCTAGTCATCGCCAATTGCTTGATAGATGCTAGAATGGTTGTGCATGCTTTGCCCATGTTTCATTTGCTATATTATTGCGTGAGCATGTTTGATCCATATTTTACTCATTCAAGGACATCCATTTGTTGCTTTGATTGTTTGGCTCTTTTTCCTGAGCTAAATGGATGGACAAGAATGCCTAAGAACCCCCTCTAGATATCTATGCTTTTCTCGTCTCAAACTCTATTCATGCTACATCACAAAGTTTCATCACGTCAAGTTCGAACCACTCTGTGTGAGGAGCACTCGGAGTCCCTGATTTGTCATAGACTTAAACTTCCAAAACCTCTCTGTGCATTTCGGTCTGACCGATTTACCCTTTTCGGTCATACCGAGTTCACTGAGTTGATCTAGGTTTTCAATCTCGGTGCAACCAATTTGAACTTTTCGGTCACACCGAGTTGCAGTAACCGCTTGCGATTCTGCATCTCGGTGCCACCGAGTTGTTCCACTCGGTCACACCGACAGGATCAGGTTATATATACCGTCGGGTCAAATTTTGGAAAACTGTCCAAAACCTCTTACCCGCGCATTACCTGCTCTACCGTCTCGGGTCTCCGGGTCGTCTTCATGCCGCCGGCGACCTCCCGCCGCTGGTCTCCGCCGCCGTCAACGGGATTCTACCCCGCCGTTGCCGCCGTAGCGAGCTCACCACCAAGTTAGGGTATGAGTTCGATCTCTGTGCAATCCTTATCTCCGATTCTAAGCACAAATATATTGCCATGATTCAAATCATCCTGTCCGGCAGAAACTTCGTATATATTAGTTTTGATTCGAAAATTTAGGGTTAGGTCTCCGCCGAACTCATCTCGGACCAACCGAGTTGTAGAAATCGGTCTCACCGATTTGGCTTAGGCCATTGCACATGTGATTTTCGGTCTGACCAAAAACTGCAAATCGGTGTGACCGAGTTCGACTCTCTGTGAAACCCTAGCAATCTCAGTGCCACCGAACCATGACTTGGTCTGACCGACTTAACAAATCGGTACCACCGAAATGCTTTCTATGGAGAACTAAAACTAAGTTTTAGAGTCATCTGTTTTGCAAAAACTGTGCACTCTGTGATGCTTATCCACTCTACCTCATCTACATCTATTCACATGGTCAGCTTTCAGTTTGAAGTGTTAACAATGTCTGATCAAAGTGACAGCTAGATCAGGTTAGAGGAGCAAGCACAGTTGAGTCAGGGCTCTAGTCCCTCTAGCAGTTCTGATGAGGGTAGCAGGAGCACTCCAAGTAATCTTCGAAAGGCTACTACCAAGACAAGGAAGAAGAAACCTTCTGACAGTGAGGATGAGGACTTTGTGGCTAATGAGGCCACTTCAAAGAAGCAAGCGGTGAAAGAATCAACTAGGGCTGTCAAGCCAGGTTTGAACAAGAAGGCCCCTGCCAAGAGAGCTCCAATGTCAATGGCCAGAGCATCAACTCAAGAAACAATGGTGTTCACTCTTGAAACCAGAGATAATGAGCCAGCAGGAACAAAGAAGAGAGCCAGAAAGACCACGGCCAGAGTGATTGGCAAGCCATCTATGAGAAATGATGATGATGATGAAGCTAAAGAAGAAGAAGAAGAGGATGCTGCACCAGCACCTAAATCTCAGAAGCTGATGGGGGATGCCATTAAGTCAGGGGTTGCTCCTTCAAAGCCCAAGACTGCCCCCAAAGATGTTGCTCAAGCCACCAAGTCTGCACCCAAAAGAAGCACAAGGAACATTCCAGCTGCAGAAAAGAACAAGGCCCCAGTACCTGAGATTGATGAAGATGCTGAGGTCCAAGTGCTTAGAAAATTGAAGCCCAAGATTTCTCATCATGATGATAATCATATTGTTGCTGAGCACATGAAGTTGAGGAAGGATGCAGATCTCAGAAGATGGAGACAATCTGATCCATATGCTGTGAGGAGGAGGACTGTTGTGGATTACAGGTTCCACACAAAAGAACATCAGGATTTCTATGAGACCATTCTTCTTGACAAGAAGCCAATGGTATGTGACATGAGATGGGTTGATTGGGAATACATCAAGGAAACTGAAGATCATTTTCCAAGTGTACATGAAAGTTTCAAATCATGTGGTGTTGACAAGTTTGTGGGTCAGAAGTAGACAAAATGGAATGATGAACTCATCATGCAATTCTACTCTACAACACATTTTTATCGAGATGGTAGAATATTGTGGATGTCTGAAGGTACAAGGTACTAGTCAACTGTTTATGAGGGGGCCAAGTTGATAAAAGCCCTGAAAGAGCATGAGGTTGACTTGGATGTCTATGCCAAGAAGAAGAAAGACCACAACTCCATGGCAAACATATACAAAGAGATCCGTGATACAGCATTGGAAACACACAAGTTTGGATATGTACATTACTTGTTGTCTGGTCTAGCTACAATCAACACTATATTAAGGCATACATTGTTTCCCAAGTCAGGAGATCATAAGATGATCAGAGGAAACTCAATCAACTTTCTGCACATTTTTTATGTCCCTCAAAAGTTCAAGGTCATGAGCCTGATTGTTGAAACAATCAAGAGGACTGCTGCAGACCAGAAGAGATCATGTGGGTATGCTCCACACATTCAGGAGCTCATCAACTCCAAGATGGGCACATGCACATACTTATTGGACAAAGAACATCTACCCCTATATCCAGAATTTGAGGACAACACAGTTGTGATGGATGAGAATGAACCTTCATCAGTGCAAGCACAAGAAAAAGAGAGAGAAAGCTAGATCTGAGAAAGCGGCAAAGATGCCAAGTGTTGAAGATGCATCTCAAGTGTCCCTGAAGTGAAAACAAGATCAAATGGCATATCTGATTCAAGCAACTTTGATGATTGAGAAGGACTTGGACATCCTGACTCAAAATCAGGAGAGCTTGGAGAGGATCATTGAAACAAAGTTCTATGATCTTGATCTGAAAATGACTGAGATACAGACTGCAGTTGAGCAGCTCCAGGAGGAAGCAGAGGAGAGGAAGGGCAGGGTACCACAGATGCCTTGCAGAGAGTGCCTAGAGGTCAGAGATCTGCTGCGGTGCCCATACCTGACAGTAGAGCTACTACATCAGCACCAGCAGCCACAGCTTCAGTGCCACCTCCACCAACCACTCCACCAACTCCAACTACATCTACAGATGCCTTCGTTCTTGGAGTCCTCTCTACACCACCTCCCGAAGATCAAGCCTAGAGAGACGCATAGCGCTATGCATTTTTAAACTTTTTGGTAACTTGTTGCCAAAGGGGGAGAAATATGTATAGATCATAGGCTTCGAGAGTGTGTGTTTTTTTGCTTCTTGGTCTCTTGCTATTTGGTTGATACATTTGTATGTTTGCTTGATACTTTATGTTATTTGTGTGAGATACTTGTTTGATCATGTGATTGATCATATGCTACTTTAATGCTTGCTTAAATGATGCTATTATCTATCTCTCGTATATGACCACTCACTTTGCTTGGTGATGAGTGCATGCTTTTAGTTTATATCATTTTGAGCGCTCCACCAAGATATACGTGATATGGAAGAGTAACCAATGATCCTAATCGATTGTGCATTTGCATTCAAACGCAAATTTTAAATAATGCACAAATTTAGGGGGAGCTCTTGCTTATCACATACTTCTCAAAGCGACAATGTATTTAAATATTATTATGATTTGTTGAAGCTTTGATCTATATGTTGTCATCAATTACCAAAAATGGGGATATTGAAAGTGCAACTATCCGTGGGTGGTTTTGGTAATTACTAACAACATATAGCTCATTGAACTAATGCTATCTCAAGATAAATATTTCAGGAAAGTTCAATGATTGGCATGGCATGGATTAGGAATGTGGACCCCTCAAAATGCTAAGGACACATATTGGATCAAGCTCAAGACTCTACATTTTCTATTTTAGTGATCCAAGGTCACATTGAGTCCATAGGAAAGCCAATACTATTAAAAGGGGATGAGGTGTTGCTTAATGGGTTTCTTGCTCAAAATGCTTAGTGATATGCTCCGAAACCCTCAACCACTTTCTCACATCCACATACGTCCCAACCAAAAGTCAAACTCGGCCCCACCGAAACCTTCTATCCGGCGCCACCGAGTTCAGTTCACATAGCCATTGCCACAAACCCTAGTCACTTCGGTCTCACCGATAGGGATCTCGGTCTCACCGAGATGGGATTGCAAACTATCTATTTACCTTCGTAGTGTTTCGGTCTAACCGAGATGAGCGATCGGTCCCACCGAGTTCGCAATGCAAACTCTATGTTTCCCCTTTGTAATGTTTCGGTCCAACCGAAACGAGCGAGTCGGTCCCACCGAGTTTTCCTGACCAACTCTCTGGTTAGCTTATTACCAAAATCGGTCCTACCGAGTTTGTGTAATCGGTCTCACCGAGATTACGTTATGCCCTAAACCTAATGGAATCGGTCCTACCGAGTTGATCATATTGGTCCCACCGAAATGCCTAACGGTCACATTATGAACTAAATTGGTCTGCGTGAGTTCTCTGATTTGGTCCCACTGAGTTTGGTAAATTGTGTGTAATAGTTAGATTTTGTGTGGAGACTATATATACCCCTCCACACACTCTTCATTCGTGGAGAAAGCCATCAGAACAATCCTACACTTCCATTACTCATTTTTTGAGAGAGAACCACCTACTCATGTGTTGAGACAAAGATATTCCAATCCTATCATATGAATCTTGATCTCTAGCCTTCCCCAAGTCGATTTCCACTCAAATCATCTTTCCACCAAATCCAATCCTATGAAAGAGAGTTGAGTGTTGGGGAGACTATCATTTGAAGCACAAGAGCAAGGATTTCATCATCAACACACCGTCTATTACCTTTTGGAGAGTGGTGTCTCCTAGATTGATTAGGTGTCACTTGGGAGCCTCCGTCAAGATTGTGGAGTTGAACCAAGGAGTTTGTACGGGCAAGGAGATCGCCTACTTCATGAAGATCTACCCTAGTGAGGCAAGTCCTTCGTGGGCGATGGCCATGGTGGGATGGACAAGGTTGCTTCTTTGTGGACCCTTCGTGGGTGGAGCCCTCCGTGCACTCGCGGAGTCGTTGCCCTTCGTGGGTTGAAGTCTCCATCAACCTGGATGTATGATATAACCACCTATCAGAACCACGGATAAAAAAATCTCCATGTCTACATTGTGTTTGCTCCCTCAAACTCCTCCATTTACCTTCATATGCAATTGCTTTACATTTCGCTGCTATACTCTTAGAATTGCATGTGTAGGTTGATTGCTTGACTTGTGCATAATTGCTAAAATCTGCCAAGACTTAAAATTGGGAAAAGGCTAGGTTTTTATTTGGTCAAGTAGTCTAATCACCCCCCTCTAGACATACTTTCGAGCCTACAGACTTGAAATTATTTACATTAAATTCAAAATCATCCCAGGCACAAAGGACAAAGGGGGCTGATGACCCACAAGTATAGGTGATCAATTGTAGCTCTTTTCGATAAGTAACAGTGTCGAACCCAACGAGCAGCAGAAGGAAATGACAAGTGTTTCTCAGTAAGGTAATGTCTGCAAGTGCTGAAATTGTAAGTTGCAGAGTAGTTTTATAGCAAGATAGTTTTGTAACGAGCAAGTAACGATAATAGTAGAAAATGTGCAGCAAGACAGCCTTATCCTTTTGAGGCAAAGGAAAGACCAAAACGGTCTCTTATAATAAGCAAAGCATTCTTTAGTGTACACAAGAATTTCATCTAGTCACTTTCATCACGACGGTTCAATTCGTGTTCGCTACTTTGATAATTTGATATGTGGGTGGATCGGTGCTTCGGTGTTGTTCTTACTTGAACAAACCACCTACTTATGATTAACCCTCCCGCAAGCATCCGCAACTATGAGAAAGGTATAAAGAATAAATTCTAGTCATAGCATTAAACTTTTGGATCCAATCGGTCCCTTACGGGATAGTGCATAAACTAGGGTTTAAGCTTCTGTCACTCTCGCAACCCACCATCTAATGACTACTCCACAATGGATTCCCTTAGGCCCAAATATGGTGAAGTGTCATGTAGTCTACGTTCACATGACACCACTAAGGGAATCACACCATACATACTATCAAAGTATCGAACACATATCAAATTCACATGATTACTTGCAACATTATTTCTCCCGTGACCTCAAGAGCAAAGGTAACTACTCACAAGTGATGACCATGCTAAAGATCAGAGGTGTAATATATAGCATAATGGATTTGAACATATAATCTTCCACCAAATAAACCATATAGTAATAAACTACAAGATGTAATCAACACTACTAGTCACCCACAAGCAACAATCTATAGTTCTGGTAACAAGATTGATCACAAGAGATGAACTAGGGTTTGAGATGAGATGGTGATGGTGAAGATGTTGATGAAGATAGCCCTACCCAAGATGGGAGAGTTGTTGGTGATGATGATAACGATGATTTCCCCCTCTTGGAGGGAAGTGCCCCCGGCGGAATCGCTCCGCCGGAGGGCAAATGTGCTCCTGCCCAAGTTCCGCCTCGAGACGGCGGCATTCCGTCCCGAAAGTCTTCTCTTTATTTTTTTCTAGGTCAGAAGGGCTTATATACCAGAATACGGGCACCGGAGATGGGACTGGGTGAGCACAACCCACCAGGGCGCGCCTGGGGGCCCTGGCGCGCCCAGGTGGGTTGTGCCCACCTGGTGGGCCCCCTCTGGTTGTTAAATATTCCATAAAAAATTCCCGTGAAGTTTCATCTTGTTTGGAGTTGTTTAGAATAGGTGGCCTCAAGTAGCTTTTCCACGTCCAGATTTCCAGCTGCCGAAATTCTCCCTCTTGGTATATACCTTGTAAATTATGAGAGAAAAGGCATTATAATTACTCTAAAAAGCATTATTATACATAAGAACAACATAAATAACAGTATGAAAACATGATGCAAAATGGACATATCAGGGGCAAACATGGTGATACCATCAACAAAGCCATCGAAGACCTCTACAATGTTGTATGCATGCCATGGACAAAAAAAGAATGGTAAGTTCATGTAACTAACACATAACACATTATTACATACAATGATTTTACATGTATTCTGTGTAAAGTAAAATACTTTTCTAAATATACTATACAGAGATGAGCTTTTCATTACAACGGACAAGTTACATATGAATTTAGGTCATGTCGCTGAAAGCTTCAAAATCTGTAACGCATTGAGCAGCGAAGCAATGGGGCCCATGCCAACGATCTTCAGAAATCAACTCAATGGCACAGGGAGAAAGATTCTATCATTAAGCAACACTACAAGTAAAGATCACAGTAAAGAATCACGTTTAAAATGATGAATACCAGTTTATAAATAGATAAACTTCGCCCATAAGTGAACTAACAAATTCCCTTTTTGTATGTATGACAAAACAAGCAATACTCAATAAAGGAAGCCGAGGACGAAGATCCAATGTGCTACAAAAATAATGATCGAGCACATATTAGAAAAAAAACTACTACCTGTCAGGCTTAGAGCATTTTTCAATGTAGAAGAAGAAGAAAAACTGCAAAAAAAAAAAATCCAATTACGTATTATATGCAAAGTCTTCTTTCATGACCGACAAATCATGTTTAAAAGTAAGAAGATTTCCAAAATTTTCTTTTTATTTTGTGTTTTGCAGTTCCTTCTACCATGTTCGATATGTGTGTTTAAGAAAGATGAAACTATCAGTCACTACTTCACCATTACAATTAACATGGAAAAATAGCGCTTTGAACTCCTTTACTCTTCAACTTCATACCAGGCACAATAGAATTCTTCAACACTATAACCAGCAAAGTAATGAAAATCTGGAAGCACATAAGCACAGAGCTCCGTCTTTCACAAAGAAGTATCGATCATTTCGAAATGGTCAAACTTCAGGTGCCACTTCAGGGAGGAGACACGTAAACACTTCCAACATTTCTCTTCTTTCTTTTTTCAATGCAACATTTACTACTCTCTTTCCTCCAACAATTCTCTTGTTTTATTTTTTTCAATGCAACAATTACTACTACCATTCCTCTATGATAGAAGATATTTTCAGCACAGAAGCCAGCGATAATAACAAATCATTCATGTACATGCAGAATGGACTGCGCATTCTGTATATACATGAACGTGAACCACTACTCTCGAGATGGAACAACGGTGGATTTAGAAGCAGTACAAATACCAGAGTTGAGGAAAAAAATCCTATATCAACTAATCAGTCAACACAGAGGCAATACTGCAATATCATTAATCAAGTGTACAACAGGTTAGTCTTTCTGGGAAAAAATAAATAAAATATTTGGAGAAAATTTTAAAACCAAAGCCTCACAATTTTCTCAGCCTAGCGGGTACTAATAAGATTTTTTAATTTTTTATTTCTAACAGGTATGCTGAAATATGAAGTAGATATGGGAGACAAAGAAATGCAACAGACAGAATGTTACATACTAGAAGAGTTCCCAACATCCCCATCCCAAGGAAAATCTTATGCACATGAGAACCACCCAAGAGCAAGAAGTTATTGATATACTTAGTGAACACAAAGAGCTTATGCATGTGAGCAGCCACATCGTCATCAAAGAAACTTGCACATACCACAAACAGAAGGATCCACCAATAGAACCAGATCGACCACCCCCAGACAACAAGATAGCACAAAAATATGAAGAGGTAACAGTCACCATTAACGAGCAAAACATCGACAGCAATATCCCTAGCATAGAACAACTTGATCAAGCAGGAACTGCTTTAAAATAGGATAACAGAAGCAACAATATACCAACTAGACAAGGACTACTTTCCAAGCAGAAAAACGGCCTATTCTTCTTCAAAAAGAAACATGCTCAAAAAATGATCAACAAGGCACCTCAAGCACCATCTCTTAATACTTCTTATCCCCCAAAACAACAAAAAAGCATGAAGAAGTTCATGAATTTCTTTTAAGCCTTGACCCGGACCAACTAAAGCAATACAATGAGCTTATACAGTGGGGATATAAATTCGATGTAATCAAAACAGCACGCATTCAACACGAAGAGCATGAATTCAACAAAAAATGGCACACCATATCTGCCAAGCTTGCAGCAGGAATCATCACAACCTTCAAGGGATCAATCATCTGAGAACAACTCAGCAAACAAAATCTCGATCAAGAAGAGGCCAGTGAAGTCATAGAGCAGGCTCCATGGAAAAAACAAGATTCCTACATTTGTGCCAGGAGATTTCAATTGTATGGACAAGGCCATGGCACTTTATGATTATCTATTTAGCGAAGAAGGACAGGAAGAATGCGCACATCAAGTAGTTTCTGTTCTAGAAACAAAAAATAGAGAGATGCTGCTCCTTTTTAAACCCACCTAACCAGTGTATAAACCTTTTGTTCTTGTAGTCTCAATGTCTATAAGAGCTCAGAGAGACCTGATTGAATTACATGAGAAAACATAATGCAACAACTATGAATAACTGATGCATAGATGGAGGGCTCCATGAAAAACGCATTGTACGAACAATGGACGGAGAGGCAACAATACAACACAAGCGATAAAGCCATTGAAAGTGCAACTAATCCCCGTGTGGTTTTGGTAATTAATAACAACATATAGCTCATTGAACAAATGTCAATTCAAGTTAAATATTTCAGGAAGTTCAATGATTGGCATGGCATGAACTAGAGATGTGGACCCCTCAAAATGCTAAGGACAAAGATTGCCAAAAGCTCAAGACTATTCATTTTCATTTTAGTGATCCAAGAACATATTGAGTCCAAACGAAAGCCAATACTATTAAAAGGGGATGAGGTGTTGCTTAATGATCTGGTTGCTCAAGTGCTTAGTTATATAGCTCCAAAACCCTCAACCACTTTCTCATTTCCACATATGTCCAAAACGAAAGGTCAAACTCGGCCCCATCAATTTGATCCATCCAGCGCCACCCAGTTCATTTGACATAGCCGCTGCCAGAAACCCTAGACAATTTGGTCACACCGATACGGATGTTGGTCTCACCGAGATGGCCCTGCAAACTCTCTGTGATCCTTTTGTAACATTTTGGTCTCACCGAAATGAGCAATCAATCCACCGAGTTTGCACCAATTCTCTGTATTGCTCTTTGTTGAAATCGGTGTCACCGAGTTCATGCAATCGGCGCCGCTGAGATGAGGTTTTGCCCTAGCCCTAGCACATTGGTCACACCGTGTTGATCATGTCGGTCCCACCAAGATTCCTAACGTTCACATTTTGAATTGCTTCGGTCTCACTGAGTTCGTCTATTCGGTCTAACCGAGTTGGGTCAAATGTGTGCAATTGTTGGATTTTGTGTGGAGTCTATATATACCCCTCCACCCCCTTCTCCATTAGTGAGAGAGCCATCAGAATGTGCCTACGCTTCCACTACTCATTTTCTGAGAGAGAACCACCTGCTCATGTGTTGAGACCAAGATATGCCAATCCTACCACAAGAATCTTGATCTCTAGCCTTCCCCAAGTTGCTTTCCACTCAAATCATCTTTCCACCATATCCAAATCTGTGTTAGAGAGTTGAGTGTTGGGGAGACTATCACTTGAAGCACAAGAGCAAGGAGATCATCATCAACACACCATTTATTACCTTTTGGAGAGTGGTGTCTCCTAGATTGGTTATGTGTCATTTTGGAGCCTCCGAAAAGATTGTGGAGTTGAACCAAGGAGTTTGTAAGGGTAAGGAGATAGCCTACTTCGTGAAGATCTACCCGGGTGAGGCAAGTTCTCCATGGGTGATGGCCATGGTGGGATAGACAAGGTGTCTTCTTCGTGGACCCTTCATGGGTGGAGCCCTCCGTGGACTCGCGCAGGCATTACCGTTCGTAGGTTGAAGTCTCCATCAGCGTGGACGTATGATGGCACCACCCATCGGAACCACGCCAAAAATCTCCATGTCTCCATTGTGTTTGCACTCTCCAAACCCCTCTCTTTACCTTCATATGCAATGTGTTACTTTTCGCTGCTACACTCTTAGAATTGTGTGTGTATGTTGGTTACTTGACTTGTTCTAATTGCTAAAATCTGCCAAAACTTAAAACTGGGATTAAGCTAGATTTTTATTTGGTCAACTAGTCTAATCATCCCCCCTCTAAACCTACTTTCCATCCTACAATTGGTATTAGAGCATTGGTCTCCATTTGCCTTGATTTCAATAGCTTTGGTGATCATAGCCTTGGTTTCACAACCTAGGGGAGTATGGCGTCTAGCGAGGTAAGTTACCACCGTAGAGGTCCTTACTTTGATGGTACTAATTTTGCTAGTTGGAAACATAAGATGAAAATGCATATTCTTGGACATAACCCCGCTGTTTGGGCTATTGTGCGTATTGGTTTGCAAGGTGAATACTTCGAGGATAGAAGAGAACCAGATCATGAAGCATCCGTGGAAGAATTGAAGATGTTGCAATACAATGCTCAAGCTTGCGATATTCTCTTCAACTGATTTTGCCCCGAAGAATTAAACAAAATCAGTCGTCTTGAGAATGCGAAGGAAATTTGGGATACTTTGGTTGATATGCACGAAGGTACCGAGTCCGTCTAGGAATCCAAGTTGGGTGTGCTTCAAAGTCAACTTGACAAGTTCAAGATGAAGGATGGTGAAGGAGTCACTGAGATGTACTCTAGGCTTGCTCTCATCAAAAATGAGAGTTTCGGCTTAGGAAGCGAAGAGATGACCGACAGATTCATCATCAAGAAGATCCTAATAGCCTTGGATGGAAAGTATGATATCGTGTGCACCTTAATCCAAATGATGCCCAATTACAAAGATCTCAAGCCAACAGAAGTCATTGGTAGAACTGTTGCGCATGAGATGTCACTCAAGGATAAGGAAGGGCTTCACAATAAGTCTAGTAGCGCTTACAAAGAGTCATGCGATGCTCCTACCAAATCAAGTGAGAAACAAATCTTGAATGAAGAATTGAGCTTAATGGTGAAGAACTTCAACAAATTCTACAAGAATAGAAGGAAAGAGAGAAGTTCCAAGTCAAGGTCCTACAATGACAAAAGATCTTCTAGTCGTGATCGCAATTTCCACATTTGTGGAAGACCCAGACACTACTCAAATGAGTGTACGGCTCCATACAAGAGAAGAAAATATTCACCCAAAAGGAGAGATGAATCACCACCAAGAGAGAGAAGGAGTAGTGATGATCGTTATGAACGAAGACCCTCTCATAAAAGCAAGGATTCAGAAAGGAAGGAAAAATCATCGAGGATCTACACAAGACGAAGACATTAAGGTCACGTTGGTGAATGGGTATCCTGTTCTGACTCCGACAACTACTCCGAGGGAAGTTATCATTCTGACTCGAAGATACTCAAGATGAAGTTGTTGCCAGAATTTCTCTTGTGTCATCCAACTCCTACGATATATTTGATTCACCCAATGAAGGAATTGGAAGATGCTTCATGGCTAAAGACCCCGAGTTATCACACCTCGAGTATCTTGATTTCAATAGTAATGAAGATGATTTGCTAGGAGATAATGATTTACTTGTTGGCAACACTAGTGATGAGAACTATGATGAAAACTACGATTAAATTGCTATTAATCATGTTAATCAAGATGAAACGAATGATAACTACAAGAAGGAGATTGAGCGCTTAACTAGAGAATTAATACTCGTAAGTTAGCTCATGAAACTACCTTAGAGGATCATCGAGAGCTTTTCAAAACTCATGAGAAGCTACGCTTCGAGAAGCTCAACTTAGAGCGAGAGCATGGGTTCTTAAAGCCAATCAATGATGATCTTTGAAAGAAAAGTTCTTCTTACATTGGCAGGAATTTACTTTTGTCTACTTATATGCGTCAAGTAAAATCTAGCGATAATTACAAGAAAAATTATTCTTTTAGTAGTGATAATAATCATGTCAAATCCAATATTGTTGCTTCTAGTAGTTCTCTTGATTCCACTAATGATTCTCTTAGCCAAGTTACACTTGAGCTAGAAAATAGTTTATTGAAGGGAATTATAGAGAAAGGTGTTCACAAGAGTCATGTCAGGAGTAAGCAATTTGAGTAAATTGTTCGCAAGGAAGGAAGGCACCGAAAGAATCAAGGTATTGGTTTTGAACGAAAGTTCAATGCCAATGGAGTTGAGCGGGAAGAAGATCAATAACCCAAGACAAAGTTTGTTCCTCAACAAGACAAGTATGACCCCACTTTTTTCAAGGGAACACAATCTCAAGATGATCTTCCACCACAAGACCACAAGCTAAAGGGCAAGGAAAAGCTTCAAGAAGAGATTGACTCATTTGAAGAATCTCCTAAGGCCTTGGTCAAGTGGGTTTCCAAGACTACTTCAAGTTCTAATTCATCAAGTACGACTACAACTCCGAGGATTCCCATCAAGTTTATGTGTATCCCAAAGAAGAACAACTAGAGAGTTCTTGAGGGTGACTCCGCCAACATATTTCACTAATATTCATTTCGGCAAGGACGAGTGCAATCAACTTCCACATCTTGCACTAGTTCAAGGAGTCACAAACCCTCATGTTGGTAAGACAAGGGACAAGGTAATCTAATGCTTCCATGGACATCATTTTGTTTGTGCTTCACTCTATGTCCATGGATATCCTTGTATGTTCCTTGTGGAACTAACCCATGTAGGTTTTGAAAATGCAACTCAGTCCAATGGATTCCTCCAAATGATCTACATCAACATTGAGCATCCACATCTTTAGCATCTACATGAAGTCACCATCGTCAAAACCCAAGGTTAGTTCATCCTTCTAAGGGGGGATATCACATCTAAGGGGAGCTTTAATCTAAGAATTGAGCTAAAGGAACTCTAATGATGTGAACACAACAATGCTTTATGTAAAAGTGGTACCCCACTGGTGCTTAAACAATGAGTATGACCTATGATCAAATGTTCTTATTTGACTCCTAAGTCAATATACTCATATATAGATGACCTAGTCATCACCAATTGCTTGATAGATGCTAGAGTGCTTGTGCATGGTTTGCCACATGTTTTATTTGCCATCTTATTGTGTGAGCATGTTGGTTGCATATCTTTCTCCATTCGAGGACATCCATTTGTTTCTTTGGTTGTTTGGTTTTTTCTCTTTTGCCAAATGGATGGACAAGAATGCCTAAGTACTTCCTCTAGCTATCTATGATTTTCTCATCTCAAACTCTATTCATGCTACATCACAAAGATTGAACAAGTCGAATTCAGACCCACCGGCTTAGAGGCACTCGTAGTCACCTATCCAACAAGGGCTTAAGCCTCCAAAACCTCTTAATGCATCTCAGTCAGACAAACTCACCAATCTCGGTCTCACTGAATTCATTAAGTTGATCTAGATTTTCACCTCGGTGCAACCGATTAGAATAGTTCGGTCACACCGAGTTGCCGCAACAGCCAATAGTTTTACATCTCGGTGCCACCGAGTCGTGCCACAGTGTCTGGGTATATTAACTCTGCGTACCCGTACGATTGAGACTTTCCTCAATCGCATGGGTCCACGCCCCAGCACTGCCGCCCCATTGGTCTCCGGATCATCGATGTTGTCGCCAGTGCCTCATGCCGCTTGTCTCCGTCACCATCAACAGAATCTCCACCGCCGTTGTCGTCATAGCGAGTTCATCAACAAGTTAGGGTATGAACTCGAACCCTTTTGTGCTTTCTTTAACTCTAATTCTTGCACAAAGGTCATTAACATTGTTCCTCCCACGTATGAGATTATTCTACCCACTCAAAAATTCCTTAGATTAGATTTGATGAAAAAACGTAGGGTTAGGTTTTCGCCGAACTCATCTCGGACCGACCGATCTGAGGATCTTGGTCACACCCATTGGCCTTGGCCATTTCACTATGTACATCTTGGTCTGACCGAAGTACACAAATCGGTGCGACCGAACTCACTTTCTCTGTGGAACCCCACCTTCTCGGAGTCACTGAATTGCCTCTCGGTCTGATCGAAATAGGTATGCTTAGACTCTGGTTATGCTTTGGTGGCACTGAGTTTGTCAAATTGGTAGCTCTGAAATGCTTTCTGTAGAAAAGTTTTGTCTCAATCTTTTGCAAAAATAGTTGTTCTTTGTGATGCTCATCCACTCTATCTATAGCCAACTATTCAAAGGGTTGGTTTCAGATATGTCAGAGGGCAGTGACAGCCAGAACAGGTCATAGGAGCAGATGAACCTCAGTGAGGGCACTAGTCCCTCCAACATCAGTTATTATGAAAGTAGCGGAAGCACACCCAGTAAGTTGCCAAAAGCTTCTACCATGACCAAGAAGAAGAAAACTTCAGATTCTGAGGATGAAGATTTTGTTGCTGAGGAAGTCACCTCCAAGAAGAAGGTGTTCAAGAAAGAGTATGTTGCTACTGGTGCAACCAAGCCTGATCAATCCAAGAAAGCTCCTGCCAAAAGAGCTCCAATGTCAAAAGCCACAGCCTGAACCCCCAAGAAACTATGGAGTTAACTCTTGAATCAAGAGATGATGAGGCTGATGGAGGAAAGGAGAGGAAGCATAGAGTCAAGAAAATTGTGGCCAGAGTCATTGGAAGACCATCCATCAGGGATGATGATGAGGAGGAGGAGGAGGAGGAAGAGCCTATTGCACCTCCTGCAAAGACTCAGAAGCTGATGGGGGATGCCATCAAGTCTAGGGCTGCTCCATCTAAGCGCAAAACTTCCCCCAAGCCTTCAGCTCAAGCTCAAGTCTCCAAGTTTGCACCCAAGAGATCCACTAGAAACAACCCAGCTGTTTAAAACAACAAGGCCCTAGTGCCAGAAGTTTAAGATGAAGCTCAAGAAGAAGTTCAAGGAGAAGATTCTTCTTCTGATGATGATGAGTCTCTATTGCTCAGGAAGCTCAAGCCCAAGATCCCAGATCATAATATTGTGGCTAAAAATATGAAGTTGAGAAAGGATGCTACTCTGAGACTATGGAGAAAGATTGATCCTTATGACACAAGGAGAACTCATGTTGACTATTGGTTCCACACCAGAGAGCAACAAGATTTCTATGGGACTGTCCTTTTGGACAAGAAGCCAATAGTGTGTGACATGAAATGGGTTGACTAGAAGTACATTGACAACAATGCATATCACTTTCCCCATGTGCATGAGAGTTTCAGGATGAATGATGTGGCCAAGTTTGTTGGTCATAAGTTGACTAGATGGAATGATGAGATGATAATGCAATTCTATTCAACTGCTCACTTATATCCTGATGGAAAGATTGTTTGGATGACTGAAGGTACAAGGTATCAATCTAATGTCTCAGAATGGGCCAAGTTGATCAATGCCCCCAAAGAGAGTGATGATGATCTATATGTGTACAGCAAGCCGAAGAAGGATCATAACTCTATGTGCAACATGTACAAGACCATTCCAGATGCAGCCATAGAGACACACAAGTTTGGATCCATATACTTTCTTCTTGCAGGACTGAACACCAGCAACACTATGTTGAGGCACACTCTTTTGCCCAAGTCTGGAGATCATAGGATGATTCGTGGTCACTCAATCAATTTGCTCCATTTGTTTGATGTGCCACAGAAATTCAAAGCCATGAGCGAGATTGTTGAGACAATCACGAGAACTACATCAGATCAGAAGAGATCCTCTGGATATGCCCCTCACATTCAGATGTTGATCAATTCAAAGGTAGGAACCGGGACTGTCGGTGCAACAAACCATGGTCCTATTGCACCAACCTGTGCACTGGCTCTAGGGAAAGTTTGCAGCACCAAGTACTGGACCAAGACACGAAGAGATTAGCTCCTTGATGAATCAGCAAGCTAGACAAGGGGATCAAGACAACCAAGGTGCGAGACACCATCAGAAGGGAAACCATCCTTGTCGGGCATGTGAGCCTGGCGGGGAGCCAGATTCGCCCAACAACAAGTCACCAGGATCACCCTGGGAGGCTTGCCGGGGCATGCGAGGGTAAAACTCCACCTCACAGCAACGCCCATCGCCAATCAGTGCGGTGTCAAGCTCTAAGGTGGCTTAGTGGCCGGCCCTGGATACGTGGCAGCTATTTCCTACCACAAGAACCACCAAATGACACACGTCCATAGACGTGTCAAGCAAACAGGAACACAGCTGGCAAAATGAGCCGGCAAGGCTTGCCGGATGAGCCATGATGTGACACTAAGTGGTGCATTTAATGCACTCTGTCAGCTGCAGAGTTAGGTATGATAACACTATTTGCTATCTAATCATCTTGGAAAGATTGATTTGCCACTGTGGTAACCCCTTAACCTATAAAAGGAGGCCCATGGCAACTGTAGAAAGGAGTCGGCCAATCGAACCCGTACACACTCATACGCGCGACCACTCTCACCCCGAGGCGACCTTGCCGGGCATGTGTGGCGTGTCCATTTTCCACCTTTCCACCATCAATCCACCAAAGCAGGAGTTGGGTTTTATGCCTCGCGGTGGCCCGAACCCGTGTGATCCCCGACATGCTACTCGGTGCTACTCCGCTCTTTATGCAACGTGCCCGTCCCCTTGCCGAACCAAAAGGGACCTTTGTCCCATAGGTGTCCGAGGTTATCCCGCGACAAGGACATATCTACTTGACAAGTGGCATTTACCTCTTAAGCTAGATCTTCAGGACAATGAGGTTGTCATGGATGCATCACATCCTACTTTTGTTGAAGGCCAAGATAAAATTGAGAAGGCAAGGGCAGCCAAAGCAGCAAAAGCAGCAAGTGCTTTTGGAGTTCCCAAGACCAAGCAAGATCATCTCAGTTATCTACTAGAGGCTACCACGAGGACTAAGAAGAGCCTGGCCAGCTTGACTCAAAATCAAGAGAGTCTTGAGAGGATCATCGGGACTAAATTCCATGATCTAGATGTGAAGGTCATAGAGATCCAGACCACTATGGAGAAACTCCAGGAAGAAGCTGAGGATAGGAATGACAGACCAACTACTGATGCTTTTCAGGGAGTCCCAAGAGGACCAAGATCTGCAGTTGTGCCAGTTGTCGAGCCCAGGACTACACTTTTAGCACCTGCATCCACTGCCATAGGTGTTCCTCCCGTGTCAACTCCTCCAGCTCCACCGACTTCTTATGAAGTTTTTGCAGATGCTCTGATCTCCATGCCATCTATACACACCCGAGCCACCAGCAAGAAGACCCCTTCAACAGCTCCCGGAGATTGTTCCTAGGGTGCCGCATAGCACTATGCATTTTCAAGCTTTTTGGTAACTTGTCACCAAAGGGGGAGAACGTGTATAGATCATTAGGCTGAGAGAGAGAGAGAGGTTTGCCTCTTTCGTTGGTTTTTGCTTGATACTTAGTTTGTTTGGTTATTGCTACAATTTTCTTATGCTCGTGACATACTTATGTGGTTAATCATACTATGCTTACTGTGTGCTTGCATGATTGTGTATGATCATTCACTTATTTGTTTTGGTGATGAGTGCTTGTTGTTTAAATCCTATCATTTTGAGCGCTCCACCAAGATGTATGTGACATGGAAGAGTAGCCCATGATGCTAATCGATTGTGCATTTGCATTCAAAAGCAAGTTTTAAATAGTGCACCAATTTAGGGGGAGCTCTTGCTTATCACATACTTCTCAGAGCGACGATGAATTTCATTCATATTATCATTTTTTGAAGCTTTGATCTATATGTTGTCATCAATTACCAAAAGGGGGAGATTGAAAGTGCAACTAATCGCTGGGTGGTTTTGGTAATTAATAACTACATATAGCCTATTGAACTAATGTCTATTCAAGTTAAATATTTGAGGAAGTTCAATGATCGGCATGGATTGGACTAGAGATGTGGACCCCTCAAAATGCTAAGGACAAAGATTGGCAAAAGCTCAAGACTCTTCATTTTCATTTTAGTGATCCAAGATCACATAAAGTCCATTGGAAAGACAATACTATTAACAGGGGATGAGGTGTTGATTAATGATCTGGTTGCTAAAGTTCTTAGTGATATAGCTCCAAAACCCTCAACCACTTTATCATTTCCACATATGTCCAAAACCCAAAGTCAAACTCGACCCCACCGATTTGATCCATCCGGCGCCACCGAGTTCATTTGATATAGCCACTGCCAGAAACCCTCGAAAATTCGCTCACACCGATATGGATCTCGATCTCACCGAGATGGCCTTGCATACTCTCTGTGATCCTTCTGTAACATTTCGGTCTCACCGAAATGAGCAATCGGTCCCACCGAGTTTGCCTTACCAATTCTCTGTATTGCTCTTTGCTGAAATTGGTCTCACCGAGTTCATGCAATCGGAGCTACCGAGATAAGGTTTTGCCCTAGCCCTAGCACATCAGTCACACCGAGTTGATCATGTCGGTCCCACCGAGATTCCCAACATTCACATTTTGAACTCCTTCGGTCTCACCGAGTTCGTCTATTCGGTCTGACCGAGTTGAGTCAAATGTGTGTAATGGTTGGATTTTGTATGGAGGCTATGTATACCCATCCACCCCCTTCTCCATTAGTGAGAGAGCCATCAGAACGTGCCAACACTTCCGCTACTCATTTTCTGAGAGAGAGCCACATGCTCATGTGTTGAGACCAAGATATACCAATCCTACGACAAGAATCTTGATCTCTAGCCTTCCCCAAGTTGATTTCCACTCAAATCATCTTTCCACCATATCCAAATTTGTGAAAGAGAGTTGAGTGTTGCGGAGACTATCACTTGAAGCACAAGAGCAAGGAGTTCATCATCAACACACCATCTATTACCTTTTGGAGAGTGGTGTCTCCTAGATTGTTTAGGTGTCACTTGGGAGCCTCTGACAAGATTGTCGAGTTGAACCAAGGAGTTTGTAAGGGAAAGGAGATCGCCTACTTCGAGAAGATATACCCGAGTGAGGCAAGTCTATCGTGGGCGATGACCATGGTGGATAGACAAGGTTGCTTCTTCATGGACCCTTTGTGGGTTGAAGTCTCCATCAACATGGACATACGATAGCACCACCTATCGGAACCACGCCAAAAATCTCCGTGTCTCCGTTGCATTTGCACTCTCCAACCCATCTCTTTACCTTGATATGCCATGTGTTACTTTCCGCTGCTACACTCTTAGAATTGCATGTGTAGGTTGGTTACTTGACTTGTTCTAATTACTAAAATCGGTCAACACTTAAAGTTGGGAAAAGGCTAGATTTTTATTTGGTCAAGTAGTCTAATCACCCCCCCCC
>LR738710.1:357615238-357681635 GCA_902687465.1 Secale cereale
CCCCCCCCCCCCCCTCTAGACCAACTTTCGATCCTACAACCATACTATCCGTAGAATTTGCAAACGTGTGAAGTCCACTTGGACAAACACACTTGCATCATTTTAGTGATTATATGTTTTAACTAAAAGTACACAGCTTTTTTGTCGTAGCTTGTGCTCGGTCTCGATCTTGGAGAAGAAGGACTACGATAATTCAATGAGGAAGAAGCATTGAAAGAGTTTGAACTCCTTGTAAGAGGGATAAAACTTCTAAAGAAAAAACTAGTAAGCTAATAATTAACAATTAATAGAAATATACAAACATAATTCATTCTTCCTAAGATTGCACATTTACATGCAATTTAATTCTCCTGTCAACAATGATCTTTAACTCCTACCTCCAAATACCGCAGATTATGAGACAACATAACACAGCTCATCACTTCATAGTGTACGTGCCAAACAAGTACACGACCTCCATCGACATACTTGATTCATTGAATTACAGATACCCAAATGATAATACATGGAAAAAAACACCATAAAGATCACACATAACTGGTATGTGCTTTCAACCTTGGTTTTTTAATTCTTGCATTACCTTTCTTAATGGCCACATCCAACAACAAAACCAAACTGTAATCATAGATTAAAGGGATGTATGCACTGATGAAGAAGCATTATGGAGAAGCGGAACTAGAAGTCAACAGTGTACCAAACTGGTCGAGGATAGCAGAAACACCTAACAGAGTTTGCGTGCTAAAATTGCGGGGTACGCAATGTGGACACTTCATGGTTCAATTTGTAAAATACTGGAATGGCATTGATCCGACAAAGGACTATGAGGATTTCCATGTAAGTTAATAGTACGAGCATTTTTTTATATTAAAAGCAGTATTCCTGGAATTCTTCAATTTTTTCCACAAGAAAAATAAAGAATATCTAATGACGTTAATGTAGCAAGGTAGATGCCGAGTGGAAACCGCAGTTCCTATTTACATCCATATTTGGTGAAACCAACCAAGTAAAGTGCGGGAAACTACCTGGAAGAATCAACGAATTCAAACGAGAAACTTCGAAGTTCTTTTCCACCAGTGAAGGTAACAAAATTATTTTCTGGTTACCTTTTTTGTAATGACCTACCCATGGTTGTCCAATGTCTTTAGTATCACAAAATCTTACATATCACATATCTAGAATAAAAATAAGATTTGGTTTTTAGTTATCCATCTAGCATGAAAATAACAACCATCAATATATGCTTCCTTTGATAGAAACAGACCCGATAAAAAGGAATAAATGACGAAGCACCAACCCATACCCAAAACATGAACATTCCTTCCAACACACAAACGAGGCATCCGAGCTCTTCCAAATAGTCATGAGTGATAGCTGGCAGGAGGAATTCAAAAAGTGAGTTGTTTTCTGTTGCACCTCAAAATAGTTGGACCAAGGCCAAAAAGATTATGAAATTCAGTTTCTAACTAACTCTCACCTAAATAATTATTTTATTTTTCCATCACAGCAAACCTGTATTTAAGCACATATGTAGAGAAAGCAAAAGCACGCATCTTACTGGAGCCCACCTGAAGGCAGTATTTGGTCAAAGACGGGGATTTGTCACTCCGTATGACGGAGAGGTATCTCGGGGCCCACTTGGTAATATAACATCACAGTGAGCTTGCAAGCAATGTGACTAAGGATTTAGTCATAGGATCTTGTATTACGAACGAGTAAAGGGACTTACTGGTAACGAGATTGACCTAGTGATGTCTGCTAGAACTACGTCGGTATTTCCCAAAAGAGGAAGGGATGATGCAGTATAGCAGCAGTAGGTATTTCCCTCAGTGATGAGACCAAGGTTATCGAACCAGTAGGAGAACCAAGCAACACAACATAAACAACACCTGCACACAAATAACAAATACTCGCAACCCGACGTGTAAAAGGGGTTGTCAACCCCTTTCGGGCAACAGACGTGATAGAGTTGTAAATATTGATAGATTGAATGATAAATAAGATAAATTGCAGAAAGGTATTTTTGGTTTTTTTGGTTTAGTAGATCTGAAAATAAAAGCAAAGGAAAATAGATCGCAAAGGCAAATAATATGAGAAAGACACCCAGTTGCCGTAGATTTCACTAATGGCTTCTCTCGAGAAAATAGCAAATGATGGGAATTTTTTTACCGTTGAGGTACTGATAGAACTTCAAATAATCATGATGATATATAGGCAATGATCATTATATAGGCATCACGTCCAAGATTAGTAGACCGACCCCTGCATGCATCTACTACTATTACTCCACACATGTGCGCTATCCAGTGTACATCTAGTGTATTAAGTTCATGGAGAAATAGAGTAATGCAATAAGAACAATGACATGATGTAGACAAGATCTATTTATGTAGAAATAGACCCCATCATTTTATCCTTAGTATCAATGAAACATACGTGTCGATTCCCTTTCTATCACTGGGATCAAGCACCGTAAGATCGAACCCACTACAAAGCACCTCTTCCCATTGCAAGATAAATAGATGAAGTTGGCCAAACAAAACCCAATTCTCGGAGAAGAATTATGAGGCTATAAGAAATCATGCATATAAGATATCAAAGAAGAATTAAATATTTTTATGGATATAAAAAGATAGATCTGATCATAAACTCAAAGTTCATCGGATCCCGACAAACACACCACAAAAGAGTTACATCATATGCATCTCCAAGAGACCATTGTATTGATAATCAAAAGAGAGAGAGGAAGCCATCTAGCTAGTGACTACGGACACATATGTCTACAAGGAACTACTCACACATCATCGGAGAGGCACCAATGGAGATGGTGAACCCCTCCGTGATGGTGTCTAGATTGGATCTGGTGGTTCTCGACTTTGCGGTGGCTGGAATAGAATTTCGTCCACTCCTTTAGGGTTTCTGGAATATCTGAGTATTTATAGAGCGAAGAGGCGGTGTGGTAGGCCACTGAGGTGGGCACAAACCACCTGGCCACGCCAGGTGGGCCAGGCGCGCCCTAGTGGGTTGTGCCCCCCTCGGGGCCCCCCTGGTGCAGCTCTAGCTCATTGGGTGTCTTCTGGCCCATAAAAATTCTCCAAAAGTTACGCGGTGTTTGGGCTCCGTTTGATATTGATTTCCTGCGATGTATAAAAATGCAGAAAACATCAACTGGCACTTGGCACTATGTCAATAGGTCAGTACCAACAAATGGTATAAAATGATTAACATCCAATAATGATAATATAATAGCATGGGACAATAAAAAATTATAGATATGTTGGAAATGTATCAGCATCCCCAAGCTTAATTCCTTCTCGTCCTCGAGTAGGTAAAGGATAAAAACAGAATTTTTGATGTGGAATGCTGCCTATCATGTCATATCATATTCTTTTCTTTATAGCATGGACATTTGGACTTTTATATGGTTCAAAGCAATAGTCTAGTTTTGACATGAGACTTAAATACACAGGCATATCAACAAGCAACCATTTCTTTCAAAATATCAATGCTAAAACAAGTTATCCCTAGCCCATCATGCTCAACCATTGATCCAGTCATGAAACACATTCGCATATTAGTTATACCCAATGCTCAAGTATGATCATCGTGTTTCCTCTTTATAAGAGAAGATGGAGATTCAAATTCAAAAATAAAAATTTCATAAGTACGGATTTGTAGAGGTGCCAGAGCTAAAAGCTTAAATTGAGAGATATAAAATTTTGTGAGGTATACTTTTCCCACCAAGGAGAACGACTTGAGGTTCCCAACACTTTCCATGCTAGATATATCATAGGCCGTTCACAAACATAAAATAAAGTTTATTCCTTTTCCGCCAAACTTTCACAAGCCATGGCTAGCCGAATCCGCTGTTGCCTTCCATACCAACACTTTCCATGGAATTTATTATTTGACAACATAAAGTAAATTTGTTTTTCATTTCGAGACTGGGCATCCCTAATACTGGTGCCTTACTCTCGTGCAATGACAAGTGAATAAACACTCATCCTGAGAATAAATGGAAAATATTGGCCACCCCTTGCCCCCACATGAGCGGTACGGGCACACAAAAGGGAAATTTATTTTGAAAATTAGAGATGGCACATAAAAATTTGCCTTGAACGACAAGGATATACCACATATAGGTAGGTATGGTGGTCTCATGTGGCAAAACCGGGATAAAGTGTTTTGGATGCACATGTAGTGATCATACATAGTGCAAAATGTAGGCTAGCAAAAGACTGGGAAGCGACCAACCATGAAACGAATAATCGCATAAGCGTACATTGAGCATAAATAACACCGAATAAGGCACCACAAGTAGGATGTAATTTCATTGCATGATTATTGACTTTCGTGCTTGCATAGGGAATCACAAACCTTAACACTAATATTCTTACTAAAGCATAATTAATCATTAACATGATTCACATATCATCTCATCATGTCTCAAAACTATTACAAGGAATCAAGTTTATTTTATCCAATGATCTTCATGAAAGTTTTTATTATATCCTTCTTGGATATCTATCACTTTGGAACTAATTTTCATGTGTTGCTTTTGATAAGCTCAAACAAATATAAGTGAAGATCATGATCATAATTTTTTTTTCCTAAAACAATTTAAGTGAAGCAAGAAAGAATTTCTTAAAAATATACTAAAGCACACCGTGCTCAAAAATATATAAGTGAAGCACTAGAGCAAATCCATAGCTCATAAAAATTTAAGTGAAGCATAGAGAGCTATTCTAACAAGTCATGGCATAATTTTGGATCTCCCTAATGGGTATGTACAGAAAGGATTGATAACTTAAAAAGCAAAAAAATAAGCAAAGACTCATATCATACAAGACGCTCCAAGCAAAACAAATATCATGTGATGAATGAAAATATAGTCTCGAGTGAAATACCGATGGTCGTTAGAAGAAAGAGGGGATGCCACTCGGGGCCATCCCCAAGCTTAGTTGCTTGCTTCTATTTGGATAATATCTTGGGATTCCGGGACATCCCCAAGCATAGGCTCTTCTTACTCCTTATTCCTTCATCCATCGTAAGATAACCCAAAACTTGAAAACTTCAATCACACAAAACTGAACAAAACTTTCGTGAGATCTGTTAGTATAAGTGTCAGTGTACAAAAAGAGGGGTACACTTTTTTGTACCCCTATAACTATGCATGGTCAGTTTGAGCCGCAGGCACCACCACACCAAGCAAGGCAAGGGAGGTAAGCCAGGGCAAGACTGAAGCCCAAAGCCAAGACCACAAAGAGCAAAGGGACGAAGCATGTTCCCCCGGCAAGATCCTTGCCGGAGCCAGTTTCAGTAGCCCCGGCAAGACCCTTACCGCAGCAACTCCCCGGCAAGACCCTTGCTGCGGCAACTCGCCCCACGCCTACGGAGCGGATCACCCTTGAGTGCACTGCCCCCATGGGGCAAGAATTCGGGAGACATCCCTGTGGTGGCATGCATATCTTTGTGAAGACATTCAAGAACAGATACGCACTAAGAAGACGAAGACCCTTGGCGGGATCCCAGCCAAGGAAGACCACAAGACCTCCGGCAAGCACCTTGCCGGGGATGGTAGCACGCGCCGCGACAAGACCCTTGCCGGGGACCCGGCAAGGCCCTCGCCGAGGACATCAGCGGGGCCACCATCAGGCCCACGCCAACTAAACTCCCATCGCCTTATGCAGCTGCCGACCCAACCAGTTGGGCAGGCACCTGCGTGTCGGCATGCAGATCTTCGTGAAGACCCACCATAGTGCCACCTCAGCTGCCTGCCTACCTACATGGCATCTCAGGCATCACTGGCCAGGGCGCGTGTCGACACAAGAAGGAGAGGCGACGGACAAGACGGATATCTCCCCCGTCCCCGATAAAGCAAGGACACCTAAGCAAGATGCATTAAATGCGCCTTGTCATGTAATGCGAGGGATAACCTCGCATCACTGTACCCTTTCCACCTCCTGTGTGCCACTATGGCAACCCCTTTTCCCTATAAATGGAGGCCGGAGGCGACCAGGAGAAGGATTCGGCTTTTTGGAGCTCCTCACGCCCCATAGCTAGCTGAAGAACACAAACATACAATCCACCAAAGCAGGAGTAGGGTTTTACGCATTCTCGTGGCCCGAACCTAGATAAACGAACCGTGTGCTATATGTTTGATCCGATCTTCTCTCAACCCCGCGCCCCGCAACCGTAGTAGGGATTCTTGTGATCCCATAGGTGTCGTTCCCAATACACCGACATCTTTGGCGCGCCAGGTAGAAGGGCGCGCAGTTGTGAGAATCGGCTTTAGCAGTTAGTTCGACGCTCCTTCATCATCATGGCACCCAAGAAGAAGACGACGATGGCGGTTGGCAAGTGCATCAACCACGACATGGCATTGGGTTTAAGAGCCAATGGAAAGTAATTCGCAAGCACCTTATCGTCGTGGGCTCCGGCAGCTTGCATCGCGATGGTGTAGATGCCGAGGAACTCCGACGGGTGGATCTTGCCATTGTACTTCTCGCCAACGTCAGGCTTGAAGGTGCGGTGAGTGGGCCACTTGAACTACCGTAGCTCACGGGTAAAAGCCGGACAGCCTCCAGGGCTCTCCTGTGCTGGGCGATTCATAGCAGGCCCTGCCTCCGACGGGCCACCCGCCACCGTCGTCTTCTTCTTGGGTGCCATGACGACGGTGGCGGTAGGCCTCCAGGGCTCTCCAAATTACGACGCTCCTTCATCATCAGAATGTGGGGACCCCGACTCATAAGTCGTGATCACCGAATGCACGTGTACAGTGATCCCAGAGATCAATGCTCACTGAACACACAGAAGCTGAATAACAAGAGTCTTACATCCTTACATACCGTGTTACACAAATAGGACCATAATGGTCAAGTCTTGAATATATCATCGCAGCGGAAATCTTCAATGACAACATGGACCCATGCCATCTGCCTTAACCCTACAGGCATTCTGACTGGGAAGCGTCCTAGCTCGCATGCTCGTCACCAAGAAATCTTCATCATAACCTGTTCTCTCCTGCCTGGCCAATAAAATAACCAGTGGCAAGCCAATGAGTACATTGAATGTACTCGCAAGCAACCCAAGTGTGATAACATAATAATTATGCAAGGCTCTACTGCTAGGTTGGCAGTTTTGCGGAAAGCTAGTTTTTCATATGCAAGTATGATCAACATATAACATGGACATGCATGTGTCTGCAACGAGTATCAGGAGGTCACAGACATCAATATCGAGAAAGAGTTGTAATCAGCACATGCACAAGCTCATTGTGACTTCCTCACAATCACATCATCAATATCTCTGAATCGTGTTGTTTCCCAGAAACTGATGGACATAGTCTAAGTAGCACCACCCAACTGTCCTTGACCGCGGACACAGCTATTCGAATAGTTTGACACTCTGCAGAGGTTGCACACTTTACCCACAAGATCCGGGGAACTTCCGTGTCATCCATGACCCGCGGTACCTCAAGTACCCGGGGTAAGCACCCGATCACTACCTTTCCCTAGACGACACTAACATAGAGTCCACTCGATTGGTAGCAGCCCCGTGCCAAACATTTCACATCTCAAGGTTTGTGGAGACTCGCTCCGAATTCATCACATATCACAAGCACGGGGTACCAATGGTGTGTCCGGTGCCCTGTGAAAACAGTCATGGCCGCCTATCCAAGCACGACCCCGTCCCGAGAGTGACCTCATGTCACCCCCGTCACTAGTAATGCGGGCACCATGCTAGTATCGACCTAGGTAATCAATAATGCCCTTTCCCATATAAGGGTAGAGTGGTTGCGCATGTTTGGTTGGGACGGTAGTCACACATAAATCTAATCCATCTCTGTAAACAACACTTCCGTCAAGCCTCGGCACACTACTTCTTCACCAAGTAGTGCCCTAGCTCCTCATCAACTCCCAGGGGCATTAGTGGCACCCACTGGGTCATTAGCAAGTATGTCAGACCACACTTGTCTCACTCAATGCATAACCCCGACCCATTTTGCGTAGCCAACTACTATAGCATACATCTATCTACTCCCACCCACATAACCCTCATAGGAAGGTAGGGTCATGTTTGATGCAAGTTTCAACAGTAAAGCAACAGGGGTAGCAACCAAAGTGGTTTCCACCTCAACATGGTTCCGATGCATTGAATAATAAGGTGCTATGAGACATGCATAAAAAGGCTTCTTGAACATGGTCAAAGGGCTGCTTGCCTTATTCTTCTGAGTCTTCAAACCTTCTGGTCCATCTCCGAGTACTTCGTTTATTTCGTCAACTAACGATGGAAACAATCATAATAAGCAACACAACAAGGCAAAAATAAAAGTGCTCTAAAAGTAGGAGTTGGACTTTTCTAGGATACCTCTGGTCATATGAAAAATAACCAAGATGGTTTCATAGGTGTTGGATCAATAGGTAGTTTGTAACATTTCAATGTGATGGAACCAAAGGGTTTATGGATTTGGAAGAAGTATACAGAAATATTTCCTTGAATGATGAGCAAAGGCACCCATCATCAACTCATGATTTTAGAAGCATCTAGGAGTTGGTTTCACTGGATTTGGAATTCAAATGAATTTCCTAGGATTTTGCAAAGATGATAAACAACAAGAAATGGCTCAATATTTGGTGGGGTACAGAAACTATTATTAAAAATGTTCCAAAACTAAGTTTGGACATGACAAGCATCTAGGAATTTGAATCACTGTATTTGGATCAAATTTGAGCCCTCTGTGATTTTATAAAGTTCATCACAGAAAATGAAATAATGGCTTTTGATAAATATTTGTGTAGGGAAAGTTTCTGGAATAATGTGCATGTTGCACCATGTGATAGAGCATGATTTATGGAGCCATAGGAAATTTGAATCATGCAATTTGGAGTTCATTTGAATATTTGGGAGATTTTGGAAGTTTACTGGAAACAGAAAATAAAAGGAAAAAGGGGGTTATACCCTTGCGCGCAGGGCGAAGAATAGCTGCACAGCAACTGGGCCGGCCCATCAGCTCGGCCGCGTGCACAGGAGCCTGGCCACGTCGAAGACGTCTGCCAAGAAAGGCGCTTCCGCGCGGGGGAGACGGTCGAGGCCAGACCCGCCTCCACTTAAATGGAGGGCCCCAGCCTCCAGGTCGCTGACGCGCGGGCCCCCGTGGCAGGTTCATCCCCTTCCTCCCGCGCAATGCGGCGGGGAGGAACAGAGGCGATGCCCGCCGGCGGCTTGCCGGCGCTGCAGGGCTTCTCCGGCGACGCTCGGGCTATGGACGGATTCAGCGAAGAATGCCGCTCCCATTCATGTACGCCACGGCTGGGAGGGGTGATCGAATCGATGGCAGCTTGGACACCGGCGGACGGTGGCATCGGCAAGAGTTGGGCATGGAGCTGTGGTGCGCCGTTTGACGAGAGTAGGGTCGCGGGAGGTCCGCCTAGCTCAGGGGAGTCCGCTGGTGGGGGTAGGAGGGGGAGGAAGGCTCGGGCTGGCTCGAATCCGAGCGGAGGCCGGCGGTGGAACTCCGGCCGGATAGGTGGCTGCGAGGCCCTAGGAGAGCGACGAGTCGGCCTCTGAGGCGTGTGGGAGAAGGGGAATGCTTAAGGAGGTGCGAGGGGGGCTCGAGGTGCTCTATAAGTAGGGGGGCGCTGGTCCACCGAGGCGCCATGCGCCGGCGAGCGTGTTGCCGTTGCCACGGGCCACACGAGTCTGCCGAAGGGTGTCCGGGGTGTTCGTGGGGTTAGTCCACGCTTAGAGGGAGGGAGAGGAGGAGCGGGGAGGCGCGAGAGAGGCCGCGCGTGCGAGGTCGTTCACTGGTGCTCCGGGTCGGCCGGTGCGCGTGCGAGCAGGGGTGAGGGAGGAGGAGAGATGAGGGGGCCGACCGCCCGGCGTGTTGCGGAAATCGAGGCCGCCTCGGGGGACACGAGGGGGGAGGCCCTAGGTGGTCGGGGCCGGTGATTGGGGGTGGCTGCAGTGCTCCAGAGCACTGTAGCGCGCTCCAGAGCGGGCTTTTGGCTGCCATTGGCGTGGCCTGGCGCCCAGGGCGTGTCCAACTGTGTCCAGAGGGTATAGGAAGTAGTAAAGAAGTGGCCTGTGGCTTTGGATGCACCAGGGAACCACTGGGATGAGGAGGGAGGTGAGGAAGAGGGTGAAAACTGCTGTCCAGCAGTGTAACTTGGGGTTTTACCCCCTCCAATAATTGAGCTGAGGCCATAGAGAAGTTACTGGGGGTAGAGGATGATCAGGGGAAGGTGCGGTAGAAATTTGGGGTAAAGGGAAATAGAAAAATGGGTCCAAACACTGGTTTTGGCAAACTTGCAGAAGGTGTTTGATCAGGTTTTGGGGAAACAAATGACCTCCAATTGGCATGGCACTTAACAGGATTGAATGTCACACATAATTAGGCCTCTCCACCAAATTTGAGCTCATTTGGGCAAAGTGGCCAATGTAACTTTGGTGAACCCTAGAAATCAACAGAAATGGGTTCACCATGTTTGAGTCAAGCAATTAATCTCCCCTTGATGCACAACTTGGTGTAGCATCATCATTTGGGGTTATGAACATGCCCACAAAGTTTGAGGCTCCAGATAAAAAGTTGATGAAAGCACATTTGCTCCCTGGGTGGTTTTGGTAATTAATGACAACATACTCTGTGGTTGGACTAAGGCTTTTATCAAGTATGTTTCAGGAAATCCAATCACATTGGCTATGGAAAGGACTGAAGAAGTGGACCCCTCAAAATGCTAAGGCAAGCATTGGCAAAAGCTCAAGACTCCATTTTTGGTTTAGTGATCCAAGATCACATTGAGTCCATAGGAAAAGCCAATACTATTAAAAGGGGATGAGGTTGTGTTGATGATCTGGTTGCTCAAGTGCTTAGTGATATATCTCCTTCAACTATCAGCAACTTTCACTACTATACACACTCATAAGTAATCTCGGACAAACCGATTTTCCAAACTCAGTCCCACCGAGATGAACCACCTCAGCCATAAGCCAAACCCTAGAAAAATCGGTCAATCCGAGTTTGAGATCGGTCTCAGCGAAACATGGACTGCCAAGCTTCTGTAACCCTCTGTCCTCAAATCGGAATAACCGAGATGGCATTATCGGTCTCACCGAAATTGGCAAGCTCCTGTCTTGGCTAAAATCGGTCTAACCGAGATTGCATTTTCGGTCTCACCGAAACTGGCAAGTTCCTGTCTTGACTCAAATCGGACAAACCGAGATGGTATTTTCGGTCCCACCGAAAACCCCAACATTCACTATATTTGAACTTTCGGTCTGACCGAGTTTCCACTTTGGTCTCACCGAGATTGCTCAATTATGTGTGTAACGGTTGGATTTTGTGTGGAGGCTATATATACCCCTCCACCCCCTCTTCATTCGTGGAGAGAGCCATCAGAAAGAACTACCACTCCTACCTTACACTTTCTGAGAAGAGAACTACCTACCCTTGTGTTGAGATCAAGTTGCTCCATTCCTACCATATGAAACTTGATTTCTAACCTTCCCAAGTTGCTTTCCACTCAATCCTTTCTTCCACCACAGCCATATCAGTGAGGAGAGTTGAGTGTTGGGGAGATTATCATTTGAAGCACAAGAGCAAGGAGTTCATCATCATCTACAACATCTATTACCTTTTGGAGGGTGGTGCCTCCTAGATTGGTTAGGTGTCGCTTGGGAGCCTCCGTCATCGAGATGTGGAGTTGAACCAAGAAGTTTGTAAGGGCAAGGAGATCGCCTACTTCGTGAAGATCTACCCCGAGTAAGGCTAGCCCTCCGTGGGCGTAGGCCATGATGGAATAGACAAGGTTGCTTCTTCGTGGACCCTTCGTGGGTGGAGCCCTCCGTGGACTCGCGCAGTCGTTACCCTCCGTGGGTTGAAGTCTCCATCAACGTGGATGTACGATAGCACTACCTATCGGAACCACGGGAAAAATCATTGCGTCTCCAAATTGCGTTTGATCTTCTCCACTTCTCTTTACTACTTGTGCAATTTACTTTCCGCTGCCCATACTCTAGAATTGCATGTGTAGTGTGCTACTTGACTTGTGTGTTGTGCAAAATCTTCCAAAATCTGTCCTTGATAAAAGACATAATTTTTATCTTGTCGAGTAGTCTAATCACCCCCCCTCTAGACACTCTCACCTTCTTCGATCCCTCAATTGGTATCAGAGCCTTGGTCCCCATTGCTTTGGTTTACACACCATTGGAGGAAGATGGACGTGTCTACGTTTGGGAGTATTAGCCATAGAGTGCCTATTCTTAATGGAGAGTCATATAACTCATGGAGGTTTGAAATGCTTAGTATCTTTAAGAAGTACAATTTGTGCAAATATATTGAGAACCCCTATGTGCCTCCTTTTGATCCCTTGCACCCTACCATGGATGAAGAGCTTGATTTGCTTTGTAACCTTAGAACTGTAAATCTTATCATTAGAGGGTTACCCGATGATTTGCTTAAGCTTGTTACAAACTTTGAGTGTGCCTATGCTATATGGAAGTTCTTGGAAGAACTTTATCCGGACTACTCTATGAGAGGTCTTGATAAAATTCTATACAAGACTATTGAATTTGATAAGATGCACCCCAATGATCCTAACCTTGATAAATGCTTCTTTGATCTTCATGATCTTATGAAAAAGAAGGGTGATCCCGCTCTTATCAATGTTTTAATTAGAAATGCTCTTGCATTGCATTCCGAAGATTATTGTCACATTGACAAAACTAATGCAAGTACTTATCAAATTGACCTAGGTGTTGATGATGAACAATCTATGGGTCAATATGATGATGAGCATGAGCATGATGATGATTACTTCGATTCGGACGCCAAGCTAGACAAGGTCATGAAGAGTCTCAATCTTATGGCAAATCTGAGAGACTACATGTCCGGCGGAAAAGAGTGGATTCTTGATAGTGGATGCACCGATCACATGACCGGAGATAAAGACATGTTTCGAGAGCTTGCAAAGAACGATGGTCCACGCAAGTATGTGACTTTTGGAGACAACTCCAAGGGTAAGGTACTTGTCCTTGGTAAGGTGGCCATATCTCATGATAGCTCTATTCAAAATGTCATGCTTGTAGAATCTCTTGGATACAATTTACTTTCCGTGTCTAGATTAGCTGACTTTGGATTCAATGTGCTATTCACCAAAGTAGATTGCCAAGTCTTTTGTCGTGACAATCAAAACATGGCATTTACCGGTATCCGTAGAGGTGATCTATATATTGTTGATTTCACTAAGAAAGCCCAACCTAGAGCTTGTTTCATTGCTAAATCCTCTAAAGGTTGGTTGTGGCATAGAAGGCTAGGACATGTTGGTATGCGTAATCTAGACAAGCTGATCAAAGGTGATCATATTCTTGGTGTTAAAGATGTTCTTTTTGACAAAGATAGACTTTGTAGTGCTTGTCAAGCAGGAAAACAAGTAGGTGGAAGTCATCCCATGAAGAGCATCATGACCACAAGGAGACCGCTTGAGCTTCTTCATATGGATCTCTTCGGTCCCAATGCTTACAAAAGCCTTGGTGGAAACTCCTTTGGTCTAGTTATAGTTGATGATTATTCTAGATTTACGTGGGTATTTTTCCTTGATGATAAATCGCAGGTTCAGAGAATCTTCAATACCTTTGCCAAAAAGGCCCAAAATCAATTTGAGGTGAAGATCAAGAAAGTTCGGAGTGACAATGGAACGGAGTTCAAGAACGCCAATGTAGACTCTTTTCTCGATGAGGAAGGGATTCTACATGAGTTCTCGGCCACGTACACTCCTCAACAAAATGGAGTTGTTGAGAGGAAGAACCGAACGCTCATAGAGATGGCAAGAACGATGCTTGATGAATACAAGACACTGAAGCATTTTTGGGGAGAAGCGGTCGAGACAGCTTGTCATGCTATCAACAGGCTTTATCTTCATAAGCTCCTCGGCAAGACATCATACGAGCTCCTCACCGGTAACAAACCCCAAGTGGGATACTTTCGTGTCTTTGGTTCAAAATGCTATATCCTTGATATGCATCGTCGGTCTAAATTTGCTCCTAAATCTCATGAAGGCTTTCTCCTTGGTTTTGGATCAAACTCCCACACCTACCGTGTCTACAATAATTTCACCCGAAAGGTTGAAGAGACAGTAGATGTGAAGTTTGATGAATCTAATGGCTCGCAAGTAGAGCAAATGCCTATTGATGTAGGAGACAAGGACCCATCGGAAGCTATCCAAGACTTATCTATTGGAAAGATCCGTCCCATGGAAGTGAAGGAGAGTACCTCATCTACATATGTGGAGCCACCTACCTCACGGCAAAATGAACCTCAAGGCAATATGGAGGCCTCCACTAGTGGAACTCACCAAGATGAGGAAGTGCAACAAGAAGATCCACCACAACCTCCTTCTCCACCGCCTCAAGACAACACCAACAACAATGAAGAAGAAGAAGAGGAAGATGAAGATGATGAGGATGCTCAGCCACAACATCAACAAAAGCTATCCCGAGTTCGAGCAAGAGTCAAGAAGAATCATCCCGTGGAACAAATGATGAACGACATCAACTTCGGGAGAATTACTCGCTCTAAAACTCGCTTAGCTAAATTTTGTGAGCATTACTCATTTATCTCTAGTATTGAACCTATGAAGGTAGAAGAAGCACTAGTAGACCCGGATTGGGTGAACGCTATGCACGAAGAACTACACAACTTCGAGAGGAACAAGGTATGGACTTTGGTAGAGAAGCCCAAGGATGATCAAAACATCATTGGAACCAAATGGGTGTTTCAGAACAAGCAAGATGAAGATGGACAAGTCATCCGCAACAAGGCTCGTCTCGTAGCTCAAGGTTACACACAAGTCGAAGGTATGGACTATGGTGAGACCTATGCCCCCGTTGCTAGACTTGAATCCATTCGCATTCTTCTTGCTTATGCCAATCATCATGATATTATTCTCTATCAAATGGATATCAAAAGTGCTTTCCTAAATGGTGAAATTGAGGAGGAAGTATTTGTGAAACAACCTCCCGGATTTGTGAATCCCAAAAAGCCTAATCATGCTTACAAGTTGCACAAAGCTCTTTATGGTCTTAAACAAGCTCCTAGAGCTTGGTACAAATGCTTAACTAGCTTTCTTCTTGAAAAAGGCTTTGAAATTGGAAAGATAGACTCAACGCTGTTCACAAAAAGGGTTAATGGTGAACTATTTGTGTGCCAAATATATGTTGATGATATTATCTTTGGTTCAACTAACCCCCATTTTAGCAAGAAGTTTGGACAGCTCATGTCGGAGAAGTATGAGATGTCCATGATGAGTGAACTCAAATTCTTCCTTGGGTTGCAAATCAAGCAATCTAAGGAGGGTACCTTTGTCTCACAAACAAAGTACACCAAGGACCTCTTCAAGAAGTTCAACATGCAAGAAAGCAAAGGTATGAGTACCCCCATGCCTACAAGTGGACATAATGACTTGACAAAAGATGGAGAACCCGTTGATCAAAGGGTTTACCGTTCTATGATTGGTTCTCTACTATATCTTTGTGCTTCTCGTCCTGACATAATGTTGAGTGTATGCATGTGTGCACGATATCAAGCAGCCCCTAAAGAATGTCATCTTAAAGCTGTTAAAAGGATAGTGAGATACCTGATACACACACCAAACTTTGGCATTTGGTATCCTAAGAGAGCTTCTTTCGATCTTGTTGGCTATTCCGACTCGGACTATGCCGGTGACAAGGTTGATAGAAAGTCAACTTCGGGTACATGTCAATTCCTTGGTCGATCCCTTGTATCTTGGTCCTCCAAGAAACAAAATTCGGTATCATTATCCACTGCTGAAGCGGAATATATTGCTGCTGGTTCGTGTTGTGCTCAATTGCTATGGATGACACAAACGCTTAAAGATTATGGGATACATGTGAGACATGTTCCCTTGCTTTGTGACAATGAGAGTGCAATTAAAATTGGACACAATCCAGTGCAACACTCTCGAACAAAGCATATTGAAGTTCGTCACCATTTTATTCGTGATCATATTGCCAAGGGTGACATTAATCTTAAGCATGTTCGTACTGACAAACAACTTGCTGATATCTTTACAAAACCTCTTGATGAGAAGGTGTTTTGTCGCTTAAGGAGTGAGTTGAACATCATTGATGCTTCAAACTTGGAGTGATAACTCCATTGATGCATGCAAGGTATGAGCTCACTTGACTAATCCTTGATATTTCTCTTATGATGATGATCATATGTCTTGGACACATTTGCCTCCTTGTATTGCATCTAACTCTTTGCAGGTACTTGGATGATCTACATTCCACAAGATTACCACACACTCAATTCATGAGTAATCTTGTCATTGACCAAGTATCTAGCCCTTTGGGATGTTGAGTTCAAGGAACAAAATTCCACATATCCTTTTTGACATCTTATACATCTTGTATTTCACTCTTGTCATCTTGGATATCCTCGAGTATTTCCTTGCTTGCCTAACCCATGTAGGAAGATGAACTACACAAGTAGAAATGGCGCTCCAACTTCACATTCAATGAGCACCTACATCGAGCTTACCTACATGAGCAAAGCATCAACAAGCCCAAGGTATGTTCATCACATCTTTAAGAAGCTTTACTCAAAGTCATGAGTACAAGCAGCTTCATAAGATGTGATCACATCAAATGCTTAATCGAAAAATGGCAACCCCATTTTGAGCTTAAATGATGAGTATGACCTATGATCAAATGTCATCATTTGACTCCTAAGTCAATATACTCAAACATAGGTGACCTTGTCGCCGACCTTTATCTAGATGAAGTACATATGCTTTTGGAGTCTTTCTGTTTTCTCTTATGTTCTCTCATTGAGTTTTCTTTAAAAAAAAACTTCATCTAGGAATCTTTTTTCATTTCTATTCTTATGTTTCTTTGAATATCCTTCTGGCTCTGATCTATTCCCCGAAAATCTTTTACAAATTCATTGCAAATCTTTTGAAACATTCCTCGCAAAGTGAGCTGAATTATTTCTGTATTTCCTTGGAATTAAACTCGGCGTCACCGATTTATTTATTTCGGTCTAACCGAAAAGGGTTTACCCTAACTCAATTCGGTGTCACTGATTTATTTCCTCCAGGATATCATCTCCTGCAGCTCCACTCATTGTTTCTCTATGCATGTTCTTATTTGCCCTGTTGTGATTCTTAAGGATCCCACCTCTTTCTTTCCATCTTTCCTAACCTTCCTAGTTTGCTGTCCTTTTCGGCACTTGATGTCAAAGGGGGAGAAGACTTAGGGGGGGTAGGGGAGAAGAGAAGACTTAGGGGGAGAAGAAAAGCAATCTTATCTTAAGGGGGAGAGAATCACATCAAAGCTTTGTCGTGTCTTACATTGGACATCATTCTCTTTTGGCATCATTCTTTTGATTTTGCTATTTCCATCAAACCCCTTGTTCTTGATATCTTATGGAAAGCAAAATCTCTCAGAGTTCATTGAAAATCTTTTAGTTTCGGAGACATGTTTGTTGATTCAAGCCTGTGCTCAATATGAGACACTCCTTATACATGTCATCCCTGGCTTGGTACTCTTGATGTTCTTGCAGTTGGTTGAAGGAATACTCTTGTGTTATCTAACCTTGTTTTCCCAAGTTTATCCCTTCAGGTACAATGCCAAGGAACCTCAAGGTAAGTATATGCATCTTGCAGAATGTGCATGATGGTGACTTGCTTGTAAATACTTGTTTGCAAGAAATCACCATGCACATATGCATTATCACTCACTTCTTTTCATCTGCTCTGATGCATATAGCCAAGCTGCATGTAGCACATCTTGCTTATCTCTCTTGTGTGCTTGTGGTAGTCCAAAACCATAATTTATGAAAATCTTGCACACTTGTAGGGGGAGCCTGTGTACTACATGCTTGTCAAAGCTTTCGTGATAATTCTATCTTTCTTTCAATAAGCTTTGATGTCTTGTTTAGTGTGATTTTAGTGTGTTGCCATCAATTACCAAAAAGGGGGAGATTGAAAGCACATTTGCTCCCTGGGTGGTTTTGGTAATTAATGACAACATACTCTGTGGTTGGACTAATGCTTTTATCAAGTATGTTTCAGGAAATCCAATCACATTGGCTATGGAAAGGACTGAAGAAGTGGACCCCTCAAAATGCTAAGGCAAGCATTGGCAAAAGCTCAAGACTCCATTTTTGGTTTAGTGATCCAAGATCACATTGAGTCCATAGGAAAAGCCAATACTATTAAAAGGGGATGAGGTTGTGTTGATGATCTGGTTGCTCAAGTGCTTAGTGATATATCTCCTTCAACTATCAGCAACTTTCACTACTATACACACTCATAAGTAATCTCGGACAAACCGATTTTCCAAACTCAGTCCCACCGAGATGAACCACCTCAGCCATAAGCCAAACCCTAGAAAAATCGGTCAATCCGAGTTTGAGATCGGTCTCACCGAAACATGGACTGCCAAGCTTCTGTAACCCTCTGTCCTCAAATCGGAATAACCGAGATGGCATTATCGGTCTCACCGAAATTGGCAAGCTCCTGTCTTGGCTAAAATCGGTCTAACCGAGATTGCATTTTCGGTCTCACCGAAACTGGCAAGTTCCTGTCTTGACTCAAATCGGACAAACCGAGATGGTATTTTCGGTCCCACCGAAAACCCCAACGTTCACTATATTTGAACTTTCGGTCTGACCGAGTTTCCACTTCGGTCTCACCGAGATTGCTCAATTATGTGTGTAACGGTTGGATTTTGTGTGGAGGCTATATATACCCCTCCACCCCCTCTTCATTCGTGGAGAGAGCCATCAGAAAGAACTACCACTCCTACCTTACACTTTATGAGAAGAGAACTACCTACCCTTGTGTTGAGATCAAGTTGCTCCATTCCTACCATATGAAACTTGATTTCTAACCTTCCCAAGTTGCTTTCCACTCAATCCTTTCTTCCACCACAGCCATATCAGTGAGGAGAGTTGAGTGTTGGGGAGATTATCATTTGAAGCACAAGAGCAAGGAGTTCATCATCATCTACAACATCTATTACCTTTTGGAGGGTGGTGCCTCCTAGATTGGTTAGGTGTCGCTTGGGAGCCTCCGTCATCGAGATGTGGAGTTGAACCAAGAGGTTTGTAAGGGCAAGGAGTTCGCCTACTTCATGAAGATCTACCCCGAGTAAGGCTAGCCCTCCGTGGGCGTAGGCCATGATGGAATAGACAAGGTTGCTTCTTCGTGGACCCTTCGTGGGTGGAGCCCTCCGTGGACTCGCGCAGCCGTTACCCTCCGTGGGTTGAAGTCTCCATCAACGTGGATGTACGATAGCACTACCTATCGAAACCACGGGAAAAATCATTGCGTCTCCAAATTGCGTTTGATCTTCTCCACTTCTCTTTACTACTTGTGCAATTTACTTTCCGCTGCCCATACTCTAGAATTGCATGTGTAGTGTGCTACTTGACTTGTGTGTTGTGCAAAATCTGCCAAAATCTGTCCTTGATAAAAGACAGAATTTTTATCTTGTCGAGTAGTCTAATCACCCCCCCTCTAGACACTCTCACCTTCTTCGATCCCTCAGTTGACAATGTAAAGTTGTTCAAATTTGAATTTGAACAGAAGGGGTTTTGGGGTGATCTGATCAAGTTGCTCTATTCCAAATCTTGTGCCATTTGGTCTAGATGCCTTATTAGGCCATTCTAGCTTGTGCACCAAATTTGAGAGCATTTGGACAAGTTTGGCAATGTAGAGTTGCTCAAACTTCAAATATGGACAGAATGGTTTTGAGGGGATTAGAGGATGTTTCCTTGATCTTCAAGGCATGAGGCTTAGCAAGATCATCAAATATGTCATATATGACATGATAGAATTTCCCTAGAATTTTTGGAGAATATTTCCTTTGTAAATATTTCAAAAGCTTGAAATATCCAGAAAGGGTTTTGGAATGATTTGCCCAATATTTTGAACATGACCATGTTTTGAAACTCTTATATATGGACAATATATGTCCTATGAGTCTCCCTGAATTTTGGCAAATATTTTTGAAATGATTGAATAATTTTTTCCTATTAAAGACCAATTCTGGCCTTAAGAAAAAGCTTTTAAATAAAATATAAAAATAACTTTTAAAATTATACTTTTGTGGCTTCTGGGAGTCCTATACCTAATAGGATTCAAATAAACTTTCTGAAAGATTTTTCACACCCTAAATAAGGTACTTGCAGTGCAAACCTCAATTCAGGGGTTTTTGGAAAACTAATTTTAGAAAATACCATTTGGCCAAAATATTTTTATAAGAAAATTCTATACTAGTCTATACACATGGAATGATCATTGGGAAAAGGTTTTGTGTCAAGGAGATGAAGTATAAGAGTTGGAGGATTTATTTGATTTTTAGTGCACTAGCAAACAGCAGACAAAAGTCAAATCAAGCAAAGTCAAAAACACTCAAAAGTTTTTGCAAATCCACATTTTTAACATGAAAATTTGCTTAAGCAATGTGACATGAAAATCAGGGTGTGACAGACCTTCCCCCCTTACAAGAATCTCGTCCCCGAGATTCCCAGACTAGGCGTGGAAAGAAAAGCGGAGTCTTGGATACAGGGTTGTCTTCACTTCTCCTTGTGGGTTCTGCTTCCGAGCGGTGCTCCTTGGAATCCTGAAGTGCTTGATGGTATGGCTTCTTGCTTGATACCTTCCTTGATGGAGGTTGCTGAGAGGTCTCTTGCATAGGTTAGGTTGGGTTAGCTGTCAAAGGCTCGGTGATCGATGTCCTTGCGGGCATCGGGCTAGCTAGGAGGTAAGAAGTACTTCCAGAGTGGGGGCTCGTGGAAGATTTGGTGCACCGAGGGTATCTCAGGTGGTAGATCTAGCTGGGGAGCCGTCTGCTACATGACTTGCAGTGGTCTTAAAGGGTCCAATGAACCTTGGTGCGGGCTTCCCCTTGACGTGGAAACGCTTGGTTCCCTTCAGAGGAGTTACCCGCAGGTACACACGGTCCCCAACATGGAAACTCATGTCCCGACGGTGAGTGTCAGCATAGCTCTCTTGCCTTGACTTGGCTGCCTTCAAACGTTCTCTGACTAGTTGGACTTGCTCTTCCGCTGCGCGGAGAATATCCGGTCCAAAGACTAGTCCCACTCCAGTCTCTGACCAGTTGAGGGGTGTGCGACATCAGCGTCCGTACAACACCTCAAATGGTGCCATCTGAAGGCTCGACTAATAACTGTTGTTATAGGAGAACTCGGCAAAAAGGAGACAATCCTCCCACTTGGCTCCATATGCCAAGACACAGGCTCGGAGTCATGACTTCGAGAATCTGATTGACTCGCTCAGTCTGACCTCCGGTCTGTGGGTGGAAAGCCGTGCTGAAAGATACTTGGTTCCCAAGGCTTCTCGGAACTTCTTCCAGAACCTCGGGGTGAACTGGGTTCCTCGATCTGACACAATCTCCTTGGGAAATCCCGTGAAGACTTACGATTCGGTCGATGTAGAGAGCTGCCAGCCGGTTGCATCATAAGGGGTCTTGACAGGAATGAAATGGACCACCTTGGTCAAATGATCGACTATGACCTAAACAGAGTCATGTCCTCTATCCGACCTTGGTAAACCAGTGACGAAGTTCATTCCGTCTTTATCCCACTTCCACTCAGGAGCCCTGAGTGGTTGAAGCAATCCAGCGGGTCGCTGATATTCAGCTTGACCCTTTGGCACACATCACACTTTGCAACATAGGTTGTAATCTCTCTTTTCATCTCGTGCCACCAGAATCGTGCCTTCAAGTCTTGATACATCTTGGTGTGAGCGTTCCTTCGACACGGAAAAGCTCGGCTCCTTTGAGAGGAGTGGTTTGCAGATACGCACGGTCTTCAACGCGGAAGTTTTCTTCTTGATGACAGTGGTCGGTGTAGATCTTCCTTCTTGACAGGGCGGTCTTCAAATGTCTTCTATCCAGCTGTCCGTCTCTTCTTTGTCTTCGGGCAGACAAGTAGGCCATCAAATAATGATGTTACCTAACTTGTCCAATCACTCCATGAGGTCTAAGGGGTACGCAAGGTAAGCCGGGGTATTGGTGGTGGTCTCGGTTGAGTATTTGCAGAGGCCTTCCTGACTCTGAGTCAAGGCCTGTGGTCAGAATCTGACCAGGTGGTGGCTCGGTGGGGCTTAAGGGTTTCAAGGATTCTAGTGAGTGAATGAACTTATATCATCTTATCCTTAAGCACAGTTTCTGAGATGACAATAGCTCTATCTAGTACTCCGAACGGAAAAGCGGCCTCTCGCATAGACCAACTTTAATCACCACTCATTGCCATACATATCCTCATGATTCTCAAGAGACGGTCTAACAAAATTATACTTGTCTAAGATCCCCAAATCCATATGTATGTCTACCTCTACAATCCAAAGGTAGATCATACATGCTGCTGAGCTTAACTTAATCTTCACAATCCAAGTACTCAACCTAGTCTTGCAAGGCTCAAGATAATGCATCTCTAATCTAAGGAAACACGTCATATGCCACTCCAAGATTTTGTTTCCTTCCTATAGATCAACTCCAATAGCCCGGTAATTACCATCAATCACCACATAATCCAACAATCCTACAAATCCAGTGTCTACGATGCTCCACAAGATCTCAAGTCTCTATAATACCCAAATACTTGGAAGGACTATGCATCACGATAGTATGTCCACCAAATTCCCATCATCCGGGTCAAGTAAACTCCAAGATCACGACTAAATAGATCCCTAAATCAACTCCGACAAATAATCCAATCTCCTAGGTTATCGTCCACCGAGAAGCATGATATCATAATCAGGATCATAGGCCTAAATCCAATCTTACTCCGAACCATGCAGACATATCCAGCATTATACCAACCAGAATCACCTACATAAATCTGAATCTCATGCCCAACGGGCACTTCTACATACTTCCCCAAAGTCATGATCCCACCAATATGAAAACCTCATAATCCACCAGGGTCTCAGATAATTTCCTCGAAGTCACTGACATAAAGCCACCAAGTCATCTGTCCAATATCCTCGAACTGGTCTATCTATGGCATCGTCAGACCTCGTGCTATATCAGGATGAAAATGTGCTCACTTATCGTGTCCACTAGCTCCTTTACGAATCCAGTGTTGTGCAAGGTTATAGAGGCTTAACAGGTTCTCTCGCCTTACCATGAGTTAGGCACATGGTTAAGGATTCGTGCTGGAGTGTCTCGGGAAGTCTCAAAGGGTCTAGGAATGAGGTTACTGGTCTGGAGGGTTAAACATAACTCCATGGGGTTGCAATTGATCACGAAGGTTGTAGCAGAAGTCTTCAGTGCCAGTTGGTTGCCGAGGTAGAATCCTTGGTGCATCTTGTCGTGCGGGTCTTCAATTGGGGAGAGAGAGAATAGAGGGAAGAAGCGGCGTAGAGGAGGGAAAATGCCTAAAGGGGGTTCTATAGTGCAGGTGCAACAAACAGGTGCAAAAAGGTCGAAACAAAAGAAACAAGGCAAGGAAGGTGATATAGCCATGCACTTGTTGCCTAGGGCAAAAGCGCGACTTATATCAAAACACAAACAAATAAAAGCAAGCAACTCACAATCAAGGTCCTATTTGAACCATCATACGGACTCGACTGCGCATAGGGGGTACACGACTCATCCTACCCTAGGGGTTCTCGGACTCAGTGTCGTAACTTGTGCCTCGTGCAGTCTTCTGAGCTTCCTCGGATGTTGCTATGCCCCTTGTAGTTGCTTGATGAATGATCCGGGTTGAACCTGAAGAATCTTCAACATCTTCTCGCCTGATGAGGTGATGGGGTGAAGGTGCCTCCTTGTAGCTGGCGTTGACTTGGTCTTCTCTTGTCTCTTTAATCATGACGATCCCTTGTGCCTCCTGGGACGTCGAGGGTACCAGGTAGGCAATCCATATGTAATAACAAGGCATAATAGAGGTCCAACATGTCGATTTCGTTGATGAAAACATCGACACCAAGAGCGGGGGACGAAGAGAACCGTTTTCCTGCTCACTATAGTGAGGCGGACCAAATGGCAAGGTTCTCGTACACCGGTGGTTGTCGATACAACAACGGTAGTGACATGATTACTCTATTAGCGATGCATATCATGATTTTGCATAACCTATAGCCTGGTCATCATAGGCCAATGTTGCATCGTCTTGGGGGTTCTTGTCAAGGGTGTCCCCCATCTTCTGGGTCTTCATGTCCTCACTCATCGAGGGTGTAGTTTCTGTTGGTATCATCTTGTCGTGGTGTCAACAATCTTGCGTGCAAAAGTGGTGGGTGAGTGTTCGGCAAGGTGCACTCCACGAGGATTACAGAAAATCCAGTGGTCTGGGGCATAAGGGTTCTGGCGACCAAAAGTTTTGAAGGGGAAGAGATCAAGTATAGCCTAGTTTTCGAAAAACTGAGAAGGGAAGAGAAGTATAGATAGTTTTGAAAACTAGTAATAGTTTTGAAAATAGTTTTGCCCTAACTAACGACCATGCTAACTAAGGCTTCCTACAGTCAGGATGGCTCTGATACCAGCTCTGTGGGGACCCCAACTCATAAGTCGTGATCACCAAATGCACGTGTACAGTGATCCCAGAGATCAATGCTCACTGAACACACAGAAGCTGAATAACAAGAGTCTTACATCCTTACATACCGTGTTACACAAATAGGACAATAATGGTCAAGTCTTGAATATATCATCGCAGCGGAAATCTTCAATGACAACATGGACCCATGCCATCTGCCTTAACCCTACAGGCATTCTGACTGGGAAGCGTCCTAGCTCGCATGCTCGTCACCAAGAAATCTTCATCATAACCTGTTCTCTCCTGCCTGGCCAATAAAATAACCAGTGGCAAGCCAATGAGTACATTGAATGTACTCGCAAGCAACCCAAGTGTGATAACATAATAATTATGCAAGGCTCTACTGCTAGGTTGGCAGTTTTGCGGAAAGCTAGTTTTTCATATGCAAGTATGATCAACATATAACATGGACATGCATGTGTCTGCAACGAGTATCAGGAGGTCACAGACATCAATATTGAGAAAGAGTTGTAATCAGCACATGCACAAGCTCATTGTGACTTCCTCACAATCACATCATCAATATCTCTGAATCGTGTTGTTTCCCAGAAACTGATGGACATAGTCTAAGTAGCACCACCCAACTGTCCTTGACCGCGGACACGGCTATTCGAATAGTTTGACACTCTGCAGAGGTTGCACACTTTACCCACAAGATCCGGGGAACTTCCGTGTCATCCATGACCCGCGGTACCTCAAGTACCCGGGGTAAGCACCCGATCACTACCTTTCCCTAGACGACACTAACATAGAGTCCACTCGATTGGTAGCAGCCCCGTGCCAAACATTTCACATCTCAAGGTTTGTGGAGACTCGCTCCGAATTCATCACATATCACAAGCACGGGGTACCAACGGTGTGTCCGGTGCCCTGTGAAAACAGTCATGGCCGCCTATCCAAGCATGACCCCGTCCCGAGAGTGACCTCATGTCACCCCCGTCACTAGTAATGCGGGCACCATGCTAGTATCGACCTAGGTAATCAATAATGCCCTTTCCCATATAAGGGTAGAGTGGTTGCGCATGTTTGGTTGGGACGGTAGTCACACATAAATCTAATCCATCTCTGTAAACAACACTTCTGTCAAGCCTCGGCACACTACTTCTTCACCAAGTAGTGCCCTAGCTCCTCATCAACTCCCAGGGGCATTAGTGGCACCCACTGGGTCATTAGCAAGTATGTCAGACCACACTTGTCTCACCCAATGCATAACCCCGACCCATTTTGCGTAGCCAACTACTATAGCATACATCTATCTACTCCCACCCACATAACCCTCATAGGAAGGTAGGGTCATGTTTGATGCAAGTTTCAACAGTAAAGCAACAGGGGTAGCAACCAAAGTGGTTTCCACCTCAACATGGTTCCGATGCATTGAATAATAAGGTGCTATGAGACATGCATAAAAAGGCTTCTTGAACATGGTCAAAGGGCTGCTTGCCTTATTCTTCTGAGTCTTCAAACCTTCTGGTCCATCTCCGAGTACTTCGTTTATTTCGTCAACTAACGATGGAAACAATCATAATAAGCAACACAACAAGGCAAAAATAAAAGTGCTCTAAAAGTAGGAGTTGGACTTTTCTAGGATACCTCTGGTCATATGAAAAATAACCAAGGTGGTTTCATAGGTGTTGGATCAATAGGTAGTTTGGAACATTTCAATGTGATGGAACCAAAGGGTTTATGGATTTGGAAGAAGTATACAGAAATATTTCCTTGAATGATGAGCAAAGGCACCCATCATCAAGTCATGAATTTAGAAGCATCTAGGAGTTGATTTCACTGGATTTGGAATTCAAATGAATTTCCTAGGATTTTGCAAATATGATAAACAAGAAGAAATGGCTCAATATTGGTGGGGTACAGAAACTATTATTAAAAATGTTCCAAAACTAAGTTTGGACATGACAAGCATCTAGGAATTTGAATCACTGTATTTGGATCAAATTTGAGCCCTCTGTGATTTTATAAAGTTCATCACAGAAAATGAAATAATGGCATTTGATAAATATTTGTGTAGGGAAAGTTTCTGGAATAATGTGCATGTTGCACCATGTGATAGAGCATTATTTATGGAGCCATAGGAAATTTGAATCATGCAATTTAGAGTTCATTTGAATATTTGGGAGATTTTGGAAGTTTACTGGAAACAGAAAATAAAAGGAAAAAAAGGGGTTATACCCTTGCGCGCAGGGCGAAGAATAGCTGCACAGCAACTGGGCCGGCCCATCAGCTCGGCCGCATGCACAGAAGCCTGGCCACGTCGAAGACGCCCGCCAGGAAAGGCGCTTCCGCGCGGGGGAGACGGCCGAGGCCAGACCCGCCTCCACTTAAACGGAGGGCCCCAGCCTCCAGGTCGCTGACGCGCGGGTCCCCGTGGCAGGTTCATCCCCTTCCTCCCGCGCAACGCGGCGGGGAGGAACAGAGGCGATGCCCGCCGGCGGCTTGCCGGCGCTGCAGGGCTTCTCCGGCGACGCTCGGGCTATGGACGGATTCAGCGAAGAATGCCGCTCCCATTCATGTACGCCACGGCTGCGAGGGGTGATCGAATCGATGGCAGCTTGGACACCGGCGGACGGTGGCGTCGGCAAGAGTTGGGCATGGAGCTGTGGTGCGCCGTTTGACGAGAGGAGGGTCGCGGGAGGTCCGCCTAGCTCAGGGGAGTCCGCTGGTGGGGGTAGGAGGGGGAGGAAGGCTCGGGCTGGCTCGAATCCGAGCGGAGGCCGGCAGCGGAACTCCGGCCGGATAGGTGGCTGCAAGGCCCGAGGAGAGCGACGAGTCGGCCTGTGAGGCGTGTGGGAGAAGGGGAATGCTAAAGGAGGTGCGAGGGGGGCTCGATGTGCTCTATAAGTAGGGGGGCGCTGGTCCACCGAGGCGCCATGCGCCGGCGAGCGTGTTGCCGTTGCCACGGGCCACACGAGTCTGCCGCAGGGTGTCCGGGGCGTTCGTGGGGTTAGTCCATTCTTAGAGGGAGGGAGAGGAGGAGCGGGGAGGTGCCAGAGAGGCCGCGCGTGCGAGGTCATTCACTGGTGCTCCGGGTCGGCCGGTGCGCGTGCGAGCAGGGGTGAGGGAGGAGGAGAGAGGAGGGGGCCGACCGCCCAGCGTGTTGCGGACGTCGAGGCCGCCTCGGGGGACACGAGGGGGGAGGCCCTAGGTGGTCGGGGCCAGTGATTGGGGGCGGCTGCAGTGCTCCAGAGCACTGTAGCGCGCTCCAGAGCGGGCTTTTGGCTGCCATTGGCGTGGCCTGGCGCCCAGGGAGTGTCCAACTGTGTCCAGAGGGTATAGGAAGTAGTAAAGAAGTGGCCTGTGGCTTTGGATGCTCCAGGGAACCACTGGGATGAGGAGGGAGGTGAGGAAGAGGGTGAAAACTGCTGTCCAGCAGTGTAACTTGGGGTTTTACCCCCTCCAATAATTGAGCTGAGGCCATAGAGAAGTTACTGGGGGTAGAGGATGATCAGGGGAAGGTGCGGTAGAAATTTGGGGTAAAGGGAAATAGAAAAAGGGGTCCAAACACTGGTTTTGGCAAACTTGCAGAAGGTGTTTGATCAGGTTTTGGGGAAACAAATGACCTCCAATTGGCATGGCACTTAACAGGATTGAATGTCACACATAATTAGGCCTCTCCACCAAATTTGAGCTCATTTGGGCAAAGTGGCCCATGTAACTTTGGTGAACCCTAGAAATCAACAGAAATGGGTTCACCTTGTTTGAGTCAAGCAATTCATCTCCCCTTGATGCACCACTTGGTGTAGCATCATCATTTGGGGTTATGAACATGCCCACAAAGTTTGAGGCTCCAGATAAAAAGTTGACAATGTAAAGTTGTTCAAATTTGAATTTGAACAGAAGGGGTTTTGGGGTGATCTGATCAAGTTGCTCTATTCCAAATCTTGTACCATTTGGTCTAGATGCCTTATTAGGCCATTCTAGCATGTGCACCAAATTTGAGAGCATTTGGACAAGTTTGGCAATGTAGAGTTGCTCAAACTTCAAATATGGACAGAATGGTTTTGAGGGGATTAGAGGATGTTTCCTTGATCTTCAAGGCATGAGGCTTAGCAAGATCATCAAATATGTCATATATGACATGATATAATTTCCCTGGAATTTTTGGAGAATATTTCCTTTGTAAATATTTCAAAAGCTTGAAATATCCAAAAAGGGTTTTGGAAGGATTTGCCCAATATTTTGAACATGACCATGTGTTGAAACTCTTATATATGGACAATATATGTCCTATGAGTCTCCCTGAATTTTGGCAAATATTTTTGAAATGATTGAATAATTTTTTCCTATTAAAGACCAATTCTGGCTTTAAGAAAAAGCTTTTAAAAAATATATAAAAATAACTTTTAAAATTATACTTTTGTGGCTTCTGGGAGTCCTATACCTAATAGGATTCAAATAAACTTTCTGAAAGATTTTTCACACCCTAAATAAGGTACTTGCAGTGCAAACCTCAATTCAGGGGTTTTCGGAAAACTAATTTTAGAAAATACAATTTGGCCAAAATATTTTTATAAGAAAATTCTACACTGGTCTATACACATGGCATGATCATTGGGAAAAGGTTTTGGGTCAAGGAGATGAAGTATAAGAGTTGGAGGATTTATTTGATTTTTAGAGCACTAGCAAACAGCAGACAAAAGTCAAATCAAGCAAAGTCAAAAACACTCAAAAGTTTTTGCAAATCCACATTTTTAACATGAAAATTAGCTTAAGCAATGTGACATGAAAATCAGGGTGTGACACATAATGTGCGTAATCGCAACATGCGTGAAGAATTGGCAATGACCAAGGTGAAAGATGTGGCGGAACTCTATGTTCTTGCTGACAAATGTGCCCGGGCTGAAGAGGGAAGGAAGTACCTCGGCGAAGATGCCGGCGCGGAAACCGACTCTTCAGATGAGGATACTGCCGCCCCGGCGAAGAAAGGCTGGCACCGCAATAGGAAGCGCAAAGGTAAAGCCGTGCTTGCCGTCGAAGGATCTGATGACGCCGGCTCCGCCAAGATAACCAAGGCGGGTGACCCCGGCAAGGAAATTGCCGGGTGTGTCGCCTGCCGGGCCTTGGCTGCTGACGAGAAGCCAGGAAACTCCGGCAAGCGATACTGCAAGATCCATCGCACCAAAGGCCATGATCTCCAGGACTGCTGACAGGTTGAGCTCCTTGCTGAGAAGTAGAGGGCTGAATATGAGAGGCGGGACAAGGAGAAGGGCCAGGACGGTGCTGAAGGGTCCGGCAAGAAGAGTGACGGCCAAGCAGGCCGTCGCGGCAAGGATAAACAGGAGGAGAGGCCCGCCCGGGGCCGGGACAGAAAGCCAGAAGACGATGATCACGAAGAGGACGACGAGTCCGGCGACGAAGAATTTCAGAAAGCCACGGAGGCCATGTGCGTCAATGGCGGCGCCACGCTGCATACTTCTCACCGCCAGCTTAAACAGTGGGCGCGTGAGATTACGGCGGCGGAGCCATCATCTGGTGCCTAAAAGCCGCTGAAATGGTCCAGCACGCCTATCGTTTTTGACGCTGAGGATCATCCTGATCGCACTAGTGCGGTCGGGTGCTTGCCATTGTTGGTTTCACCGACAATACGCAACCTCAAGGTGACAAAGATGCTAGTCGATGGCGGCGCCGGTCTAAACTTAATCTCGCCTACTGTGATCGAGAAGCTGCATATTCCTGAAGGAGACCTCGAAGAGACGGGCACGTTTCAGGGGGTCAACCCGGGAAGAAGTCAACCAAAGGGGAAGGTCACGCTGCCCGTGACTTTTGGAAGTGATCTGAACTACAGGACAGAAAAGATCGTCTTCGATGTTGCCAAGATCCCCTTGCCTTACAACGGGATCCTTGGCCGCCCAGCGTTGGCCAAGTTCATGGCAGCATCACACTACGCCTATAACACCCTGAAGATGCCAGGACCCGTGACGATCATCACCATCCCCTCCGATAAGAAAGATGCGCTGATTTGCGCTGACCAACTATACCAACAAGCACTTGCAGCAGCTGCCGCCACTAGGGCACTTGCTCCTGCCACTGGAGCCCCGTGGGGGAAGAAGAAGAAGAAGACCGGTGAGACCTCGGACACCCACTCCGGCAAGCACACCTCTTCGGAGTGTCGTGCTCTCATCGAGGACGTGCGAGAGAGCTCCACCGGCAAGAAGAAGACCGGTGAGACCTCGGACACCCACTCCGACAAGCGCACCTCTTCGGAGTGTCGTGCTCCCGTCGAGGACGTGCCAGAGAGCTCCACCGGCAAGAAGAAGACCAGTGAGACCTCGAACACCCACTCCGGCAAGCGCACCTCTTCGGAGTGTTGCGCTCCCGTCGAGGACATGCTAGAGATCTCCACCAGCAAAAACAAGACGTCCAGGGCCACACCGCCGGGAACCAAGAAGGTTACTGTCAAGGAGGACGGCACAGGAGGGGCTTTCACCATAAGCTCCACCCTTGACGACAAATAGGAAGACGCGCTCGTCACCTTCCTGCGGGCGAATGTCGATGTGTTTGCATGGCAAGCATCCGACATCCCCGGCGTTCCCAGGGAGGTGATTGGGCACCACCTTGCTGTCTGTCCTCATGCGCGGCCCGTCAAGCAGAAGATCAGGAAGCAAGCTTTGGAACGACAAGAGTTCATCGCAGAGGAGATCCGGCAACTGGAAGCAGTGGGTTTGGTAAGAGGAGTGCTCCATCCAACGTGGTTGGCCAATCCAGTGGTAGTGCGTAAGGCAAATAGGAAGTGGAGGCTGTGTATTGATTACACAGATATCAATAAGGCTTGTCCCAAAGACTCCTTCCTGTTGCCGCGCATCGACCAAATTGTTGACTCCACGGCTGGGTGTGACCTGCTGTCATTTCTTGATGCCTACCCCGGCTACCACCAGATCTTCATGACAAGAGAAGAGGAAGAGAAGACAACATTCATAACCCCATGTGGTACGTATTGTTTCGTACGAATGCCTTTCGGTTTGAAGAATGCTGGCTCAACGTTTGCAGGGCAGTCCAGATTGGTTTTGAACCCCAACTCCATAGAAATATGGAGGCTTATATGGATGATATAGTGGTCAAAACGAAGAACAGGGCAACCCTTATACCGGATTTACAAGAAACCTTTGCAAACCTACGCAAGATCAATCTCAAGCTGAACCCTGAGAAGTGCATCTTCGGCGTCCCGTCCGGCAAGCTTCTCGGGTTCTTTGTGTCACAGCATGGGATAGAGGCCAATCCGGACAAGGTCAAAGCTATAGAACATATTCGAGCACCCAAACGGGTCAAGGATGTGCGTCGGCTTGCTGGCTGCGTTGCCGCCATGAGCAGATTCATTTCCAAGTCTGCCGAGCGTGCCCTCCCCTTTTTTAAGATTTTGAAAAAGGCAGGCCCAATGGAGTGGATGCCAGAAGCCGAAGCAGCATTGCAAGATTTGAAGAGGTATCTTTCCTCCACGCCAGTACTAGTTGCGCCTAGGCCACAAGAACGGTTGCTGCTATACCTGGTGGCAACGAACCAGGTGGTCAGCGCCGCACTAGTTGCGCACAGAGAAGTTGATGGCAAGGTGATAGCAGCGGCAGAGCCCGATGCCTTCGGTGCAGAGACGACACGGTCGGTTGGAGTGTCGCCGAGGAAGAAAATGATGCAGCACCCGGTCTACTTTGTTAGCTCCCACTTGCAGGGGGCTAGGTCAAGGTACTCCGGCGTGCAGAAATTGCTCTTCGGCCTTCTTATGGCCTCGAGGAAGCTGCATCACTACTTCCAGGCACACGAGATCACTGTCGTCACTCGCCTCCCTCTGCAACGGATATTGCACAATCCCGATGCAACGGGAAGAATTCTAGAGTGGGCACTAGAGCTGTCTAGCTTTGGCCTCAAGTTTGAAAGTACCTCGACAATTCAAAGCCGGGTCCTGGTGGAGTTCGTTGCAGAATGGACCGCGACGCCTGATGAAGAAGCCCAGGAAATTGCTCTCCCCGGCAAAGAGGCGAGTTGTGACTGGATCATGTACTTTGATGGAGCTTTTTCCTTACAGGGCGCCAAGGCTGGCGTACTGCTTGTCGCGCCCACTGGAGAGCACCTCAAGTACGTGGTCCAGATGCATTTCCCCAGGGAGGTATCAACGAACAATACTATCGAATATGAGGGGCTGCTTGCTGGTCTCAGGATCGTGGCAGACCTCGGAATCAAGAAACTCATTGTCAGGGGCGATTCACAGCTTGTCGTCAAACAAGTCAACAAAGATTACCAGAGCCCGTTGATGAAGGCCTACGTCGATGAAGTGAGAAAGCTGGAAGAGCGCTTTGATGGCATACAGGCAGAGCATGTTCCCCGAGCAGAGAACGACATCGCCGATTACCTGTCAAAGCGCGCTGCCCTCAAGTTACCTGTGGAACCAGGTACCTTTGTGCTTCAGGTTTCTCAGCCATCCGTTGATCCATCAATAGAGCAAAGCAAGAGAAGGAAATCAGGGCCTGGCAAGTACTTTCCCGCCGAGCTCCCCGGAGCCGCCGGCAAGGATGTTGCCGGAGACACTGAGCCCGCCATGGGACGGCTAGCTCCGGCGGAGCGTCAAGCTCTTGCCGTCGAGACAGCCGCTCCTATAGCGGAGGAAATGCCTTTAGTCCTCGCCGTCGAGCCCAAGCTCCAACGTGGGCACAACATACCGTCTGATTCCTCCAAACTGAGGAACTTCCTGAGGAGCAGGAATAAGCGGAAAAAGTAGCCCGTCGGTCTGCTATGTACCAGTTCGTCGATGACGTCTTATACAGAAAGAGACCGAACGGCGTGAAATTGAAGTGTATCCCTCGAGAGGAAGGACTGGAGCTGTTGGCAGAGATACATGGAGGCATATGTGGATCCCACATAGGGTCAAGAGCCCTTGCCGGCAAGGCTTCTTCTGGCCCACTGTCCTCCAGGATGCGACGACACTGGTCACCAGGTGTGAAGCGTGTCAGTTCCATTCAAAGAAACTTCATCAACCAGCTCAAGCCCTTCAAACCATTCCTCTCTCCTGGCCCTTCTCGGTCTGGGGCCTCGACATACTGCTCCCTTTCCCCCGCGCTGTCGGGGGTTTTGAGTACTTGTACGTTGCCATCGACAAGTTCACAAAGTGGCCAGAGGTGGAGGCAGTGAGGAAGGTCAGAACTCAGTCAGCCGTCAAATTCTTTAAGGGACTAGTGTGCCGTTTTGGTGTACCCAACAGGGTCATCACCGACAACGGCATACAGTTCACAAGCCGCACCTTCATGCAATATACCCAAGACCTCGGTAGCAAGGTCTGTTTCGCTTCCATTGCTCACCCACGAAGCAATGATCAAGCTGAGAGGGCAAACGCTGAAGTACTGCGAGGCTTAAGGACAAAGACCTTTGACAGGCTGCACAAGAGTGGAAGGCGCTGGATTGATGAGTTGCCGGCGGTTCTTTGGTCGATCAAAACAACACCAAATCGAGCCACTGGCCAAACACCCTTTGCCCTAGTATACGGGGCAGAAGCAGTTCTCCCCACTAAACTCATATACGGGTCACCTCGGGTGCTCGCTTATGATGAGCTTGAGCAAGAGCAACTGCGACAAGACGACGCAACGCTCCTTGAGGAAGATCGTCATCAGGCGGCTGTGAGAGCAGCACGCTACCAGCAAGCCTTGCGCCGCTACCATAGTCGCAAGGTCCGTGCCCGAAGCTTTGAGGAAGGCGAACTTGTTCTTCGACGCGTTCAATCGGCCAAGAATACCAACAAGTTGACGCCGAAGTGGGAAGGCCCTTATCGGGTAATACGAGTCACCAGGCCTGGCGCAGTCCGCCTGGAGACCGAAAATGCCATTCCGGTGAGCAATTCCTGGAACATTGAGCATATTCACAAGTTTTACCCATAAGGCGCGGCTTGCCGGGCCCCCCGGCAAGCCACCTTTTGTACAAGCCTTGCCGGCAAGGCATGTATCCCTTTGTACAAAGCCAGGCGCAGACCCTTAGCATAAATAAATGAAGCGCTGACGCCCTAAGTTATAGCATGCATGCTAGGTCGAGTCTCGTCCTTGGTTAGGGTTGATAGTGCTTATCGGCGGCTAACCCCTAGCTTAGAGGTCGAGTTTGCATCTCTTTGTCTTTCTTTTATCTCCTTTGGTTCACAGGACCCACAGGTATCCTTGCCGAAACCACCTGGGGAGAAAAAAAAGGAACAGACCAGCATCAAGGCCCCGACAAGCCAGTGTTATCGGGGGCTGCAAGAGCAAAGATTCACCCACGGCAAACTAGGGTTGCCGGGGGCTGCAGCTTCAGATAAGTTCTTCATCCCTTATCATGCATTCCATTATGGACTGAGGTATGTGAAACCTCGTTTTTTCCTTAAAAACTACCATGCTCCCCTAACTCTAGGCCCTGGGGCTCGTTCCTGGGACCAAGTTGGGTCATAGTTGCAGCAGCGAAGAGGTAAAACGAGGAGCCTAAACCCACTTCATCCCTGCCTTCGCCAAAGGCGTGAGAAAGGTTGATCGAAGTGGGGAGACGACAAGGCCTGTTGCAGGGCGAGAAAATGTTTATCTTGGAGATATCAAGGATTTATTCCTTGTCGTGGGTTCCACCCACAAACAAATGACCCGGCAAACATCCCTTTTCATTAAAAAACATTCCACTCAGGTACAGTCCATAGGGAATGAAAAACATGAACAAGGGGATTACAAGTTTTAAATTTAACAGATGCCCGAAGGCTTACAAACTAAAAAGAGATAAGATGCCTGTAATGCCTTTCTTGTCCCTCTCCTCACGAGGCAGGTCAAGGAGGCGAGAAGGGCAAAAGGAGCGCCTAGGCAAGCTATGGGTGGCAAAAGACACCAAGAGAACATCTTGGTGGCCGCCCAAAGCGCGGATGGTGATGGCGGCGCCGGAAGCAGAGTTCGAAGACGAGGCGGCAGGACGTCAGTATGCGTCGAAGGCGTCAGTGCCCGCGTACTCCGACATGACGACCTTGCCGCCCGCCCTCTTCCTCTTCCGCAGCCTCCCAACGCCAGCCGCCAAGGGGACGGCCCCGAGAAGTTCAACGAGCCGGCGACACGGATGATGGGGTCGTCGGTGCCACCACGAGCGGCGTCCGACACCTAGTCGGACCCGTCATCCTGTCGCCTACCGCCCTCGTCGACGTTGCCGCTGTCCTCCTCGTCACTCTCGCTCGAGGAGGAATCTTCGTCATCAGAAGAGCTCTCCACGCAGCACCTTGAATGAGTCCCAAAGTGCCCGAAGACCTTGACGGAAAGAAGGCCACCCTCCATCAACTTAAAATGGAGAGTGAGCCCATCCATCAAGCTGTGGATACGAGCAAATGTCTTCAATCCCCGAAGAAGATACATCACATGAGGAGCAGGGAAGTCGACGCGGACCCGCGTGCCACTGATCCCGCAGCCCCTCATGTGCAGCCGCAATGACTCCGGCGGATCTAGCTCCATCTCTCGCGCAAATGGAGTCGGAAGACGAAGGCGACGGCGCGGCAGCCGACGCAACTTGACGAAGAACTCTCAAGGGTCATCCCCAACATGACCCTCCGTTGGAGGAGGAGCCGCTGGCGGGGGCGAGGCCAGCGGGCCACCCCGTCCTCCTCTTCCCCGAGGGCCCCGGCCTCGCCCACGGCCTCGCCCCCTCCCCCTTCCCCTCGCGGCCGGCTCGGCCACCATTGGCGCAGGAGAAGGAGGGACGCGTTGTCGAGCGGCGACCCTCGCCGCCACCGTTGAAGGGCCGGGATTTCCTCTCTCCATGACGAATGGAAGAGAGGAGAAGAAGATAAAGGAGGAAGAAGATGGAAGAATGCGGGGCGCCGTCCCTCCCCTCCCGCTCTTTATAAAGGAACGGGGCTGGGGCTCGACCGCCCCGCTCGGCCAATCAAGACACGGAAGGCGCAGGGAGCCAGGACCGACCCGCCGCCCCAACTAGCGACGGCCCAGTTTCCCGCCTACACCGTTTGCCACCCCAAGCGCATGGGAGACACGTGGCAGACGTGCAAAACCGAGGGGACGGGTGAGACGACCTCTCCCCACCCCATGATCATGGGGAGTGGACGCCTTGAGGACCGCGCCTCGACCCCATTCAGTAAATGGGCCGCGCCTTTGTGCTTCCCCCGTTTATGGGGAAGGCGAGAAGCCGCCTCTTTACTACGATGTGACGCATGCCTGCGGGAACCGACCCCACGCATGCCGCCCACGTCACACAAGCCCCTCCACACCGCGCCACGTGCATGGATCGTGGGAGGCGTGGCGCGCAGAAAATCTTACCACGGCAAAAACCGCCCCGCCTGCCCGCGCACCGTTTTCTGGGCCTGGCCCAACAACGCGTTGCACTTATGTGTGGCCCAGGCCGGGGGGCTCCTGTCGGTGTACAAAAAAGGGGTACACTTTTTTGTACCCCTATAACTGTGCACGGGCAGTTTTTGCCATGGGCACCACCACACCAAGCAAGGCAAGGGAGGTAAGCCAGGGTAAGACTAAAGCCCAAAGCCAAGACCACAAAGAGAAAAGGGATGAAGCATGTTCCCCCAGCAAGATCCTTACCGGAGCCAGTTTCAGTAGCCCCGGCAAGACCCTTACCGCGGCAACTCCCCGGCAAGACCCTTGCCACGGCAACTCGCCCCACGCCTACAGAGCGGATCACCCTTGAGTCCACTGCCCCCATGGGGCAAGGATTCGGGAGACATGCCCGTGGTGGCAAGCAGATCTTTTTGAAGACATTCAAGACCAGATACGCACTAAGAAGACGACGACCCTTGGCGGGATCCCAGCCAAGGAAGACCAGAAGACCTCCGGCAAGCACCTTGCCGGGGATGGCAGCAGGCGGCAAGACCCTTGTCGGGGCCCCGGCAAGGCCCTCGCCGAGGACATCTGCGGGGCCACCATCAGGCCCACGCCAACTAAACTCCCACCGCCTTATGCAGCTGCCGACCCAACCAGCTGGGCAGGAACCTGCGTGGCGGCATGAAGATCTTCGTGAAGACCCACCATAGCGCCACATCAGCTGCCTGCCTACCTACATGGCATCTCAGGCATCACTGTCCAGGGCGCGTGTCGACACAAGAAGGAGCAGCGACGGACAAGACGGATATCTCCCCCGTCCCCGATAAAGCAAGGACATCTAAGCAAGACGCATTAAATGTGCCTTGTCTTGTAATGCGAGGGATAACCTCGCATCACTGTGCCCTTTCCACCTCCTGTGTGCCACTGTGGCAACCCATTTTCCCTATAAAAGGAGGCCCGAGGCGACCAAGAGAAGGATTCGGCTTTTTGGAGCTCCTCATGCCCCATAGCTAGCTGAAGAACAAAAACATACAATCCACCAAAGCAGGAGTAGGGTTTTACGCATCCTCGCGGCCCGAACCTGGATAAATGAACCGTGTGCTATCTGTTTGATCCGCTCTTCTCTCAAACCCGCGCCCCGGAACCGTAGTAGGCATTCTTGTGATCCCATAGGTGTCGTTCCCAATACACCGACAATAAGAAAACAAGTCACTACTATAAGTGTTGTAGAAAACCAATTCATTTTTCGTATTTGTATTATATCTACTGTATTCCAACTTTTCAATGGCAAAAACTCATCAAAGAAAACATATAGTATATTAATCATCTACAAAAAGAGTCAACCAAAAATTACACTTATGCTAAAAATAAGAATTTTTCTCGTGAGTGCAAAAGTTTCTGTTTTTCAGCAAGATCAAATCTACTAACACCCAACATGATCCTAAGGCTTTTCTTGGCACAAACCTTTATTCAAACCACAAAAACACATCTCAACAGAGGTATTAAAGGGTATTTTCAAAAGAATAGAAAATAAAAGGCAAAAATTTATTTTATTCGTTGGGTTGCCTCCCAACAACCTCTTTCTTTATAGCCATTAAGATAGGATGGGAATTTCAATGATGCTCACATGAAAGACAAGAATTGAAGCACAAAGAGAGCATCATAAAATATGTGACAAACACATTTAAGTCTAACGTACTTCCTGTGCATAGGAATTTTAGAAGGAAACAAATTATCAAGACAAGAAATGTCTAGCATATGCAAAGGAGAGGAATAAAACATTGAAAATCTCAACATAACGAGAGGTGATTTAGTAACATGAAAATGTCTAGAACCATATTTTCCTCTCTCATAATATTTACATGTAGGATCATACTCAAATTCAACAATACAGCAATCATATAAAATTTTCTTTTCATGATTCACATGTGTAAAAGTCTTATGATCTTCCAAGATAGTGGGACTGGCATCAAATAAATTCATGACCTCTCCAAACCCAATTTCAATATTATCGCAAACATATTCATCATGAGGCTTAAAGAAATTTTCAAGATCGTAAACAGAATTACCCCAATCATGATCATTGCAATAAGTAGAGGACATATGAAAATTAGCATCCCCAAGCTTGGGGTTTTGCATATTACTAGCATAATTGACATTAATACAATTTATTATAACACCCTTGCAATCATACTTTTCATACAAGTATCTATCATGAATCACTTCATAAATTTCTTCTTTTATCACTTCATCACAATTATCAGATTCATGAATCTCAAACAAAACTTCATAAAGATAATCTAGTGCGCTCAATTCACTAGCAATTAGTTCAACACAATTGGATCTTTTAAAAAGATTGGCAAGTGGATGAGGATCCATAAACACTTTCCTTACGATTTCCAATAAAACACCCAATTATACCAAACAACCAAGCAAAGTAACCAAGTAAGACATAAGGGCAAACTAAAACAGATCTGACGAGAAAATGGCAAACGAAAAAGAGGGCCAATAAGAACGGCTAATGTTTGTGAAGTGGGGGAGCTGAAAACTAGAGGCAAATGGCAAATAATGTAAATTGCGGGGAGATGTGATTTGTAATTAGAAATCTGGTATATGTTGAAGGTGCTCCCCGGCAACGGCGCCATAAATTCCATTTGATGTATGCTAGAACCACGTAGGTATTTCCCCAAAGAGGAAGGGATGATGCAGTATAGCAGCGGTAGGTATTTCCCTCAGTGATGAGACCAAGGTTATCGAACCAGTAGGAGAACCAAGCAACACAACGTAAACAGCACCTGCACACAAATAACAAATTCTTGCAACCCGTCGTGTAAAAGGGGTTGTGAATCCCTTTCGGGTAACGGACGTGATAGAGTTGTAAATATTGACAGATTGAATGATAAATAAATAAGATAAAATGCAGCAAGGTATTTTTGGGTTTTTGGTTTAGTACATCTGAAAATAAATGCAAAGAAAAATAGATCGCAAAGGCAAATAATATGAGAAAGAGACCCGGGGGCCGTATATTTCACTAGTGGCTTCTCTCGAGAAAATAGCAAACGGTTGGAAAACAATTACTGTTGGGAAATTGATAGAACTTCAAATAATCATGAAGATATCCAGTCAATGATCGTTATATAGGCATCACGTCCAAGATTAGTAGACCAACTCCTGGCTGCATCTACTACTATTACTCAACACATCGTCCGCTACCCATCGTGCATCTAGCGTACTAAGTTCATGGAGAAACGGAGTAATGCAATAAAAACGATGACATGATCTAGACAAGATCTATTTATGTAGAAATAGACCCCACCGTTTTATCCTTAGTAGCAACGATACATACATGTCGATTCCCTTTCTGTCACTGGGATCAAACACCATAAGATCGAACCCACTACAAAGCACCTCTTCCCATCGCAAGATAAATAGATCAAGTTGGCCAAACAAAACCCAAATATCAGAGAAGAAATACGAGGCTATAAGAAATCATGCATATAAGTGATCAAAGAAGACTAAAATAACTTTCATGGATATAAAAAGATAGATTTGATCATAAACTCAAAGTTCATCGGATCCCAACAAACACACCGCAAAAGAGTTACATCATATGTATCTCCAAGAGACCATTGTATTGATAATCAACAGAGAGAGAGAGAGGAAGCCATCTAGCTACTGACTACGGACCCGTATGTCTACAAGGAACTACTCACACATCACTAGAGAGGCACCAATGGAGATGGTGAACCCCTCCTTGATGGTGTCTAGATTGGATCTAGTGGTTCTGGACTTTGCGGCGGCTGGTATAGAATTTCGTCTACTCCTACAGGATTTCTGGAATGTCTATTTATAGTGCGAAGAGGCGGTGCAGGAGGCCACCGAGGTGGGCACGACCTACCTGGGCGCGCCAGGTGGGCCTATCGCGCCCTGGTTGGTTGTGCCCCCCTCGGGGCACCCCTAGGTGCAGCTCTAGCCCATTGGGTGTCTTCTAGCCCATAAAAATTCTCCAAAAAGTTTCGCGGTGTTTGGGCTTCGTTTGATATTCATTTCCTACAATGTAAAAAACATGCAGAAAACAGCAACTGGCACTTGGCACTATGTCAATAGGTTTGTTCCAAAAAAAGATATAAAATGACTATAAAATGATTGTAAAACATCCAAGAATGATAATATGCAGCATGCCACAATCAAAAATTATAGATACATTGGAGACGTATCACCTAGGTATAGAGATACTGACGATTGAATCTTGGGCAAGTAACATACCAAAGACAAAGGGAACTGCATACGAGATTAGCTAAATCCTTGACATCGAGGTTCGACCAATAAATATCTTTGTAGATTATGTAGGAACCAATATGGGCATTGAGGTCGTGCTATTGGTTATTGAATGTAGAGGTGTCTCGGTCATTTTTGCTTAGTTCTCGAGCCCACAGGGTCTACACACTTAACGTTTGGTGATGATCTAAGTATAGTTTAGTTATTGTGTTGGTGTCTGAAGGTTGTTCGGTGTCCCAGATGAGATCCTAGACATCACGAGGATATCCGGAATGGTCCACTTGTAAAGAATCATATATAGAAAGTTGTTATCGGGATTACAGAAAAAAGTTTGAGTTTTTCGATATTGTACCGGGAAGGTTCTAGAAGGTTCCAAGATGGAGGCCGCCTGCTTGGTGGACCCACATGAACGTGGGTGGTGGGGAAAGTCCCCACAACCTTGGTCTATGTGCACCGAGATCCACCCTAAGAAGTAATAGTATCATATCCCAAAGGGATAAGACCAGGATCCCTAAAAAGGGGGGATAGCGATCGGTGGGGACAGAAAGGAGGGATTCCCTGCCCCCTTTTGGCCAATAACTCTAGGGCCTTGGAGGGCAAGCCACCAGCCTCCTCCATACCTATATAAAGGTGGGGAGGCATTGGGGGAAGCAACCTTTCAACCCTTGTCTGTGTCCATCCTGTTACACCTCCTCCACCTCGCGCAGACGCTTGGCGAAGCCCTGCTGAGATTGCTCCACCATCACTGCCACCCCGCCGTCATGCTGCTGGGAACTCGAGCTATTACTTCATCCTTGCTCGCTGGATCGAGATTGTCAAGGCGTCACCAAGACGTACGTGTGTTGAACGCGGAGGTGCCATCCGTTCGGCACTTGATCGGGAGTTCATGGGACGGATCATGATTGGATCGCAAAGACATTCGACTACATCAACTATGTTTCTTAACGCTTCTGCTAAGAAATCTACAAGGGTATGTATATCCAATCTCTCCTCTCGTAGATGGTCATAACATAGATTGACCTTGGTGAGCGTAGGGATTTTTTGTTTCCCATGCAAAGTTCCCCAATAGTGGTATCATGAGCTAGGTCTACGCGTAGATGACATCACGAGTAAAACACAAAGGTGTTTGTGGGCGTTGATATTTAGATTGCTTCCTTCCTTAGTCTTGTTTTGATTCAGCGGTATTGTAAGATGAAGCAGCCCGGACAACTTTACATGTCCACGTACATGAGACCGGTTCCACCGACTGACATGCAAGTTGATTGCATAAAGATGGTTGGCGGGTGTCTGTCTCTCCCACCTTAGTTTAATCGAATTCGACAAAGGCGGTCCTTGTAGAAGGTTAAATAGCAACTTACATATCACCGTTGTGGCTATGAGTAGGTAAGAACGGTTCTTACTAGTCACCCATAGCAGCCACGTAAAACATGCAACAACAAAGTAGAGGACGTCTAACTTGTTTTTGCAGGGTATGTTGTGATATGATATGGCCAAAGACATGATGAGATATATTTGATTTATGAGATGATCATGTTTTTTATAGATTATCCCGAATTGCATGTCGATGAATACGGAAACTGATAGGAGCCATAGAGTTGTCTTTAATTATTATATGACCCGCGTGTCAATCATTAAGCGCGATGGAATGCTTTACTTTATCGCTAAGTGGTAGTAATAGTTGTAGAAGCATGGTTGGCGTGACAACCCCGATGTTGACATGATGATGGAGATCATGGTGACATGCCGGTGACGATGGAGATCATGTTGGTGTTTTGGAGATGGCGATCAAAAGCACAAGATGATGGACATATCATGTCACTTATGGTTTGCATGTGATGTTAATCCTTTTATGCATCTTATTTTGCTTAGGACAATGGTAGCATTATAAGGTGACCCCTCACTAAAATTTCAAGATAAAATTGTGTTCTCCCCAAGTGTGCACCATTTTGAAAGTTCATTGTTTTTAAGAACCACGTGATGATCGGGTGTGATAGACTCTACATTCGCATACAACAGGTGCAAGCCAGTTTTGCACATGCGGAACACTTCGGTTAAACTTGATGAGCCTAGAATGTACAGACATGGCCTCGGAACACAAGAGACCGAAAGGTCAAACATGAGTCATATAGTAGATATGATCAACATTGAGATGTTCACCATTGAAACCACCTCATCTCACGTGAGGATCGGACTTGGGTTGGTGAATTTGGATCATGTTAACCTCAGACGACTCGAGGGATGTTCATTTGAGTGGAGTTTTTAGGTAATATGATTAACTGAACTAATTATCATGAACAATACTCCCAGTTTTCTTTGCAAATTATGTTGTAGATACTCACACTGTTATTTTAATACGTTCTGAGAGAAAGAGTAAGTTGGAAGATATTCTAAGCAATTATGCGGATTAGGTTCGTAGTTTGAGGATTATCCTCACTGCTGCACATAAGGCTTATCTGCTTGATGCACCGCTTGATGTGCCAACCCCTCTAGCATCATCTATGGATGTTGTGAACATCTGGCAGACACGTTCTGATGACTACTTGATAGTTTAGTGCGCCATGCTTTACGGCTTAGAATCGGGGCTCCAAAGACGTTTTGAACGCCATGGAACATATGAGATGCTCCAAGAGCTGAAATTGGTATTTCAGGTGCATGCCCGTGTTGAGAGGTATGATACCTCTGACAAGTTTTTTGCCTACCAGATGGAGGACAAGATCATAGCCAGTGAGCATGTGCTCAGAATGTTTGGGTGCTACAATCGCTTGAATCAAGTGGGAGTTAATCTTCCAGATAAGATAGTGATTGATAGAGTTCTCCAGTCACTATCACCAAGCCACTAGAGCTTCATGATGAACTATACAAGGGATGGAGATGATACCAGAGCTGTTCTCGGTAAGGCAAGAAGGAAAGAAGGAGCATCAAGTGTTGTTGGCTAACAAGACCACTAGTTTCAATAAGGGCAAGTGCAAGAAGGGAAACTCCATGATTGGCAAGCCAGTTGCCGCTCTAGTGGAGAAACCCAATGTTGAACCCAAACTCGAGACTGAGTGCTTCTATTGTAAGGGGAACGGTCACTGGTAGCTGAACTAGCCCAAATACTTTGTAGATAAGAAGGATGGCAACTTCAACAAAAGTATATTTGATATACGTGTTATTGATGTGTACCTTACTAGTACTCCTAGTAGCACCTGGGTATTAGATACTGGTTCAGTTGCTAATATTGGTAACACGAAACAAAAGTTGCAGAATAAACGGAGACTAGCTAAGGGCGATGCGACAATGTGTGTTGTAAGTGTTTCCAAGGTTGATGTGATCAACCTAGATAAATGCTATTTGGTGTCGGTGTTAAGCATGAACATGATTAGATCATTTTTATTGCAATACGGTTATTCATTTAAGTCAGAGAATAATGGTTATTCTGTTTACATGAATAATACCTTCTATGGTCATGCACCCAACGTGCATGGTTTATTAATCTCGATCGTAGTGATACACATGTTCATAATATTGATGCCAAAAGATGCAAAGTTAATAATGATAGTACCACATACTTGTGGCACTGTTGCTTATGTCATATTGATGTAAAGCGCATGAAGAAGCTCCATGCAGATCGATCTTTGGAGTTACTCGCTTTTGAATCGCTTGTGACATGTGAACCATGCCTCATGGGCAAGATGACTAAGACCCCGTTTCCGGTAAGATGGAGCCAGCGTGACTTATTGGAAATGATACATAATGATGTATGCAGTCCAATGAGTATTAAAGCACACAGAGAGTATCATTATTTTCTTACCTTCACTAATGATTTGAGTAGATATGGGTATATTTACTTAATGAAACACAAGTCTAGAACATTTGGAAAGTTCAAACAATTTTTGAGTGAAGTAGAATATAATCGTGACAAGAAGATAAATGTCTATGATATGATCATGGAGGTGAATATATGAGTTATGAGTTTGTTATACATTTTAAGAAGATGTGGACATTGTTTCACAACTCATGCCACCTGTAACACCACAACGTAATGGTATGTTTGACCGTTGTAATTGTACTCTATTAGATATGGTGCGATCTATGACATCTTCTACTGAATTTCAACTATAGTTTTGGGGTTATGCATTAGATACAACTACATTCACTTTAAATAGGGCACCGTCTAAATCCGTTGAGACAACACCGTATGAATTATGGTTTGGCAAGAAACCTAAGTCGTCATTTCTTAAGGTTTGGGGCTGCGATGCTTATGTGAAAAGGCTTCAGCCTGATAAGCTCGAACCCAAAGCGGGTAAGTGCGTCTTCATAGGATACTGTAAGGAAACAGTTGGGTACTGTAACAACCCAAACTTGATAAGATTCGATGTCTCCGTGCTCACAGTGCTAATCCTTGGATTAATAGCTAGCACACACAGTAAAAGATGTAATATCAAGAATAAACCACATGCCATAATATTACATCGTAGATCCAAAATTTAAATATTACATACCTGTGTAGCTCAAGGCTAGCTTACAAACAAAACACAGCGGAAAAACAAATAAAATCTTCATGGAATCCATCAACACCACAGGAAAATGTCGAGTATAGACATCGTAACCCAACATCGTATCACTCACTCGTCGTATAAAATCTGGAACATGAAACGTTGCAGCCACGAAGGGTCAATACTTTGAATGTATTGGCAAGTAACACAGGAATTGTATAACAAACCTACATCTATATGCTAGAACTAATAGGCGTATGTGCTATACAAACGGTTTTAAACCCCTTTCCGCGACGGCATTTGGAACCCTCGCCTAGTGAGTGTGGGCGATAGGGGGGGTCCTTCCCACACGACCCAGAAATCATCGGGGATAGGCCCTCCTAGGACACCAAATGAGCACGTCTGCGATTGGGTGAGGCATAGAAACCCAACCATTTCTGTAGGTATGTGCATCCTAGACGGTGAATCCCAGAAAAAACATTTTCGTCGGTATGTATATCACACACAGCAATGCAAGGAATATGTTTCCGTTCTTATGTACATCCCACACAGTCAATCTAGGGAAAACGTTTATGTTCGTATGTATATCACACACAGTCAATCCAAGGAATACATTTATGTTCTTATGTACAACCCACACAGTCAATCCAGGGAAAACCTTTCCGTTCGTATGTACATCCCACGCAGTTTTATGTGTAGGCTCGTGTGTGAAAGGTGTAGCTATCACACACGCTCTACCTTGGTTAACTGTTTGCTTTTATCAACTACATCACACATGATTTGATAAAGAAAACTGTGTGGCATTGGGCTATCCATCACAAGCGCTTTTACTACTAGAACCGTTTGCAAAGATCCATGACTCATTTAGCAGGTTTATTAGTTTACAATTAATAATTCCAATATTACGCAAATTCACATTTCATATCGAACAGTTGTTTGCCAATTTCATCTCAGGCACATAAATATATTATAACATCACAGTACAATAGCTACATGAAAACAGCACAGTACAACATATAGCTAGTTCAACTTCAAAAGTACAATATTAGAACAATATATGCATTTCCCTAATTGAATCTTCCAGGCTCGTCTTATCCACCTCTGCTTTCAGTTCAGTAAGAACCTGTTTTGCACGAGCCAACTGGGAAAGTGCCTCCTCCTTTGCCAACGCCATCTTAGCAAAGTCTGATTTAAAAAAAATCTAAGCTCATTCTCCACCTTCCACTTTTTATCCCGCATCTTCAAATATTCTTCAGTGTTGACAATAGTTTCTCTAAGCCTACCTCTGTTCTCTTCCTCATACATGCTCCAGAGCTTCAATAGGCACATCTTCAAGGACTGTGGCCACTCTTGATCAACCCACTCCATGTAAGAACACTTCTGTTCATCCTATGATATTTAAAACTAGATCAGTAATAATTGTAGGGGAAATGGGTTTATAGAAACATAGAAAATCACCAATGCTTATTTTGCAAAACTGAAGAAACATGTTAATTATGACATATCTTCTCAAAAAGATCAATGTGCAAACGAATTAATTGCTACTGAGAAAACAACCAAATTCTGGAACATCACAAGCTATAATTAACTACAACAACGCTACAAGTTCTTACTCATGTACAATAAATAACAAATTGAACATTTTGTAAGGAAGGTAAATATAACTGCAACAGCATAGCGACAGTGTTTGGATGACAAAAAATTGATACTAACAGGTGTGTACATGCACAAATTTAGTAACATATAACTAATAGCACTAAGGTCGTCCACTATGTATGCCAAAAGTGGTGTAAAGACAACTGCTACTACATCTCTCACCGGTGCCCTGCACTGGCGAGCTGATGCAGCGGAAAGAAATCAGGGACCCGGCACGTAGTTGCTCCGATGCTCGGTTCCTTTGTGCCATAAACATTTAGTGTTTTACTGCTTGGCTGCTCGGATGTGTGGACCAAAGTTGCCTGCACAAACTGCTGAAGCGGTGCCAAATAATTTTCTAATGGCACCACTGATGAGATGGCAACAATTAAAGATACTAGGTACAAACTGTGACACTATCTTAGGATGCGTTTGGTTGAAGGTGTGGTATGAATGGGTTGGGACCGTGACAGTGTCTGGATCACATCTAACAAATGATTTGTAACAACGAAAGAGGGTCTAACCTTCTCTGCACATGCCAGAAGCTTCCTCCCACTGTCCACAGATTCAACCGCAACTAGCTTCATGCATGGAGATTGATGGTGAGAACGAGCAGATAGATCTTTAGCCACCGTGCTCCATTCCTTGCCACTGATGGTCCTCGAGAGCTACAGGAAGAAGAAATGACTCAAATTGACCACCGGGTAAAAATTCTTCATTCCAAGTCATAGCCCGAGAGTGAGTAGAGAGGCATACCCGGGTGGTGAAGGAGTCGTCGCTGGATGAGGAACCGCTGGAAAGGTCTTGGAAGAAGACCATGGCGACATCGGCGGTAGGATGCGTGTGGGGACCTTGACTTAGAAGTCGAGATCACCGAATGCATGTGTACAGTGATCCCAGAGATCAATGCTCACTGAACACACAGAAGCTGAATAACAAGAGTCTTACATCCATACATATCGTCTTACACAAATTAAGGCCATTATGGACAAGTCTTACATAGATAAAGCCTCACGGGCTGAATAGCAAATAACTAAAATAGCGGAAGTCTTCGATGATAGGTAGAACCCATACCATCTGCCTTAACCCTACATGCATTCTGACTGGGATAGCGTCCTAGTTCTCATGTTCGTCTCCAAAGAACTCTTCTTCATATTCCTATTCCTCCATGCCTGGCCAATTAAATAACCAGTGGCAAGCCAATGAGTACTTTGAATGTACTCGCAAGCAACCCATGATGTGGTTCAAAGTAACAATGCAATTGAACAATAATGAGCAATCTAGCAATGGGCTAGAATAAATATCAAGTATATGCATCAATAACCTCACGTAACCTCGAAGACAGGTTACCGATATCAACATGAGTATGATACAACTCATCGAGTCAAGTCACCACCTTGTCTCATCACACTCATACTTTCACCGATGAAGTAAAATTCGGGACATAGTTTAAGTAGCACCACACAACTGTCCATGACCGTGGACACGGCTATTCGAATAGTTTTACACTCTGCAGAGGTTGCGCACTTTACCCACAAGATCCGGGAAGCTTTCGTGTCACCCACGATCCCGCAGTACATCAAGTACTCGGGGGAAGCACCCGGTCATTATCTTTCCTTAGACGACACTAACATAGAGTCCACTCGTTGGTTCACGGCCCTCAGGTACAAACAATAGATCACGGGACTTGCCCTAATTTCAATATCACGCGTACCCGAAGGGACCAACGGTGTGTCCGGTGCCCTGTAAAAACAGTCATGGTCGTCTATCCAAGCACGACCCCGTCCCGGGAAAGACCTCAAGTCTTCCCGTCACTAGTAATGCGGGCACCATGCTAGTATCGAATTAAGTAATCAATAAAGCCCCGTCCCATAAGGGGTAGAGTGGTTGCACATGTTTGGTTGGGACGGTAGTCACACATAAATCTAATCCATTATTTCACCCATGCACAAGATTTTACCGGCACATCAGTTCTTCCTCAAGTGATGACCTAACTCAACATCACCCTCGGGCATTAGGGGCACCCGATGGGATTCATGCAAAGATTTCAACCACGAAGGTTCATATCACAAATGCATCACTAAGCATCACTACTAACTATTTGCATGTCATCTAGCACATAGCAAGATCATGAGCAAGGCATGCATCATGTGGTGATTCATCTAGGTCACCACCGTAACTCTATCATCATGCATCAGAAACAAAGGGGTTCCGAAGAACAAGTGTATCATGGTCTAAGGGATGCTTGCCTGGATTGGCTTGGTCTTCAAAGTCTTCAAATCCTTCTCCTTCTCCTTCTTCAGCAACTTCGTAAAATACGGGATCTAATCGTCGCAAAATAACAACGAGAAAATAAGACCACAATGAAAACAGAAAAATCAAAGTGCTCAGAAAAATGTCAACTTATTTTTGTTAAATACTAGAGGGAAAACTAAGATGGAGAAAATTCTTAGTTGGAGTTTTGGAGTTACAGAATGGAATCTAGGGATTTTAGAACATGAGTTTTATTGCTCAAATTTGAATTTAAATTTGAACAGAACAGAAAAGTTTCATGGATATGTGTGAAAGTGACACCATTAAATAGGTTGGAATATTACTAGAATTTAGGAATTGGAATTATTTCATTTGGACTAATATTCATTTCTGTAAAATTAATTGAATTAATCACATAAAGAATAAAAAGAAATGGCCATGTGCCACTGGGCCAGAGCGGCCACAGTGCACGGCCCAGGGCATCTAGCCCAGCCGCTCAGGCGACAGCGCGCGCACGTCAGGGTTTTAAACCTGACGGGCGGGGCCCAGCGGTCAGCGGCTGCGAGGGGAGAGAGAGGGCGGTGAGGATGACAGGCCGGGCCTGCCTGTCATCTTCAACCTCTCGGCCACGGCCACGGCGAGCTCACCGGCGACGAATTCGGGCACGGCGGAGCCAACGGAGGGCAGGGACGGGCTCAGCAACAAGTCACGGATGCAGGGGTGGTGGTGCGGCCCGTCGGGGAGGTCTGGTTCACCGGCGGTGAGGTGGGACGGCGGAGGAGCTTCGGGAGGTCGCTGCTCCGGCCGATTCTAATAGCTACGGAGAGGGAAAAGCGAGGGGAAAGTATCAGTGGGGTGTGGCGGTTCCGAATCGAGCAAAAGGAGGAGCTGAGAGGGCCCGTAATGCGAGATCGCCGGTTGCCCGACGCGGCGGAGCTCCGGTCGATCCCGAGCAGTGGGGCTCTTCGGGGATGAACGAGTGGTGCTAGAGTGTTGCTGGGGGTGAGGGGAGGCTGCTGGTGCCGTTGGAGAGGCCTGGGCACGCTTATATAGCCGAGCCCACGGTCCACCATGGACTCGTGCGCCGGCGAGGTTGCAGACGAGGCCACAGGCCGTTCTGGTGCCTGTGCTCGAGTCGGGGAGGATCGTGGACGTGTTCTACGCCCAGTAGAAGGGAGAGGAGGAGCGGGGAGGCTTCCAGACAGTGCGCGCGTGCGAGGCCGGCGAGTGGAGGCTGCGGAATGCCGGCGCGCGTGTGGAGACGGCCACTGGAGGGCGTAGGAGGAGGGGGACAGCACCGGTGGAGGTTGCGGACGTCGAGGGGCATTGGGAGGCGCGAGGGGAGAGCTCGAGGCTGTCGGGGGCAGGCGATTGGGCGAAGCTACAGTGCGGGGGCGCACTATAGCGCTCTGGAGCGGCCTTATCGCATGCCATGGCAAGCCATTGGCCCTCTGGGCGCGTCCATCTTGTCTGGGGGGTCCAGGGTGATGCAAGCAGCTCGTCTGTGGCTTTGGATGCTCTGGAGATGCTGTGAGAGAGAAGAGAAGCTGGTAACTTGGTAGAAAATGGCTGTCCAGCAAGGTGAACTAGGGTTTTCACCCCTCAATCATGGAGCTGGGGACATGGGGGAGTTACTGGAGGTAGATAGTAACTAGATGAAGCTGTGGTAGAAAGTTGAGGCCAAGGTAAATAGTAAAAGTGATCAAGAAGATGGTTTTGGTAATTTGGAAGAAGGTGTTTGATCAAGTTTTGATCAAGCAAATGATTTCCACTTGCCATGACACTTAACATGATTGAATGTTATAAGAAAATAGGGTGTTTCACCAAATTTGGGCTCATTTGAAGAAACTAGCCAATGTAACTTTCGTGAACCCTAGAAAACAACAGAAATGGCTTCACCTTGTTTAAGTCAAGCTAACAATCTCCCCTTGATGCACCACTTGGTGTATTTTCATCATTTGGGGATATAATCAAGCCCACAAAGTTTGAAGCTCCAGGTAAAAAGTTGGTAATGTAAAGTTGTTCAAATTTGCATTTGAACAGAAAGGCTTTTGGGGTATTCTGATCAAGTTGCTCTACTCCAAATCTTGTGCCATTTGGTCTAGATGCCTTATTAGGCCATTCTAGCATGTGCACCAAGTTTGAGAGCATTTGGATAAGTTTGGCAATGTAAAGTGGCTCAAACTTCAAATATGGTCAGAATGGTTATGAAGGGTTTTGAGGATGTTTTCTTGCTCCCCAAGGCATGGGACTTGGCAAGATCATCAAATATGCCATATTTGACATAATAGAATTTCCCTGGAATTTTTGGAGAATATTTCCTTTGTAAATATTTCAAAAGCTTGAAATATCCAGAAAGGGTTTAAGAGGGATTAGCCCATTATTTTTAACATGACCAAGTGTTGAAACTCTTATATATGGACAATATATGTCATGTGAGTCTCCCTAAATTTTGGCAAATATTTTTGAAATACTTAAATAATTTTCCCCTATTAAAGACCATTTCTGGCCTTAAGAAAAAGCTTTTTAATAAAATAGGAAAATAACTTTTAAAATTATACTTTTGTGGTTTCTGGGAGTCCTATGACTACTAGGTCTCAAATACACCTTTTGAAATAATTTTCTTACCCTAAATCAAGCACTTGAAGTGCAAACCTTAATTCAGGGGTTTTAGGAATACTAAATTTATAAAAATACATTTTGGCCAAATTAATTTTGTAAGAAAATACTATACTGTTATATAACACTTGGCATGATCATTGGGCAGAAGTTTTGGGTATGGAGATGAATTCTACAAGAGGTGATAGTTGACTTTAATGAGCACATGAAGAACACATGAAGGAAAACTCAAATTCAAATAAAAGCCAAATGATGCCAAATTTTTTGCTGGTCCAAATTTTCATGCTTCATTGATGCAAATAACATGTTACAAAATGCAGGGTGTGACAGACCTACCCCCCTTACAAGAATCTTGTCCCCGAGATTCCTAAACTAGGTGTTCAAAGAGATCGCGAAACTCGGATCTAAGATAGTCTTCACGTTCCCAAGTTGCTTCTGCTTCCGTGTGGTTGGTCCACTGGACCTTGAAGTACTTGATGGTACGGCTTCGCGTCCGTCGTTCTGCTTAATCCAGGATGCGAATGGGCTTCTCGCGGTAGGTCAAATCAGGCTGCAGATCAATGGCTTGGTGATCAACATCCTTGTAGAGATCAGGCTTGTCCGGAACTTGGAGACATTTCCGGAGTTGTGACACGTGGAATACGTTGTGCACATCGGATAGCTCAGGTGGTAGTTCCAACTGGTAAGCCACTTCTCCTCGTCGTGCAGTGATCTCAAAGGGTCCAATGAACCTGGGTGCGAGCTTCCCCTTGACGTGGAAACACTTGATTCCCTTTAGAGGAGTTACCCGCAGGTACACATGGTCTCCTACTTGGAAACTCATGTCCCGACGGTGAGTGTCAGCATAGCTCTTTTTCCTTGACTTGGCTGCCTTCAAACACTCTCTGACTTGCTCTTCTGCTGCGCGGAGAATATCCGGTCCAAAGACTAGTCCTTCTCCAGTCTCTGACCAGTTGAGGGTTGTGCGACATCTGCGTCCGTACAACACCTCAAATTGTGCCATGTGAAGGCTCGACTGATAACTGTTGTTATAGGAGAACTCGGCAAAAGGGAGACAATCTTCCCACTTGGCTCCATACACCAAGACACAGGCTCGGAGCATGTCTTCGAGAATTTGATTTACTCGTTCTGTCTGACCTCCGGTCTATGGATGAAAAGCCGTGCTGAAAGATAACTTGGTTCCCAAGGCTTCTTTGAACTTCTTCTAAAACCTTGAGGTGAACTGGGTTCCTCGATCTGACACAATCTCCGTGGGAACGCCGTGAAGGCTTACGATTCTGTTGATGTAGAGAGCTGCTAGCCGGTTGCCATCATAAGTAGTCTTGACAGGAATGAAATGGGCCACCTTGGTCAAATGGTCGACTATGACCCAGATGGAGTCATGTCCTCTATTTGACCTTGGTAATCCAGTGATGAAATCCATTCCAACTTTATCCCGGTTCCACTCAGGAACCTTGAGTGGTTGAAGCAATCCAGCAGGTCGCTGATATTCAGCCTTGACCCTTTGGCACACATCACACTTTGCAACATAGGTTGCAATCTCTCTTTTCATCCCGTGCCACCAGAATCTTGCCTTCAGGTCTTGGTACATCTTGGTTCCCCCGGGGTGGATGGAATACGGAGTGTCGTGGGCTTCTTGCAGGATCAGGTTCTTCAGCTCCGTCTTGTTTGGTACGCAGATGCGGCCTTTGTACCAAACAATCCCGTTCTCGTCTTCAGAGAATCCTGGGGCCTTGCCTAGCTTCATCTTCTTCTTGATTCCTTTGATGCTTGCGTGTCCATCTTGCGCCTTCTTGACTTCGTCCATTAGGGTTGGTCTAACTTCCAAATGATCCAGAAATCCAGGGGTGACCAATTCCAAATTGAATTGTTCGAGCTCCTTAGACAAGGCTGGCTGCCTCTCTTGAATAATGGCATTCAAAGAGCAAGCCTTCCTGCTTAAGGCATCGGCCACCACGTTAGCCTTCCCGGGGTGATATTGAACACTGAGGTCATAGTCTTTGATGAGTTCCAACCATCTTCGCTGCCTCATGTTCAATTCCTTTTGGGTGAAAATGTACTTCAGACTTTTGTGGTCTGTGTATATCTCACACTGTTTCCCTAAGAGGTAATGCCGCCATCTTTTCAAAGCGTGAACCACTGCCGCTAACTCAAGATCGTGAGTAGCGTAGTTCTCCTCATGAGGTCGTAGCTGCCTGGAGAGGTATGCTATGACTCGGCCTTCTTGCATCAGAACGCTTCCCAATCCGGTTCGAGAGGCATCACAATATATCACGAACTCCTTGTGAATATCAGGTGTTGCCAGAACTGGGGCGGTGGTCAATCTCTTCTTGAGCTCTTGGAAGCTCTCTTCGCATTTTGGCGTCCACTCGAACTTTTTGTCCTTCTTGAGGAGCTGAGTCATTGGCCGGGAAATGCTAGAGAATCCTTCCACGAATTTGCGGTAATAGCCCTCAAGTCCGAGGAAGCTTCTGACTTCCTTGACGGTCGTTGGAGATTGCCATTGGGTCACAGCTTCGATCTTCGCGGGACCAACTGATAATCCTTCTTCGGTCAAGACATGACCTAAGAATCCAACTTTATGCAGCCAGAACTCACACTTGCTGAATTTGGCATATAGTTGGTGCTGCCGAAGCTTGTCTAGGACCATCCTCAAATGTTTCTCGTGTTCTTCCTTCGTCTTCGAGAAGACAAGAATGTCATCGATGAAGACAACAACAAACTTTTCCAAATATTCCAAGAAGACTTTATTCATGAGATACATGAAGTAAGCTGGGGCATTGGTTAACCCAAAGGACATGACCGTGCACTCGTACAGGCCATATCTGGTTATGAATGTCGTCTTTGGAATATCTTGGGGTCTGATCTTCAGCTGGTAGTACCCAGATCTGAGGTCGATCTTTGAGAACACCTTGGCTCCGCTGAGCTGATCAAACAGATCTTCAATCTTGGGAAGTGGATATTTGTTCTTGATTGTAACTTCATTGAGGGAACGATAGTCAATGCATAAGCGGATTGTACCGTCCCTCTTTGCCACAAACAGAACGGAAGATCCCCAAGGGGAGGCACTTGGGCGGATAAATCCCTTCCTCAGCTGCTCTTCCAGTTGCTTCTTCAACTCGGCTAACTCTTCCGTCCCCATTCTATAAGGCTTCTTATAGATAGGTCCTGCCCCGGGCACGAGCTCGATGATGAACTCAATGTCTCGGTCAGGAGGCATTCCCGGTAGTTCATCCGGAAAGACATCAGGATACTCACATACCACCGGTACTTGCTCTAGCCCAACTTCAGACAGACAGTTGACTTGAGCGGCTTGAGCGGAAGAGGAGTGGGAAGCAAACTTGACTTCGACTCCTTGGTCATTGGTCACAGTGACTGTCCGATTGGCACAGTCTAACAAGCCTTGGTGCTTGCTGAGCCAATTCATGCCTACGATCACATCCAAGCCTTGTGATCTCAGGACGATGAGGTATGCTAGGAAATCTACACCGTTAATGGTAATACTGACTCCCTTACAGCCTATCTTGGCTCTCATCTCTGCTCAGGGGGTTTGTACCACCATAGGGTTATTCAGGGGTGTAGGGGTCGTGCCACTTTTTAATGCAAATCTTTGAGTGACAAATGAATGCGTTGCTCTAGAATCAAACAAGACAGTTGCAGGTGCTGAGTTGACAAGGAACGTACCCAGCACGACGTCCGGGTCTTCCTGGGCTTCTTCAGCAGTGACGTGATTCACACGCCCCTTCCCCTGGTTAGGCGGGTTGCGAGGAGCTGCGTTCCTTGGTGGCATCCCGTGGCCTTCTCCTTGATTCTGCGCATTGGGGCGCGGGGCCTCAGGCTTCTTGTTGGGGCACACCCTTGAGATGTGTCCTGACTGACCACATCCAAAGCAAGTGACTTGGTTTGGATTGTTGATCTTGTTGCCACCACTGTTATTGGGGTTAAAAGCTGGCCTTGGATTGGCATACTGCTGAGGCTGATAGTTGGTGCGAGGTGCAGGAGCTCTTGGTTGCTGATAGGTAGGCTTGGCCGGGGCTGACTGCCACGGACGAGGCTTCTGGTTGCTGGAACTTCCCTTGCTGACTATCTTGCGCTTGCGAGTGTCTTCCAAAGCACGCCGCTTGTCTTCAAGCATAAGTGCCTTGTTCAGGTCAGGGAAGGTTGGGAAGTCGCACACGACAAGCGAGTATTGCAGAGTCTGATTGAGGCCTTCCATGAAGCGCTCCCTTTTTGCAGCATCAGTGCTGACATCTTCAGGGGCATACCTTGACACAACACTGAACTTCTGCATGTACTCCTTGACAGTGCCACTTCCTTGCTTCAGGGCTCGGAACTCACGCTTTTTGATAGCCATGATTCCGGAAGGAATGTGGGCTTTGCGGAATTCTGCCTTGAAGTTGACCCAAGTGATGTCTTGTTCAGCATGCATGAGCTTGAATCCATCCCACCAAGCTCTAGCAGTCCCCCCCCCCCGAGGCAGTGGGCTGCATAAGCCACCTTCTCGCGGTCTTCGGTGCATCCGACTAGTTCCAGTATGTCCTCAATGGTGCGGACCCAGTCGTCTGCATCTAGGGGTTCATCAGTCTTGATGAAAGTTGGCGGTGCATGCTTCTTGAACTCTGCCAACATGGAACGTCCATTGCCATTCCCCGCCGGCTGGCGGTTGTTGGTGACAGCTTGAGCAATCAGCTGAAGGGCTGCAGTGTTGGCTTGGAGTTCCTCTCGGATATCTTGGAGAAGCTGAGCCATGTCCATGTTCGGAGGAGGTGGTGGTGGTGGAGCTTGGTCGTTGGTTTGGTCCCGGCCGGCCTCTGATCGAGCGGATGCTCCGGCTTCAGGCTGCTGGGTAGAGGTACCAGTACGAGTTACAACAGGCATCCTGTTGGAGCGGTAAAAGGTCTCATGACTTGGAAGAGGGAAAGCAAGATAGATGGGTGCCTAGTAAGGGGGTGGGTGTGACACTAATCAAATCATGCAAGGGCCAAGAGGCCAAACACATTCATTAAAATCCAAAGGGGGGTGATGCAGTCGTTTACATATTCCCGAAGGAAGAATACTACATACATCCAACACGACAAAAGCAAACACTAGATGGTTTCATATGAACCATACAAGGACTCGACTGTGCATAGGGGTTACACGACCTATCCTACCATAGAGGTCACAACTGGCATATCCGAGTAGCGAATAATGCCTAAGCGGCGGAATGCTCGGTCACGTATTCCGACTCTTCGGGGTCGTCCTCCTTGTGTTCATCTGTCTGGGCCCCCTTATCACTTGAGGGTGTGGGGGAATGGAGGAGTTGGATACGACGGTGCTTCGTCGGTGGTGCAGGGAAAAGCTTGCGATATTCCCTTGCCGTCATCCGGCGTTGCCGAGGTGGTTCTTCATTCATGGAAGATACATCTTCGGAGGGCCTTCCGCCTCGGTATGCGATAGCGGACTGTCCGGAAGGTGCTCCTTCCTTCTTGATCCTATTTGTCTTCTCTTGAGCTCGACGAAGAAGTGCCTTGGTCTTGTGAAGTTCTTCTCGGAGCTTCATCGATTCCGAGGCCAAGTCTTGTGCCAAGCTGTCGGCACATAGACTGAAGTAGGTCTAGAACCGAAGCGAGAGTCCTTCCTTTAGTGGAGGGGCTAGTGCGCTGCTTTCATCTTCACCTTCCTTCCGGTAAGGTAAGAAGCGGGTTGTCATCTTGGCTGCCATCTCCGGAAGAAGCTCACAGAGACGGGTTAGTGCCTTGAGTGTAGCAGCCTCGACACCGAGAGGTAGTGTTGCCATCTGGGGTCCCTCGAAGAACCAACTTGTGGGAGGATCGTTTGCCTTCATGATCACTTCCACATGGTACTCCACCTCAGTGTCGCTAACCCAATGCTCAAGGTATGTGAGGATGAGCGCTCGGTGGAACTGACACTCCTGGAGGCTATCCTCGAGAAGCAAAGGAAACCCAGTGGTCAGGTGCTCTTCGGGTACATCGGCCATCTACAAAGGTGGAATAGGATGGGTTAATAAGCTGATGAAATCTCAGGTTTAGAAAAGAAGAGAGGTTCAGTAGGTTTTTGAAAAGGGGTCTCATCTAACTAACGCCCATGCTAACTAAGGCTTCCTACAGTCAGGATGGCTCTGATACCAGCTCTGTGGGGACCCCGACTTAGAAGTCGAGATCACCGAATGCACGTGTACAGTGATCCCAGAGATCAATGCTCACTGAACACACAGAAGCTGAATAACAAGAGTCTTACATCCATACATATCGTCTTACACAAATTAAGGCCATTATGGCCAAGTCTTAGATAGATAAAGCCTCACGGGCTGAATAGCAAATAACTCAAATAGCGGAAGTCTTCGATGATAGGTAGAAACCATGCCATCTGCCTTAACCCTACAGGCTTTCTGACTGGGATAGCGTCCTAGTTCGCATGTTCGTATCCAAAGAACTCTTCTTCATATTCCTGTTCCTCCATGCCTGGCCAATTAGATAACCAGTGGCAAGCCAATGAGTACTTTGAATGTACTCGCAAGCAACCCATGATGTGGTTCAAAGTAACAATGCAATTGAACAATAATGAGCAATCTAGCAATGGGCTAGAATAAATATCAAGTATATGCATCAATAACTTCACGTAACCTCGAAGACAGGTTATCGATATCAACATGAGTATGATTCAACTCATCGAGTCAAGTCACCACCTTGTCTCATCAAACTCATACTTTCACTGATGAAGTAAAATTCTGGACATAGTTTAAGTAGCACCACCCAACTGTCCATGATCGTGGACACGGCTATTTGAATAGTTTTACACTCTGCAGAGGTTGCGCACTTTACCCACAAGATCCGGGAAGCTTTCGTGTCACCCACGATCCCGCAGTACCTCAAGTACTCGGGGGAAGCACCCGGTCATTATCTTTCCTTAGACGACACTAAGATAGAGTCCACTCGTTGGTTCACGGCCCTCGGGTACAAACAATAGATCATGGGACTTGCCCTAATTTCAATATCACGCGTACCCGAAGGGACCAACGGTGTGTCCGGTGCCCTGTAAAAACAGTCATGGTCGTCTATCCAAACACGACCCCGTCCCAGGAAAGACCTCAAGTCTTCCTGTCACTAGTAATGCGGGCACCATTCTAGTATCGAATTAAGTAATCAATAAAACCCGTCCCATAAGGTGTAGAGTGGTTGCACATGTTTGGTTAGGACGGTAGTCACACATAAATCTAATCCATTATTTCACCCATGCATAAGATTTTACCGGCACATCACTTCTTCCTCAAGTGATGACCTAACTCAACATCACCCTCGGGCATTAGGGGCACCCGATGGGGTTCATGCAAATATTTCAACCACGAAGGTTCATATCACACATGCATCACTAAGCATCACTACTAACTATTTGCATGTCATCTAGCACATAGCAAGATCATGAGCAAGGCATGCATCATGTGGTGATTCATCTAGGTCACCACCGTAACTCTATCATCATGCATCGGAAACAAACGGGTTCCGAAGAACAAGTGTATCATGGTCAAAGGGATGCTTGTCTGGATTGGCTTGGTCTTCAAAGTCTTCAAGTCCTTCTCCTTCTCCTTCTTCAGCAACTTTGTCAAATACGGGATCTAATCGTCGCAAAATAACAACGAGAAAATAAGACCACAATGAAAACAGAAAAATCAAAGTGCTCACAAAAATGTCAACTTATTTTTGTTAAATACTAGAGGGAAAACTAAGATGGAGAAATTTCTTAGTTGGAGTTTTGGAGTTACAGAATGGAATCTAGGGATTTTAGAACAGGTGTTTTATTGCTCAAATTTGAATTTAAATTTGAACAGAATAGAAAAGTTTCATGGATATGTGTGAAAGTGACACCATTAAATATGTTGGAATATTACAAGAATTTAGGAATTGGAATTATTTCATTTGGACTAATATTCATTTCTGTAAAATTAATTGAATTAATCACAGAAAGAATAAAAAGAAATGGCCCTATGCCACTGGGCCAGAGCGGCCACAGTGCACGGCCCAGGGCATCTAGCCCAGCCGCTCGGGCGCCAGCGCGTGCACGTCAGGGTTTTAAACCTGACGGGCGGGGCCCAGCGGTCAGCGGCTGCGAGGGGAGAGAGAGGGCGGTGAGGATGACAGGCGGGGCCCGCCTATCATCTTCGACCTCTCGGCCATGGCGACGGCGAGCTCACTGGCGACGAATCCGGGCACGGCGGAGCCAACGGAGGGCAGGGACGGGCTCAGCAACGAGTCGCAGATGCAGGGGTGGTGGTGCGGCCCGTCGGGGAGGTCTAGTTCGCCGGCGGCGAGGTGGGACGGCGGAGGAGCTTCGGGAGGTCGCTGCTCCGGCCGATTCTGATAGCTACGGAGAGGGAAAAGCGAGGGGAAAGTATCAGTGGGGTGTGGCGGTTCCGAATCGAGCAAAAGGAGGAGCTGAGAGGGCCCGTAATGCGAGATCGCCGGTTGCCCGACGCGGCGGAGCTCCGGTCGACCCCGAGCACTGGGGCTCTTCGGGGATGAACGAGTGGTGCTGGAGTGTTGCTGGGGGTGAGGGGAGGCTGCTGGTGCCGTTGGAGAGGCCTGGGCACGCTTATATAGCCGAGCCCACGGTCCACCATGGACTCGTGCGCCGGCGAGGTTGCAGATGAGGCCACAGGCCGTTCTGGTGCCTGTGCTCGAGTCAGGGAGGATCGTGGACGTGTTCTACGCCCAGTAGAGGGGAGAGGAGGAGCGGGGAGGCTTCCAAACAGTGCGCGCGTGCGAGGCCGACGAGTGGAGGCTGCGGGCGGCCGGCGCGCGTGTGGAGACGGCCACTGGAGGGCCTAGGAGGAGGGAGACAGCACTGGTGGAGGTTGCGGACGTCGAGGGGCGTTGGGAGGCGCGAGGGGAGAGCTCGAGGCTGTCGGGGGCAGGCGATTGGGCGAAGCTACAGTGCGGGGGCGCACTATAGCGCGCTCTGGAGCGGCCTTATCGCATGCCATGGCATGCCATTGGCCCTCTGGGCGCGTCCACCATGTCTGGGGGGTCCAGGGTGATGCAAGCAGCTCGTCTGTGGCTTTGGATGCTCTGGAGATGCTGTGAGAGAGAAGAGAAGCTGGTAACTTGGTAGAAAATGGCTGTCCAGCAAGGTGAACTAGGGTTTCCCCCCTCAATCATGGAGCTGGGGACATGGGGGAGTTATTGGAGGTAGATAGTAACTAGATGAAGCTGTGGTAGAAAGTTGAGGCCAAGGTAAATAGTAAAAGTGATCAAGAAGATGGTTTTGGTAATTTGGCAGAAGGTGTTTGATCAAGTTTTGATCAAGCAAATGATTTCCCCTTGCCATGACACTTAACAGGATTGAATGTTATAAGAATATAGGGTGTTTCACCAAATTTGGGCTCATTTGAAGAAACTAGCCAATGTAACTTTGGTGAACCCTAGAAAACAACAGAAATGGCTTCACCTTGTTTAAGTCAAGCTAATCATCTCCCCTTGATGCACCACTTGGTGTAGTTTCATCATTTGGGGTTATGATCATGCCCACAAAGTTTGAAGCTCCGGGTAAAAAGTTGGTAATGTAAAGTTATTCAAATTTGCATTTGAACAGAAAGGGTTTTGGGGTATTCTGATCAAGTTGCTCTACTCCAAATCTTGTGCCATTTGGTCTAGATGCCTTATTAGGCCATTCTAGCATGTGCACCAAGTTTGAGAGCATTTGGATAAGTTTGGCAATGTAAAGTTGCTCAAACTTCAAATATGGTCAGAATGGTTATGAAGGGTTTTGAGGATGTTTTCTTGCTCCCCAAGGCATGGAACTTGGCAAGATCATCAAATATGCCATATGTGACATAATAGAATTTCCCTGGAATTTTTGGAGAATATTTCCTTTGTAAATATTTCAAAAGCTTGAAATATCCAGAAAGGGTTTAAGAGGGATTAGCCCATTATTTTTAACATGACCAAGTGTTGAAACTCTTATATATGGACAATATATGTCCTATGAGTCTCCCTGAATTTTGGCAAATATTTTTGAAATACTTAAATAATTTTCCCCTATTAAAGACCATTTCTGGCCTTAAGAAAAAGCTTTTAAATAAAATAGGAAAATAACTTTTAAAATTATACTTTTGTGGTTTCTGGGAGTCCTATGACTACTAGGTCTCAAATACACCTTTTGAAATAATTTTCTTACCCTAAATCAAGCACTTGCAGTGCAAACCTTAATTCAGGGGTTTTAGGAATACTAAATTTATAAAAATACATTTTGGCCAAATTAATTTTGTAAGAAAATACTATACTACTCCCTCCGTAAACTAATATAAGAGCGTTTAGATCACTACTTTAGTGATCTAAACGATCTTATATTAGTTTACGGAGGGATTATTATATAACACTTGGTATGATCATTGGGCAGAAGTTTTGGGTATGGAGATGAAATCTACAAGAGGTGATAGTTGACTTTAATGAGCACATGAAGATCACATGAAGGAAAACTCAAATTCAAATAAAAGGCGAATGATGCCAAAAATTTTGCTGGTCCAAATTTTCATGCTTCATTGATGCAAATAACATGTTACAAAATGCAGGGTGTGACAATGCGAGACAGCGAGAGTGAGGAAGCGGCTATAGCTTACGAAGGAAGGAAGGAAGGAGGAAACAGGGGAAATGTGACTTGTGGTCGGGGAGAAAAGGGGGTGGGGAAGGGGGAGGTGCGGGGTAGATATTTTGGCGGTAGGCAAAAATTTTGGAAATGTGGAGGGAAACTTTGCGTGTGGTGTCGCCGACCCATTCACTTTGAACGATTGTGTGCATCGCAAACAATTCTTCTGCTTTACACGCATGGGATGAGTTTGATAATTCAAATTTTGGTGGAAATTTCCCCGGGTACGTCATTGCATAATTTAACATCGCTTGCCAATTTGGGCACACAATAGAGCGTACAGCAGACATACCACACTTACTGAATTGAGCAATTTTAGTAATTCAACAGAGCCAGTTGACCTAAACATTGCTATAACAAAAGACCACCATTAAAAACAAAGCCTAAGTACGCGCAATTTAACAAATCCTCCACCGCGCCGGCCTATGCATCGCCGGTGTGAGATGAGACGTCGATGACTTGTCCTGGCGACATGTCGCCATTGGTGGACTCCGCGTCCTCCCTGCTGAAGTCGACCGCGTCCTGGTCCTCGTCCTCGGCGCCGCCCTCAAGATTATAGTGCTCATATTAGTGGTTGCGCCAGAGCTCGCGTTGGTACTCCAACGCTGATTCCTCGACGGACAGACTCTTCTCTACCTCGACCTGGACCACGCGCAACTCCTCCTCCCAGCGCTCCTCAATCTCCGCCGCCTTCTGCATCTCCAGCTCCCGCTCGGCGACCTCATGAGGAAGCAGGTGCTCCATGGCCACCGCCGCCATTTCGTACGTGGGTTGCATGCTGGAGTCCGAGGTGGCCGATCTTGGCGTGGATGGCCTCGCCGCAGGCCAGGTCGACATCAGTAGCACGGATGGCAGCTTGAGCACTCTCGGTGTTTGCAGCCATCTTAGCTGCTGCAGCTACCCTGTCGGCTGCCGCAGACGCCCTCTCAGTGGAAGCGGCCGCACTCAATGCGGACGCGGCGGCACTCTCGGCGTAGGTGGTCGCGCTCTCAGCGTAGGCGGCGGTGCTCGGGGGGGGGGGACGCGGCCATCGTACGGGCCTTCACGAACCGTTTCCACGGCGTCATCTTTGCAAGAAGGGGGTGCGAGAATGGGGATCAGGATTTGTGGATTCGGCGGTTGTCGGCACTGGAGCCGACGAGCCGGCGAAGCTTAAGGGGGGAGACTTAAATAGACCAAGATATTTTCATCGCAAACGGTTCCTAGAAACAAACTGTGTGTGATGTTGTCGATATTTTTTATTAAAATCTTATCTTTTTTATGCATCCGTCATCGCAAACATTTTGCACCTCTTTTGACGGTTCTTTTACACCATCGTTTGCGATTAGGGTTTTAGACGAAAACTCATCTGTTACAAAGGGATTTCATTTATTTGAACTTATTTGAACTCCAGACTTTTTGTGTGTTCAAAATGCACCATTCAAAGCCACATCATCAATTTTCAACCCTTTCTGACTTCATTTGCTATTTTTCATGCATTTACAGATTTTTAAAGCTAAATGAACCTAAAATTGAAAACTACTACAAATGAACTCTGAAAAGGTTGAAAGTTGGCATTGTATCATAATTTCACCCACATAGCATGTGCTAAAAAGTTGAGAGGGTTACAGCAAGAACTGGATGCACTTCGTGTATAAAATGGACAATCTCTTCCGAAGTATCAGGGTTCTGGACGAAAATTCATCTGTTACAAAGGGATTTCATTTTTTGAACGTATTTGAACTCCATACTTTTTTGTGTTCAAAATGCACCATTCAGAGCCACATCATCAATTTTCAACCCATTCTGACTTCATTTGGTATTTTTCATGCATTTACTAAATTTTTTTTGAGCTAAATGACCCCGAAATTGAAAAGCATTACAAATGAACTCCAAAAAGTTTGAAAGTTGGCATGATATCATAATTTCACCCACATAGCATGTGCTAAAATGTTGAGAGGATTACGGCAAAAACAGGATGCACTTCGTCTACAAAACGGACAATCTCTTTCGAAGTATTAGGGTTTCAGACGAAAACTCATCTGTTACAAAGGGATTTCATTTTCTTGAACTTATTTGAACTATAGACTTTTTTGTGTTCAAAATGCACCATTCAGAGACACATCGTCAATTTTCAACCCTTTCTGACTTCATTTGATATTTTTCATGCATTTGCTGATTTTTTAAGCTAAATGACCCTAAAATTGAGAAGCACTACAAATGAACTCCGAAGAGGTTGAAAGTTGGCATGGTATCGTCATTTCACCCACATAGCACATGCTAAAAGGTTGAGAGGGTTATGGCAAAAACTGGACGCACTTCGTGTACAAAATGGACAATCTTTTTCGAAGTATCAGTGTTTTGGACGAATACTCATCTGTTACAAAGGGATTTCATTTATTTGAACTTATTTGAACTCCAGACTTTTTGTGTGCTCAAAATGCATCATTCAGAGGCACAACATCAATTTTCAACCATTTCTGACTTCATTTGGGATTTTTCATGCATTTACTGGTTTTTTAAGTAAATGACCGTGAAATTGGAAAGCACAACAAATGAACTCCGAAAAGGTTGAAAGTTGGCATGGTGTCATCATTTCACCCACATAGCATTTGCTAAAAAGTTGAGAGGGTTACGGCAAAAACTGGACGCACTTCGTGTACAAAATGGACAATCTCTTTCGACGTTCAGGGTTTCGGATGAAAACTCATCAGTTACAAAGGGATTTCATTTATTTGAATTCTAGACTTTTTGTGTGTTCAAAATGCAGCATTCAGAGCCACATCATCAATTTTTAACCCTTTCTGGCTTCATTTGGTATTTTTCATGCATTTACTGATTTTTTAAAAGCTAAATGACCCTGAAATTGGAAAGCACTACAAATGAACTCTGAAAAGGTTGAAAGTTGGCATGGTATCATCATTTCACCCACATAGCATATGATAAAAAGTTGAGAGGGTTATGGCAAAACTGGACGCACTTCGTGTACAAAATGGACAATCTTTTTTGAAGTATCAAGGTTTTGGGCGAAAACTCATCTGTTACAAATGGATTTCATTTATTTGAACTTATTTGAACTCCAGACTTTTTGTGTGTTCAAAATGCACTATTCAAAGATACATCATCAATTTTCCATCATTTCTGACTTCATTTGACCTTATAAAGACATTTAAGTGATTTTCTAGCCATTTAATGATCGTAATTCAAATATGAACTACATCTACATGCAACGCCTAACCATAACAGTTTGAAGATCATATTTTTGTGTACTTGTTAGCGAGTTAAAAAATCTTCAGACCATGTACATATTTGGTGTTCAAAAAATAAAATGTAAAGATCTAGCAAGACAACCGACCCCCACACGATTGGCATTCTATTTTGTGCCTCGGGGTTTGGAAGGTGAATGGCGGACGTTATTAATCACACACGCTTCTGTATTGGAAACCGTCAGCTATTATGTTCACACACGGATTCTAATGTGGCAATCGTGTGTAATATAAACTACAGTCATCGTAAATTCCGGCGACAGGCGTGTGTACTGTTCTCGTCGATCCTGATTCCGGTCTCCAATAAATACTACCTTGCTCATGTCGTGCGCCTGCATTCTCAACTACATCCTCCCCTCGCTCGCCCTCTCTCTCTCTCTCTCTCTCTCTCTCTCTCTCTCTCTC
>LR738710.1:357681744-357885302 GCA_902687465.1 Secale cereale
GGTTGTGTCGGACCCCCCCCCCCTACCGAACTTTGGATTAGTTTTGGGGCCAGTACAATCTTTGTCTGTGGAAGTCACTGTCGCCGGCTGAGAAAGCCAGGCAAGTGGCCTTCAAGAAGGAGATGGCGGAGGAGAAAGCCACGTACCAGGCGGCCTGTGAAGCCCGTGATGCCACCTGGAAAAGGAGAAGGTGGAGCTTTGGGGGCGGGCGCGTCGTCGTGCGGAGGAGGTGTACGACGACAGATACTTCATGAGGAAGGCGAAAGGCGCTAGGCGCCTCATCACCGCATGGAGGTGGGATGATAAGCTCCAGCGTGCCACCGACGAGGAGCTCCGGTGATCAGCCAACGAAATGGCAAGATCGTCTGCGCTCGTCCGCCAGCAAGAGGCAGATCTGTACGTCAAGCACTGCGAGGCGGAGGAGGCAGAGTACTGCCTCCGCGCTGGGATGACACCGCGCATCAGGAGTGATTATTAGTTTTAGTATTGTTCGTTTTCAATTTTATGCATTGTACCTAGTAGTTAAGTATCATCACGTATATGTGATGATATTATATATATTCTGTGATGAACTAAGGAACAATTAATATATGTGATGATATTATGAATTCCATTTTCCATCTGTTTTTGTATACTAATTTGAAAATAGTTGTTATCATCCACATATATAGAATGGAAAGCGTATATACACACATGGAAATAGAACATATAAGAACGGAAAACAGAGTACACACATTGAAACAGAGCAATACTATGATTGTTGTTAATACATAGTTATCAACGTCGAAATGACTCAACAAAATGAAACACGTCCATGAGACCATGAGCAGCAGCCCTTGCCTACGGTAGCTCTTGGCTCTGCCTAAACTCATGCAGGCGTTCGTCCAAGCGGTCAACACGCTCGCGGTACATCTAGAGCGCAATCTCGAGCTCCAAGTTGGCTATTTCATCGGAGATCACTAGCTCGAGGATGCGACGGCCATGTTCCTCTACTGCACCCAGGAGGACACCTGTGCCAAGGAGGTGGTCGAGCCTACGGACTAGCGCGTTGGCATCCGGTGGGCTGCGGACAAGGCGAACGGCACCACCCATGCGAACGGCGCGACGGGTGTCTGATGCAAATACGGTGCTGAGGGCCTCTACCCACTCCTTGCGAGGAATGGGGTACTGACGGGACGTGTACCCAGCTACGACACCGTGTCGACAACTGGCAAGCGCCGATGGATCCGCTCTTGCTGTGCGGCGCGCCGCGCCTCTCGCTCTGGGGAGCTACAATGCTCTCGCCTTGCGGTGAGCCGCAGCCTATCGGCGCGGACGCGCCTAGCTTGCTCTGCGGCGTGCCATCGAGCATGTTGTGCGACGAGCTGTAACCTATCGGCGTTGACATGCTTATCTTGATCCGCGGCGCTCAAGCGCCATGCGCCAAAGGTCTGCCCAACCCTTGCGATGACGCGCATCATAGTGTTGTCCATGGCGTTGCCGGGGAGCGCCTTGGCCTCGAAGGGCTGTGGCGCCTGCTCGTTTTCCTCGTCGACGAGGTTGATGGCAGAGGCGGCGCTTTGGTGGGTTGGCATGCTTGGCAAAGGTGGATGTGCTACAGGATGCGCTTGTCACCTTCGTGCATCGTGCGCCGCCTAGGATTATGCGCAATATCGCTGGGTGGCGGGAAACAGGTGAGGAAATGGTGGGAAACAGTGGCGTGTTCACAAAACGCCATCAATTAATGGAAACTTAGCATAGAAGGAACATCGAGTTAGCACAAGAATTATATGATGATCATATGAAGACGGACCACACTAGGGAACCCGTCGGTGATGAATTCATGAATCGCAAATGGTTGAATACTATCAAGCGTTTGCCCACAACACACACGGCTTATTCCATCAAAAACAGGTCGGATGGATCAAATGTATGCCACGTATCGCACCTTGTCAAAAAGTAATGCGGTAGACCTTCTTTAACATGTGTTAAAAATCAAAACAAGGACCTTTAGGTTAATTCCACCCCACAACACACACGGCTTATTCCATCACAAACAGGCCGGATGGATCAGGTATATGCCACGTATCGCACATTCTCAAAAAGTAATGCGGTAGACCTTCTTTAACATGTGTTAAAAAAATCAAAACAAGGACTTTGAGGTTAATTCCAATGATGGGATGTATCATAAATGTCCTTAATGGACCTTTAACATACATCCAATCAGTGGGATTAACATCAAGACAACTTCCCATCCGGTCACCCATCTCATGGCTGCTCCAGCTTGAGCCCAATTAACTTGTGAGTTCTCTTAGATGAGCTATTGGTGGAACAGCTAGTCCTTGCTGATATAGATTGCCCACTTCGCATCCTTATGGCATACCCGGATGACCGCCCATCACCCAATGGCCAATAGATGTTGTGTAGACAGAGCATATCACATACGTCTTATTAGAATCAATTGTTTGTGTTATTATCGGTCTTCGCACATATTTCTGTTTATAGACCTGTTTGACGCGTATCACACGAATATTGTTATATTGAACCATTTATGTTCTCTTGTCTCAGCGCAAACAGTTCATCCGAGTGAACTGCATGCCGTATATCACACACACCTTGATCTGGCTGACCGTTTCTTTTGTGTTGCCTAATCACAAACAGTTCATCCGAGTGAACCGTATGATGTATATCACACACACCTTCATCTGGCTGCCTGTTTCTTTTGTTCCTGCTCATCACAAACAGTTAATTGAACGGAACTGTATGCCCTGCATCGCACACGCGATTAAACTCTGGACTGTGTTTGATGCATTTGTAATCGCAAACGTTTTGCACCTTTTTGACGGTTTCTATACACTGCCGTTTGCGGTTATGGCATCGCACACGATTTCGTCGAAGGGTCTCTCATCGCAGTGTCGCGTTAGCAGCATCCTGCAGTAGTGTAGGTATATCAAAATAACGGTTGATGGTTTGTTTTGCAGAAAAGCTAACTTTTCTCTGATAACTACATAATATATTTGTCAAATTTTAATTATGTCATGCTACAATTAAATACACATGGTTGAATTGGGCAATCCAATTCCAACCTTTCCCAATTATTAAGTTTCCCACTCAATTTTATTAAAGTATCCCCTATCAAGATCATCCAACGACTGTAATGGTCTAGCTGCTCAAATTTGTCCATAACCAGGGACTCGGCTAATCACGATTAGTTTTAATAATCTACAGAGTTTTGTACGCTTTACCCACTTGACCCAACTGGAAGATTGAGATGAAATCTTTCAGAAGAGGTTCCCTTAAGCACCTGACAGCCAGAACCCACCTATATACACTACATCTGCCGACACTGTCTGGGCAAGGGTTCAACAACTAATCAACTAAGCCAGAACCCATATAGCCAGTGGCCAAACATGGAAACCACTAGTCACTAAGTTTGTCTGATCCTTTTGAACCTGGGCGGCTTTCCACTTAGGGTGCACTCTCATGGGCACATGGCCTTAGAAAAGGTGCAAGACCCCATGATGCCTTCCCTCAACACCAAGAATACCACTTCTGCCCAGAGGTGAATTAAATATTATGTTTTTACTGAAGTTATATTATATATAGTCCTCACATAATCTTGATGCATACATGAACCAATCTTCGTCTACATAGCATAGCAAGAGTACAACTACCACGATCTAAAGTAAGGCCATACTAATTGCATCTCTATAGCAATAACATACTACCATAATATTCCGACACATGCGTAATATGGTATTGTGATATTGAACTACATGCATAAAAAATAGGATGAAGGATGATCAATGTGTAACTTGCCTGTAAGTTTGATGAAGATGGTCGCACTCATATTTCCTGATAATTCTACTTGTCACACTCCGAGAAATCTATCACAAATGAAAGAATCCAAATCAATAATCATGCCATATATAGGAACAAAATAACAAAAAAAAAATATGGCAAGGTTGAACAAAAACAATATAGGTAACATTTAATATTGGTCTTGATGTGCTATAATGTGACAGGTGGAAGGATCAACTCAAAAGAGTTAATACATAGAGAGATATTGCTATAAAACAATATGTTTGAGATAATATAGAACAATGACAAAATAAGTTGGAGAACAACATGCAACTTGTTTGACATATTGCATATGACATGGGTATTCATATGCAAAAAGAATTAAATGAATAGGACCACTACAATGCAAGTTATAGTGAGATTAAGTATGAATGAATTTAAATTTAATCAGGTCTAAAGTATTTGAAACTTTTAGTATACATAATATTATCAACAAGTATTTGATACAAGTGTTTGGAGACAAAAGGAACCAATTGAATAGGATATACGGTTTGCAATATATGGCCACCAGAAGGTGGAATTAAAATTTGAACAAATTTAAATTTTCAACAGTTCAAACGTGTGAAAATTTGGTTCTATAGGATTCTCTTGATCAATATGAGTTCATAGGAAAAATAACCTCCTAAATTGTGCATATGATTTAAGAGATATAGCTAACTGAAATTAGGTGAACAATCTGTAAAAAGACAAAAAAAAGGTACTCTATTTTTTTCTACTGTGACTCTGTAGCACACTACCATGTGGCGTGACGGGATTCATCCAAAAAAACTATGCGCGCGCGCTCACTGTGAGCAATGGAAGACGGTGGCGGTCTCGGACATAAACGGGAAGGCGTCCCCGGTGGTTCTTTGACTTACGGAAGTGCATGCGGAGGTTAGGTGTGGCACGACGGAATTAGGGGAGTCCTCGGAGTTCCCCGGTGCATCTTGCAGCAATGGTGGGAGCGAATGAATAGGGGGCAGTGATTAGCGTCTGTGGCCTTCGAGGCTTCTTCTAGGAGAAAGAAAAAGGGTCAAGGAGTGGGGAAACAACGCGTATAGGAAGGAGCAAAGCTCAGACAGTCATGGGGATCACCGAAGATGGCCGATTCACTCGCCGAAGTTTGGCTCTGCGGCGGATCTTCTCCAGTCCAGCAAGCACGGAATCAGGGCGGATCTTGAGCGGCGATTGTGGGAAATCAGACGAGGGGTTCAGGAGAGGTCTCTCGGTGTACTCATTTATGAGAAAGAATTAGGGATTGAGCTAATCCACAAGGTCTTTGTTGCCAAGAATGGATCCTTTCTAGAGAAGGAGTTTCTCTCGAAAGAATTGAGTGGGAGGAAGGTAGAACTTGACGAGGTTGTTGAACCGTCACTTCATTGGAAAGTAGCACGACACAGAAAGATGTTTCTGCGGCGCCTGCGCCATGTGAAGAGGAAGCTAATGATGATGATCATGAAGCTTCAAATCAAGTTTCTACCTATGACGCCCCCGATTTGACCGTACACTAATCATGCACGTAAATGTGTACGACCAAGATCAGGAACTCACTGGAAGATATCACAACACAACTCTAGACACAAATTAAAATAATACAAGCTTTATATTACAAGCCAGGGACCTCGAGGGCTCGAATACACAAGAGTCAGCGGAAGCAATAATATCTAAGTACAGACATAAGTTAAACAAGTTTGCCTTAAGAAGGCTAGCACAAATGTATCAATGATCGAAAAGGCAAGGCATCCTACCTGGGACCACCTAACTACTCCTCGAAGCCAAACTCCACGTAGAAACATCCTCGGGATCCTCTGGCTCCTGGACTCCACCATCTGGTCGCGACGTCCGAGAAGAAGGAAAAGGAGGGAAAAGGGGGAGTAAAGCAAGCGTGAGTACTCATCCAAAGTACTCGCAAGCAAGGATCTACACTACATATGCAATGCTATATGTGTAAAGGGGGAGGGGGTAATATCTGTGGGCTAAACTGCAGAATACTAGAATAAGAGGGGAATAGCTAATCCAATCAAAGACTGTGCTTTTGGCAACCTCCATCTTGTAGCAGTAGAAGAGAGTAGCTGGAAAGTAACTAGTATCCTCGCTTCTGGCAGCCTCCGTCTTGCAGCACTAGAAGGGAGTAGGTGGTAAGTTCACCAATTAACATCGTATAGCATAATCCTACCCGGTGATCCTTCCCTCGTCGCCCTGTGGGAAAGCGATCACCGGGTTGTATCTGGCACTTGAAAGGGTGTGTTTTATTAAGTATCCGATTCTAGTTGCCATGAGGTCGGAGTACAACTCCGGGTCGTCCTTTTACCGAGGGACACGGCTATTCGAATAGATTAACTTCCCTGCAGGGGTGAACCACATTACCAAGCACGATCGATCCCATTTGGACGGACACACTTTCCTGTGTCATGCCCGGCCTCTGAAGATCAACACGTCGCAGCCCTACCTAAGCACAGCAGAGAGGTCAGCACACGGGTCTATGTCCTAAGCGCGCAGGGGTCTGGGCCCATCACCCGTTGCACACCTGCACGTTGCAAGGGCGGCCGGTAAGCAGACCTAGCCGCTCCTAATACCAGAGCGACGTTCCAGTCCAATCCGGCGGGCGTCGCTCAGTCGCTGACGTCAAGAAGGCTTCGGCTGATACCACGACGTCGAGTGACCATAACTATTCCCACATAGCTGGTTAGTGCGCATAGGCCAGAGGCCAGACTCAGATCAAATATCCAAACTCGTTAAGCATGTTATTGTGAAATAACCGTGGACAATGACCAGGGCCAGGTCCACCTGTCTCTTAGGTGGTCATGACCTGCCCTGCCGCTCCGCCACAAAGTAACCATCAAGGGGCTGCCGGAAACCCAGGCCCACCACTACCTGTGTGGAACCACCTGCCCCTTCAGCCCCCATCTTCGAATCATCATCATGAGTATGAAATAGTATAGTATATACCCGTGATCACCTCCCGAAGTGATCATGACCCGATAGTATAGCATGGCGGACGGACAGGAATGTAGGGCCACTGATGGAATACTAGCATCCTATACTAAGCATTAGGATAGCAGGTAAAGTTATCAACACTTGTAGCAACAATGACAGGCTATGCAATAGAATAGGAGCTATCGAATCAACAACAGTAGCAAACCTAATGCAAGAATAAGAGGAGAATGGGCGATATATGGTGATCAAGGGGGGCCTTGCCTTGAAGCTCTGTCGAGAAGGAGTGGTCGTCGGTGACGTAGTCGTACCCAGTGGCATCAACGCCATTCTCGAGGTCTACCGGAGAAGAAGAGGGGGAGAAACAGTAAATACGGAGCAAACAAAGCATCACAAAATATAACAAGGCAATACACGATGCTAGGGATGATCTAACGCATGGATAGGTGATACCGGCGAAGGGGGAAACATCCGGGAAAGTATTCCCCGTTTCGTGTTTTCAGACAAACGGACCGGAGGGTGAAGGTTGCATGTTCGCTGTGTTAGGGACGTGTGGTAGATGAACGGACTGTGTATTCGAATTCGTCTCGTCATTCTGAGCAACTTTCATGTACAAAGTATTTTCATCTGAGTTACGGTTTATTTCCTATGATTTTTCAAAGTTCATTAAAAAAATTGGATTATTTTAGTTCGAAATTAAATATGTAAATACTTCTGTCACATGGGGCTGTGCTAGCCAGTTTGTATTACAAGTGGGGCCATCGGTTAGGTTGACCCAGTCAATTTCATTGGTCAATAGGATGTGTGTGGCCCACATGTCAATTCCACATGTGTTAAAAATACACATAACTAATTTACTCATTTGGAAGGGTCCCACATGCCATAGATTACTAGCTAACCTCCCACTAAGGCTGGTTGTAATGGAGAGTATCATATACTAGTATCATGCACATGGTACTAGTGTATGATACTACATCCGTAGTGCATAGTATCATATGTTAGTATCATAGGATAGTCATTTATTGTCATGCATGACACATACTAGCACATCATTTAATATGATACGGTATCATAATATGATACTCAACCCCCTCTCTCTTCATTTAATTCCATGCCACATCATCAAAATTGCCTAGTTGGCATGCATGATACTACCTATGATACTCCCATTACGGGCAGCCTAATTACCCCTAACTAACCTTTAATTAGGCCCTAATTAACTTGGCCTAGGCCATGTGCAGTCGCACACGCCGACCATAATGTGGGTGTGCATCACGCACAAGCACACAGGCACATGCCCATGGCCGTGGCGTTTCCAAGATGCGGCGAGCGTGTCATGGGGGAACGCGGCAGCAGGCACGGCCGGCAAGCGCGGAGACAGTAGCAGGCAGTAGCAGTAGCGGCGCAGCGTAGAGCAGCAGCAAGTAGGAGCAGCAGTAGTGCACATCGCCAGCGGCAAGAGCAGTAGTACGAGCAAAGAGGCAGCATGCAGAGCAGCAGAAACACGCGAGTAGTAGTAGCAGCGCAAGCAGCGGGCAGGGGAGCAACAAGCAGCATGGTAGGGCACGGGCGATGTGTGAGCGAGGTGGCAGCGGGCGCGTGCGGGGCGGCCAAGGGCGCGGTGGGAGCACGGGCGACCTGTAGTAGTGGCCGTGGTGAGCTCGAGTGGCGGAGGCTGAGCTCGGTTGCTACGAGCGCCGGGCTGCAGCTGGCTAGCGAGGGAACTAAATGACTGGGAAGCTTCAAGTGCTCGCTAGGAGCATGATAGGCAGCACGACGAGGCTAAAAGCGCTCGACAGCAAGGCACACGCCCGACAAGGCGGACAGCGGCGGTCGGAGCTCGTGGGAACGGCGCTAGAGGACGGCCGTGTGGGGACCCCGACTTAGAAGTCGAGATCACCGAATGCACGTGTACAGTGATCCCAGAGATCAATGCTCACTGAACACACAGAAGCTGAATAACAAGAGTCTTACATCCATACAAATAGTCTTACATGAATTAAGGCCATTATGGCCATGTCTTACATAGATAGAGCCTCAAGGGCTGAATAGGAAATAACTCAAATAGCGGAAGTCTTCGATAACGGGTAGAACCCATGCCATCTGCCTTAACCCTACAGGCATTCTGACTGGGATAGCGTCCTAGTTCGCATGTTCGTCACCAAAGAACTCTTCCTCATATTCCTGCTCTTCCATGCCTGGCCAATTAAATAACCAGTGGCAAGCCAATGAGTACTTTCAATGTACTCGCAAGCAACCCATGATGTGGTAACAATGCAATGGAACAATAATGAACAATCTAGAAAAAAGGGCTAGAATAAATATTCTACCATCAAGTTTATGCATCAATACCCTCGCGTAACCTCGACGACAAGTTACCGATATCAACATGAATATGATTCAACTCATCGAGTCAAGTCACCACCTTGACTCGTCACACACACATACTATCACCGATGAAGTAAAATTCTGGACATAGTTTAAGTAGCACCACCCAACTGTCCATGACCGTGGACACGGCTATTCGAATAGTTTTACACTCTGCAGAGGTTGCGCACTTTACCCACAAGATCCGGGGAACTTCCGTGTCATCCACGACCCGCGGTACCTCAAGTACCCGGGCTAAGAACCCGGTCATTACCTTTCCTTAGACGACACTAACATAGAGTCCACTCGTTGGTACACGGCCCTCTGGTACAAACAATAGATCACGGGACTTGCCCAAATTTCAATGTCACGCGTACCCGAAGGGACCAACGGTGTGTCCGGTGCCCTGTGAAAACAGTCATGGTCGTCTATCCAAGCACGACCCCGTCCCGGGAAAGACCTCAAGTCTTCCCGTCACTAGTAATGCGGGCACCATGCTAGTATCGACCTAAGTAATCAATAAAGCCCCGTCCCATAAGGGGTAGTGTGGTTGCACATGTTTGGTTGGGACGGTAGTCACACATAAATCTAATCCATCATTTCACCATGCACATGATTCTACCGGCACATCACTTCTTTCTCAAGTGATGACCTAATATAACATCACCCTCGGGCATTAGGGGCACCCGATGGGTTCATGCAAAGATTTCAACTATGAAGGTTAAAATCACACATGCATCATTTAAGCTTCGTGACCAACTACTTGCATGTCATCTAGCACTTAGCAAGATCAAGTTCAAGCATGCATCATGTGGTGGTTTCAACTAGGTCACCATCGTGAATCTATCATCATGCATCAGAAACAACGGGTTTCGCAAAACAAGTGTATCATGGTCAAAGGGTTGCTTGCCTGGATTGGCTTGGTCTTCAAAGTCTTCAAATCCTTCTCCTTCTTCTTCCACAGCAACTTCGTCAAATACGGGATCTATACATCGCATAATAACCACGGGAAAATAAGAATACAAACAAAACAGAAAAATCAAAGTGCTCAGAAAAATGTCAACTCATTTTTTGTAAAATATTAGAGGGATTTCTAAGGTGGGGAAAAATCTTAGTTGGAGTTTTGGAGTAACAGAATGGAATATATTGATTTTAGAACAGGGGTTTTACTGCTCAAATTTGAATTTAAATTTGAACAGAACAGAAAAGCTTCATGGATTTGAGTGAAAGTGGTACCATTAAATAGGTTGGAATATTACAAGATTTTAGGAGTTGGAATTATTTTATTTGGACAATTATTCTTTTCTGTAGAAATGTTTAAAACAATTACAGAAAAGAAAAAGGAAATGTGTCCTGTGCACTGGGCCAGAGAAGGCCACAGTGCACGGCCCAGGCGGACCAGCCCAGCCGCACGGGTGCCTGCGCGCGCACGTAAGGTTTTTGAACCTGACGGGCGGGGCCCGTGGGTCAGTGGCAGAGAGGAGGGGGAGAGAGGTTTGGGGATGACAGGCGGGGCCCGCCTGTCATCTCCAACCTTGCGGCCACGGCCACGGCAAGCTCACCGGCAAGGTTTCCGGCCACGACGACGGCAACGGAGGGTGGGAATGGGTCAAGCGTCGAGTGGCGGTTGTAGGGGTAGTGGTGCGGCACGCCGGGGAGGACCGGTTCGCCGGCGGCGAGGTGGGACGGCGGAGGAGCTACGGGAGGTCGCCGCTCCGGTCGTTTCCAACTGCCACAGAGAGGGGAAACAAGGGGGAAAGGGTCAGGGGAGCACGGCGGTTCTAGATCGGGCGAAAGGAAGGGCAGGGGTGGCTCGTATTGCGGGATCACCGGCGGCCCGACGCGGCGGAGCTCCGGTCGATCCCGAGCACTGGGACTTCCTGGGGTCGAACTGAAGGTGCTGGGTGGCTCAGTGGAGTGAAGTGGAGCTGCTGATGCTGTTGGAGAGGCTCGGGAGGGGCTATATATAGGAGGTCGACGGAGGCCCGTTGTCCAGTGCGCCGGCGAGCTCCGGCTCGAGGCTACAGCGCACGACAGGCCAAGGGGATGAGTCCACGGAGTTCCTGGACGAGCTCCACGTCCAGTAGAAGTGAGAGGAGGAGCGGGGGACCTTCCAGTCGACGCGCGCGTGCGAGGCAGAGGAGTGGCCGTTGCGGGCGGCCAGCGCGCGTGCGACGACGACCACTGGAAGGCGCAGGAGGAGGAGGGACAGCGCCGGGGAGGTTGCGGACGTCGAGAGGCCTCGACTGGCGCGAAGGGGAGGCCCGAGGCTGTCGGGGGAGGCTGATTGGCTGGAGCCACCGTGCGGAGGTGCACTGTAGCGCGCTCCAGAGCGTGCGTATTGCTGGCATCATCGTGCCCTCGCCGTTCTGGTCAAAACCAACGTGCCACAGAGTGTCTAGAAGGTTGAGGGAGGAGTAAAGAATTGGCCTGCGGCCTTGGATGCCCTGGAGATGCTGAGAGAGAGTGAGGATGCTGGTGACTTGGTGAAAACCTGCTGTCCAGCAAGGTAAAACAGGGCTCTCACCCCTCAATCATGGAGCTGGGGTGCTGGGGAAGTTACTGGAGGTAGCTAGTAACTCAATGATCATGTGGTAAAAAGTTGAGGCCATGGAGAAGAGTAAAAGTGATCAAGATGGAGGTTTTAGTAAATCTGCAGAAGGTGTTTGATCAGTGTTTGGTCAAGCAAATGACCTCCACTTGATATGGCACTTAACAGGGTTGAAAGACATGAGAAAATAGGGTGCTTCACCAAATTTGGGCTCATTTGAAGAAACTAGCCAATGTAACTTTGGTGAACCCTAGAAATCAACAGAAACAACTTCATCTTGTTTGAGTCAAGCTAATCATCTCCCCTTGATGCACCACTTGGTGTAGCATCATCATTTGGGGTATTGATCATGCCCACAAAGTTTGAAGCTCCAGATAAAAGTAGGTAATGTAAAGTTGTTCAAATTTGCATTTGAACAGAAAGGGTTTTGAGGTGATCTGATCAAGTTGCTCTATTCCAAATCTTGTGCCATTTGGTCTAGATGCCTTATTTGGTCATTCTAGCATGTGCACCAAGTTTGAGAGCATTTGGACAAGTTTGGCAATGTAAAGTTGCTCAAACTTCAAATATGGACAGAATGGTTATGAAGGGGTTTGAGGATGTTTTCTTGCTTCCCAAGGCATGGGACTTGGCAAGATCATCACATATGTCATATATGACATGATAGAATTTCCCTGGAATTTTTGGAGAATATTTCCTTTGTAAATATTTCAAAAGCTTGAAATATCCAGAAAGGGTTTTAGAGGGTTTAGCCCATTATTTTGAACATGACCAAGTGTTGAAACTCTTATATATGGACAATATATGTCCTCTGAGTCTCTCTGAATTTTGGCAAATATTTTTGAAACAATTAAATAATTTTCCCCTATTAAAGACCATTTCTGGCCTTAAGAAAAAGCTTTTAAATAAAATAGGAAAATAACTTTTAAAATTATACCTTTGTGGTTTCTGGAAGTCCTATGACTACTAGGTCTCAAATAAACCTTTTGAAATAATTTTCTCACCCTAAATCAAGTACTTGCAGTGCAAATCTCAATTCAGGGGTTTTTGGAAAACTAAATTTATAAAATACCTTTTGGCCAAATTAATTTTGTAAGAAAATACTATACTGTTATATAACACTTGGCATGATCATTGGGCAGAAGTTTTGAGTATGGAGATGAATTCTACAAGAGGTCATAGTTGACTTTAATGAGCACAAGAAAAAGCACATGAAGAAAACTCAATTTCAAATAAAAGCCAAATGATGCTAAAAAAAAATTTGCTGGTCCAAATTTTCATGCTTCAAAGTTACAAATAACATGTTACAAAATGCGGGGTGTGACAGACCTACCCCCTTACAAGAATCTCGTCCCCGAGATTCCTAAACTAGGGCTTAAAAGAGATCGGGAAACTCGGATCTAAGATAGTCTTCTCGTTCCCAGGTTGTTTCTGCTTCGGTGTGGTTGCTCCACTGGACCTTGAAGTACTTGATGGTACGGCTTTGCGTCCGTCATTCTGCTTCGAACAGAATGCGAATGGGCTTCTCGCGGTAGGTCAAATCAGGCTGCAGATCAATGGCTTGGTGATCCACATCCTTGTAAAGATTAGGCTTGTCTGGAACTTGGAGACATTTCCGGAGTTGCGACACATGGAATACATTGTGCACATCGGATAGCTCAGGTGGTAGTTCCAACTGGTAAGCCACTTCCTCTCGTCGTGCAGTGACCTCAAAGGGTCCAATGAACCTTGGTGCGAGCTTCCCCTTGACGTGGAAACGCTTGGTTCCCTTCAGAGGAGTTACCCGCAGGTACACATGGTCCCCGACATGGAAACTCATGTTCCGACGGTGAGTGTTAGCATAACTCTTCTGCCTTGACTTGGCTGCCTTTAGTCGCTCTCTGACTAGTTGGACTTGCTCTTCTGTTGCGCGGAGATTATCCGGTCCAAAGACTAGTCCTTCTCCAGTCTCTGACCAGTTGAGGGGTGTGCGACATCTGCGTCCGTACAACACCTCAAATGGTGCCATCTGAAGGCTCGACTGGTAACTGTTGTTGTAGGAGAACTCGGCAAAAGGGAGACAATCTTCCCACTTGGCTCCATATGCCAGGACACAGGCTCGGAGCATGTCTTCGAGAATCTGATTGACTCGCTCTGTCTGACCTCCAGTCTGCGGGTGGAAAGCTGTGCTGAAAGACAACTTGGTTCCCAAGGCTTCTTGGAACTTCTTCCAGAACCTTGAGGTGAACTGGGTTCCTCGATCTGACACAATCTCCTTGGGAACGCCGTGAAGACTTACGATTCGGTCGATGTAGAGAGCTGCCAGCCGGTTGCCATCATAAGTGGTCTTGACAGGAATGAAATGGGCCACCTTGGTCAAATGATCGACTATGACCCAGATAGAGTCATGTCCTCTATTCGACCTTGGTAATCCAGTGATGAAGTCCATTCCGACTTTATCCCACTTCCACTCAGGAACCTTGAGTGGTTGAAGCAATCCAGCAGGTCGCTGATATTCAGCCTTGACCCTTAGGCACACATCACACTTTGCAACATAAGTTGCAATCTCTCTCTTCATCCCGTGCCACCAGAATCGTGCCTTCAAGTCTTGGTACATATTGGTTCCTCCGGGGTGGATGGAGTACGGGGTGTCGTGGGCTTCTTGCAGAATCAGCGTCTTCAGCTCGGTGTTGTTTGGTTCGCAGATGCGACCTTTGTACCAAACAATCCCGTGCTCGTCTTCGGAGAATCTTGGGGCCTTGCCCAGCTTCATCTTCTTCTTGATACCTTCGATGCTTGCGTGTCCATCTTGTGCCTTCTTGACGTCGTCCAACAGGGTCGGTCTGACTTCCAAATGATCCAGAAATCCAGGGGTGACCAATTCCAAACTGAATTGTTCGATCTCCTCAAACAAGGCTGGCTGCCTTTCTTGAATAAAGGCATTCAAAGAGCAAGCCTTCCTGCTTAAGGCATCGGCCACCACGTTAGCCTTCCCGGGGTGATATTGAACACTGAGGTCATAGTCCTTGATGAGTTCCAACCATCTCTATTGCCTCATGTTCAATTCCTTTTGGGTGAGAATGTACTTCAGACTTTTGTGGTCTGTGTAGATCTCAAACCGTTTCCCTAGGAGGTAATGCTGCAATGTCTTCAAGGCATGAACTACTGCTGCTAGCTCAAGATCGTGAGTAGCGTAGTTCTCCTCATGGGGTCGTAGCTGCCTAGAGAGGTATGCTATGACGCGGCCTTCTTGCATCAGAACGCTTCCCAATCCGGTTCGAGAGGCATCAAAATATATCACGAACTCCTTGTGAATATCAGGTGTTGCCAAAACTGGGGCGGTGGTCAATCTCTTCTTGAGCTCTTGGAAGCTCTCTTCGCATTTTGGCGTCCACTCGAACTTCTTGTCCTTCTTGAGGAGCTGAGTCATTGGTCGTGCAATGCTAGAGAATCCTTCCACGAACTTGCGGTAATAGCCCGCTAGTCGGAGGAAGCTTCTGACTTCCTTGACGGTCGTTGGAGATTGCCATTGGGTCACAGCTTCGATCTTTGCAGGATCAACAGATAATCCTTCCTCGGTCAAGACATGACCTAAGAATCCAACTTTATGCAGCCAGAACTCACACTTGCTGAATTTGGCATACAGTTGTTGCTCACGAAGCTTGTCTAGGACCATCCTCAGATGCTGCTCGTGCTCTTCCTCCGACTTCGAGAACACAAGAATGTCATCAATGAAGACAACAACAAACTTGTCCAAATATTCCATGAAGACTTTATTCATGAGATACATGAAGTAAGCTGGGGCATTAGTTAACCCAAAAGACATGACCATGCACTCGTACAGGCCATATCTGGTTACGAATGCCGTCTTCGGAATATCTTGGGGTCTGATCTTCAGCTGGTAGTACCCAGATCTGAGGTCGATCTTGGAGAATACCTTGGCTCCGCTGAGCTGATCAAACAGATCTTCGATCTTGGGAAGTGGATACTTGTTCTTGATTGTAACTTCATTGAGGGAACAATAGTCAATGCATAAGCGGATGGTACTGTCCCTCTTTGCCACAAATAGAACAGGAGATCCCCAAGGGGAGGCACTTGGGCGGATAAATCCCTTCCTTAGCTGCTCTTCCAGCTGCTTCTTCAACTCGGCTAATTCTTCCGTCCCCATTCTATAAGGCTTCTTATAGATGGGTCCTGCTCCGGGCACGAGCTCGATGATTAACTCAATGTCACGGTCAGGGGGCATTCCCGACAGTTCATCCGGAAAGACATCATGATACTCACAAACCACCGGTACTTGATATAGCCCAACTTCAGACAGACAGTTGACTTTAGCGGCTTGAGCGGAAGAGGAGTTGGAAGCAAACTTGACTTCGACTCCTCGGTCATTGGTCACAGTGACTGTCCGATTGGCACAGTCTAACAAGCCTTGGTGCTTACTGAGCCAATCCATCCCTAAGATCACATCCAAGCCTTGCGATCTCAGGATGATAAGGTCTGCTAGGAAATCTACACCATTAATGGTAATACCGACTCCTTTACAGCCTATCTTGGCTCTCATCTCGGCTCCGGGGGTTTGTACCACCATAGGGTTATTCAAGGGTGTAGGGGTCATGCCACTTGTTAATGCAAATCTTTGAGTGAAAAATGAATGCGTTGCTCCAGAATCAAACAAGACAGCTGCAGGTGCTGAGTTGACAAGGAACGTACCCAGCACGACGTTTGGGTCTTCCTGGGCTTCTTCAGCAGTGACGTGATTCACACGCCCCTTCCCATGGTTAGGTGGACTGCGAGGAGTTGGGTTCCTTGGTGGCATTCCACGGCCTTGTCCCTGGTTCTGCGCATTGGGGCGCGGGGCATCAGGCTTCTTGTTGGGGCACACCCTTGAGATGTGTCCGGGCTGACCACATCCAAAGCAAGTGACTTGGTTTGGATTGATCTTGTTGCCACCACTGGTATTGGGGTTGAAAGCTGGCCTGGGGTTGGCATACTGCTGAGGCTGAGGGTTGGCACAAGGTGCAGGAGCTCTTGGTTGCTGATAGGTTGGCTTGGCCGGGGCTGACTGCCACGGACGAGGCGTCTGGTTGCTGGAACTTCCCATACTGACCAACTTGCGCTTGCGAGTGTCTTCCAAAGCACGCCGCTTGTCTTCAAGCATAAGTGCCTTGTTCACCAGGTCAGGGAAAGATGGGCAGTCGCACACAACAAGCGAGTATTGCAGGGTCTGATTGAGGCCTTCCATGAAGCGCTCCCTTTTTGCAGCATCAGTGCTGACATCTTCAGGGGCATATCTTGACAGAATACTGAACTTCTGCATGTACTCCTTCACAGTGCCGCTTCCTTGCTTCAGGGCTCGGAACTCACGCTTTTTGATAGCCATGATTCCGGAAGGAATGTGGGCCTTGCGGAATTCTGCCTTGAAGTTAACCCAAGTGATGTCTTTTTCAGCATGCATGACCTTGAATCCATCCCACCAAGCTCTAGCAGTTCCCCCGAGGCAGTGGGCTGCATAAGCCACCTTCTCGCGGTCTTCGGTGCATCCGACTAGTTCCAGTATCTCCTCAATGGAACGGACCCAGTCGTCTGCATCCAGGGGTTCAGCAGTCTCGATAAAGGTTGGCGGTGCATGCTTCTTGAACTCTGCCAATGTGGAACGTCCGTTACCATTCCCCGCCGGCTGGCGGTTGTTGGTGACAGCTTGAGCAATCAGCTGAAGAGCTGCAGTGTTGGCTTGGCGTTCCTCTCGGAAAGCTTGGAGAAGCTGAGCCATGTCCATGCTTGGAGGAGGTGGTGGTGGAGCTTGGTCGTTTGTTTGGTCGTGGCCTGCCTCTGGCTGAGAGGATGCTCCGGCTTCGGGCTGCTGGGTAGAGGTACCAGTACGAGTTACAACAGGCATCCTGTTGGAGCGGTAAGAGGTCTCATGACTCGGAAGAGGGAAAGCAAGATAGATGGGTGCCTAGTAAGGGGGTGGGTGTGACACTAATCAAATCATGCAAAGGCCGAAAGGCCAAAACACATTCATTAAAATCCAAATGGGTGATGTAGTCGTTTACACACTCCCGAAGGGAAGAATGCGACATACATCTAGACACAACAAAAGCAAACACTAGATGGTTTCATATGAACCATACAGGGACTCGACTGCGCATAGGGGTTACACGACCTATCCTACCGTAGAGGTTACAACTGGCATATCCGAGTAGCGAATAATGCCTAAGCGGCGGAATGCTCGGTTGCGTATTCCGGCTCTTCTGGGTCTTCCTCCTTGTCTTCATTTGTCTGGGCCCCCTTGTCACTTGAGGGTGTGGGGGAGTGGAGGAGTTGGATACGACGGTGCTTCGTCGGTGGTGCAGGGAAAAGCTTGCGATATTCCCTTGCCGTCATCCGGCGTCGCCGAGGTGGTTCTTCACCCTTGGAAGATACATCCTCGGAGGGCCTTCCGCCTCGATATGCGATAGCGGATTGTCCAGAAGGTGTTCCTTCCTTCTTGATCCTATTTGCCTTCTCTTGAGCTCGACGAAGAAGTGCCTTGGTCTTGTGAAGTTCTTCTCGAAGCTTCATTGATTCTGAGGCCAAGTCTTCTGCCAAGCTGTCGGCACATAGACTGAAGTAGGTCTGGAACCGAAGCGAGAGTCCTTCCTTCAGTGGAGGGGCTAGTGCGCTGCTTTCTTCTTCACCTTCCTTCCAGTAAGGTAAGAAGCGAGTGGTCATCTTGGCTGCCATCTCCAGAAGAAGCTCGCGGAGACGGGTTAGTGCCTTGAGTGCAGCAGCCTCGACAGCGAGTGGTAGTGTTGCCATCTGGGGTCCCTCGAAGAACCAACTTGTGGGAGGATCGTTTGACTTCACGATTACTTCCACATGGTACTCCACCTCAGTGTCGCTAACCCAATGCTCAAGGTAGGTGAGGATGGGTGCTCAGTGGAACTGACACTCCTGGAGGCTATCCTCGAGAAGTAAGGGAAACCCAGTGGTCAGGTGCTCTTCGGGTACAGTGGCCATCTACAAAGGTGGAATAGGAGGGGTTAATAAGCTGATGAAATCTCAGGTTTCGAAAAGAAGAGAGGTTCAGAAGGTTTTAGAAAAGGGGTCTCATCTAACTAACGCCCATGCTAACTAAGGCTTCCTACAGTCAGGATGGCTCTGATACCAGCTCTGTGGGGACCCCGACTTAGAAGTCGAGATCACCGAATGCACGTGTACAGTGATCCCAGAGATCAATGCTCACTGAACACACAAAAGCTGAATAACAAGAGTCTTACATCCATACAAATAGTCTTACACGAATTAAGGCCATTATGGCCAAGTCTTACATAGATAGAGCCTCACGGGCTGAATAGGAAATAACTCAAATAGCGGAAGTCTTCGATAACAGGTAGAACCCATGCCAGCTGCCTTAACCCTACATGCATTCTGACTGGGATAGCGTCCTAGTTCGCATGTTCGTCACCAAAGAACTCTTCCTCATATTCCTGCTCTTCCATGCCTGGCCAATTAAATAACCAGTGGCAAGCCAATGAGTACTTTGAATGTACTCGCAAGCAACCCATGATGTGGTAACAATGCAATGGAACAATAATGAACAATCTAGAAAAAAAGGGCTAGAATAAATATTCTACCATCAAGTTTATGCATCAATACCCTCGCGTAACCTCGACGACAGGTTACCGATATCAACATGAATATGATTCAACTCATCGAGTCAAGTCACCACCTTGACTCATCACACACACATACTATCACCGATGAAGTAAAATTCTGGACATAGTTTAAGTAGCACCACCCAACTGTCCATGACTGTGGACACGGCTATTCGAATAGTTTTACACTCTGCAGAGGTTGCGCACTTTACCCACAAGATCCGGGGAACTTCCGTGTCATCCATGACCCGCGGTACCTCAAGTACCCGGGGTAAGCACCCGGTCATTAACTTTCCTTAGACGACACTAACATAGAGTCCATGTATGAGAACAAAGTGTGGACTTTGGTGGACTTGCCAAATGATCGGCAAGCCATTGAGAATAAATGGATCTTCAAGAGGAAGACGGACGTTGATGGTAATATCACCGTCTACAAAGCTCGACTTGTCGCAAAAGGTTTTCGACAATTTCCAGGGGTTTACTACGATGAGACTTTCTCGCCCATAGTGATGCTTAAGTCTGTGGAATCATGTTCGCAATTGCCGCATTTTATGATTATGAAATCTGGCAAATGGACGTAAAAACTGCATTCCTTAACGAGTTTCTTGAAGAGTTGTATATGATGCAACCAGAAGGTTTTATCGACCCTAAGGGTGCTAAAGAATTGTACAAGCTCCAGTGATCCATCTATGAACTGGTGCAAGCATCTCGGAGTTGGATTATACGCTTTGATGAGGTGATCAAAGCATTTGGTTTTATACAGACTTACGGTGAAGCCTGTATTTACAAGAAAGTGAGTGAGAGCTCTGTAGCATTTCTGATATTATATGTGGATGACATATTGCTGATTGGAAATGATATAGAATTTCTGGATAGCATAAAAGGATATTTGAATAAGAATATTTCAACAAAATACCTCGGTGAAGCTGCATACATATTGGGCATCAAGATCTAGAGGGATAGATCGAGATGCTTAATAGGACTTTCACGAAGCACATACCTTGACAAAGTTCTAAAGAAGTACAAAATGGACCAGTCAAAGAAAGGGTTTTTACCTATGTTACAAGGTGTGAAATTGAGTAAGACTCAAAGTCCGACCACGGTAGAAGAAAGAGAGAGAATGAAAGTCATTACCTATGCCTCAGCCATAGGTTCTATAATGTATGCCATGCTGTGATCCAGACCTGATGTGCGCCTTGCCATAAGTTTGGTGGGGAGGTACCAAATTATCCAGGAGTGGATCACTGGACAACGGTCAAGAATATCCCGATGTACCTGAAAAGGACCAAGGATATGTTTCTAGTTTATGGATGTGACAAAGAGCTCATCGTAAAGGGTTATGTAAATGCTAGCTTCGATACGGATCCGGCTGACTTTAAGTCGAAAACCGAATACGTGTTTATATTGAATGGTGGGGCTGTCAGTTAGTGCAGTTCTAAGCAGAGCGTCGTGGCGGGATCTACATGTGAAGCGGAGTATATAGCTACCTCAGAAGCAACACATGAAGGAGACTCGGTGAAGGAGTTCATATCCATTCTGGGTGTAATACCCAGTGCATTGGGTCCAATGAAAATCTTTTGTGACAACACTAGAGCAATTGCCATAGCTAAGGAGCCCATGTTTCATAAGAGAACCAAACACATCAACCGACGCTTCAACTCCATTCGTGATGATGTCAAGGATGGAGACATAGAAATTTGCAAAGTACATACGGATCTGAATGTGGCAAGCCCGTTTACTAAACCTCTTCCACGGGCAAAACATGATCAACACTAAGACTCCATGGGTGTTAGATCCATTACCGTGTAATCTACATTATTGACTCTAGTGCAAGTGGGAGACTATTGGAAATATGCCCTAGAGGCAATAATAAAGTGGTTATTATTATATTTCCTTAATCATGATAAAGTTTTATTATTCATGTTATAATTGTATTGATTGGAAACTTAAATACATGTGTGAATACATACACAAATACCAAGTCCCTAGTGAGCCTCTACTAGACTAGCTCGTTGATCAAAAGATGTTTAAGGTTTCCTGACCAAAGACATGAGTTGTCATTTGATAATGGGATCACGTCATTAGGAGTATGATGTGATGGAAAAGACCCATATGTTAGAATAGCATATGACCATTCAAATTGTTGATACTACTTTCTTAATGTCAAATACATGTTCCTTCGACCATGAGATCATACAACTCACAGCTTCGGAGGAATGCCTTGTGTGTATCAAAAGTCACTTCATAACTAGGTGATCATAAAGATACTCTACAAGTATCTCCTTAGGTGTCAGTTGAATTGGCATGGATCAAGACTGGTATTTGTCACTCCGTATGATGGAGAGGTATCTTTGGGCCCTCTCGGTAATACAACATCACAAGAAGCTTGCAAGCAAAGTGACTAAGGAGTTAGTTACAAGATGGTGTATTACGGAATGAGTAAAGAGACTTGCCGATAACGAGATGGAACTAGGTATGGACATACATGCGATCGAATCTCGGGCAAGTAACATACGGAGGGACAAAGGGAACTATGTATGTTGTCATAAAGGTTTGACCGATAAAGATCATCGTAGAGTATGTAGGAACCAATATCCAGGTCCCACTATTGGTTATTGACCGGAGAGCGTCTTGGTCATGTCTACATCATTCTCGAACCCGTAGGGTCTGCACGCTTAACGTTCGTTGACGATATAGTATTATGTGAGCTATGTATGTTGGTGACCGAATGTTGTTTGGAGTCCCGAATGAGATCATGGACATAACGAGGAGCTCCGGAATGGTCCGAATGTGTATATATATATATATATATATATATATATATATATATATATATATATATATATATATATATATGACGGTATTCGGTCTCCGAAAGAGTTCCAAAATACATCGGATAATTATCGGATCACTGGAAGGTTGGTTGAGCCAAGTGGTAAGGCCCATGGGGCTTTAGGTTGGTGAAAAAGGAAGTTTTCCGGAGGTTAGGGACCAAGCTCTAGGGACCCTGGTGTCTGGTGCTGGAATCCAAGAAGGACTCTTCCTTGTGTTCCAAACCGACTTTGGGGAGGACCTCTCCGCAAGTTACGACACCCAAGCTCAACATATAAATAGAGGAGGAGGGCTAGCCCCTAGAACACAAGTTTTGGAACCTCCTCTAGTTCTTCTAGTTCTAGTTGTTTCTAGTTGACTAATTAGAACAAGGCTAACCTTCTAGTTCCTCCTCCACTCTAAATCCGTTGTGCTTGGCGAAGCCCTGCGGAAATAGTTTCACCACCACCGTCACCACGCCATCGTGCTGCCAAAACTTGTCTACTACTTCTCCCCTCTTGCTAGATCAAGAAGGAGAGGACGTCAACGAGCTGAACGTGTACTGAATGCGGAGGTTCCGTACTTTTGGTGCTTGATCGGAACAGATCATGAAGGTGTACGACTACATCAACCGCATTGATAAACGCTTCCGCTTGGTGATCTACAGTGGTACATAGATGCTCTCCCCCTCTCGTAGCTATGCATCTCCATGGATAGAGCTTGCGTGTGCGTATAATTTTTATTTGTTTTCCATGCAATGTTCCCCAACATAAAGCATAAAGACAAGTAGAGACTAGGCAGAGCTGATCCAAATAGGAAGACAATATGAACCCAAATATGCAATCAGGTGTGAATGTCTTCACTCGGTGAATCCAATCAGAGCCGACAAGCAATGAATTCATGAAGCTGAACTATAAATAAAAGGGTGAAGTGTTAGAAACAGTTGCTCGATGGAGACAATGATTTGGTAGATAAGTTCCAGTTTATGTGACAACTGTACATCTGGTTAGGGAGGCTGAGATTGGACTTAGAAGACCACGTCTTCACCTTTTTTCCATTGAGCTAAGGTCACTCAGTCTTCAAGGTAGACTTCCAAACCTTCACAGACTTCGTTCACCGGCAATCCACAATGACTCTTGGATGCTCAGAACGTGATGCCTAGCCGACTAGAATATCACAGTCTTCAAGTGTAGTAAGTCTTCAAATCACGCGGACAGAAAGACTTCAGTGATGCCAAACACTCTTTTGGGCTCTAGGTGTTTTGAGTTTTGTCCTCGCAAGGATTCTCTCTCAAAGGCTTCGGAGGTGGGTTGCTCTCAAATGACAAAAGTTGTGCACTAACTCTGAGCAGCCACCAATTTATGGTGGAAGGGTGGCTATTTATAGCCAGGGGCAACCCGACATGATTTTTCCAAAATGACCCTGGGACATTGGGGAACCGACACGTGTCCAATAGCCAGATTTCAAACACACGCGGCAGCTTGGCTTAGGCTACAAGTAAAGCTGACTTATCCAACTCAGGATAAGATTTACTCTCATTTGTCTTCGCTCGAAGACATGGGATTCGGGGTGAGCATCACGTTAGTTTTCTGACTTTGTTCACCTGGACCCCACTTAACAGTTCGGTGGTTCCTATGACTCAAGAAAGAAGAAAATGAAACTACAAAAGAACTATGTATTCACACTCCATTGTCTTCTAGCGAATGTATTCACACGTCATTGTCTTTGACGTGAATGTCTTCGCGAACCACCAATGTCTTCAATGTCTTCACACATTTTTAGGGGTCATCTTCGATGGGTAAACCGAATCAATAGGGACTTCTACCTGTGTACTCCTGTAAATCTCACAAACACATTAGTCCATCCAAGTTTTTCTACAATACTCCCAAACCAACAAGGGGTGGAACTAGATGCACTTACAATCTCCCCCTTTTTGGTTATTGATGACAAACTGGTTGAAGTTTTCAATGGGGATAAAAATATGTGAAGGTTAAAGAACGTGGTGATTGGCTTCATGAAGTGGAAGGGCTCGCCCTGAAGATGTGCATATAAGTAATTTGCTTTTGAATGCAAATGCACATTGCAGGTTTTGCTTTGTGGAGATCTCCCTTTGTTCATGAAGTCAAATCAAAGTCCATACATAAATGTTTTGAAGATAATGCTATGCACAATGAAAAATGGGCATCTGCGGAATGACTTCATGCGCATAAGATCAAAATTCAAGTGCGCATAACGAAAATAGCAGCAAATGTAGCAGACGTCCCATCTGGACTTAAGTGTTACAACTCAAAAGCCAAATGTTCACAAACGATAGTTGTAAACTTAACAAAAAATATATCACCCGACCCGATAATCCCACTTGAAGACGATCAACCCATATGCTTCTCCCCCTTTTGTCATCTAATGACCAAAAAGGTGTGAAGACATAGGGTTTCTAAGCATTCCCGAATGGTGGTGAATATGTTGGTTCAGTCGGGTCGACGTTGGAATTGGGTGGTGCAGTTGGGCCTGATGCAACATCTTGGTGTAGTGAAGCCATTGCTGGTGAAGTGGTGTCATCCTCCTCATCAATAACGTACACAACAATGGTTGGAGCGATGATGAATAGTCAGAATCTTCAATAGATGGTGTAGGACGCCACTTAGCCGATTCCGGGGGCTTGGAGTCAAACTTGAAGGGCTTTGTGAAGCCATCAGCAATGAGATCATCTTCTGAACAAAGCATTGTCAGGCTCTTCCAAGCACGCCGACAAGCTTCATGGGAAACAAAGGAGTTCTTGGTCGAGAGGTTGCAAATGCGATTGACATCAACAAGAAGACTTTGCATCTGGCGTTTCACCCAATCATGGTGCCTTTCATGCTTCTAATGAAGAGAAACTAGAAGTTCTCTATCATTGAGCACGCGAGCACGCTTCGGAGCCCTCTGAGGTAGTGTGCCCGTGGTTGCATCAGTGTTAGCACGATGCCGCGGATGAAACTGGCCAACAAGGGGACCAACATGAACAATATTTCGAACATGTGTGGCTTCAAGAGGGGCAGAGAAGATTTGATGAGCAGAATTGTCTTCATGAAGTGGTTCTTTGGCCGGCGGAGGATAGATGGCTTCATGTGACATATCCACTTCAGCCAGGAAGACAACATGGTTGCGAGCTGAAGCTTGATAGTTGGTGGTGGAGCGAAGCTTAATCATCCGCACAATCCATGGAGCATAAAATTTATGGCCAAAGAGATCAATGCATGAAGCTGCCAGCAGCCTGATGAAGAAATCGTGCGTGTTGAAGTGAATGCCATTGAGAATATAGAAGACCAATGTCTTCAAGGTACCTTCATGCTTTGCCGAAGATGAGTGCCCTTTGATTGGCCATATAGTATGTCTCAAAATGTGATAGATGGTGCGGGCAAGTACTCGAGGTCATTAACAAAGAAGTGAGTGGGGTACTCAACATCAGCAAGCAATGGCTTCATCATAGACAACATCTGGCTCATATTGGGTTCTGGCTTCTGGAAGATGCTTTCTAACTCCTTCTCATAAAGTGAGCAACCTGGTTCATAAAGATCACCAGGAACAGGTATGGATGTGAGCTCAAGGATACCTTGAGCTTTGGCTTCATGATGGATATCACCTGTCACGCACTCAACGACCCATGTTTTCGGATCCCTGTTGTAGCACAAGATATGTAATGTGGCATAAAATTGGAGTAGCGGCTCTTAGTACCAGTGCTCCTTGTTGATGTCAAAGGGAAGAAAGCCAACGTCTCTGAAGCAATCTAGAGCTTCTTCCAAGCAGGGGAGTCCAGCCATGGCATCACAACATAGGCACTTGTGAGGAAAAATCATGTCTTGCTTATAAAGGATGCATGAATAGTATCTTCGCTACAACGGGTTCCAGAATCTGTCTGAAGACATCTGTGACTTTTTGTAAGGATTCTTGGATCTGTCAATGAAGGTATTGTGCTGCCTGAAACCTAACACACAAAAGGATCTCTCGGTAGTGGCGGGACTTGGAAGCCTTGGCATTCTCGGCATTGGTTTCTCCGTTTGAAGCCTTTGCTCGACATGATATTCATACAAGGGAACATGCACTACTAGGGAAAACCCTAGTAGTAGCGCTTGTTTTGTAGCTAGCAGTAGTGCTTGTACGAGCGCTACCACTAAGGCGCTACAGCTAACTTTTAGTAGTAGCACTGGAATGTCAGTGCTACTGCTATACCTAGTTAGCAGTAGCGCTTTCTTCCGGAAAGCGCTACAGATAAGAGTAAGTAGCAGTAGCGTTTCTTTAGAAAAGCATTGCTGCTAACTTTTCCTGTATTTTTGAAAATACATCTTATTTTCGTTGTGGTTTTATATACAGTACTTTCATCATATGATTTTATGTCCATGATTAGTTATTATATATAATAGTGGGCGAAATGAACATGGAGTAGATTCAAGTGAAGGCAACATGTGGTGCATGTTGAAAGTACTAATAATACAAACTTGATCTAGTTTGGATTAGTAGTACTTTCGATGTGCACCACATGTTGCCTCCACTTGAATCTAATTCAAGTTCATTTCACCTACTGATATATATAATAACTCATCATGCTCATATAACAACTTAGCATCATGTATCATCGATCATAATAATAAATAACTCATCATTGGTATCATAATAACAAGTCCTACTCATCATTATCGATCATACAACTTCTACTCGATACCACATCATCATCATCATAGTCATCTAACCAATCCTACTTAGTTATTCTTAGCACATGATCATGAGTATTAGCTAGGATCTACTACCTTCTCTTAGGTAAAATAGCATAAAACAAGATAGCCCCTGACTCTCCATTATGGAGAATGGAGATTATCATGTCTCCAATTCTTGCCTTTCGCACAATGTTGCTTCCAAGAACCTCCTTACAATTGTCCATACATTTTTTCCATTCTTTGATTACCATGTGTTCACTGGTTTTAGAGATCCGATATGGACAGGTGAGATTCGTAGGATGACCTGGCTGTATGTTCAAAACATCAAGGCGACCATTCTGAAACATCAGATGAGGCACACAATCCTTCGGGATTTTCTGTTGAAAAACATAGTAATAACTTCGTAGTTAGCAATGTAGTTCTGTTTTAGAAGTATGCAAAAGATGCACGGATGTTTTAATAGTAAAAAAATCTTACCATGGCATCTCCATGGATGTTACTTTGGTTCAACACGTGCACTAGTGGCACGTATTGACCATAATGTGGAGGAGTATGATAATAGATATTGTAATTCTTAATATCAGTACAAAATGCGATCAAATGATTTTTCTCTTGATAAGTTAATTCTAAGACATCAGTGTAATAGGTTCTGTCTACCATCTTCCGCACATTCTTTGAAGAATGAAAATAAGCTTTCAATGGAAATAAGTTGTCACCTATTTTGAAATAAACAATATAAATGGGTAGCGCTCGTAATAACTATGTTTGAGAAACTCAGATAGCGGTAGAATTCGAAGCGTATCAACAAGGACCCAAAGGTCCAAATTGTCTTCGGTGATGTTTGGATCACCACGATCCATGGTGACAAGCATACCCTCATAAAAACCATACATCTTGCAAAGTGCTTCCCAATTCTTGCAACCAAAATGGGTTACGCTCTCATAATAGTACATATTTACTTCAAAATCCATATCATGATGGTTCCTTAGGTGAATTTTCTTTGTTTCCATAGTTTCATGATCTTCAAAATCAAACCCCTCCAAGACATAGCGTCTTGCATGTCATGGGATAAGTTAGTCGAATTGTAAAAGACGAAAATTACACGTTGAAGTAGCAGAAGTCGTGCTTAAATACGAAAAAAAAATTGTCGTCTTTGCGTACCATCTCAACATCGAATGTCTCCTTGAGATTCATGCTGATGCGCCGATCTTCGTCCAGGTGAGGCCTTTCACAAAGACGCCGGTCATCGTTGCACCAGTCGCACTCCCCCGGGAGACTTTCTTCGTCCGATGACGACATTTCCTAGGTTCATATAATTCAAAGATTAAACTCTCATATAGTTCAAAAATATTTAATACAAAAACTAAATTAGATCATTATTATTCATCACGGGTTGACTATCAGTCTGCCGAGTCTTTTCTTGAAAACTCTCAGCTCACGTGGTGTATATATTCGACTGTCGGTGATGGTCGTTACTCCTCCTTCCCCTAGTGCATAACAAAGGTCTAGCACAAGGAGAAGAAGGTGAAACGACTCCCACAACAATAGTCGGGATTCTTCATTCTCTCTCATATATGGTGGATACACCCCCTCACTGATTTTTCGACCATCGGTGATGGTCGTTATTCCTCCTTCCCCTTGTGCATAACAAAGGTCTGACATGAGGAAAACAAGGGAAAAACGACCCCCACGACAACAGTCGGGAATCTTCTTCTCTCATATATGGATCCTCGAGAGACTTAAAGTCAACCCAAAATGATATTCAAGTATTTTTCTAGAAAATCCAGGCCACTCGATATTTCCTACATATTCTAGCACAAATCATGCTAGGATTCACGGAAAAATCCGGTATGACCTTTGCTAAAAATGACATATCGAGCGCCTGAAATTTGCCGGAACGGAAATTAATCAACACTCCGTCAAAACATAGGCCACTTGGAGGTGTAACCTGCAAACATGGCCGGCCACTTGGGCAAGCACATATCCTATTTGAGCAACACAAGATATACATGTTCATATCTACATCATATGAGCATTCAATAAGCAAACCCTATAAGTAGGAGTAGTTTTCCAATTTGAGCATTCAATAAGCAAAACCAAATCGTAAAATAAATTAGTATTCAAATTAGCATGCATTCAATAAGTAAAACTAAATCATATCTTTCGTCCATACATCGTCGAATCTTATCACTAATACATCTCGAATAGTATCATACATATAACATTACTAATACAGCTAAAACCCTAGCGAACGATGGGTATCGGCGCAGGCAGTGGATACCCAAAGAGAAGGAACCATCATAGGATCATAGCTTCAGTGAAATCCCTAAAGAACCTGCCACGTATTGGAGAACCTGCCCTCCAACGCAACCAAGTAGCGATGGACGTGCTTGTCCTCCTCGCTGACACGGTGACGTACCACCTCCGCGGGGTCCTCAAGCCTCCGCACCATGACTGGACCACGCGAACGCCACCAAAGAAGGTTCGGGTCAACGATGGGTTGACTCCTCACCAAGCTGCACCCTCCGAAAGGTAGCACCTCCCAGTACCAGCCCGGCGGAGCCCAGTCCTGAACATGGCCCCTCTGATCAAGCAGGCCTCGTCCACCGAGTGGACGACGAGGATGGGGGATAGGCATCGTCGACGCCGATGCGGGAATAATTGTTTTAACTAAAAAAATAAAAACATACGTGACACCTAAAACACCTAAATTCTATTAGCTACGCCTAATTAAAAACCTACATTTTGAACATGATTCGATCATAACTAGGGTTCATACTACATTATTCTAAGATTAAACACCTAAAATACCTAAATTAAATTAACAACATGGGGTGGCTGGTCTCACCTCGATCGAGGTCGGAGGGGGTCGGTGACGGGGACGGCGGGGATGATGCAGGGGCTCCTTGATTTCTGCAAAGACAAAATATAAACAAAAAAATTATTATTGTCATCTTAGAACTTTGTGAAACTCTATAAGCTACATTTAATTATTCTATTCAAATTTACTTATAATTTCCTATTCTATTCTTATTTACTTATTCAAATTTTCTAAAAATTTCCTATTCTACTAGCACAAATGCCTGTGCGCGGGTACAAAAGATAAATGCTTAGAAACCTGAAAACATGTTATTAAATTCACCTTTTTATGGTTAGAAACATCCAAAGGTCCTTTCTATAGTATTCTACAAATTAGCAGTTGTATATATAGCTCCAGTATATTTTACATCATAAAACACAACACAAGGGCATTCAAGTTTGAATTCTTCTACATGAAGTGGATTAAGTTAATCATCGAGGAGAAAATATATCCTTATCTTCCACTTGTCCTTAGGACCACCCAATTGAAGCTAACTTTCCTGAGTAATTGGCACCAGAATTGGCTTACAAACTAAAATTAAAATTAGTTAATGGTGATGCAAAAATTAATAGGCTCACACAATCAAGATACAATTATGTAATGGTGATGGAAAAAGGAAAAAGAAAAAAGGAAATAGTCTTACATATATTGTCTGAGATAGCAAACTCACCAGGAAATAATTTCTGAAATAGAAATGTATACGCTTCAGCGGCAAGCAACCGGGTATATTGACACATCAGTGTCATAACGGTTTGCTCGCTCAACATATAATGGATTGAAGCAACCAGGAGTGTCTAATTAGCAAATCATGCAAAAAAGACATAAAGAACATTTTGCTATGCTCACTGAAATTTTGCCCCAATTCATTGAAACAGTTTATACCTGCAGTTTATATCTTCACATATAATGTGGCAGGAAGAGAAGTACCTGCAGTTTATACCATACAAAGTTGTATTAATTCCGAGACACTTATTTTGTGACGGAGTGAGTATTAGTCTGTCATATGTCCCTATGTTTTTTTGCGGGGAATAGATATTTTATTAGTAAGTGTGGCCTCTTTAATTAGAAGCAATAGTTCAAATAAGTTAGCAGTTGGCAGCACATACCAAGGATTAGTTGTAGTCGTAAATATATTCCCAGAACCAAGGTGAAGCTTCACACAAATTCAGAAAAGGTCATGGATCATCAATTTCTAGAACTCGATATTATGTATGCATAAATATCCCTTCACCATATATAGGATTATGCATATCGTCAAGATCGCCATCAAAAGGAAAATACCCACTTTAGAATGAAAAACTATAGTCTGCCCCTTTTCTAGACTCGAGCGTGTTGCACATCGAGCATCCATCTCAACTAAATCCGCCATTAGTACAATCACAAATCTGCATTTATGGCGAGCAGAATTTCATAAATTCCCTTATATTCCAGTTTTTTATGTACATCTGTAAGTCAGTGCACCCGAATTTCTCAATTGTTTTCCCGCAAGCAAAAAACTGAAGTTTCTCCGGAAACTAAATTATCAACTGTAAAATTTATCTGAGGAAATTATTTGGTCAGAAGATATTAACATAAAACTAAAATATGAGTGTTGAAGCAATACGTACAATCATATTCAATCTGAAAAAATTAACTGAGATATTCAACCGAGTTTCGTGTAGTTTCTTAGCTGGGTCCCATTGTGCCAAATATGACATCCCAGATAATTTGGACAACATATTCAGTGAAGAAAGAGAAATAATGAAATCTTTAGCTCGTAGTCTATATATAGTCAACATAGCTAGTTCAGTCAAGCAAGCAGACGGATCTACACACATGTAATCAGTTCCCTTTATCTCTGACTACAAGGTAGCAGAAACGAACAAGCTATGTATTGTGTTGCCTGCTTATGATAGGATAGATGGAGGAGTCGACGCACCATGGAGGATCCGGAGAAAATTGAAGTGAGAAGAAACTTTTATCTCATCCCTAACACCGACACTCAAATCTGGTGTCTGTCCCCACCATCGACCATCGAGCAACACCAGCACTTTGTTCGTGAAGTCAGAAGAGAAACAAAAATTGAAGTCGCACGGGAGTCAGGGACATGGACTGAGCAGCAGTTTGAAAAATCAGCGGGGAGGAGACCTCACGCTTGAAACCCCGGGCCAATGTCACTGGTGCGGGCCAATGTCGCTGGTGCGCACTCCAACTCTGACGCGGGCGCTGCCAACCGTAGCCTGGTTTATTTATCAATCATGTTTCAACTTTCTTTATTGCAGCAAGAGGTATTGTTGAATATAAAGAGAAAAATGCCTTCATCATATATAGATATGTCTTAGTTTTGATGTAAACAGTTTACATGCTGGGCTGCTAGTATGTATATATATATTCAGCAGTACCTCTTGCTGCAATAAAAAAAGTAGAAGATGGACAAAAGTACAGCTGTAGAAATTCTAGAAATAGCTGGCTAGGGAAAAACTTGATAAACTATTGCTGCCAAATTAATTCCAATGAATACCTTTCATTGCTTTTCTACACCATACTACAGGTCACCTCCATGTGATACAGGTAGGCTTGTCTAACATGACAAAGATGTCACACTCACACCAATTTGAACAAAAATCAATAGTGCAACAGAACACCAAATGAGTAATTCTTTGTTAGAGAAGCACGAGTGGTCCTCTTAGTTCAGATAAAACTAAATTCAGGTTAATAGTAGTTTGATAGTTTGTCAAACCCAAGAAGCTTAGTGACCTGTGTGACAATTCACGACTTCATCATGTCCTTCTGCACCTTTGACATGTTCACCTAAACACAATAAAAGAAACAAATCAGAGTTTATCTTGGAACTGCATCAGATACCCTCTCGAGTCCCCTCACCACCCATTGAACATGAACCCAAGAAATCTGGTGGTCGAGCTTGGGGCGAACTTCCATATCTTGAAAATCTCAGCATGCTTGTTTGAGAATTGGGTATCCTGTGATCAGCCAAATATAATATTTGTCATATAACTATAAGATTTTTTGCAGAAAATTTTGTGCACCCATGACCTGCGCTGCATCCGACGGGGCAGCAATAGTGCGAGGCAACAATGAAGGAAGCGGAGCAGGGAGAGGAGAGAGGTAAGGGAGAGGAGAGGCACCTGTTTGGAAAAAACAGAGAAGGAAGCGCAGCAGCAGCTCCTCTGATGCAAGTGTGGGCTGCCATCACCGGAGGGGAGGGTGGGATGCAACAAAGCACGTATCAATTAACACACAAACTGTACCAAAAAATTGAGCTCAAACAGTAGCAACTTGATGAGCACGGGAGGCACATGGACCTCAAACAGTACCAATTTTTTTCATTTTTCAGTAGTAGCTCCCTAAATTAAAGATTGAACAATTCAACTATAGTTCAATCAGGCATCAATTCAACTAACAAATTCATGTATAACCTTGTTGTTCAATTCAAGGAACAATAAACACTTTAACAGTATCAACAAAATTGACCTTAAACAGTAGCCATTTGAGCCAAAACAGTGGTAAATCCTAACCAAGAGCAATGCCTCAATGGCCACAAATAAGAGCAGAGAGAGGAGGGGGCGAACTCACCTGAAGATAGAAAGGAGGATGCTCCATGGGTGGTGCACCCCGACTTACAGCAAGGCAAGATCGACCCCTCCTTACTCAAGCATCCAATCCTTGCCCTGCACATCTACCATGGAGGATCAAACTTGATATTAGAGAGGGAAAGAGGGAGAGATAGGGGAGGGGATGAACTCACCCCATGGCCACCTGGCTGAGGAGCAGCATCTTGGAGACGGAGGTGCGCGTGGGGGCGCGGTGGGCATCGGAGAAGAGCCGCCGGAGGCGCCGGAGCCACGCCAGTGTGGAGGCGCCCGAAACCCTAGCCAGTGTGGAGGCGCCCGAAACCCTAGCCATGCTGAGGCGACCTCGGGCCGGTGCTACTCGAGCACACGCCCACGTTGTTCGCCTTCTCATCCGTCGCAGCTGTAGCCGTCCGAGGAAAAGAGCAGCGCCCCTCACCTGCTCATGCTTCGCCGTCGCTACCGTCGATGGAAAGGATAAGATGAATCAGAGGAACATGTACTGAATATCTTATAAACGTAGGGGTCTTTTTTGTAAAAAATGAAGCATTTTCCTAGAATTCACTTAAAAGGGACCACGGGTGGAATATCGAAAAACACAAGGGCTTTTTTGCAAAAACACTAACGATGTACGGCCAGAAACCCAACTTTCTTTATTATTAGGTAGAGATTCAAAAGACCTGCATTTACTTATTTTTTCAATTTCATAATTTATTCTATTCAAAATTACTTATTCAAAATTTCTCAAAATTTCCTTTTCTATTCAAAAGACCTACATTTACTTATTCTTTTCAAATTACATATTCAAATTTTCTAAAAACAAAATATACTAAAAACCTACATTTGCTAAAAAAACTACATTTAACAAAAACTAAAACCTATTTATAGAAAGGGGGAGGAGGAGGTGGGAGGAGGCCCGGAGGAGGAGGAAGGAGGAGGAGGAGGGAGGAGGAGGGGAAGGAGGCGGGAGGAGGAAAGAGTAGGAGAGGGAGGAGGAGAGGAGGAGGGGGCCGCCGAAGAGGGCCGAGGAGGAGGGGGATGCCGACGGAGAGGGAGGAGAGAGGAGGTCTGTGGTAGGAGGGAGAGAGGAGGGTGGCGTGAGCAGGAGGTGGGAGGGAGGGAGGGAGGCAGATACCTTGGGGGTGTCGGCGGTGACGGCGGGCGACGGCGGCGATGGCAGGTGATGTGCGGCGACGGTGGCGAGTGAGAGTGTGTGAGGGAGAGTGAGGGATGCGCGCGGCCGGGTGTGGATAAGGAACACCTAGTAGTAGCGCTGGAACGCAAAAAGCACTATTGCTAATGTACATAGCAGTAGCGCTCCTATGAAATAAGCGCTACTGCTATGTACATTAGCAGTACCGTTTTTGTGGAACCAGCGCTACTACTATGGCTAAAAAGTATCAAATTTAAAAATGTGTTGATCATCATTGATCTTTTCGTGTAGAATTTAAATTGTCAGTAGGAGTCCTGTCCAGTTTAGGAACCGGCGAGGACTCCTATTGCAGCCCCAAATCCTACACATAGAGTTCAATGATGTCAGGCCCAAGATGCGATTCTATCCCGATCACGTGACACTTACGTGATTGGGGCACAACCACATTTTGGGCACTTAGCAAGATGGATATCATTACATCGTACCATTACATACATACATGGGGGATACAACAATACATACAAGTCACATGAATACAACAACATCAATACAAGACATCCGACTACGGATGCAAACATGAGAAGCACAATGACATCCATCTGCTATCCCAGACTGCTGACCCGGAACCTAACCCAAGATTCAAGAAGAAGAAGAAGAAAGAACTCCAACACAACAAACAACGCTCTCACGTCAAGTCATCGGAAACCTGCACCTGCAACTGTTGTTGTAGTATCTGTGAGCCACGAGGACTCAGCAATCCCATAACCATGGGTAACAAGACTAGCAAAGCTTAATGGGTAGGAAGAGGTAAAGTGGTGAGGTTGCAGCAGCGGCCAAGCAAAAGTATGGTGGCTAACTTACGAGTACAAGAATAAGACGAGCATCTACGCAAACGGTCGCAAACTAGTAATGATCGCTAAAGATCCTGAACTACCTACGAGTCAAACATAACCCCACCGTATTCTCTTCTCAAAGTGAAAAGAGACAGTCATGGTTACTCACACAGTTGTGTGTTTTACTTCGGATCCTCTGTCAAGTTTTCTACAACCGGACATTAACAAATTCCAATCTGCCACATAACCGCGGGCACGGCTTTTGAAAGATCATAACCCTGCAGGGGTGTCCCAACTTAGCCCATCACAAGCTCTCACGATCAGCAGAATTAATAATAATATTATCACCCCTTATCTTAGGGACAATCCGATCAGGCTCGGAATCCCGGTGCACAAGACATTTCGGCAATGGTAAAACAAGTCCAGCAAGACCTCCCGGCGTGCCGACACCTTGATAGTAGCCGCGCGTATCTCGTCTCAGGCCACGACCGGATGAGCACTACGTACAGCAACCAAAGACCCCAGATAACTGGGTGGCACCGCAAGTGGCTCTAGTTTGGGACCAACACCATCAACACTGGCCCCCCACTATATGTAGAAAGAATCCTCGGGTAGTGCTAACTCCCTATGCAATTAATTAATTAAGTTTTTATTATGTTGCAAATTAAAACCAATGTTGGGCCTTGCTGGAGGAGTTTTATTCAAAGACGAACTGTCAAGGGGTCCCCATATACCCAACCGTGTAAGGAACGCAAAATCAAGGAACATAATGCCGGTTTATCGGCTCCTAAGGTGGCATGAGTGGAACAAAACACCGAGCAAAAGGTCAAGCCTTCCACCCATGCCGAGTATATAGGTGTGTTAATAATAATAATAGATATTGTGATATTCCCAAAGCATCAAGTTCCAACATGGAACAATCTTCATCTTCACCTGCAACTAACAACGCTATAAGAGGGGCTGAGCAAGCGGGTAACATAGCCAAACAATGGTTTGCTAGGAAGGTGTCAAAGGTTAGAGGTTTCATGGGAGCAAGGAGAGGGGCTGGCAATAATGATGGGTAGCGCGACATATAACGATAGCATCGAGACAACTAATCATGGCAATGATTGTAAATGTATCCAAGGGTATGGTCATCTTGCATGAGATCCCGCAAGGAAGAAGAACGGATCCATGAAGACAACAAAGAAGAAGTCTCGGAGACGACTCACATGTAGACGAACGAATCCTCACGATCGCAACGGAACAAGCACTAACGAGAAGAAGCACACAACACGGTAAACACACAACACAAGAACAAGACAAGAATCTCAACCAAGTATGATGCAAGACAAGTCTATATATGATGCAATAAATGGCAAGGGATGAAGCACACAAGAACAACATAAACCAACAAGTTTAAATGAGGCTGGAATCCACATATAACAAATCCGGTAAGTCCTCATATGCACGTTTTGAAATTAGTCCAGATCTGAACAAACCTTAAGTTAAAGTTGTTTAACAGCAGTTTAACATGCACCATGATGATCTACAAGAAATTCTAGTCAAGTTTCATATAAAGTTTATTTAATTTGGAGCTACGGCCTAGAAGATAAGAGCAAAACAAGACAAGCAAGGCAACAATGCACGATGCACCCAAACATCAAGCAAACACACTCCAAACATGTAAACAACATGATATTATGCTTCTACATGCAAAATCATACAATTTTCATATGGGGCACATGCAAAACGGAGCAACGGTTCAACACATACACAGGAAACAAGATATAACAACAAGCTGAAGTTAACAGCCACATAGCAACTTTGGAGCAAGGTAGATATATGATACAGCACCCAAACATGATAACACGAAGCATGGATGTGAAGTAGACATGGTACTTAACAAGCATGAACTTAGAACACACCCAAAAGCTTGCTGGAACACAATTAACCAAGCATGGCAAGTTGCAATAAAATTATCAAGACTTAGCCAAAATCTGGGAAGGCAAAAACATCATCACGATGTTGCCTTCGGAGGCACAAAACAACAAGCATATCAACTCGAATAAGAACATAAAGATCATGGACATGTAGTAGACATAGCATACATCAAACAACTCCATTGGATCATCTCCATAGGAGGCACGGATCAATAGCAACAAGCTACACCAAATTGATCATGCTGATAAAAACCTGACAGGTATAATTTATATCAACTTGAGAGCAAGAAATAAATAAGCTACAGCAGGCCATATGAGCAAGTAAGGGCATGAATGGATAGACAATAACATGGAAAACAAGACATGATCGATGGCCACTCCAAAACAAGCATGGATTTCACTAAGTATAAAATAGCAACACCAACATGGCATGTTTACAAGCTTGTTTAAGTCACCTCATGGCCTATCAATGAAAGTCAATTGCACCACAGCAAAGACCATATGATTGTGCTTCTAAAACATATAGACATGTGGCATGAAGACAAACAAAACAATAGCAATGAGCAAGTGAAATCAGCATCTCATAACAAGTTTCAGCACTCAACAGCCAAATGCACTTTTGCAACAAAGATTAACATGGCAATATGACAACTAGCATGAATGCTACAACAACCATCATGTAGATCACTTCACAAAGAACATTTTGACATATCATAGGCATCATTTGGATAAACATGTACAAAGTTATCACCCTCTCAAGCATGCAACAATATTATAGTTAACAGCAGTTTATAACAAGTAGCACTCTTGCAACGATTATTAGAGCATCAAGATGAAGTCAAACAAGCATGGCACAATGGAACAAAATGTAGAGCATATCACCACGATCATTTTGACATATCACATGCATCATTTGGATAAGCACAAAAAAAGTACAGCCACATGAACATAGCAACGTATTATGCAATTTCTGGGACTTAGAAGAAAAAACAACCTTCGGGGAAATGGACATGTCCGTGACAGAGTGGACGTGTCCGTCGGTGCTGACGTACGGGGCCCACAGGTCAGCGACACAGGCGAGGGAAGGGTCGGACATGTTCGTCCCAACCGGACATGTCCGGGCGTCCAAAGGAGCTTGGGACCTGCGTTGATGAAGACGAGGCCGCCAGCGAGGGACGCCTGCAGCGGGGTCCGATCCGGCCCGGACCTCGCCGGATCCGGGCGCGGCGGCGACGGGGAGTCGGGATCCGGCCGGGGAACGGCGCTGGTGGCCGGATCTGGCGCGAGAGCTCGCCGAATTCGCGAACTCCGGCGAGGTGGCGAACACACAGGAGCGGCGGGGCTCGGACGACGGAGCAGAGAGGGGAGGCGGCGAGGGACGGTGCGGCTCCAGCGCGTCGCCGGCCGGCGGCGGGGCTGAGCTCTGAGAGGCGCGGGGTTCCAGCGGCGAACAATGCAGGGCAGCGCGAGGAGAGGGCCTCGGGGAGGCTAGCGGGAGGAGCGGGACGGGGAGTCCTGGCGCGCGAGCGGGTGGCTCACTTCGGGCCCGGGCGGGCCTGCCCCGGGCCCCAACGGACCGCGTGGTGGAGAGCCGAGGGATACCAAGTGGCGCGAGGCTAGTGGCCTGGGGCGGTGGCTAGCCGGCGGCTAGCCAACCGGGGCGCGCCAAGTGGCGGCATTCTGTTGGCTCGCGCCGAAAACTGAGGGGGAGGCGGCTGGAGGCGCAAATTTCGAGGGGGAAGTGGCTGGAGGTTAGGGAAGGGTTAGTGGAGCTAGGGATGCCGAAAATGGCAAGGGGAGAGGTTCTAAATATGCAGTTTTGGCTAGGGTTTGGGTCTAGGGTTGATTTTGGACCCTCCGATCGAATCGGACGGCTCCGGACAGAGAGAGGGGTAGGATGGGCCTAGGTGGAGGAAGTGGGCTGTGTTTGAGGGTTGTGGGGAGAGAAGAGAAGAGGCCCGCGGAGTTTCCGGAGACCGAAAACGTCTGACGTTTTAACCAGCTATAGTGCCGCTATATTTATCCATTGTGCTATCAAACGGACTCCGAATGCGATGAAATTTGGCAGGTGGCCTGTCTACACTAAAATAAGACCACACGCCAAGTTTCACCCCATTCCGAGAACATTTTCCGGCCACTTATAAAATAAATATTCGGAGGCACCGCGGGCGCGTGCAAATGTGCCTGGGCTCAGAACGGACAACGGAAAGGACGAGGGGGTTCGGCCGGATGCAAGTTTTGAAAACATGTTGATGCAACACACGATGACATGGCAAAATGCCACACGCAAGCAGATGACATGGCAACGACAACGAATAACTGGCTGACACCTGGCGCACCGGTCTCGGGGTGTCAAAAATGAAGACCAATTGGTTGTGATAGTTTGGGAAACACCATATTTAAGGTGGTAAAAATTCCATTCGCGGAGCGAGGTGGGACTAAACTTTTGTCTTATGTAGGAGGGGGCTGAATTTAGCAGTAGCACTGGTCGTAGGAAAGCGCTATTGCTATGTACAGTAACGGTAGCGCTTTTTACACACGAGCGCTACTAGTATGCCTGGCCTACCAGCAACGGTCTGGAAAATATAGTAGTTGCGTGTTTTATAACTACATCGCTACTAGTAAGTGCATAGTAATAGCGCTTTCTACGACCATGCGCTACTGATAAATAGTAGCAGCGGTTCCTTTTGAAAAGCGCTACTAGTAAGCTCATGTGTATAAGTTTTCCCTAGTAGTGATGCACTTCAGACAGTGTAAGAACAAGCCATCTAACACTGACAAATTTCCCTTTAGGATTAAAAGCCCTTGACATGGTATGCGCTACACGTGCAGCAGCAGCGATATCATAGGTGGATGCCTAACCATCTTCAGGGGCAGTATTGGCTTCAAGGTGCAGATTGGCTTCAATTTGCGTATTGGCTTCAGCCATGGCGACATCATTGGCTTCAGACACAGTGGCAGGAGCAGTCGTGGCTTCAACAACAGGGGGTTCAGACAAATTAACTTCTGGGAGGATGACAGTGTCAGTAGCAGGTGCTTCTTCTTGAATGTCATCAGGTGATGCAGCCGGAATATTTTCAGCACCTTTGGCTTCAGACTCTTGGGGGGTATGTGAAGGGATGTGTGATGCCCCTGGTTCTATCGTATATTAATCATACGCGCAAATGTGTACGCTCAAGATCAGGGACTCACGGGAAGATACCACAACACAACTCTAGACACAAATTAAAGTCATACAAGCTTTATATTACAAGCCATGGGCCTCGTGGGCTCGAATACAAACAAGGCAGCGAAGCAACAATATCTGAGTACAAACATATGTTAAACAAGTTTGCCTTAAGAAGGCTAGCACAAAAGCAACAATGATCGAAAAGGCAAGGCCTCCTGCTTGGGATCCTCCTAACTACTCATGGTCATTTGCGGCCTCCACGTAGAAGTAGGCTCCATCGGGGTAGTAGTAGTCGTCGGTGGTTGTATATGGCTCCGTGGATTCGTCATCTGATCGCAACAACCGGAAAGAAGAAAGAAGGGGGAAACGGGGTAGCAAAGCCACCATGAGTATTCATTTGAAGTACTTGCAAGCATGAGATATATACTATGTATGCATTGTTATCAAGGGAAAGGGATGTATTTGTGGACTATCTTGCAGCATCAGAAGAGATACGAGTAACATATCATAACTTATAATTATGGTGTAGCATTCACGCCCAGAGATCCCTTCTCGACTCCCTGCGAGAAAGCAATCCTGGAGTCATCATATCCTTTTCATGCCTCAGCATTCAGTTCTAGTTGTATCGATCGGGATACAAATCCGAGCGTCCGTTACCGTGGACACGGCTATTCGAATAGATCAACTTCCCTGCAAGGGTGCACAAACTTACCCAACAATCTCGATTAACTCCGGCCGGGCACACCATCAGATCATACCTGGCCTTGGCTGATCAACACATCGCAACCCTACCTAGGCTCAACAGAGAGGCCAGCACGTCGGTCTACATCCTAAGCGCGTGGGGATCTTGGGCCCTTTGCACTCATGCACATTGCGTACGTGGCCGGTGTCAGTCTTGGCTACCTCCTTATACAAGGTAGGTGCTTACGCGGGTCACCCGGGCGCATGCCGGTCAGTCACTGACGTCCGAAGAGCTTCGGCTCATACATACGACGCAAAGTGCCCGTAATTATTCCCGCGTGGTGGTCAGTGCGAAAAGGCCAGAGGCCTACTCGGATCACATATCCAAACCATTAGTGTATTGGGAGAGCGCGGTAACGAGCGGAGACTCACGATCATGTGACCTCGTCGCCCCGTCTCGTGCACTTACGGCACGGGCCCGTAATGCCCGCCCGTGCCACATGGAATCTCACGGGTACCCTCCAGATCAACCCAACTTCACTTCACATCACTCATCACAATTCTCTCGCGGGTACCCCTCGGGGCCGACCCGACTTCAACATGGTTCTAGGGTAAAGTCAAGTGACCGTGTGTCCATAACACCAAGGAGAATCTGAGGAAACACCCTTGATGGATTCCACTTGATGTAACTGTCAAGGTGAACTTGGAGGAATCACCCCCGAAGATTCACATTTTTTAGGTAACCGTCAAGGTGAACTTGGAGGAATCACCCTCGAGGATTCACACTTGAGGTGTTGGACAACAGAGTCGTTATCAGGAGTAGTGAAATAGGAATTACCCTCCGTAAACCATGACCGATTAGCTACACTATAGAGATCTCATCAGAAGTGATATACAAGGTATCACCCTCGGCACTTGATAGTGCCTCTATAGAGTCGTACAACTAAGGGGGTGATGTGATGTGGCGGCCTTTGGATGTCGATCGAGTAATCAACCATTGTCGGGGTTTTGGGATGACATATGCCAACGGATGGCTTATCATGCATGGGGTCAAAAGAACGTCGCCGGGCTCGGGAAGCGGGATAAAGCGATACTTAGGACGCCTACGAATCTTACCTAGGTTTGGGGCTCTCCGAGGAGATAACACCCCTAGTCATGACTGATAGCACTAGAGTAGCTACAAGATTGCTCCTTGAGCTGTGAGGTTCAAAGGAAGAAGATGAACAAGGCTAGCTCACCTCCTCTCTCTATCTAGGGTTTTCTCTTGTGATCTTCTAATAGCCAACCTTCCAGCCCTCCTCATGGAGGACCCTGGGGGTTTATATAGGCCTACCCCCCCAGGGGTACAATGGTGAATTCGACAACGTGGCCCCCAGCCGTCGGCGTCTTCTGGCGCCGGCCCCGCCGCCCGTCTGCTGCGGCCCGCCGCCTGCGGGCCCTTCGTGATTGTCTTTCACTGTGGGGATGCTTTTGCTGACGATAGCCTTGTCGGGAAGGGGGTGGCTACAGTGCCATCGTCCCTCGCCGTACGCTGCCTCCTCGCCCCGTCCCGTCGTCTTGATGAGGCTCGAACTTCTAGGGTGGGATTCGCCGTCTGCTACCAGACGGCCGTCTCCTCTGGCCGCCTGCCAGGGGCTGCTTGTCCGTGAGCTTACCCGCCGACCGATGGGGCCAACCTCCTGCTGGCCCCGCCATCTGCGGGTAGTGGGATCGTGGCCTCCTCTGACCATTGCTTGGTCACGAGCTTCATGGCTACAGTGACCCGCCGCTTAGTGGATATTTATAAGGTACACGGCCACTGTAGCCACGCCCTTACAGATCTTCTAAGGACATGTTCTCCTGTAGCCACGCCCCCGCCACGCTGGGACCCCCCTCAGTGTGTTCCCTGAGGGAGGACTGCGGGGCAGTTTGCTGGCTGGTGGTGTTGATGTTGCCGCCTGCTGGGTCCCTGCCACCTGCTGGCAGCCGGCTCCTAGGGCAGGCTACCCTAGGAGGCGGCTAGAGGAGCAGACGACCGCAGCTGACCGAGCGGCTGTCATTTGTCTTAAAATACCAAGGGTGGTCGCCGAGGGTACCCATGGTCAATATCTCCGACAGTAGTCCCCGAAGCTGGTGGAACGCCGATGCGGGCGTTGGAGATGCGGAGGGGTTTGAGCAGCTTCTTCCCTCAGGCATGCTCATCGTTTGTATCTTGTCTGCTAAAGGAGTCCGTCTGCCAACAGACGGCTCTGCACAGCTGGAGCCGGCCCCTGGCAGCCGCATCGCCGTCTCGGAATCTTCGGTGGGAAGGCGCCGCCTGGTCAGCGGACAGTCAAACAGGCCCGCAGACCGTTGGCAGCGCCCACGCGTCACCATCCTGTCGCATCGACCTGCCAGCCCATGCGCGTGACAGGACGTAACAGTGGGCCGGGGTCCGCCACTAACGGCCTTGGGCCCCGCACGAATCCACAGTGGTAGGGGTAATCGATTACCCTCCCACGCGCATTTAATGCGCGCGGATTAGGCGCGAGAAAATCGGGGGTCGTGCAGGACGTGGAGCGGTTAAGCCCACGCCCGCCCCCTCGCCTTCGTCGTCCGGGCCTATATATAGGCCGAGGGAGAAGGCTGGCGCCGCTCTCGCGCTCACTCTCCCCCATCCTTCATCTTCTTCCTCGCTCCTCCTCATCGTCGTCACAGCGAACCACCGCCCGAGCCATGTCTGGTCCAGCGCTTACCCGACACCACGGCCAATGGGACGGCAGCGAGGTCTTGCAAGAGCAAGTGTACGTCCTCCGGCGATCGCGAAAGCTGCCGCCGGTCGACAGGGTCGCCGTGCGCCTGGCGCCAGCGGCGGAAATCAGACCGGCCCCGCAACAAGGCGAGCGGGTCATCTTCTGCTCGCACTTTCCGTGCGGGTTCGGCCTGCCGGCGAGCGGCTTCTTCCGCTCGTTCCTCGACTTCTTCCATATCTAGCCTCACCATCTGACGCCAAACACGGTGACGACCATTTATTCCTTCGTCGTTCTCTTGGAGGCCTATCTTGGCATCCTTCCCACCATCGAGCTCTGGACGGAGCTCTTCTATGTGAAGCTCGGCACCTCCGTCCAGAGCGTGGCCGCTCAGTGTGGGGGATGCATTGTCGTGAAGCGCACCGGGGTGAGGAACTTCTTCCCCCCGCCGAAACTCGTTGGTTCGGTGAAGCAGTGGCGGAAGACGTACTTCTACGTCTCCAACGTCGACCCCGAGGAAGATTTCATCTACCTGTCGGAGTGGGTGCCGGGGCCGCCTGCTGAGCCTCGTGACTCCTGGAGGACCCGGCCCGTCGCCTTGACAAAAGGCGCCTCCGTCGCCCTGCGCCGTCTCCGGGAGCTGAGAGACAACGAGGGCCTGGATTTCGCAGACCTACTACTGACATTCTCCGAGCGCCGGGTGCTGCCGCTGCAGCGCCGGCCCCACCTCATCTGTGACATGAGCGGGCGCCGAGACCCCAGCCGGTCCTGCACCAAGCCCCTGCCCTACGGGGAGGTGGCCCGGCTGGTGAACCACATCTCCAGCTGCCAAGTCTCTGATTCCAGCTGGGCCTTCGGCAAAGCTCCGTACAGCCGCAGCAACCAGCCGCCCGCAGTAAGTTTTTCGTCCTTCTTTTTTCTTTCTTCTTCATCCGGCTGCTGTAGCCGTCTGGTATTAATACTTGGCTCAGATCTTCCCAGGCCAGCCGGCGCCGGGCTCCAACCAGCTGGGCCGCCCCCTAGAGCCGGATCGCTCCCAGAGCGATACGAGCAACCCCGATCTTGGGGCCGCCGCCGCCATGGAGGAGGAAGAGGTGACAGGCGGCGGGGACCAGCCAGCGGGTGCCCAGCCAGAAGGCGGCCTCGAGAGATGGCCGGATGATGATGAGGGGATGGAGGAGGCACCCGTCCACGCCAGCCAACAAGCGGGGCCGTCTGGCATAGCTGGTGGCGAGAAACGGCGGTCCTCGTCAGGGCCGACCGGTGCCCCACCCAAGAAGCTTCGGCTGTCAACCGCCGCCACGAGGCGTCAGGAGGCGGCCGCGAGGGCGAACATGCCGAAGAAGCCCAAGGCCAGGCCGGTCGTGTCTGGGTGAGTATCCTTTACTCCTTCTTTGCATCTTATTCTTTTTTCCCAGCTGATCCCTTCTTGCTTGATTGTTTGTTTCTTCGAACGTCCGTGCGGCGCGCTGCTTTCCCTCTCGCGGGTGCCAGCGGGCTCTGTAGTAGGAGGCCCAGACGCCCCTCTTGTGCCCCCTCGCGTAGATCCTGCTGCCGCGCTCCGGGAGGCGATGGAGAGGAACGACCGCGAGGCACGCGCGGAGCGCGAGGCCGCGGAGCGTGAGAGAGCGGCGGCCGATGCCGCCGCCCAGGCGGAGGCCAAAGCCGCCAAGAAGGCCGAGGCAGACGCCGCCCGCGTCCGAGAGCGGGGAAAAGGCTCCCAGCAGCCAGCGGGCCACGTCGTCCGCCCGGCGTCAGGGTCTCAGGAGCCACCTGCCCAGGCGCCGGCTCCTGACGAGCAGCCGGCCCCAGGCGACGGGGGAGACGAAAGCGTCATCTTGGAGATGCCGCCACCACCCCCCGCGCCACCTGCTGGGGAGCAGCGCAGCCGGCCGGTGGGGACGGAGGTGCCGCCGGTTGGGGGCGCGCTGGTGGTTGGCCCGCAACCGGCCCCCCGAGGCCCAGCCCGCCGGCGCCTTGCTAGGGCGGGCTCTATGCCCCAGCAGGTGGAGGTCGGCGGGGCAGCTCGTCCGCTCCGGAGAACGAGGCGACCAGCGCGGCGCCATTGAGCTGGAGATCCGGAGGAGGCGGCGCGTGGATCGTCGCGTCGCGGGACGTCTTGGACAGCATGAACTCCTTGGGCAACGTCGTGCAGACGGCGATGCAGGAGTTCATCGCCACGCGGTCCTCCGTTCGGGTAAGTGTGTTTCGTTTTCCTCTATTTTTATTCCTTTAATTTTTCCCGTGGGGGTGCGTCAGCGCACCCACTGGGTGTAGTCCCGAGTTCCGAGCCGGCTGCTGAGCAGGTGGCTTGGAACTCCAAAGTGTTCACCCAGATATTATCTTGCTTCTTGTTGCAGGAGTACCACAACCTCCGCGTGGCCTCCTACAACGCGCATCGCCAGGAGCTGGCGCAGCTGCAGACTGCCCTGGCAGACAGCCGAGGTGAGTGCCTCCTCTTCTCCTTGCGGGGGCGCGTCAGCGCACCTGCTGGGTGTAGTCCCACAGTTCCGAGCCGGCTGCTGAGCAGGCGGCTTGGAACTCCAAGGTTATGTTTTTTGCTGCTGACTTTCGCTCTTTTTCTTTCTCCCTTGTCAGCGGTCACAGCCAGTCTCCGCGACCAGCTGGGCGAGGCCCAGACAGAGCTGGCCGCTAAGGAGCGGGAGCATGGTGTCGCTGCTCAGGACCGTGACCGCCTGGCCAAGGAGCTGGCGGACCAAGCGGCAGCTCACAAGACCGAGCTCGGCAAGATGTCAGATGCTGAGTACCTTCTGCGGGCCAAATTCGAGACTAAGCGCTCGAATTGGGCCGAGAAGGAGACGGCTCTCCAAGAAGGCTATGTAGCCATTGGAGACATGGTTGATGGTGAGACGTCTACCCTCTCTTTTTGTTTTCGTCGTTTGCAGCAACCATCTTGCTTCTCTTCTGATCCTTGTTCTAGTCTTTGCAGAGTTCTTCCCGGGCTACAGTGTGGCTGACACCCAGGCCATCGAGGCCGAGCGTGCTATGTAGCGCCAGGCGGGCCAGGCAATTGCATCCAACGCGCCCAGGACCCCGGCCGAAGTGCTCCTTGCCATTCGGGTGTGTCTTGTATCAGTCCGCCGTCTTCTTCGCCGGCTGCAGCACGCTGGCGCCCAGGTCTTGGCCGCCCTCTGGCCAGGTGTGCCAATGCCTCGCACCCCCAGCCGGACGGCCGCCTAGCTGGAGGCGGCCTGCCAGCGCTTCAAGGCCTGGAAGGGCTCCGCAGCAAGGGCCGGCGCGTGGACCGCCCTGGAGTTCGCCAAGAGCTGGTATCCTGGCCTGAGCCTTGAGTAGCTGGAGACTTTCCGTGCGGAGGCCCAGCCGGAGCTGGCTGCGGAGCAGAAGGAGCTCGTCCAACGCGCTGCCGCCCTCGCCAAATACGCCGATACCTCCCTCTTCATCCCGGAGTTGGATGTCAGGGGCTATGTGGTGCCGCCTGGTAACTTTGGGCTAGACTTGGCGGCATCGGAGGAGTCAGACGAGGAGCTCGCCTCTAGCGACGGTGATGAGGAAGGGGAAGGCAGCGACGAGGAGGCCAGCTCCCAGGAGGCGGACCCAGCTGTGACGCCCGAAGACCGACGTCCCAGAAGATTCCAGAGATTCCAGATGTTCCAGGTTCTCCCTTGTATTTCTTTTGTGCTTGTGTTATTTATTTTTTCATTGCATCATGTCTTCATGCCATCATGTCTTTAATCTTTGCATCTCAACCTAAATAAATTGTGTGGACCTTCGGTCCATTTAAATCGAGGGAAGAATGTCTTCTCTTTATAACATATACTCCCAATATTTTAGGGAGCTATTATAATAATATTCCATTGCTTCGGAATAACCCAACACACTTGCATATATTTTTCCCATGCCTTTTCTTCTCAATTCCTTGCCTTAAACCCTCCCTATATTCTTTTCCCGTTTATCGAGGTTCTTCCAAAACCCTCCAACAATTTTATTTAAATTCCTTACATTTTTGTGAGTCCAGGGAATTTTACCCTATGCCCTAAGCCTATTCCTAACTCCTCCTTCTTTTCTTTTCCTTTGTGGTTTTCTGTTTTATTTGGAAAATAGCATGTAAGAAGAGCAGCCAGGCCATCTGGGCCTGCGGCCTCTCCTCCCAGCCGGCCTAACTCCTCCCTGGCCCATCCCTCCTGGCCCATCCGGCCCAAGTCTCCCTAAACCTAGCCCGACGCAGCTCTCCCCTCGTCCTCACAGAGCCGTCGCCACCCGACTCCATCGCGCGAGCCCCGCATCTCGATCCCCTCTCCCCTCGCTCTTCCCTCGCTCGACCCCGAGCCTCCCTTTCGATCTCCCTGCGCAGCGCCCCCCTCCTCCCTCTCGATCTCGCCAGGGAGCCGTCCTCCAGCGACGGCCAGCCGCCACCTCAAGCAGCGCCCGAGGCCTCCCTCTCGTCTCCCCCTGCCGAGCGCCAGCGCTGTGGCCTCCATCTCCAGCGCGGGCCTCGCCCTCCAGCGCCAAGGCCGTCCGGCGCGCCAAGGCCAGCGCCTCGTTCCCTCGCCTCCAGGTCGCCCTTCCTGGGCCCGAGGCCAGCCAGGCCGCGAGCACCCCGACACTTCGCGCCACTCATTCTCGCACGAGGGAGAGGAGCTCCTCTCCCTCGTCCAGCCGCCTCTGCTCCATCGATCCTCCTCTGCCCTGTCCCTTCAACACCAGCACGCCCTGCCGCGGTTTGCTGCAGTGCCTCGCGCCGCCATCCAGGACCTGACCGCTGCTTCTCTGCTTCATGGCGCGCCAAGACCTTGCTGCCGTTTTTTCCTGTTGTTCTGAAGGCCGCAGCTGCTAGAACCGTGGACGCCAAGATCTTTGAACGAGGGACCCCGAGACCGCCAAGTACCTCTTCGATTCGCCAAGTCCGACGACAAGTGTTCCGGTACCGTCGCAAGTATTGAGACCGGCGAGTCCGAGACCGGCAAGTCCCTCGACGGCCTTGAACATCTATGAACGTGTACGACGTCCGTCGCCAAAGAACCGAGTACCACTACCGTCGCCCCGAAGACGTTCCGATGCCACGACAAGTACCTCTTCGGAAACATGAACGACTACTTCCTCGACGAACGTGTTCGGCTACTTCCTTTTGGCAACGTGAACAACTACTTCCCCTTCCACCACGAGAACGACTACTTCCACTACGTCCCTCGACGACTCGAACCGCCCCGAAACGAGTGTTTCGAAGGTATAACCCCGAGACGATGACCCGAGAACGTTTGCTTGTTGTGTTTTATGAGATGCTCCACTTGTGTGCTACGTGCCCGTTGTGCCCGAATCATCTTTTGTCGTGCTCCTCGGTTGCCTCGTCGCCGACTCGTGGGAACCCGGTGACGGGATCACCCCACCTTTCATCTTGTTCGACTCGCTCTCCGTCATCTTTTGCACCGGTCTCTCAACGAGTTACCAGAACCGAGATGTTGTCGTTGCATCATTTTCGGATCGTTGCCGTGGCACCTTTTCCTTCCACCACGGTGAAAAATACTCCTTGTCTCTTCATGTCAACTTTTAATAAAAATTGCATAAACTTGATCATGTCATCCGCATCATGTTAACAACCTTTAAATGTGTGAATTGTTGTTTGCTTAATAATTGCTAAACATGCTTATGGGGATTTTTCCGGAATTGTTGTTGTTTTTTCCGGCCTCATTAAAATGTCTAAATAGTGTAGTTTTATTATGCTTCACCTCTTGCTATGTTAAAAACATTTAATCTTGTCTTGTCAATAAACGAGAGTCAACTAAATAAATGAAATGTGGTGTTTCGTCAATATGCAACTCGTGCATATTGAGCTCCACTTAACTTGTAGTACTTGTTTATGCACTTTGCCTTGCCATGCATAATTAAACCGGACATGCATCATACTTGGATGTGCGTCGTATGCCATGTTTATGCTTGTATGTTTACCGTGTTGTTTTGCTTCTTTCCGGTTGCTTCTCTTGTTAGCTTCGGTTTCGTTCCGGAGTTGTGAGGATTCGCTCGACTTGTTGCTCCGTCTACTTCATGGTCTTGTTATTCTCCCTCGCGGAATCCCAGGCAAGATGATCATACCCTTGGATACCTTTACTACCATTGCCATGCTTAGTTGTCTCGATGCTATCGTTACATGTCGCGCTACCCATCTTTTATGTCAGCCTCTCCTTGTTGCCATGAAACCTCTAACCTTTGAAACCTTCCTAGCAAAACCACTGTTTGGCTATGTTACCCGCCTCTTATAGCGTTGTAGTTGCAGGTGAAGATGAAGATCGTTCCAGGTGGGAACTTGTTGTTGGGATATCACAATATCTATAATTATTATTAACACACCTATATACTGGGCATGGGTGGAAGGCTTGGCCTTTTGCTCGGTGTTTTGTTCCACTCATGCCACCTTAGGCGCCGATAAACCGGCATTATGTTCCTTGATTTTGCGTTCCTTACACGATGGGTGGATGGGGACCCCTTGACAGTTCGACTTTGAATAAAACTCCTCCAGCAAGGCCCAACATTGGTTTTAATTTGCTCATAATAACAACTTAATTAATTAATTAAATTTGCATAGGGGGTCGCGTCCCCGGGTTCTTAATTCTACATAGCCGGGGGGCCAGTGCTGATGGTGTTGGTCCCAAACGGGCAGACTGCGGGACCGCCTCGGGGAAACTCGAGGTATCTGGCTCCTATAGGATGTCCCATCCGGTTGTGGCCTGAGACGAGATACGCGCGGCTACTATCAGGGTGTCGGCATGCCGGGAGGTCTTGCTGGACTTGTTTTACCATTGTCGAAATGTCTTGTGCACCGGGATGCCGAGCCTGATCGGTTTTCCCTAAGATAAGGGGCGATGATATTATATTTATCACTTCAGCTAATCGTGAGAGCTTGTGATGGGCTAAGTTGGGACACCCCTGCAGGGTTATGATCTTTCGAAAGTCATGCCCGCGGTTATGTGGCATATTGGAATTTGTTAATGTCCAGTTGTAGAAAACTTGACAGAGGATCCGAAGTAAAACACACAACTGTGTGAGTAACCGTGACTGTCTCTTTTCACTTTGAGAAGAGAACACGGTGGGGTTATGTTTGACTCGTATGTAGTCCAGGATCTTTAGCGATCACTACTTTTGCGACCATTTGCGTAGATGCTCATCTTATTCTGGTACTCGTAAGTTAGCCACCATATTATGCTTAGCCGCTGCTGCAACCTCACCACTTTACCTCTTCCTACCCAAAGCTTTGCTAGTCTTGATACCCATGGTTATGGGATTGCTGAGTCCTCGTGGCTCACAGATACTACAACACCAGATGCAGGTTCAGCCGAGAATGAAGCAGGAGCTGGTTCAAGTTATTCACCGGGAGTTCGATGAAGAGAGTGGCCGTATGCTTGTGACGTTTCGACGATCAGTAGTGGTTTCTACTAGGGGCGATCCAGACCAGTGGCTTTATGTTGTTTCGGTATCTTTCTTTTGGATCTTACCCTTAGATGGGATGTGATGTTTTTGAATGATGTTTTGCTTATGTAATGTTTTGTGTGAAGTGGCGAGTGTAAGCCAACTATCTTTTCAGTTTTCCATCCCTATTTTTACATGAGATGTGCAAAGGTACCAAACTTGCGATCATTCTAGAATGGGCTTATATCTTTAAGTCGTGCCTCGACACGTAGGAGATATAGTCCCATCCTGGGCATTACACCAGCGGCCCGTCGCCAGCCTGACCAGTCCTCGACAAGCGGACCGTGGGTAACGGCCCCGCCTACTACAGGAGACGGCCAGACCGACACCCGCCAAGCGGCCTCCCCGGAAGCCGGCTCCGTCATGCCACCTGCCCAGCCTGCTGCTCCTTAGGATTTTCGTTTGTATCTTCTGCCTTTTTGTAAGACTCGTAGGGTTAATCCGAACAATTCCACCCGCTGGGTGTATTTAGTAAGTTATTACTGCAAGGCGGCTCTTAAGGCCTTTTGGATGTAAATATTCTTTTTAATACTGCATCGTTTTTATGCAATTATGCCGAGTTCTAGGATTAGCCTTGCCCTAGATTTCTTGTGGTGGTTTTCTCCTTGCCGACCCCTTGAACTGCCGTCCTGCCAGCCAGACAGCCACTCTGTGGTTCAGTGGCTTGGTCAGGGACTTGGCTATTTTCGGGGTGGGCAAGTATTCTGCCTTCTGGAAGACGGTCTGGCCAAGCCTAGAACCGGCTGGCCGGCTGCTTGGCAGCCGACTGTTAGCTTTAAGGGCCGGCTGGCCCTATGTCTTTTATCCTTAGCCATTTTTCATGTGGGCACCACTTCTTGCCTTTGGCTCCTGCCAGCCGGACAGCCGTGTTCTGCGAGTCTGTGACTGGATACAGGAGAGGGCTTGGATGCCATCACATTATTTGTGTGACTTTTTAAGGAGAATTCTCTAGACATAGGGCTAGGCGGCCAGTCCCCAGGCCATCTGGTAGGCTCCGGTGCCGGACCAAGGAGTGAACAACAATCGTTCACAGGCATAATTCTTATCATATAGATAAAGGGTTGGGAAGTCCCCGACAACTCCTCGGGGTTCCCACTGATTCTCAAAATAACTTTAGATAGCATGACACATACTGTCTTTCAGCTATAAAAGCGACGAAGAACGTTTGCGTTCCATGGGCGCTCCGACTCCTTGCCTGAGTCGTCTCTCTTGCACGCTCTTGGCTTCTAGGCATCGATGAGGTTATAGGCATGGTTGCCCAGTACCTTGCTGATGATGAACGGTCCTTCCAAAGGAGCCGAGAGCTTGTGCTGGCCGGCTGTTCGCTGGATCAGCCGGAGCACAAGGTCTCCCTCGCGGAAGGAGCGTGGCTTCACTCGCCGGCTATGATAGCGGCGGAGACCCTGCTGGTAGATGGCCGAGCGGGTGAGTGCTACCAGCCGGGCCTCCTCTAGCAAGTCCAGGCCGTCTTCGTGTGCTTCTTTGGCTTCAGCTTCTGTGTACATGGTGACGCGAGGCGAGTCAAACTCAACGTCCGTTGGGATGACGGCCTCGGCCCCATAGACGAGGAAGAAGGGAGTGAATCCGATGGATTTGTTCGGAGTGGTTCTGAGGCTCCACAGGACAGACGGCAGTTCTTCGATCCAGCAGCCGGCCGACCGCTCCAAAGGTTCGACCAGCCGGGGCTTGATGCCAGATAGGATGAGGCCGTTGGCGCGCTCGACTTGGCCGTTAGACTGTGGGTGGGCAACGGACGCTAGGTCCAGCCGGATGCCCTGAGTTGCACAAAAACGGGCAAGTGCGCCTTTGGCAAAATTCGTGCCGTTGTCGGTGATGATGTTGTGCGGTATACTATACCGAACTGTGATGTCTGTAATGAATGTCACAGCAGTTGGGCCATTGAGTTTCTTGATTGGCTTGGCTTCGATCCACTTGGTGAATTTATCTATTGCCACGAGCAAGTGTGTCAGGCCTCCTCTGGCAGTCTTGAAAGGTCCTACCATATCCATACCCCAGACGTCAAATGGCCAAGTGATCGGAATAGTCTTAAGTGTAGAAGCTGGCAAGTGTTGCTTTGAGCTGAAGCGTTGGCAGCCGTTGCACTTTCTCACCAAATCTTTGGCATCGTCCAAAGCAGTCGGCCAGAAGAAACCGTGGCGGAAAGCTTTGTCTACGAGAGATCTTGAGGCCGCGTGGTGGCCGCACTCTCCTTGGTGAATGTCCTTCAGGATGGCCAGCCCTTTTGTTGCCTCTACACAGCATTGGAAGACGCCAGTCGCACTCCTTCTGACGAGCTCTTTGTTGACAATAGTGTAAGCTGAGGCTCGGCATTGGACTTGTCGTGCCGAAATTTCTTCTGCTGGCAGCTCTCCTTTGAGCAGGAATATGAGGATTGGTTGTGCCCAAGACGGCGCTGAGACTCCAGTTGTTTCGGCTAGAGAGACCAGGGTGGTTGGGCTGGGAGGTGGAGGGCTAGGCTGAGCCGCCTGCTGTGTCTCCGAAGTCCCCGAGCCGTCTGCTGGAGCTGGCGTCTCCTGACCGTCTGCTGGAGCAGTCCCCGGGCCAGGAGCAGGCGCGGCTGTAGGTGATCCGTCTGTTGGAGTTGGAGTGTCGTGGCCGCCTGCTGGGGCAGTCTCTGGGCCAGCAGCCGAAACCGCGAGGCCGCCTGCCCCGGGTCGGCTAGTATGAAGATTGACTCCGACTCTTGTGAAGGCTTGATAGATGGTTTGCGCAGGCATTGGAGAGATACGCCGGCTGGTATTGCTTGGCGGGTGGAATCGATTCGCGACAAGGTGTCTGCTTGCATGTTATCAGCCCGTGGCACATGGAGGAACTCGTAGCCATCAAAGTGTCCACTGATCTGCTGGACAAGGAAGCGATAGCTCGCCATGTTTGCATCCTTGGCGTCCCAGTCCCCAAACGACTGCTGGACAACCAAGTCTGAGTCACCGTAGCACAGCACTCAGCGGATGCCAATCTCCTTGGCCATCCGGAGCCCGTGGATAAGTGCCTCATATTCAGCCACGTTGTTGGAGGCGGCAAAGTGGATCTGCAGGGTGTACTTGAGCTTATCGCCTTTGGTGAAGGTGAGGACGACGCCGGCTCCCAGGCCGATGCGCATCTTTGACCCGTCAAAGTGCATCCGCCAATGGGTTGAGTCTGGCACGGGCGGCAGGTACTGGGTTTCAGCCCAATCGACGAGGAAGTCGGCCAACGCTTGCGATTTGATGGTGGTGCACGGCTGGTAGAAGATGGCGAAGGGGGCCATCTCAATGGCCCACTTGGCCACTCTTCCTGAGGCATCTCTGTTCCCCATGATTTCAGCAAGCCGGGCCGTGCAGACGACCGTGAAAGAATGCTCTTGGAAGTACTGCTTGAGTTTCTTGGCGGTAAAATACACGCCGTAGAACATCTTCTGGTAATGGGGGTAGTTCTGCTTGGACGCGGATAGCACTTCGCTCAAGTAGTAGACGGGCCTCTGGACGGGCAAGGCTCTGCCGTCTTCTGGGCGCTCGACCACAATGATGGTGCTGACCACCCGGCTGGTGGCGGCTATGTAAAGGAACATGGGTTCCTTGTCTGTTGGCGCCGCCAGGACAGGCGGGGTGGACAACAGTCGTTTGAGCTGCTGGAAGGCTTCATCCGCCTGGTCATTCCACTCGAAGCAAGTGGTCTTCTTCATCAGTTGGTACAGGGGGAGTGCTTTTTCTCCCAGCCGGCTGATGAAACGGCTGAGAGATGCCAGGCATCCCGTGAATCTCTGAACATCCCGCACACGGGTCGGTCGTTCCATCCTCTCAATGGCTTTGATCTTTGCGGGGTTGCACTCAATGCCGCGTTCGGATACCAGGAAGCCAAGGAGCTCGCCTGCTCGCACCCCGAAGACGCATTTCTCCGGGTTTAGCTTAATCCGAAAGTGGCGCAGGTTCTCAAATGTTTCCTGGAGATCCCCCAAATGGGTTCCTCTCTTCTCCGTCTTCACCACAATGTCGTCCACGTAAACGTGGGCGTTCCTGCCAAGCTGCTTGAGGAGACACTTCTGAATGCAACGCTGAAAGGTGGCGCCAGCATTTCTCAAGCCGAACGTCATGGTCAGGTAGCAGAAGGCCCCAAACGGCGTGAGGAAGGCAGTCTTTAGACGGTCAACTGGATCAAGCTTGATTTGGTGGTACCCCGAATAGGCATCAAGGAAAGACAGCAGCTCGCATCCGGTCGTGGAGTCAATCACTTGATCTATTCGCGGCAGAACAAACGGATCTTTAGGGCAAGCTTTGTTCAGGCTGGTGTAATCAATGCACATGCGCCATTTATTTTTTTCTTCAGCACCAGGACTGGATTCGCCAGCCACTCGAGATAAAAGACTTTCATGATGAAGTCGTCTGCTAGCAGGCGGGTGACTTCCTCCCCAACGACTCTTCTCTTCTCTTCTGATAGGCGGCACAGCGGCGGCCTGACAGGCTTTGCATCTTCTCTCATGTGTAGCTTGTGCTCGGTGAATTCCGTCGGGACACCAGGCATGTCCTTGGGGGACCATGCAAAGATGTCCCGATTCTCACGGAGGAGATCGACGAGCTAGCTTTCCTATTTGCTGTCTAGGCTTGACCCTATGACAGCAAATCGCTCCGGGTGAGACGGGTCCAAGGCAATCTTCTTTGTGTCCTTGGAAGGCTGGAAAGAGCCTTGCGGCTCCGCCTCCTTGGGATTGGCTGCTCGCCAGCTATTGCCACCAGCCGCTGCAGATGGCGTTTTTCCTCAGCCACAACAAGGGTTTCTGCCAGGCGACTGCTGGCCGTTGCGCACGCAATGGACTTCTCATAGTCCCCGGCTATGGTGATTATTCCCTTGGGACCAGGCATCTTCATCTTGAGGTAGGCATAGTGGGGGACTGCCATGAACTTTGAAAGAGCAGGCCGGCCCAAGATCACATGATAGGGACTTTCCAGATTTACCACTTCAAACCAGACCGGCTCCCTCCGAAAGTGCGTCTTGTCACCAAACAGGACATCGACCCTGGCCTTGCCGATTGGTGAACAAGAGAGGCCTGGCACAATGCCATGGAACACGGTCCTGGTAGGCTGAAGCTGCTTCTCTTTGATGCCCAACTTCTCCATGGTGTCTCGGTACATGATGTTGATGCTGCTGCCGCCGTCTACTAGGGCTCGGGAGAAACGACAGGCCCGCCTGTCAGTGGAGAGAGTGGCGTCCAGGACCAAGGCATAGGCCCCTGGAGATGGCATGACAGCCGTGTGATCCTCTCGGCTCCAACTGACAGGCCTTTCAGACCAGTGCATGAATTCTGGGCTTTTGACGGCAACAGTGTTGACTTCCCTGCGTTGCTGGCGCCGGCTGTGCCTATCGTCCGTGTGGCTGGTGAAGACAACATAGGCTCCATTTTCTTCGGGGAATTCATCCTGGATCTGGCCGCCAGGACGAACAGCCGGCGGATTAGGAGGCGGAGCCGGCTGTCCAGCAGGCGGCGGAGGCAGGGCTTCTCCCCTCGCAATCCTTGTGAGCCAGTAACACTTTCGTGTGGTGTGGTTGGACGGCTTCTCACCACTGTGGAACTTGCAGGGGGCGTCCAAGGCTTGATCGAAGGAGAAGGCCGGCTGCCACACCGGTTTGCCGCCCTTCTCGCGCTTGGGCCCTGCTTGAGCTTCTAGTTGCTGTCCGTCGACCGCCGCCACCAGCCAGCTGTTGGCAGCCGGTGCGTGGGCCTTGCGCTTCTGGTCGCTGGTCTGCTGGCGTCGGCTAGATTCTCCTGTCTGCGTCTTGGAAGTTGGAGGGGTCATCTTGCCAGAAGCATCCACTTGCAGCTCGGTCTTCATGGAGGAGTCGGCGGTGGCGTACTTGTCTGCTATGCTCAGCAGCTCATCCAGCATGGCCGGCTCGTCGCACAGGAGCCGGTGCTTGAGCAAGGTGCCTTCTCTGCACCCGGCCGTGAAATACTCGATGGCTTGTACCTCGTGCACTCCCTCACAAGAGTTTCGCAGCTCTGCCTAGCAAGTCAGGTAGTCGCGGGCCGACTCATCTGGGCCTTGGACGCACAGGGAGAGCTGATGCGGCTTGGGAGGGCGCTTGTAGGTGCTGGTGAAGTTGCGTGTGAAGGCGTCGGTGAAGTCTAGCCAGCCGTTGATGCTGTTAGGCTTGAGGCTATTCAGCCACGTCCGAGTCGTGCCCTGGAGCATGAGGGGCACGTACTTCACCGTGACATGCCTGTTGCCGGTGGCTATGCTGACAGCCGTGGAGTAATCCACCAGCCAGTCCTCTGCTTTCACTGATCTGTTGTATTTTGGGGTGTCTCTTGTGAGCGAGAAGCCCTTGGGGAAAGGCTCGTTGCAGATGCAAGGGCCAAAGCAGGCTGGACCGAGGTCATCTTCTTCTTCAACCGCCTGGGAGCGAGCCAAACGGTCCAGGCGGTGCGGGCGTCGTTCTCACCGACCCCCTCGCGGCGGCCCAGGCGGCCCGCCAGAGAGGGGTGGTCAACAGGCGGAGGAGACATGCGCCTCTCCCGCCTGGGAGGAGGCGGCTGCTCCCCTCGTCGTTCTACGGCCCTTGGGCGGCCGTCTTCGTTGCGCTCGATGGTGAAGCACGTCTGTCGGCTGCGGCTGGCAGCGGGCTATGAGTCTCGCCGGTTGGTGGCGCCGACTGTTGGAGAGCGGGACGTGGCTCCTTGCTCCCGCCGAACGGGGCGGTTGTCGGCATGCGCGCCCGCCTCTGATACCCGGCGGCGGGCCTCCTGCTGCGTAGCAGCAGTGTCGAGGAGCTGGCGGGCGCGCTGGGTCATGCAACGGAGATCGTCTCCCTCTAAGTGGCCCATCTCATCGACTGCCGCCTGGGCAGCCCTTAGGTTCTCCGACGGAGTGAGGTACACAGGCCGCGGGGCCCCTAGCATGTCTGATAGCAGCCCGCCGCGATCGCGGACAGCACCGGCTCGGCTTGGCTCGCCAGCAGCCGGCGTGCCACAAATGGCACGGTCCATTTCGCGGCGGTAAGCTTCAGTGAGGCGTCGGGAGGCGGCCAGTTTGTTGGCGCTGTCGAGGAGCGAAACATGGAGTGCCTCCAACTCCGCGTTGTCTGCCCCCGCCGCGACAGGGGCGGCGAGGTGCTGCAGAGCGGCCTCGAGCGGGTCCGGACCCGTTTTGCATGATGGTTCGCCGTGGTCGGTGAAGAGCACCTCCGTGACGACGCCGATGGTGCCGCAGATCGGAAGAGCGGGAAGAGGGACGTTGACGATCTCCACGTGCTCGGGGAAGGAATCGATCGGCCCTGCGTCGAGGTCGACGATCATGTCTACTGGTGGGTCAGAAGAGACCACTGACTCCACGTCGGAGGCGCGTTCACGTCAGAGGCGCGTTCGTCGACGAGGTGAAGCTTGTCGAGGAGCTCGACGAGGAAGCTCTCCGGCGCCACTGGCTCGGCCGCCGGAGAGGGTTTGTCGTGGATGCGGGCGGCGCCGAGCAGATCGGCGAGACCGCTCACGGCGCATGCAGCCTCAGCGCTGCGAAGCATCCCGGTCTCCATGCCAGCGGGCGTGCCGGGCTGGCTACTCTCGCCAGGAAGGAACAAGGTTCCCTTCCGGACGACGGAGCACCTAGCCCCACGGTGGGCGCCAAATGTCAGGGTTTTGGGACGACATATGCCAACGGATGGCTTATCATGCATGGGGTCAAAAGAAGGTCGCCGGGCTCGGGAAGCGGGATAAAGCGATACTTAGGATGCCTACGAATCTTACCCAGGTTCGGGGCTCTCCGAGGAGATAACACCCCTAGTCCTGCTCTACGGGGGCTCCGCGTCATGACTGATAGCACTAGAGTAGCTACAAGATTGCTCCTTGAGCTGTGAGGTTCAAAGGAAGAAGATGAACAAGGCTAGCTCACCTGCTCTCTCTATCTAGGGTTTTCTCTTCTAATATTCTAATAGCCAACCTTCCAGCCCTCCTCATGGAGGACCCTGGGGGGTTTATATAGGCCTACCCCCCAGGGGTACAATGGTGAATTCGACGATGTGGCCCCCAGCCGTCAGCGTCTTCTGGCGCCGGCCCTGCCGCCCGTCTGCTGGGGCCCGCCGCCTGCGGGCCCCTCGTGATTGTCTTTCACTGTGGGGATGCTTTTGCTGACGATAGCCTTGTCAGGAAGGGGATGGCTACAGTGCCATCGTCCCTCGCCGTACGCTGCCTCCTCGCCCCGTCCCGTCGTCTTGATGAGGCTCGGACTTCTAGGGTAGGGTTCACCGTCTGCTACCAGACGGCCGTCTCCCCTGGCCGCCTGCTAGGGGCTGCTTGTCCGTGAGCTTACCCGCTGACCGATGGGGCCAACCGCCTGCTGGCCCCGCCGTCTACGGGTAGTGGGATCGTGGCCTCCTCTGACCGTTGCTTGGTCACGAGCTTCATGGCTACAGTGACCCGCCGCTTAGTGGATATTTATAAGGTACATGGCCACTGTAGCCACGCCCTTACAGATCTTCTAAGGACATGTTCTCCTGTAGCCACGCCCCTCGCCATGCTGGGACCCCCCTCAGTGTGTTCCCTGAGGGAGGAGTGCGGGGCCGTTTGCTGGCTGGTGGTGTTGATGTTGCCGCCTGCTGGGTCCCTGCCGCCTGCTAGCAGCCGGCTCCTAAGGCAGGCTACCCTAGGAGGCAGCTAGAGGAGCAGACGGCCGCAGGTGCTCGAGCGGCTGTCATTTGTCTTAAAATACCAAGGGTGGTCGCCGAGGGTACCCATGGTCAATATCTCTGACAACCATGAAGCAGGGGCAACAGGGACAAGGTGGGGGTCACTGATGGATCACTAACCAACCTATACTAAGCATATAGGATAAACAGGTAGGTAACAATAGCAGGTTACAAAAGTAGGCAATGCATCAAAATAGCAGCAACCAAATACAGTACGAAATATAATGCAAACACGAGACAGAATGGAATGGGCGGTATAGGAATGATTAATGGGTTTTTTACTTGCCAGGAAGCTCTGTCAAGAAAGACGGGTCGTCGTCGACGTGGTTGTTCACCAGGTCACTGACATTCTCGGGGTCTACCGGTAAGAATAGACGAGAGGGGGGAAACAGATAAATAGTAGCACAACCAATGCAACAGAATGCACGGTATGGCAAAACAGGGTGGTTGTGTGCTCTAATGCATTACTATGCAATTTAAAAGAAGTGTGGAAATATCTAGTAATATTTTCTCAACTCCAGGTATTTTTCAGTCAAATGATCCAGGGCCAAAAATGTCCATGTTCACTATGTTAGAGGGGTGTGGCAGGTATGTGGATGGCATATCCGGATTTGTTATATTTTTCTCATCATTTTTCATATATACATTATTTTCATCGGAGTTACGATTTATTTTATATGAATTTACAAAGTTTATTGTTTTTCTGGAATAATTTTAATTCAAAAATAAGTATCTAAATAGTTTAGAGCTATGCTAGCCAGGGGGTATGACAGTGGGGCCAGGGAATCCAATCAGCAGTGACCAGTCAATGTTGACTGGTCAACTAGACTAATGGACCCACATGTAAGTGTCATAGGGGCAAGTTAATTAGTCTAAACTAATTTAAACTAGTGGGGCCAAATGTCATGGACACATTAGGCTAATTAACGTATAAATTAGCCCTGAAGTAATATAATTAACATTAACGAATTTGGATAGGGCCAGCCTCATCCAAAGAGCCAGCCGACCACAGACATGGTCATGCACAAAGGCACATGGCCATGGCCACACATGGCACATGACGAGGTGCCGGCGGTCTCAATCTCCAGCAGCAGCACTAGCAACGCAGCATAAGTAGCACTAGGTAGTGTTAGAAGGGAGAGAGATGATTGATGAAATAGTTGGTATTATTGCTTGAGCCTCATCTTACAGAAAAGTCCCTACTGTGTATGCATATAATAACTTCATAACCATGCATCGGATTAAGACAAACTTTATATGTAAAATGCTCAGAATTTTGCATAGATTAATAATTTCCAACTTTCAATATTGTTTAAATTGTTTTAAATTGGTGTTTGCATTAAATTTCATAAATGACATGCTAAAATGGTTTATTTCATAACATAATAACCGTAGTTCCGAATTAAATAAACTTTATATGTAAATGGGGTGGAAAAATGCATAGATTAATTAGGTGCACTTTATTTTTCTGTTTAACAACATTAAAATTGTGTATAGGGCTGAACAGTACCAAACTCAAAATATGCATATGGTGATTTTTTCAGAATTGTTGTTTGTTGTTTTCGGCCCAATTTAAATTGCTTAGATAGTTTAGTTTAATTGTGCTTCACCCCTTGCCATGTTAATTAACATTTAATATTGTTGTCAACATGAATGAGAGTGAACTGAACAATTGGATGTGGTGTTTTGTTAATATGCAATTCGTTGCATATTGAGTTCCACTTAATTTGTTGTGTTGTTTATTGCACTTTGCCATGCCATACCTATTTAAACCGTACATGCATTGTATTTGTTTGTGCATCATGCCATGGTTATGATATATTTGTTTACCATGTTGTTTGCTTCTTTTCGGTTGTGGTTCTTCTCTATAGTTCCCGTTCCGTTGCAGATTGTGAGGATTTGTTCGACGACGCCCTTTCATGTACTTCATGGTCTCGTTCTTCTTCCTAGCGGGATTTCAGGCAAGATGACTGTTACCTTGGATATCACTACTATATTTGCTTTGCTATTTGTGTCGATAGTATCGCTATGTCGCGCTACCTACCACTTGTTTGTTAACCCTCCCAATATGCCATTAAATAGCCTCTAACATTTTTAACCATCCTAGCAAATCGTTGTTTGGCTATGTTATCGCTTTGCTTAGCCTCTCATATAGCGTTGCTAGTTGCAGGTGTAGTGCAGGGTGTTCCATGTTGGGACATGGATATCATGGGACATCATAATATCTCTTATTTAATTAACGCACATATATACTTGGTAAAGGGTGCAAGGCTCGGCCTTTTGCTTGGTGTTTTGTTCCATTGTTGTCGCCCTAGTTTCCTTCATAACGGTGTTATTTTCCTTAACGAGCGTTCCTAACACATATGGGCTATTATGGGAACCCCCTAACCAATCGCTTAGGAAAGAACTCATCCAGCAAGGCCCAACTTGGTTTTACCATTTGCCTAATAAAAATTAAAACTTGCATAGTAACTTCCTGGACCCCGAGGATAATTAATCAACAACCCCGGGTCAATGCTCCTAATGAGTGTTGGTCTAAACTAGAGCACTATGCGGGGCCGCCCCTTGCAACTTGGGGTATTTGGCTCCTGTACTGGTAGCTTATTCGTCGTGTCTTGAGAATGAGATACGCGGCTCCTATCGGGATTGTCGACACGTCGGGAGGTCTTGCTGGATTAGTTTTTACCTTTGAGGAGAGGCAGGTCCACTGGAATTCCTTATCGTAAGCATCGTGTTCTTCACGTTATGAGGATGGTCCATCGGATTTGTGTGATAGTTTGTGATAGACTAAGTTGGGACACCCCCTCCAGGGTTAAATCTTTTCCAAATCCGTTCCCGTGGTTATGTGACGACTTGGAAATTTCTAATATCCAGTTGTAAAGAACTTGACACTAAACCCGAAATAACATACACCAACCGTGTGCGTAACCGTGACTGTCTCTTTTCGAGGGAGTTCGGGAAGGGAACACAGTGGGTGATGTTTGAGTCGTAAGTAGTTCAGGATAACTTCTTAATCATTACTAGTGTGTGACCGTTATGCATAGTTTCTCTTCTTATTCTTATACTCATAAGTTAGCCACCATACAAATGCTTAGTGCTTGCTGCAATATCACTACTTATCCATTTCATACCCATTAAGATTTGCTAGGCTTGATACCCATGGTAATGAGATCGCTGAGTCCTCTGGCTCACAAATTAATACAACAACAGTTGCAGGTACAAGTAATGCGATGATCTGACGTGAGATCGATGCATGTTTGCTTTTCGAGTTCTTCTTCTAATTCATCTTCGATCAAGGGATAGGTTCCGCATCTGGAGCTTGGGATTAGCAGGGTGGATGTCGTTCTTCTTTTTCATTTTATTTCATCTGTAGTCGGATCCTGCTCTTTTGTATGTATATTGTTATGTATTGATGTATTGTTGTATTCATGTTGTAGCTCGTATCGAGTGTAAGGCTTTATCTGGTATTCTCATCTATTCAGTACATGGTATGTTGTAAAGATATCCATCTTGCTATGCGTTCAAAATGAGGTTGTGCCCCAATCACGAATTCATCATGTGATCGGGATATAATTACATCTTGGGCGCTACAACCCGACCGCACGTCACTCAGTCGCTGATGTCCAAGGAGCTTCGTCAGATACATACGACGCAGAGTGCCCATACTTATTCCCGCGTGGTGGTCAGTGCGAAAAGGTCAGAGGCCTACTCGGATAACATATTCAAACCGTTAGTATCTTGGGAGCGCGCGGTAACGAGCAGAGACTCACAATCATGTGACCCTGTCGCCCCGTCTTGTGGACTTACGACAAGGGCACAGAATGCCCAGTCGTGCCACGTGGAATCTCGCGGGTACCCTCTAGATCAACCCGACTTACTTTACATCACTCGTGACAATTCTCTCGCGGGTACCCCTTGGGACCGACTTCATCATGATTTTGGGGTAAAGTCAAGTAACTATGTGTCCATAACACCAAGCGAAATCTAAGGAATCACCCTCGATGGATTCTAGTTGATGTAACTGTCAAGGTGAACTTGGAGGAATCACCCTCGATGGTTCACACTTGAGGTAACTATCAAGGTGACCTTGGAGGAATCACCCTCGAGGATTCACACTTGAGGTGTTTCACGATAGAGTCATTATCGGGAGTGGTGAAAGAGGAATCACCCTCCGTAGACCACGACGATTAGCTATACTACACAGATATCATCCGAAGTGTTATACAAGGTATCACCCTCAGCACTTAATAGTACCTCTGCAGAGTCATACAACTAGAGGGATGATGTGATGTGGTGGGCTGTGGACATCAGTCAGTCATTGACCATGAAGCGGGGGCAACAGGGACAAGGTGGGGTCACTAATGGATCACTAACCAACCTATACTAAGCATATAGGATAAACGGGTAGGCAACAATAGCATATTACAAAAGCGGGCCATGCATCAGAATATGAGCAATCAAATACTATGGCAAAATAATACAAGCATGAGAGAGAATGGAATGGACGATATAAGAATGATCAAGGGGGTTTTGCTTGCCTGGAAGCTCTGACGAGAAGGACATGTCGTCGTCGACCTAGTCGTTCACCGGGTCACCGGTAGTCTCAGGGTCTACCGGCAAGAACAAACAAGAGGGGGGGGAACAGATAAATAATAGCTCAACAAATGCAAAATAATGCATTGTATGACAAAACGGGATTGTACCTGTGATAGCATTAGAGATGCGAGGGAAGGGGAAGAGGTCATATGCATTCTCAGAAGTTTTGAAGATTTAAAACAGTTTTGAAGACTTTGACCTCATAGTGCGAAGACATTCACTCATGGGAGTTGGTTCCAGATTTGTACGAATCCACGAATAAGTACAAGTGAGGAATCTAACTATAGTTGAAGCATATGTGAATGTACTAGGCAAGATATGAGATGCAGACAGGATAGATCTATATATCTAAGTAGGCAGAAACCTCTTGTGGTAAAGTAGATGAGTCTTTATGGATCTAGAAGATGGTAAAAAGTAAGTTTATTTACCACACGATCAACTGCTTAGACGGAGTAGGAGTTGGATGCCCAGCAGTTTGGTCGTCCGTGCCCTAACTTGGCGACGGAGGATAGCTACGGCGACGGCGGAGAGGAAGATGTCCACGGCCGGCGTGAGGACGGCGTCGACAAAGTTGCAGCAGCGAAGCGCTTCGTCGCCGGCGTCGTCGAAAGCTAGCGGAGGCGCTAGGGTTGTTCGAGGTGGAGAGGTGGTGGAAGAAACTTTTGACCGTAACGGGACATGCATTTATAGGCATGGGAGACGGCACAACGTAATTACTCAGGTGCCCCTGACGGTTCACGTATGTGTGACACGTGGTGGTCATGTAATGCATTGGGAGTTGTCCCACGATCCCACGTACACCACGAGTGTCGAAGTAGTCGTTTCGGCTTCTCCGGGTTTCAGGCATAACGGATGGAGCATTAAAATCAGATTTAAAGTTTGTCTCCGTATCTTCTGCTGACAAGGGCGCAGAGAAGATATTCGACTGTTTCGACAGAATGCATATGAATTGGACAGACGGAGTGAGATGAGAAAGCATAGAGAGGTTAGGGTCCGATCACATTCACTTAGTCCAAAAGATTCAAATAAGAAGACATAGCTATAAGTGAGTGCTGTTGAGGACAGAACACAACTCTCTCTCTCTCTCTCTCTCTCTCTCTCTCTCTATATATATATATATATATATATATATATATATATATATATATATATATATATATATATGTCCTATATGAAGACAAACCAAGTGCGAAGACTTTGCAAATGTAACGCCACAGGAAATGCTTCAAACAAGAATTTGGTGGTGGCGTTACCCACCGTATAGGAAGTATTAGACCCAGACACGGCGCACAATTATCGTGGCGCTCCGAAGTCAAATTCCATGTTAATGTATTCACACTTAGAATGTAAGTCTTCATTGATTGAAGATATACTTTACTTTGTGTGTTGCACATCTAAGTCATCAATATGCATAAGTGTTAGGATGTGTGCCTGATTACAAGACATTTGAGGATCCTAAGATATTTAGCTCACACCGAAACTTGCAAAACCTTTTCTCATCCAAGGGTTTTGTGAAGATATCTGCCAGTTGCTCTTCAGTGTTGACGTGTATGATATCAATATCTTCCTTCATAACATGATCTCTGAGAAAGTGATGACGAATTTCAATGTGCTTTGTCTTCGAGTGCTGAACTGGGTTGTTGGCAATCTTGATGGCTCTTTCATTATCACAATAGAGTGGCACATGCTTCAGATGGACTCCATAATCCTTGAGTGTTTGCTTCATCCAGAGAAGTTGAGCGCAGCAAGATCCAGCAGTAATGTATTCAGATTCAGCAGTGGAGAGTGATACAAAGTTCTGCTTCTTTGAAGACCAACAGACAAGTGATCGTCCTAGAAAGTGACATGTGCTAGATGTGGACTTGCGATCAACTTTGTCACCAGCATAATCAGCATCTGAAAATCCTACTAGATCAAACTCTGAGCCCTTTGGATACCATAATCCTAGTGTTGGGGTGTAAGCCAAATATCGAAGTATTCGCTTCACAGCTAAGTGATGCGACTCCTTTGGTGCCGCTTGATATCGAGCACACATGCAAACACAAAGCATAATATCTGGCCTAGATGCACATAAATAAAGTAAAGAACCAATCATGGAGCGGTATACCTGTTGATCAAACTCTTTACCATTGGCGTCGGGACCAAGATGATGTTTAGCAGGCATTGGCGTCGAGTACCCTTTACAGTCTTGCATTCCAAACTTCTTCAGGCAGTCTTTAAGATACTTCTCTTGAGATATGAAGATGTCGTTGCTTTGCTGACGAATTTGAAGACCAAGGAAGAACTTCAGCTCACCCATCATAGACATTTGATATTGTTCTTGCATCATGTGACCAAACTCATCACTTTATTTCTTGTCCGTGCAGCCAAAGATAATGTCATCCACATAGATTTGGCAGACAAATAGCTCATCATCATATGTCTTCGTGAAGAGTGTAGGATCTAGGGATCCAGGTTTGAAGCCTTTGCTCTTCAGGAAGTCTTTAAGGGTGTCATACCAAGCACGAGGCGCTTGTTTGAGGCCATACAGTGCCTTGTTGAGCTTGTATACCATATCAGGACGTTTAGGGTCTTCAAAGCCAGGTGGTTGTGCAACATACACTTCTTCTTCAATTCTTCCATTGAGAAAGGCACTCTTTACATCCATTTGATATAGAAGTATGTTGTGATGATTTGCATAGGATAGCAGTGTACGTATAGCTTCAAGTCTAGCCACATGAGCAAATGTTTCATCAAAGTCAATCCCTTCAACTTGAGTGTATCCTTGAGCAACTAGACGAGCTTTGTTTCTGACCACTTGACCATGCTCATCTTGCTTGTTGCGATAGATCCATTTTGTGCCAATTATGTTATGCTTTCTAGGATCAGGACGCTTGACAAGTTCCCACACATTATTCAGCTCAAACTGCTGAAGCTCTTCTTGCATTGCTTGAATCCATTCAGGCTCCATATAAAGCTTCAGCAACTTTCTTGGGTTCAGATATTGAGACAAAAGAAAAATGCCCACAGAAATTTGCAAGATGTGTTGCTCTTGAGCGAGTGAGTGGACCAGGAGCATTTATGCTATCAATTATCTTCTCAACTTGTACTTCATTTGCAGCACGAGGATGAGCTGGATGAAGATTTTGCTCTTGATGTGCATTGTCTTCATCCGGAGGATTGTCTTCGGGCTGAGCATTGTCGTCAGGTTGATTTGGAGCGGAGATGATGAGTTCCTCGTCAGGTTGTGCTTCAGAAGGCATGATCTCACCAGTTCCCATTAGCTTGATAGATTCATTTGGTGAAGCTTCATCTAGCACATTTGGTAGGGATTCTCTTTGTGATCCAATTATCTCATCAAACCTCACATCCACAGTCTCAACAGTTTTATAGAGAAAAATGTTGAAGACTCTTTAGGAGTGTGAGTCCTTTCCATATCCGAGCATGAAGCCTTCATGAGCTTTGGGTGCAAATTTTGACTTATGATGAGGATCCTTGATCCAGCACTTAGCTCCAAATACTCTGAAGTAGCTTACATTTGGCTTCTTTCCAGTGAGGAGTTCATAGGATGTTTTCTTCAAAAGCTTGTGTAGATAAACACGGTTGATAGTATGGCATGCAGTGTCAATAGCTTTAGGCCAGAATCTTCTTGGTGTTTTGTACTCATCGAGCATCGTTCGAGCCATCTCAATTAGAGTTCTGTTCTTGCGCTCAACGATCCCATTTTGCTGAGGTGTATATGGGGCTGAAAATTCATGAGTGATTCCCATCTCATCCAGATAAAGATCGAGGCCAGTATTCTTGAATTCAGTGCCATTGTCACTTCTGATATGTTTGATCTTGATGCCATAGTTGTTCATGGCACGGTTGGCGAAGCGTCTGAAGACATCTTGCACTTCAGTCTTGTAGAGTATTATGTGCACCCATGTGTATCTTGAATAATCATCAACAATGACGAACCCATAGAGACAGGCTGTGGTAGAGAATGTGGAGTAGTGAGTAGGGCCAAATAAGTCCATGTGAAGCAGCTCGAAGGGTTTGGATGTCGTCATGATTGTCTTCGAGGGGTGCTTGGCTCTAGTCATCTTCCCAGCTTCACAGACACCACATAGATGATCTTTCTTGAACTTGACTTCCTCGATGCCTATGACGTGCTTCTTCTTTGCGAGAGTGTGCAAGTTCCTCATGCCAGCATGTCCTAGCCTCCGATGCCAGAGCCAGCACTCTAAAGCTTTTGCTAGAAGACATACGGCCATTTGTGGTCCAGCTGAGAAATCTACCATATACAGATCACCTTTTCTGTATCCTTCAAATACTAAAGATTTGTCAGATTCCATTAGTACAATACAACAAAATTTACCAAAGATCACAATCATGTTTAAGTCACGAAGCATTGAGACAGACATTAAGTTGAAGCCAAGAGATTCAACAAGCATGACTTTGTCCATGTGCTGATCTCTTGAGATTGCAACTCTACTTAGACCCAACAATTTGCTTTTACCAGTATCAAAAATGTGATGTGACTCTTGTTGGATGGACGTAAAGTTGAGTCCATGAGAAGATTTCGATCACCAGTCATATGATTTGTGCATCTGCTGTCCATAATCCATTCTGAAGACTTTGTGTCACTCCCTACAATGCAGTTAGGAGGATAGGCTTCACCAAAAGCCATTGTGAAGCATAAACAGTTGATGCATAAGTGGATTATGAAAGCTTTAGATGTAAGTTAGGACTGATAAGATGTTCAGCAAGTGATTTATGACTAGTATGAGCAGTAAGTCATTTTGGGCATTTCATCTTGTGCCCTACAAGTGTTTTAGATCCCCAGCGATAGCATCAGAAGCCTTTGATTACAGGCTGGAGACCTTTCCCTGCAAGAGAAAGTTAGTTCTTCTTAACCACCCACATCTTCAGGGGTGGCTTAGAAGCAATGAGTCTAAGAGCAGCATCTGAGAATTTTGGCTTTGGGGCCCTAGCAAATAGTCTTGCAGGAGGAGAATAATACTCATAAGAATAGGCAGAAAAGTTCTTTGATTTATGAACGTAGCGGTTTGAAGAAACACACTCATATTCATGGGTCTGAGTATGATTTCCCTGCAAAACATCTGTGTTAGGGTGACTCAGGTGAGTCCTTTGTCTTTATGAAGCCTTAGGACCATATGAAGCCTTTGGTCTGGGGTTTGTCTTCATCCCAGGAGATGTCATGATAGTATTTGCTGGAAGCTTCTCAAGACAACCTTTGGGTACCCAGATCTTTTTCATAGGAGGTCCATTCCTGCAGTTAGTACTAATATACCTGGCAAACACTTCACCATTTTGATTCTTAAACAGTTTATAGTTTGCATCAAAGGACTCATCAATGTTAACATGATTAGTACAAGTGAAGCCAGATAAGGTAGATGGATCCACTGAAGGTTCCTTTGCAGCAACCCATGTGGTTTTGGGATACTGCTCAGGCTTCCAGTATGAACCATCAACATTCATTTTCCTGACGAACCCAACACCCTCTTTCCTAGGGTTTCGGATCAGTATCTGCTTTTTGAGGACATCACATAGAGTCTGATGCCCTTTGAGGCTTTTGTACATCCCTGTTTCAAGCAAAGTCTTCAACCTAGCATTTTCATCAGCAATAGTAGTGGTTTCCTCAGCAGAGGGGTTAGTTACCACATCAATAGTTGAAGATATTGCAACAGTGGCAGCAGTAGAACATTCAGCAACAGATGTAGCATTATCGCGTTCAATGCATTTTAGACATGGTGGTTCAAACTCTTCGTGAGTGGAGCTGATCAGTTGTGTGCGGAGTGACTCATTCTCCTTTTGAAGATCTTCATGAGCCGCTTTCACTTTCTCATGTTCTCTCTTCCTTTGAATGTAATCATGGAAAGCTTTTCATGAGTTTTTGAAAGCGATTCATAAAGCTCTTCAAGTTCTTTGTACTTAACATGAAGATTTTTTATGTCTTCAATTAAGGACTGAGAACGGGTCATTTCCGCGTCCAACAGATCATCGCTTTTGTCTAACAGTTTTTGAATATGTTCCATGGCTTTCTGCTCTTCAGTGGCAATTTTAGCAAGTGTTTTGTAGCTAGGTTTTGATTCACAATCAGAGTCATCTTCACTAGATGTTTGAAAGTAAGCATCGCGTGATTTTACCTTGGCACCGCGTGCCATGAAGCAGAAGGTGGGTGCAGAGTCGTCGTCCTCATCATCATTGTTGTTGATGGGGCCATTGTCTTCAGTGTTGAAGATAGACTTGCCCACGTAAGCAGTGGCTAAAGCCAGACTTGCAGCACTAGAATCAGACTCTTCCTATGACTCCATCTCCACCTCTTCAGAAGCAGACTCCTCCTCAGAATCCATCTCCTTGCCAACAAAAGCACGAGCCTTGCCAGATGAATTCTTCTTGTGTGATGAATACTTTGATGAAGACCTTGAAGAAGACTTTGAGTATTTCTTCTTTTTCTTGTCATAAGAATCATATTCCTTGCTTTTCTTCTTCTTCTTCTCATTGTCCCACTGAGGACACTCAGAGATATAGTGAGCAGGTTTCTTGCACTTATGACATGTTCTTTTCTTGTAGTCATGAGCAGATGCTTCATCATTTCTTGAGCTGGATCTTGAAGACTTTCTGAAGCCTTTCTTCCTAGTGAATTTCTGGAACTTCTTCACAAGCATGGCAAGCTCCTTTCCAATGTCTTCAGGATCATCAGAACTATAGTCAGATTCTTCTTCAGATGAGGAAACAGCTTTTTCCTTCATCGCGCGAGATCGGCCATAGTTGGGACCATAGATGTCACGCTTCTCAGATAGCTGAAACTCATGTGTGTTGAGCCTCTCAAGTATAGCAAACGGATCGAGAGTCTTGAAGTCAGGGCGTTCTTGAATCATCAATGCAAGGATATCAAATGAGCTGTCGAGTGATCTCAGAAGAGTCTTGACGATTTCATGCTTGGTGATCTCAGTGGCGCCAAGTGCTTGAAGCTCATTTGTGATGTCAGTGAGACGATCAAAAGTGTGCTGGACATTCTCATTGTCATGTCTCTTGAAGCGATTAAAGAGATTGCAAAGGACACTGGTCCTTTGATCTCTCTGGGTAGAGACTCCTTCATTGACCTTTGAGAGCCAGTCCTAAACTTGCTTTGACGTGTCCAGAGCACTCACACGACCGTACTGTCCTTTGGTCAGATGACCACAGATGATGTTCTTGGCCGTTGAATCCAATTGAACGAGCCTCTTTACATCAGCAGCGGTGATGCCTTCACCAGTCTTGGGAACGCCGTGCTTGACGACAAACCAGAGGACCACGTCAATGGCTTCAAGATGCATGCACGTCTTGTTCTTCCAGTAGGGATATTCATTGCCATCGAAGACAAGGCACGCAGCGGAGACTTTGATTATCCCTGCAGTCGACATAGCTAAAACTCCAGGTGGTTAAACCAAATCACACAGAACAAGGGAGTACCTTGCTCTGATACCAATTGAAAGTGCAGTATATCAACTAGAGGGGGGGTGAATAGGCGATTTTTATGAAATGCTTCAAAACATGGTAGTTTCGAAGACAAACGATAAGCTCAAGCCTATTTGTATGCAGCGGAAAGTGGACTACACTAGATAAGCCATAGTCATGTATTCAATGAAGTGAAAGCATGAAGACTAATAGCAACTAGACAGTAGTGATCACAAAGGAAGAAGGAATGAAGCCAATCACAACAAGTAGATATTCAGTGAAGACAATCAGATAAAGCAAACATGCAATGTCTTCACAACATAGAGCAGTAAGTAAAGGGAAGGAAATGATAGAACCAGTAGCTCGGGGAAGACAGTGATTTGTTAGACCAGTTCCAGTTGATGTGACAACTGTATGTATGGTTAGGGAGGCTGAGATTTAACTCAAAAGATCGCGTCTTCACCTTGTTCCCCTTGAGCTAAGAACACCTAGTCCTCGCCCAATCACTCTGGTAAGTCTTCAAGGTAGACTTCCAAACCATCACAGACTTTGTTCACCGGCAATCCACAATTACTCTTGGATGCTCAAAATGCGACGCCTAACCGGCTGGAGGAAACACAGTCCTCAAGTGTAATAAGTCTTCAGGTCACACAGACAGAAAGACTTCAGTGATGCCTAACACTCTTTGGCTCTGGGTGTTTGGGCTTTGTCCTTGCAAGGATTTCTCTCTCAAATGCTTCGGAGGTGGGTTGCTCTCAAACGACAAAAGCCGTGCAATAACTCTGAGCAACCACCAATTTATGGTGTAGGGGGTGGGCTATTTATAGCCACTAGGCAACCCGACCTGATTTGTCCGAAGTGACCCTGGGTTACTCAGGAACTGACACGTGTTCCAACGGTCAGATTTCAAACACACACGGCAACTTTACTTGAGCTCCAAGTAAAGCTGACTCATCCGCCTCTGGATGAGATTTGCTCTCATAGTCTTCGCTCGAAGACATAGGATTTGGTTGAGCATCACATCAGTCACTCTGACTTAGTTCACTTGGACCCCACTTAACAGTGCGGTGCTTCCTATGACTCAATAAAGAAGAAAAGCAAACAACAACAACTCTACATCTTCGCTTTCCATAGTCTTCACCCAATGTCTTCTCATGTCATAGTCTTCAATATGATTATCTTCATATACCACCACAGTTATCAATGTCTTCATACATTTTTAGGGGTCATCTCCGGTAGGTTAAACAAATCAATGAGGGACTACTGCCTGTGTTATCCTGCAATTCTCACGAACACATTAGTCCCTCAACCAGGTTTGTCGTCAATACTCCAAAACCAACTAGGGGTGGCACTAGATGCACTTACAATGATGTGTTGTATTCATGTGACAATTGTATGACTTGTATGTATCCCCCATCTATGTATGCAATGGTTCGATGTAATGCCATCCATCTTGCTAAGCGCCCGGAATGCGGTTCTGCCCCAATCACGAAGTTATTACGTGATCGGGATAGAATCGCAACTTGGGCATGACAGGCGTGGACCGCAGGCCGCGACGCGACAGCCCCAAGGGGCTTCGGTGGGAGCGGCGCACAGGTTGGAAGCAGCATGCGGGAAGACATCAGGGTAGCGACGCAGCGGTCTGAAGGGACAGATGGCAACGTGTGGCTCGATCGGCGATAGGCGCATGCTTGGGGATGTGCTTGCCGAATATAGACACATGAACGGTTGATCAGACCAATGGCGGCGCTATAGCGCCATGGCGGGGATGACGCGCATATCGGAGTCGATGCCGACGTTGTCGGTGATGTACCGGACGATGACGACGAAGACGGACCGGCAACAAAGACCGCGTAGACGAGCGGCCGACAGCGACGCACGAAGGCGTCCCTTGGGTGGTGCGTCAAGCCTTGCCGCACGGCTCATGAAGAAGAGGCTGGTGTAGTCGACATCGATGTTAGAGTAGAGGCGCGGGGTTCGACGACGACTGCTGCCGACGCAAACCAATCTTAGATCAGAAAACCAAAAAGTAAACACCGATCAAAGCGACCGACAAGAGAGAGAGAGAGAGAGAGAGAAAAACCCAAGCAATGGCTCGGGAAAAAGATATTCTAGGACAGCCGGTCAACACGACCAGCGGACGAACCCTAGGTACGGGCGGCGCGGCCCCGGCGGCGGTCATGGAGGCTCACCGCCCAGGGGCCGCCGCGCGGGTGCGGTAACGGCGGCGGCGAATAGGGTTTACGATGATGGCCGTGGCGAGAGCCGATGCGCTTTGTAGAGAAGAAAATAGCATGAGGGATGAGCAGTGAGAGGCCTAGGGTTACTGGGGCATCATGGGATCCTTATATATAACGGGGGAGTCGCGGATGGCTGGCACGTGGCCACAGACGTTGCGCGCGTGTCCACCTAGGCTCCGATGAATAGAGGTAGGGGATGAGAGTTGTTGGGTTGGGCCTCGTGTTGTGCACTTCGGCCTCAAGTGCACAGTGCCAGGTTTTATCTCTTTTTTTTGTTTCTTTTTTTTTCCATTTCTTCAATCCTTTCTAATATGTAAATTGTTAGGCCACAAAAAGACTCTTTAAAAATATGGAATAGTGCCACATAAATACTTTGCAATATTTAGCACTGCCATAAAAGGGTTTTGAGGCAAGATAATTTCATTTAAATTTTATATAAATGAAAATAGAATAATAGGGCTATTTGGGCACTATTTTAAATCCTAGGGGCATTTAGGGAACTTTAGGTGATATTTTTTCATCAATGTAATTACTCAGGAATTATTTGCAAAATTACGAACTATTTTGAGTGCATTCTTAATGATGTAAATTTTTTACTTGAAATTCAAATTTGAATTTGAGTTTGGTTTGAAACAAAGTGAGGATTAGCAGCTTACTTATGATGACATGGTATCTTTAGGCATGAAATTACTGTAGCATGATTCTTCGGGTGTTACAGGATGGCTTTAGGAAACACATTACATGCAACTGAGCTTGTGGTTTGCACATCCTCTTCAAGGATACATGACGTGGAGACAGAAGGCCTTGGACCTTTGTGAAGCGTGCCAAATTTGGGTGACGCTTGAGGAGATGGCGATGTCTTATCCATGTCTTCAGGTGTGTCACGGAGGGTCGCGAGTATTGGATTAGTAACTTGAGCTAGTGGTGTGCACGGGATCTCTTCATGTACCGGGGTGTTGGGGTGTTGCTCTGCCCAGAATTTGTTTTGTGCAATTGGCGATATGGGACGGCCAATGCTAAAAGTTTCACTACTCGTGGGAGCAAGCGATGATACCAGCTTCTGGGTGAGCAGAGGAAGGACTTCATCATCATTTCTTTCTACATTATCTTCATGACCAATGTCTTCAGCCGCGATGGGGTCGGTGGCTGGTATATCTTCAGATTCAGGAACCTCTGTGGTAGCAAGCTCATGCACAACAACTTGTCGTTCTTTGTTTGTGGAGGAGGGTGGAGAAACAGAGATTGCCGTCACGAGAAGCGGCTCTTGAGGAGCAGATGTATCATCAGTTGTTGGCACCCTTGATGAAGTCTTTGAAGACTTTGTCTTGCGATGCTTCTTTGCGGGGGAGGCAGCTGAAGCTTTATCTTGTTTGCACTTTCTAGCTTTAGCATCATCCTGATGTGTCTTCTTCCTTTTAGAGGTCAATCATGGAACTGGTGGCTTCGGACCAGCGAAGCTAGGTGGGAACATAATCTTGGGCACATCTTGCCTAGGAGCTTCAGCTTCGGGAATGACTGGCTTCTTCTTCTTGGGAGACAAGCTTGGGGTCGATAGCAGGATGTCGAAGTGCATTTTTCTTCAAGCCCTCATTGTGGGCCTGGACAATTTTTTCAGCATAATGCTTCACTCGCTCGTGAGAGCCTTTGGCTTCATCATCACGCCTTTGAAATTCAGCTTTCAGATCGGCCATCATAGTCTTGAAGCCTTGAATTTCCTTAGCACTCAGCTTGTCAACATGCTTCTTGAAAAAAGCCTTCTCATGATCAATTTTGTGTTTCTGCTCAACTACCTTCTCAGAAAGGGTGAGTTCTTTGTTGACGAAACCTTGGAAGGTAACATTGATGCCAATGGGCAGCAGAAGGTCATCAAGAGAGAGTGATGAGTCATCAAACCATTCATCAATTAAGTTCTTGAGAATATATGCATCGAACATCGGCATGTCCTTTAAGATGTCCGCCTCTTCTTGCTTATTCTTGATAAGGAGCTCCAAAGCATCATCATCAAGATATTCATCACTTGACAGATCGATGATATCATCATCATTATGCAGAATGCTTGCTGGAGCTAGGGCTTGCTTGGAGGTTATCTTTGTCTTCGGATAGGTCTGAGACAGATCTTCAGAATGCACACTGGAGCCAGGAGGTGCAATTTTCAGAGGCTTCAACTTTGAAGCTTTTGGTGCAGATGCAGCCTTTGAAGCCTTCGCCTTCTTGGCAGGCTTCAAAGACTCAGGAGCGGCAGACGGTTGAGCTCCTTATTGAGCGGCTTCAACACTTGCTCTTCGTTCAACACAGTGCGTCAGATATGCATCAAAGTCATGGAAGGGCCCAACAAGATTGGGTTTAACTTCACGAGTGCCATCTGGCCTCGGTTCTGCAGGACCTGGATTGAAGTTAATCCCATGGTCCTTTTTGTTTTGGGCAGCATAGCCCCTTGCAAGTTAATAGTTGGTTTCAAAGAGATCATCATCTTAGCACCCTAGTATGCTAGTGGGATCAGCATCTTAGGGCATTAGCCCACGCACCATGCACGGGAAGAAGTTCAACCGAATGGCTTCAGCCTTTGTCTTCAGATGAAGCTTCTTATAGATGACATCAGCCAATGGGGGCCTCACAAGATCCTTGGCACCATACTCTAGGGTTACAAACTTGTATACAAACCACCCTTCAGCCTAGTACCGGCGAATTCATTGAATGCGCAATTTGTGCTCCCCATATGTTTCCTCTGAATCAGACTTGTACATTTCATAGAGGTGTGGAGGAAGATCCCGTGCAGTATTCTCACAACACTGTCTTCCTCCATTCTTTGCAGATTTTCCCAGTGCCAACTTCACATAAGTGATTGGTTTCGATCTTCTTGTCAAATAGGAGCTGGCTTCAGGAGAGTTGAGGTGACACAGTAACAAGTCTGCAAATGAATTCAAACTATGAGAACCAAGAGACTCGCCCGCTGACATGTACCTATGAAAGAATTAGAGATGCGAGGGGAGTAGGAGAGGTCATATGCTTTCTCAAAGGATTTTGAAGATAAAATCAGTTTGAAGACATTGACCTCATAGTGCGAAGACATTCACTTATTGGGATAAGTTCAGTTTTAGTTTTGTATGAATCCATGAATAGGTACAAGTGATGAATCAATCTAGTTGCAAAGCATGAGTTAAGGTATTGGGAAATCATGAGATGCAAAGGATGGAAGATCCATATTTGGAAGTGACAAAACAAGTTTCTGAAGATCTAGAAAGTTTAACGGATCAACCATACGGTAAAAATTGAGATTTTAATTTACTGCTCAAGAACAAGGATGGAACTGCAAGACGAGTTGGAGAGGAGGCCAAGCAATTTGATCTCCCGCAAACAAACATGGCAGCGAAAGAGAACTATGACAGCAGCGGGGCAAAGATGCTCGCAGCTGGCATGAGTATGACGTCGAGGAAATCACGACAGCTAAGTGCTTCTTCTCCGACGATGATAACACCCTTAAGAGTCTTATTCTGCTAATAGTAGCTCTTATTCTCCTCACACCCCCACCCAAAACGAACCGGACATAGCGAAACGATAAAACTGAGAGAGAAACACCCCACCATCCTGACCCATCCGCACAATTACCCCATGATCACCCGACCCACCCGCGTCCTCCTCCAACTTCCTCCTCCCCGCCGGCCACACCCCCACCACATCCCACCGGCCACCTAGAATCGCTGCCCCGCCAGATGCCCCGCGCCGTTGCAGATCCACCAGCACCAGAACCGGCCACACCACCCGCTCGCCTCCCCGCCGGCCTCCTCTCTCCCTCCGGTCGACGCCGCCTCTTCTCACCCACCAAGCCCTCGAGCGGAGCCCCGCCCCACCACAAATCGCCGGATCTCGCCCGCCATGCAACCATCACGCGCTGCCCCGCGCCTGAACCCAGCGTCTGGCCCCCACCCACCTTCCCCCGGTGAGGGCAAGGTGCTGCACCGACGTGGTGGTCGCCAGGGCTTCCCCTCCTCTGGATCTGGCGTCCATGGAGGTGGGGATGCGCTCCTACGTTGACGATGAGGGTTGTGACCGCTACTGTGCAGCTGAGTATGCCTGCACAGGTGAGTTTTTTTGTTCAAGCTGCAGCTCACTCCACCCCCACGTCGTGCGGACGCCCCATCCGGCCACTACGGCGGCTGCTCGTTCAATTTCTGAGTCCCACATGTGTGTGCTGCAGGGAGTCAGTGGGCGAGCTGCATCCTCCTTTGAGTGCGGGTGCATAGATAGCCAACGACGACCTTTGAGATGGTCCACCCCTTCCCCTCACTATCTGTTTCCCTAGGAGGGGATCTAAAGCCCGGCGAGCCTGCTGAATCGGGTCGTCGGCAGAGCCACCATGGGAATCGTACGAACACACGCGTGTATGCAGTAAGCACTGAAACTTGTTCACTCATTAGCTTTGGGGAGGTTGACTACACCACGTGATACAGTTCAGTTTTATTGTTTGCACGAGGTTTCCTTGTCTACATGGAATCGGAAGTGCCATGATTTCGCATGTGACCGTAGTCTATAATACGGGCACCTGCAGCTCTCTCTCCATCTCGTGGAAGTACATCACCACAAAAAGGTGCCTGGAGGTGGGCGAGGTCCTGACCTCCGAACTCCTTGCGCCTCCTTCCTTCTGTTGAAGTCGTTGGTCGTCGACGTGGTGGTGGACCAGGCGACCGGGGTGCTGGATAGTTCCTGCAGTGGCGCGGGGTGCACATTGTGCTCTCCCGCAGTCCATCCGCAGCGTATAATCCCGCGGCTCGGCCCTCGCATGGGTGCATTGCATGTTTTTTCCTATTTTCCCTGATTTTGATTTTTGATTGACAGTGGACTGCAACCATGGTGTGTAATACAGTCAATGGGAGGAAATCTAGCAATGGTGTGCGTGCTTGCAGTTCGGTTGGTCATGGCTTGCGGTTCGATTTGTTGTTTTTGCGAGGGGATTACATAAAAAAAAAGTGAACTAGAGATGCAGTTCTCTGCCTAGTGTAGTTCCGCACGGTACCAGATGTATCTATAGTACCAATGTGTTGTAAAATTGTTTGAAGAAGACAAAAAAATGTAGTTCTATCCAATTTGTGTAGCAGCTCATTACCTCTATATAAGAAGTGCAATTTGTTTTGTGTGTTTCAAAATTCAGTCAACTACATCAACACCTGCAGTGCTTTCGGTCCTCGGACGTGGTTCACTTTTGAGAGTGATGTTGTTCACTTGCGCCCAGCATGAAAGTGCGAAATTTTGAGGGAAACAACAAGATAGTAATGCGGTTCACTTCGGTATATGTCGTGGTTCACTTGCCCCATCACTGCGGTCCACTCTCGTTCATAAAAAAAGTTAAAAAAAATATGACAAAAACTCACGAAACCCCCCCCCCACACACACACACATATATATATATACTATATATATATATGTATGTATATATATGTATGTATATATATATGTATAGGCAGAGAGACCAAATCGAACGAGAAGATAAACCATGTAGATAAATCCATCGTTGAACACAAATGAATTTTTAAGATAATGCAACGAATGTGACGCCGAATGAAAATCTTCAAGAAAAGGTTGGTGGTGGTGTTACCCACCGCATAGGAAATATTTGCTCAGGCACGGCACACAATTATCGTGGTGCTCTGAAGTCAAATTCCGCATTAATGTATTCACACTGAGAGTGTATATCTTCATGAGTTGAAGACATATGTTACTTCATGTGTTATGCACCTAAGTCATCAACATGCATAAGTGTTAGGATGTATGTCCATTCAATGGACATTTGAGGACTCTAAGAGATTTAGCTCACACCGCATCATGCAAAACCTTTTCTCTTCCAAGGGCTTTGTGAAGATATCAGCCAATTGCTCTTCAGTGTCGATGTGAATGATATCAATGTCTTCCTTCATCACATGATCTCTGAGAAAATTATGATGAATCTGAATGTGCTTTGTCTTCAAGTGCTGAACTAGATTGTGTGCAATCTTGATGGCCCTTTCATTGTCGTAGAAGAGGGGCACCGTCTTCTTTTTGATGTCATAGTCCTTGAGGGTTTGCTTCATCCACAAAAGTTGAGCGCAAAAATATCAAGCAGCAGTGTATTTAGCTTCAGCAGTAGAGAGAGAGACACAATTATGCTTCTTTAAAGATCAACAGACAAGTGATCGACCAAGGAAGTGGATGTACCTGATGTAGACTTGTGGTCGACTTTGTCACCAGCATAATCAGTTTTTGAGATTCCAACTAGATCAAACTCGAAGCCCTTTGGATACCATAATCCAAGCGTTGGGGTGTGAGCCAAATATCAAAGTATTCGCTTCACCATGAGGTGATGCGACTCCTCTGGTGCCGCTTGAATCGGGCACACATGCAAACGCTAAGCATTATATCTGGCATACATGCACATAAGTACAGTAAAGACCCAAACATGGAGCGGTATACCTTTTGATTGGAATATTTACCATTGTCATCAGAGCCCAGTTTACCTATTGTTGGCATTGGCGTCTTGTAGTACCTTGCAATCTTGCATTCCAAACTTCTTCAGACATTCTTTGAGGTACTTTTCTTGAGATGTAAAGATGACATTTCTTTGTTGACGGATTTCAATACCAAGAAAGAATTTTAGCTCTCCCATCATGGACATCTAGTATTGCTCTTGCATCATATAGTTGAACTCGTCATTATATCTTTTGTCAGTGCAGCCGAAGATAATTTCATCCACGTAGATTTGGCACACAAACAGTTCTCCATAATATGTCTTCGTGAAGGGAGTGGGATCCTGAGAACTAGGTTTGAAGCCTTTCCTCTTCAGGAATTCCTTGAGTGTGTCATACCAAGAATGCGGGGCTTGTTTGAGGCCATAGAATGCCTTGTTGAGCTTGCAGACCATGTCAGGATGCTTTGGATCTTCAAAACCAGGAGGTTGAGCAACATAAACTTCTTCTTCAATTTTTCCATTGAGGAAAGCGCTCTTCACATCCATTTGATACAGAAGAATGTCATTGTGATTTGCATAGCCTAGCAGTATGTGAATGGCTTCAAGTTTAGCCACGGGAGCAAAGGTTTCATCAAAGTCAATTCCCTCTACTTGTGTGTAACCTTGAGCAATGAGACGAGCTTTGTTTCTGATGACTTGAGCATGTTCATCTTGCCTGTTATGATAGATCCATTTTGTGTCAATGATATTGTGCTTGCGTGGATCAGGATGTTTAACTACCTCCCACACATTGTTGAGTTCAAATTGTTTAAGCTCTTCTTGCATAGCTTGAATCCATTCTGGTTCCATGACAGCTTCATCGACCTTTTTGGGTTCGGATATGGAGACGAATGCAAAGTGTCCACAAAAGTTTGCTAGTTGTGAAGCTCTTGATCAAGTAAGGGGAATAGGTGCATTGATGTTGTCAATCATCTTTTCAATCTGAACTTCATTTGCAACACGAAGATGAAGAGGGCGAAGATTTTGCCATTGCTGAGCATTGTCTTCAGATTCAGCATTGTCTTCAGGTTCACATTATCTTCACATTGGGGTTGAGTTGGAATCACAACTTCTTCTTCATGTTCTTCAGTGGGCAAGATCTCTCCAGTACCCATTACTTTGATAACTTCACTAGGTAAGGGTTCATCTCTCACAGGTGGCAGGTGGTCTCTTTGCGAGCCATTAGTTTCATCGAATCGCACGTCCACACTTTCAACCACTTTATACTGAAAGAAGTTAAAGAACATGTAGGTGTGCGAATTCTTTCCATAGCCAAGCATAAAACCTTCATGTGCTTTCGGTGCAAATATTGAAGTGTGATGGGGATCCTTTATCCAGCTCCTTGCACCAAAGACTTTGAAATAACTTACATTTGGCTTCTTACCAGTGAGTAGTTCATATGAGGTTTTCTTGAAGAACTTGTGAAGATAAACTCTATTGATGATGTGGCAAGCAGTATCAATAGCTTCAGGCCACCACTTTCGTGGTGCCTTGTATTAATCAAGCATCGTACATGCCATCTCAATAAGAGTCTGATGGAAATATGCGCTAGAGGCAATAATAAAATGGATATTATTATATTTCCTTAATCATGATAAAGGTTTATTATTCATGCTAGAATTGTATTGACCGGAAACTTAAATACATGTGTGAATACATCAACAAATAGCTTGTCCCTAGTAAGCCTCTACTAGACTAGCTCGTTGATCAAAGATGGTTAAGGTTTCCTAACCATAGACATGAGTTGTAATTTGATAACGGGATCACATCATTAGGAGAATGATGTGATGGACAAGACCCATCGGTTAGCTTAGCATTTGATTGTATAGTTTATTGTTATTGCTTTCTTAATGTCAAATGCATATTCCTTCGACTACGAGATCATGCAACTCATGGATACTGGAAGAATATCTTGTGTGCTATCAAACATCACAATGTAACTCGGTGATCATAAAGATGATCTATAGGTATCTCCGAAGGTATATGTTGAGTTCGCATGGATCAAGATTGGGATTTGTCACTCCGTGTATCGGAGAGGTATCTCTGGGCCCTCTCGGTAATACACATCACAAGAAGCTTGCAAGAAAATGACTAAGGAGTTAGTTATGAGATGATGTATTACGGAACGAGTAAAGAGACTTGCCGGTAATGATATTGAACTAGGTATAGAGATACCGACGACTGAATCTCGGGCAAGTGTAGCGACCACGATCCAAATGGATCGAAGTCTCTGTGCTCAGTGTCATCCATGGATTAGTATGCTGACACACACAGTACTCGAGGATTTATAACAAAGGTTCAATCACACTTTATTACATCGAAGATCCGCAAAGAGGCAATATCCAATACACGATAATGGCTGAAGGCCATCTAAAACAATAAACTGCGGAAGCTATGAAGAGTAGTTGAGTCCATCCAACTCCACGGCAAACATTGAGTGCATGACAACGACCTATCGCACCTTAACCCTCGTCTGAAAACTCTGCAACATGATACGTTGCAGCCATGTAGGTCAGCACATTGAATATGCTGGCAAGAACACACTGTAATGTAAAAGAGCAAAACCTACAACTACATGCATAATTGGCTGGTGGAGGCTGTAAGGTACTTTTTTGCATAAAGCCAGTTTTTTCCTACAACAAAGGAATGTATTTTTTTAACTACTTTGTTAAATGTAAATCATGAACATTTGAGAATGGTACCCCCATCTCAATCACAAAACAAAGTCATTATTAACCCATCAAGTTAAATCAAGTGTTGAGATCAGTCCATAATTCAAATACCAGGATACTCAAAGATGTCCATAACCGGGGACACGACTACTCATGAATAGTTTGTACACTCTGCAGAGGTTTGTGCACTTTTCCCCACACGACTCGATCTCCTCCGTTTGATTTCTCGTACTACATGGTGTTTGAGAAACGGATGAGCGAGACATAGTATTTTAGAAGCATTAACTCTTTACCCTGGGTAGACCGTACCACCTACATCCGCTACATCTACTAGTCTAGCACTGAAAGAGATCACACAACTTACTCCACTATGGCAGAGCCCATAATGGCATTGTGGCTGCACACGGAAGTTTCTAGGCATGAATGATATATGATCTCTTTGAGCCTGGGTGGCATTCCTTGGACAACACTGGTATATCTCCAGGTGCCCTGACATCCACTGGTACATCCCCAGGGTGCCACAACCAATCCACGCAGATGTGTATTAAATTTCCTCCTTAAAGAAACCCTTAGTTGTAATTACACTCACAACTTTCATGAAATCACTCATACCAATCCACGTCTACAAGCATGGCTAAGCAATAAGTAACAAACCGTAAAAATCACTTGGGTTGATCTCAAGTCATTGGGTTCCTACCTCATGAACTACAAATCATCATATTATGTAACCAATCCTACTCATGCAAGTGTTTGAGGATATAACTAATGCAATGAAAACTAGGTATTGGAAAGTATGATCAAAGTATGAACTTGCCTTGCTGACGATCGCTGAAACCTAAAGACTCGTAGTAGCACGCTTCGCACTCCGGGAATTCTAACGCAATTAAAAAATATCATACATAAGCAATAAACGAAGATGCACGGGTAAAACTCAAATAAGAAAACCTAACCAGAATGTTCAACTGAAGAACTCCGGTTTGCAAAAAAATCAAATCAAACGGAGCAACGAAACTCCAACTACGAAAGAAACAAGATCCGTTTACAAAACTGAACAAAAGTCAAATTTTAAAGTTTTCAAAATCTTGTTCAAGTTGGTTAAACAGAAAGAGGGCTTCGAGACGAATATCTAGGCGCTTGTTTCACCTGATTCCGACTAACGAGCGAAAAGATAAACTAAAACGAAGATCAGGGCAGAAATCACGATCGAAAATAATCGCGGAAAAACCCTGGAAAATAAAATGGGACGAACAGGCTAATGAACGAATGTTCGCTGTCTGCGGCTAACTGACGAACAGCGTTCGTTAAAACGAACGAGCGGACGAGCGTCTGCTAAAAAAACTAAACCGAGAAAAACTGAACCGATCTAAAAAAAATGAACCTAGGGTTTATAAAAAAACAATCTAAAATAATAATAATAATGGCAGTTTACCTCACGGGTCGGGTTTGACTTCGCGGGTCGGGTCAACGGTGGCGGGTCGGGTGCGGCATCGGCGGCGACTTCCGGCGACGGGCGGCGAGGGCGGCCGGCGGCGGGAATGCGGCAGCGTCGGCGGTGGCTGGCGGGCGGCGGCGCTGGCGCGAGGGGAGGCGAGGCTGCGGCGCGGCGGGCGCGGCATTAGCTGCGGCGGCGGCTGAGGGGGAGAAGGGCTCGGGGCGGCGCCATTTTAAAGAGGGGGGCGGCGTGCCTTGGGGAAGGGGCCGGCCCGGGGCGGAGTCCTGCCTGGACTCGCCTCTGCGTTCGAGGCGAGCATGGCGGCGACGCGGGAGGAAGGCGGCGGCGAGCTGGGCCGGCCGGGCCTTCGGCCCGATCGGTCCGAACGGTTCTTTTTTAAAAAAATAGCCCGAACTGAAAAAAAATCCTAAATAAATAAATAAAAATCTAAAAATGCCAAAAACAATTTTCACCGTCCAAATAATATATTTAGAACAAGGTGAACATTTTCTTTGCCTAAAAATACAGTTTTGGAAAATGCATATTTTTCTAATGCAAATAAAAATAGCAATGAAATCCAAATAAAATTGTTTATTCAATTTTAATATTTTTCCTCTAATATTTATTTTATTTTGGAGAAGTCATATTACCTCCTCTCATATATTTTAATATTGAAATATTTTAGAGAGAAAATAATTAAAATCAAATGATCCTCTTTTGAATATTTGAGAAAATTCAAATATGAAAATAATGAAATCCCCAACTCTCTTCGAGGGTCCTTGAGTTGCTTAGGATTTTAGGATCAAAACCAGCAATGCAAGCAAAACATGATATGCATATGATGATCTATGTATAACATCCCAAATTGAAAATTTGGGGTGTTACAAACCTACCCCTCTTAAAATGAATCTCGCCCTTGAGATTCGGGTTGGCTAGAGAATAGGTGTGGGTGGTCATGGCGTAGATCATCCTCTCGTTCCTAGGTGGCTTAATCTTCTGTGTGGTGACTCCACTGTACTTTGCAGAACTTGATGACTTTGCTGTGGGTAACTATGTCAGCAAACTAGAGAATCCTAACGGGCTTCTTCTCGTAGGTCAGGTCGCTTTCTAACTGAATTGCTTCCAGAGGCATTGTATCGCGTAACGGGACCTCAGCCATCTCTGCGTGACACTTCTTCAACTGGGATACGTGAAACACATCGTGAACTCCGGACAAAGCCTCGGGCAACTCTAGCTGATAAGCTACTTCTCCATTGCGTTCCAAAACTTTGTACGGTCCGACAAATCTAGGTGCCAATTTACCTTTAACTCCGAGACGCTTAACTCATCGCATCGGTGATACACGAAGATACGCTCTATCTCCAATTTATAGGTCACCTCTTTGCGTTTCGTATCTGCATAGCTCTTCTGCCTGGATTGGGCTACCTTAAGTCTGTCGCAGATTTTGACCTTCTCTTCTAACTCTTTGATCAAATCGGGTCCAAACAACTGACGGTCTCCAACTTCATCCCACATCAACGGTGTTCTACATCTTCTTCCGTACAAAGCTTCAAATGGGGCCATTTGTAAGCTGGTTTGATAACTGTTGTTGTAAGAGAACTCTGCGTATGGCAAATTATCGTCCCAGCTGGATCCATAATCGAGTGCACAAGCTCTCAACATGTCTTCCAAAATCTGATTGACTCTCTCGGTCTGTCCATCTGTCTGTGGATGGAAGGTTGTGCTGAATTCTAGCCTAGTACCTAAAGTCTCCTGCAACTAATTCAAAAACTTTGAGGTAAACTGTGTTCCTCTATCGGATACAATGGTCCTCAGAACTCCATGCAGACATACGATCCTGGTCATGTATATCTTGGTCAACTTAGCACTTGTATAAGTGGTCTTCACGGGGATAAAGTGAGCTACTTTCGTCAAACGATCGACTATTGCCCAAATGGAATCATACCCTGAACATGTCCTGGGTAGTCACGTGATGAAATCCATTCCAATTTTATCCCACTTCCATTTGGGTATGGGTAACGGCTGTAATAACCCAGCTGGTTTCTGATGTTCAGCCTTAACTCTCTCACAAACGTCACACACTACCACATACTCAGCAATGTCCTTCTTCATTAAGGTCCACCAATTTTTTTGCTTGAAATCCAGGTACATCTTAGTATTGCCTGGGTGAATCGAATACACTGAGTCATGTGCCTCCTGGAGTATCAACTTCCTAATCTCGAGGTCGTTGGGCACGTAGATGCGCTTTTCAAACCAAAGTGTCTTGTATTCATCCTCACGAAATCCTTCTGCCTTTCCTTCGGCCATCCTTTCCTTTATTTCTGCAATCTCCTTGTCCAACTTCTGGGCTTCTCAAATCATTCCCAACAATGTGGATTGTATTTCCAATGTGGCAACAAAACCTCTAGGGACTATTTCCATCTGCAAATCCCTAAGATCATCGACTATCTCATGGGGTAAACCTCCGGAAATGATTGTATTAACGTAACTCTTGCGGCTTAGAGAATCTGCCACGACATTGGCTTTTCCACGATGGTAATGCAACCTCATGTCGTAATCCTTTATGAGCTCAAGCCATCTCCTTGGACTGAGATTCAACTGTTTCTGTGTGAAGATATACTTCAAACTCTTATGATCCGTGTACACATCACAACGTTTCCAATAAGAAAATGTCTCCAAGTATCGAGTGTGTGCACCACGGCTGCTAGCTCCAAATCATGCATAGCATAACTCAACTCATGTGGTCGAAGCTGACGTGAAGCGTACGACACAACTCTTCCGTCTTGCATGAGAACACCTCCAAGTCCTTCACGAGAAGCGTCACAGTATACTTGGGAATCTTTGCGTACATCCGGAAGTATCAGCATTGGGGCTATGACCAAACGTTTCTTCAACTCCTGAAAGCTAGCCTCACACTCTTCGGTCCACTTGTACTTAGTCTCTTTCTTCAAAAACTCCGTCATGGGTTTCGCAATCTTTGAGAAATTCTCAATAAATCTTCGGTAATATCCTACGAGTCCAAGAAAACTGCGAATTTCGCCAACTGAGGTGGGTGCCTTCCATTCCGTAACTGCCTCAACCTTGGCGGGGTCTACGGATATACCGTCTCCTGATATGACATGTCCAAGGAATCCAACTTCCTTCAGCCAAAACTCACATTTACTGAACTTGGCGTATAACTGATGTTCTCGGAGCTTCTCGAGAACTAAACTCAAATGTTCTTTGTGCTCCTCTTCATTCTCCGAGTATATCAATATGTCATCAATGAATACTACCACAAACTTATCCAAGAATTCCATGAATACCTTGTTCATCATACTCGTGAAATAGGCAGGAGCGTTAGTCAAACCAAATGACAAAACTGTATACTCATAAAGCCCGTACCTTGTGGTAAAAGTTGTCTTGGGTATACCCTGTTCTCGGATCTTCAGCTAATGATATCCTGATCGCAAATCGATCTTAGAGAATACCTTGGCTCCTTGCAGCTGGTCAAACAGATCGTTGATCATCGGTAGTGGGTACTTATTCTTGATTGTAACCTCGTTCAGTGCACGATAGTCAACAATCATTCTCAATGATCCATCCTTCTTCTCAACTAAGAGCATTAGGGCTCCCCACGGCGATGAACTTGGTCGTATGTAACCCTTATCCATTAACTCCTTGATTTGCTTCTTGATCTCCTCCAGATCATTAGCGGGCATCCGGTATGGTCTCTTAGATATGGGTCTGGTGCCGGGTAATAGCTCAATTAAGAACTCTATGTCCCTATCCGGCGGCATGCCAGGCAACTCCTTCGGGAATACGTCTGGGTAATCCATAACAACTGGCACTTCCTCCTGAACAGCTCCCGTGAGTGCATTCACATGCGCTTTCCTAGGTGTGTGCTTTGACACATACTTGATCCTTTTCCCTTCCGGTGTGGTGAGAAGAATTGATTTACTGGCGCAATCGATGTTTCCTCCAAACTTGGATAACCAAGCCATTCATATGATCACATCCAAACCTTGAGATTCCAAAAGAATGAGATCCATGGGAAATAAGTGTCTTCCAATGATCAATGGCACTTGGTAGCATCCATGGCTTGACATATACTCTGCTCCAAGGAAACTGACTAACATGGCGTCCTAAGGGCTACAGTGGGCAACTTATTTTTTTTTCACAAAACCCCTTGATATGTATGAATGCGATGCACCAGTGTCAAAAAGAACAAGGGTTGTAAATGCATTAATCAAAAACTTACCGACTACAGCGTTGGGCTGCTCGTCAATCTCCTCCACATTGACGTGGTTCACTTGTCCTCTAGTGAAAGGGTTAGGCTTCTTTCCTGAGCTTCTGTTTCCATTCCCATTCTTCGACTCGGGACATTCATTGCCGTAATGTCGAGGTCTTCCCACACTTGAAACAAGTAACGTGGCTCAAATCCTTCTTGGCAGGTGTTGAGGGAGTGGAACGATTCTGATTGTTGCTTCCTCCATTCCCATTGCCATTCCTAGCACCACTGTGGTTGTGTGCATTCCCACCATTGTTAGAATGGCCTCCATGGTGATGGGTGGGATGGTTGTGTCCTCCTGAGTAAGGGGTGTAGCGAGGCTTTTGCTGTGCTCCAGAGTTAAACTTCCTAGCTCCATACTTCCTCTTGTCATTGTCAATCTGTTGCTCCTTTCCTTCCAGCATAATTGTCTTGTCCACAAGCTCTTGGTAGTTGTTGTAGGTGGCTAGCATCAGCTACATACTCATCTCATCATTGAGTCCTTCTAGGAACTTCTCCTGCTTCCCGGCATCAGTGGACACATCATCTGGCGCGTAGCGAGCTAGCTGCCTAAAGTCATCCACGTACTGCCCTACAGTACGGTTTCCTTGGCGCAAGTTGTGAAACTCATGATTCTTCAAGCTCATGGCTCCTGCTGAGACATGTGTTGTGCGAAAAGCTTGCTGAAACTGATCCCAAGTAATCGCAGCAAGTGGGTAGGTGGTGGTGTAGTTCTCCCACCAAGCGGCTGCTGGTCCCTCAAGCTGATGTGCAGCAAAACGCTCTCTTTCTGCATCAGTGCATCCTGCAGTGTCTAGCTCTCTGTCCATCTTACGGAGCCAGTCATCTGCAATTATGGGCTCGGTGCTACTAGAGAACACCGGTGGTTGCAACCTTAAGAACCGGCTCAAGTTGTCATGGGGTGGTGGAGGTGGGTTGTTGTTGTTGTTCTGGTTCTGGACAAGAAGTTGCATCAAAGTGTTCTCCTGCTAGATCAACTGGGTGAGCTCAGGGGGAAACTCAAATCCGGGCTCACGTCTCGGAGACATCTGAGGGGTTTAGAGGGGAGAGATTAGAATAGAATGAGGTCTAGGGGGAAATCACTACCCATAAGCACATGAGACAAAAAAATTCATATCATATCACTCAATTCAAACAATGGCAAACAAAGATCCTATTACAAAGCTAGCGAACGATTCTAACTACTCGGATTGATACTATTGATTATAGGGTGGTCATCTAATCACTGTCATCTGAAGACTCCATGATATCTGCTCCAGCTTCGTCTGCATAGTCACTTTCGTCACTGTCGGTGTTGTCTATCAGAATGTAGTTCTCCATGGTAATTCTTATCTCTGGTTCTGGTTTCACTGTGCTAGTTCCAGCCTTCTTCTTAAGTGCTTCATTCTGCTCCAATAGTACGGCAATTTCTTCTTCATATCCGTCACGTACTGCATTGAGTTCTTCTTCTAGCTCCACATTTCGAGTTATCACCATATCGGTCTTCTGCATAAGTGCGCACATTTGATTTTCGTAGCATCGAATGTGTTAGTCCATCTCCTGGATATATGCTGCAATGGATCCGTCCTTTCGGGTGTCTAGCATCTCCCATTGCTAGTCTCGACGTCCACAAATCTGGTAGATTGTGTCTTCAAGGTCCTTGTTGTAGACTTCACATATGCGTCCAAAGGTGATGTGGGCTGCCATACTCTTTCCCTAGCTCCATGTCGGTGCGTCGAATTCTAGCTCCAGTGGCTCCGTAAAGGGTGCAATAGTTCTCCCAGGTACACTAACTTTTACCTTCCAGCATTCCTCTTCCGAGGATGTTGCGTAGAGATCTCCAGTGATACTTGGTATTCCAATGTGCAAGTATCTAGTGACTTCCTTCAAGTGCTTTCCGAATGGGGAGTCGTCGTCTGGCTGAGTGAACTTGCTTACTGGGTTCGACATCTATAGAGAGAAAATAGAGAGGAATTAGAATGAGTGGAGAAGAAGTAGAGTGGAAGAGAAGAACATCCTATGGCTTATGCTAGTGGTCGCGTCCTACAGTCAACGTGTGCTCTGATATCATCTTGTAGCGACCACGATCCAAATGGACCGAAGTCTCTGTGCTTAGTGTCATCCCTGGATCGGTATGCTGACACACACAGTACTCCAGTGTACTAGAGTAGGGGTACCCTAGTATCCCGAACTTGTGCACGGGCAGTCGCACCACCCCGCGGCAAGGCTTGCCGGGTGACCGCCGAGGTCCTCCGTGGTCCCTTTGGAGCCATTCAAGAACAAAGTATTCAAGCCAAGGAGACAAGGCCCCGGCAAGAGGAGCTTTCCGGGAAGGCCACTCAAGGCACAAGACCCCGGCGAGAGGAGCTTGCCGGGAAGGCCAACCAAGGCATCTCAAGGAACTTGCCGCGACGCGCCACGCGTCCCGACAAGGCCCGGAGAGCGGCAGGCTCTCGGACGCGACAAGACAACGACCGCGGCAAGGCACTTGCCGCGGCAAGCTTCCACTCTGTACCCGCGCTCCAGCACATCCACCAACGTGTCACCCTGGGACCCTTCCAGGCGTACGTGGCGGGAGGCTGTGCAGCCAGCGGTACGCGGTGGCAAGCGGCGCTGACAAGATTCGCCATTGTGGCGAACGGTGGCGTCCCTGACGGCCCCTTTTTGCACTGTTTGGGCGACGCAGACGGGCATTTAATGCCCTTGTCCCCTGCCGTCAGGGTTAGGTATGATACACTGTACAAGTAGCTGTACCAACTACAACACATTTCCATTTTTACCCTTATCTGCGTTGCCACCTGTCGGTGACCCCTTGAGCATATAAAAGGAGGCCCATGCGCAACGTAGAGGGGGGTTCGGAGCAGAAGAACTCTCACGCTCAGTCTCGTTAGCTTCTAGAGGGTACTGTAGCACTCAGCGCTCCCGAGCAAGAACTCAATACAAACCACAAAGCAGGAGTAGGGTTTTACGCATCCGTGCGGCCCGAACCTGGGTAAACTGCTCGTGTGCTTTGCCTCGATCTGCTCATCGTGCTATCTCCGCCCCCGCCAAACCGAAAGGGACTCGGCCCGCCTGTCCCATAGGTGTTCGTGGATCAGTGTCCCCGACATCTTTGGCGCGCCAGGTAGGGGTGCGTCGAGGTTGTGTGAACTTGATCTGGCGTTCACACGAGCTAGATCTTCATCATCTTCATCGATATGCCGCCGAAGAAGAAGGCTTCGGAGGCGACTGCTCCGTCCGCGTCGATCCCACCACCGCCGGAGCAAACGGCTGGTGGGGTAGACGCCGGAGGAACAACGGGCGTTGACGAGGGAGCTCACGGTGCCGCCAAGTCCAAGGACAAAGCTGCGCTGCCCATCGGCGGCGTAGCCGGCTCCCACGACGACCGGGCACACTCCACGACCTCGGCGTTCGTACATGCACCGCGCCCATCTCAGGAGGCGCTGGACCAGCAGCGCCATGGTACTCACGGTACCATACGCTTGCTGGACCAAGATCTAGCTGGTGGATCCCGGAATGCTCAAGACCAGCATGCACGCCAACATGCTGGCACGAGCAAGGCACGGTCGCCTGGACGGGATACTGCTCCTTCTAACATAGTTAGAAGTCCGAGCATATCCCGCTCCTCACACCGTTCGCCACCGCTACCCGCCACTCCAGCAGAAGCTCTAGCACCAGCTCAACTGCTCCTAGACTTCCCTCCAACGGCAGACAAGATCGACGACTGGAGGGCCACCATTCAGAGTCTCATCGGCTTCGCCAACGGCGACACTCCGCGGCAGCCGAATACGTCGCAGCCGCGGCAAGCCAGCCAGGCACGAGCCGATGGCGACAAGACTGGTGGGGGTGCAACCACCATGCACTCTCCGCCCCGAAGGCCAAGATCGTCGACTCGTCGGATCAACCTCGTCAGCGACTCCACCACGTCGTCAGATCCACGAGCTCGTCGCGATCAGCGCCAAGTTCTTCACGAACGACAGCAAGAGGACGCTCGTACTCGCATCGAGCGCCGGAGAGAAGCGCGGCGTCAATCAGACCAGCGCACTGGGCCCGCTGTCGACATGCATGCGCCAGGGGGACCAGGCGACTTACCGTACGCAGTAGGTTATCCTGCGTTTACTCGTGAGCTGCGGCAAATCCAGTGGCCCAGCATGAAGAATTTCAAACCAGACGTACCAGAGAAGTACGATGGCAAGACGCATCCGTCGGAGTTCCTCAGCATCTACACCATCGCGGTGCAAGCTGCCGGGGGGCGAGACGACAAGATCCTTGCCAACTACTTCCCACTGGTGCTCAAACCCAACGTTAGATCCTGGCTCATGCACTTGCCGGACAACTCCATATCTTCTTGGGCAGACCTATGCCATCAGTTTGTCGGCGCCTTTACAGGCGGCCACAAACCTCATGGCCAAGAAAGTGACCTACATCTGCTCGCCCAGAAGGAAGGAGAACCCTTGCGCAAGTATATCCAGAGATTCAGCCGTGTACAGCACAACATCCCAGATGTCCACCCTGCCGCGGTCATCAGCGCGTTCCATCAGAACGTGCGTAACCGCAGGATGCGGGAGGAGATGGCGATGTGCAAGATCAGGGACGTCAGTGAGCTGTATGCCCTGGCCAACAAGTGTGCACGTGCTGAGGAAGGGAGGAAACTCCCCGGAGAGGATACAGGAGCAGGAGGATCTGACAGCGAGGACGCTGCCCCGGCACAGAAAAACCGGCGGCGAAACAACAGGAAGAAGAAAGGCAAAGATGTGCTAGTCGTTGAGCAGTCCGGCAACGGAGGTGACGCCAAGAAAGCCAAAGTTGGTAGCTCCGGCAAGGAGATTGCCGCATGCACCAACTGCCAGGCTGTGGCGGCCGCCGACAAGCAGGACGGCACCGACAAGCAGTACTGCAAGATCCACCGCACCAAGGGTCATGACCTCCAGAACTGCAAGAGGGTCGAGCAGCTTGTCGAGCAGCAAAAGGCTGAGTACGAGCGACGCGACAAGGAGATGGCCCAAGGAGGTGCTGGAGGATCCGGCACGAAGCTCCCCGGCCGGGGAGGACGCCGCAGCAAGGCCAAGCAGCGGCAAGGAGATAGACCTCCCCGCGGCCGCGACAAGGATGAAGACGACGACGACGATGAAGATATGGATGATGTTGAGACCAGTGAGCAGGAGTTCTAGAAAGCCACAGAGGTCTTGCGCGTTGACGGCGGTGCTTCTCTGCATACCTCGCACCGCCAACTCAAGCAGTGGGTGCGGGAAGTCAATGCAGCAGAACCACCTGTCAAATCGCGCAAGCTTCTGAAATGGTCCAGCACGCCTATCAACTTTGACATTGAGGACCACCCTGATCGCACAACTGCGGTCGGGTGCTTGCCGATGTTGGTTTCACCAACTATCCGCAACCTCAAGGTCACTAAGATGCTAGTTGACGGCGGGGACGGCTTGAACCTGATCTCCTCCGCTGTACTCCAGAAACTCCAGATCCCTGACAGCGAGCTCGAAGAGACCGGCACATTCCAAGGAATCAACCCGGGAAGGAGCAAGCCGAAGGGGAAGATCACGTTGCCAGTAACATTTGGCGGCGAGTTGAACTTCAGGACTGAGAGGGTCACTTTTGACGTTGCCGATTTTCCATTGCCTTACAATGGGATACTTGGCCGTCCAGCACTTGCCAAGTTCATGGCAGCCTCTCACTACGCATACAACATGCTGAAGATGCCAGGCCCGATAAGCGTCATCTCTGTCCCTGGCGACAAGAAGGATGCTCTTATCTGCGCCGACAAGATCTACCGGGAAGCAGCAGCCGCAACAGATCGCAAATCACTTGCCGCTGAAGCTCCCGGGGGGAAGAAGAAGACCAAGTCCGGCAAGAGTTCTGATGCCCACTGTGGCAAGCGCACCTCTTCGGAGTGCTGCGCTACCGTCGAGGACGCACCATCGAGCTCCACCGGCAAGTATAAGAAGACGATGGTAGCTCCGCCAGAGACCAAGAAGGTGTCCGCCAAGGAGGACGGCACTGGTGGTACCTTCACCATCAGTGCCACTCTTGACCCTAAATAGGAAAGCGCGCTCATTGCTTTCCTGCGGGCGAACGTCGACGTGTTTGCATGGCAACCGTCTGACATCCCCGGTGTTCCCAGGAAAGTAATTGAGCACCATCTTGCTGTCTGTCCTCATGCGCGGCCCGTCAAGCAGAAAGTCAAGAAACAAGCAGTGGAGCGCCAAGAATTCATCACAGAAGAAATCAAGAAGTTGGAAGCAACAGGCCTTGTCAGAGGAGTGCTCCATCCTACGTGGTTGGCCAATCTTGTAGTCGTGCGCAAGGCAAACGGGAAATGGAGGCTTTGTATCGACTTTACCGATGTCAATAAAGCTTGTCCCAAGGATCCATTTCCCTTGCCGCGCATTGACCAGATTGTCGACTCCACGGCCGGATGTGACTTGCTTTCATTTCTTGACGCATACTCAGGATACCATCAGATCTTCATGGCTGAAGAGGATGACGAGAAGACCGCATTCATCACTCCATGTGGCACGTACTGTTTCAAACGGATGCCTTTTGGTTTGAAGAATGCTGGTTCAACATTCGCAAGGGTAGTCCATACCGCTTTTGAGCCACAAATACACAGAAATGTGGAAGCCTACATGGATGACATAGTGGTCAAGAGCAAGGAAAAGGCGACCCTGATTCAAGATTTAGACGAGACCTTTGCAAATCTGCGCAAGATCAGCCTCAAGCTCAACCCCGAGAAGGGTGTGTTTGGAGTCCCTTCCGGCAAGCTTCTCGGGTTCTTCGTGTCTCAGAGGGGAATTGAAGCCAATCCCGACAAGATCAGGGCCATTGAGCAGATTGAAGCACCAAAGCGCGTCAAGGATGTACGAAGACTTGCTGGTTGCGTGGCTGCTCTCAGCAGGTTTATCTCTAAGTCAGCTGAGCGCGCCCTGCCATTTTTCAAAATATTGAAAAAGGCAGGTCCAATGAAATGGACTCCGGAAGCGGAGACTGCGCTGCAAGACTTGAAGAGATACCTGTCCTCCACTCCAATACTTGTCGCACCTAAGCCATAAGAGAAGTTGTTGCTATATATAGCGGCAACCAATCAAGTGGTTAGTGCTGCGTTAGTAGCAGAGAGGGAGGTAGATGATGAGCCAGCAACCACGGCAGGCACATCCAGCGACAAGCAGGGGGCTTCCCCGACAAGCTCTGGTCCCGACAAAGATGGATCTGCGCAGGCGCAAGAGGAGATACGGAAGAGAATGGTCCAGCGCCCAGTTTACTTTGTTAGTTCCCTTCTGCAGGGGGCTAGGTCAAGGTACTCTGGTGTGCAGAAATTGATTTTCGGCCTCCTCGTGGCCTCGAGAAAGCTGCGCCATTACTTCCAAGCACATGAGATAACAGTTGTCACTCGCTTTCCGCTGAAGAGGATACTGTAGAATCCAGAAGCAACAGGCAGGATTGTTGAGTGGGCACTAGAACTGTCAAGCTTTGGCCTCAAGTTTGAGAGCACTTCAACTATCCAAAGCAGAGCATTGGCAGAATTCATAGCAGAGTGGATGCCAACACCAGATGAAGAAATTCCAGAAACGAGCATCCCCGTCAAGGAAGCAAGCAAAGAGTGGCTGATGTACTTTGATGGTGCCTTCTCGCAGCAAGGCGCCGGTGCTGGCGTGCTGCTTGTCGCACCCACCGGAGAGCACCTCAAGTACGTAGTCCAGATGCACTTTCCCAAGGAGCAAGCAACAAACAATACTACAGAGTATGAAGGATTGCTTGCCGGTCTCAGGATCGCGGCAGACCTTGGGATCAAGAAGCTCATTGTCAGGGGTGACTCGCAGCTTGTCGTCCGCCAAGTGAACAAGAGTTATCAGAGTCCGTTGATGGAAGCCTATGTTGACGAAGTGAGAAAGCTAGAAGAGCACTTTGACGGCCTACAGATGGAGCATGTTCCAAGAGCTCAGAACGACATTGCAGATGGCCTTTCGAAGTGCGCCGCACTTAAGTTACCTGTGGAACCAGGGATCTTTGTGCTCAAGCTGACTCAACCGTCTGTAACACCATCAACTGGACAGAACAAGAAGAGGAAGTTGATTTCCGGTGACTATTTTCCGGCAGAGCTCCCCGAAGCCGCCGCCAAGAAGGTCCCCAAGATCAACGCCAAGAGCGCTGAGGTGCAGTCTGCTCCAGCAAGCCCTAGGGTTTGTTCCGTCGAAGCAAACGCTCCCGACAAGTTTTGCTCCGGCAAGCTTGCCCGGGAACGTCAAGCTCCGGCTGAGCCACAGGTTCTTGCCGTAGAAGCAGACGTTCCCGCAGCAGCAGATGTGCCTTTAGTCCTTGTTGTCGAGCCACAAGCTCCAGCATGGGCACAGCAGATTGTCCGATTCCTTCAGACAGGAGAACTTCCCGAAGAGCAAGAAGAAGCGCAAAGAGTAGCCCGGCAGTCAAGTATGTACCAGTTTGTTGACAACACACTGTACAGAAGAAGAATCAACGGTGTGAAATTGAAGTGTATTCCCCGGGAAGATGGACAAAAGTTGTTGGCAGAGATACATGGAGGCATATGTGGTCACCACATTGGCGCAAGAGCACTTGCCGGCAAAGCATTCCGGCAAGGTTTCTTTTGGCCGACAGCCCTCCAGGATGCAACTGTACCAAGTGTGAAGCGTGCCAGTTCCATTCCAAGCAGATACACCAGCCAGCTCAAGCTCTCCAGACGATCCCTTTATCCTGGCCATTTTTGGTCTGGGGGCTCGACATCCTCTGCCCCTTTCCCCGCACAGCCGGGGGCTTTGAGTACTTGTACGTAGCAATCGACAAGTTCACAAAGTGGCCGGAAGTGGAACCAGTGAGGAAGGTGACAGCACAGTCAGCAGTCAAGTTCTTCAGGTCGATTGTTTGCCGCTTCGGGATTCCTAACGGGATCATCACCGACAACGGTACGCAATTCACGAGCCGCACCTTCATGCAGTACATCCAAGATCTTGGCGCCAAGGTCTGCTTCGCTTCTGTTGCTCACCCGAGAAGCAACGGTCAAGCGAAGAGGGCAAATGCTGAAGTGCTGCATGGACTCAAGACCAGGACTTTCGACAGGCTGCACAAGTGCGGAAGAAACTAGATCGAGGAGCTGCCGGTGGTTCTTTGGTCGATCAGGACGACGCCAAATCGAGCCACTGGACAGACACCTTTCGCTCTAGTCTATGGAGCAGAGGCAGTTCTCCCCACGGAACTCGTATACGGGTCACCTCGAGTGCTCGCTTATGATGAGCTTGAGCAAGAGCAGCTGCGACAAGATGACGCGCTGCTCCTTGAGGAAGACCGTCTTCAGGCTGATGTACGAGCTGCTCGCTACCAGCAAGCTTTGCGCCGCTACCATAGCCGCAAAGTTAACGCCTCGAGGAAGGCGACCTTGTTCTTCGGCGCGTACAGTCCGCCAAGAAGTCCAACAAGTTGACGCCGAAGTGGGAAGGCCCTTACCGTGTGAAACGAGTCACTAGGCATGGCGTTGTCCGCCTTGAGACTGAAGATGGCTTTCCGGTGAGCAACTCCTGGAACATCGAGCATCTTCGTAAGTTTTACCCGTAAGGAGCGGTTGCCGGAACCCGGTCCGGCAACCACCTTTTGTACAAGTCTTGCCGCTGTTGCATGTAATCCTTTGTACAAAGCCGTGCGCAGACCCCGTGCATAAGTAAAGCTCATGTGCTCCGCACATCTTGTCAATTTCATGCGTTCTATATTTTGCATGTGTTATCTGACACTTTGTGTAGAACCTACCCCCGGTAAGCAATAACGAGCCTTAAGGCTCCATATCTTTGTTTTCTCTTCTTTCTTTTTCTTAAGGAAAGGAAGGTTCCCTCACCCACAAGTTTGCTGGGGGGGGAGGAGAAGATAATGGTATGGACCAGGGGTCGTTCAAGAAAGTTCCGCCTTGCCGGGAAGCAAACAACAAAAAAGCTAAGTTGCCAAAGTTTGAGCAATCAGATTTTTAAATTTTTAAGTTATCTTCCTTGAATGATTGTGCTTTGTATGGAAAACCTGTGCGCGGAGGAACCAACTCGTGGCTAGTCGCGCCCTTACTTTGTTTCGAGTACGCTCAACGACTTAAGTGTGCTGCGACTAGTGTCGCGCCCTTACTTTGTTTCGAGTCCGCTCAACAACTTAAGTGTGCTGCGACTAGTTGCGACAAGGTTTCTTGTCGGCAACGGCGTCGCCAGCAGGCTGCTGACGTTCCGCACTCAGCGCTCGCGGCTAAGGTGCCTGCGCCGGCAAGTTCCCTAAAAGCGTAGGGCTAAAACATACAAAGGAAGGAATCAAGTAGAGGAAATAACATTGCAGTCACTACCCAAAATAGAGTTATAATACAAAGTAGCTTGTCGCAGCTCTAATAGATTGTTCTCATAACATGACCAGCAGCGACAAGAGAAGAAGAAAACGGGCGGCCTAATCTACGCGATCGCCCTCAACCCTCTTGATCCCGCTCACCTTGTCCACAATGGGTGCGACAAGGGCCTTGAGCGCCTCCAGATCAGCATCCGGCGGCAGGGACTTGAGGACGTTGGTGAAGTTGAGGCCCGGGTTGCGGAAGGCCACCTTCACCAACACCTTTTGAAGGGCTCCCGCACAAAGCTTGCGCGACTCATCCGCCAGCTACTTTGGGATCCTCTCCCAGAGTCGCTGGAGGGCCGTCGCCACGCCTTTGAAGAACAGGGTGAGCTTGGCACTAGGGTGGAGGTTCTCATCGGAGGAATACCCGAGATACTTCGCCCCCAGCTGCGCCAGCTCCCTGTCGATATCTGCGGCAGCATTGACGAGACCCTCCGTCCAGTGCTCCACAGTCTCCCTGAAGGTGTTCTGGGCGACAACAACACTCGCCAGCAGTGCCTTCTCGGCCTTGATCTCCTCCTTCAAGGCCGCCTCCCGCTCCTTGGCGCCGTCCAGCGTCTTGGTCAAAGTGGTCAGCTTCAACTCAAGATCTGCGTTAGAGTCCTTGGCGGCGCTAAGCTCCTTGCCCTTCTCGGCGAGGTGAACCTGCAGCTCCGAGTTGCTGTGGGCGTCCTTCTCCCGCTCATGCTTGAGCGCGGCGATCTCTTCACCTCTCGCCTTGAGATCGGCCTCGAGCTGCGCCACCTTCGTCTCCAACTCCTTCTTGGCGACCTCGGCAGCTGCGGCAGCGTCCTCTGCTTGCTTGAGGGCTCCGCCAAGTGATCGCTCGTGCGTGGCAAGCTCCTCCTCGTGGCTGTCAAGATTGACTTTCCGCTGCGCCAGCTCGCCCTCCTGCACGGACAGCTTCTCAGCGGCAAGCCGCTGCTGTTCTTCGACTTCGGCCTTCTCGAGGAAGAAGGCCTGCTGCTCCTCGGCAAGTGGCTCCCGCTATTCTGCCAGGGACCGGAGAGTTGCCTGGTTGAGGGCCCGGAGCTCCTCCGCGCGCTTCTCAATGTCAGCTCCTGCCTTCGCGGCAAGCGCCTCGCGGGACTCCAGCTTGGCCTGCCGAGCACGGTAGAGCGACAGCAGCTTCCGCAGCAGCCGCTCCTCCTCAGGCTCGCCGCTGCTGCTGCTCGGCGCGTCGACCAGCGTCAGCCCAGCGGAGGCGAGCACCTCTCCGTCGAAGATTTCTCCCTCGACCGGCGCCCTGGAGCTTGAGGCCCAGGGGAGTTTGATGAAGACGCCGTCGCCGGCCTTCAAGTAGGCGCCTGGCTCGGGCTCTTCGGAGCCTGGGGCTGCGGCAGCGGCGGAGGGCTCGGCGGTCGGTGTAGCGTCTGGCGCTCCTGCGGCCTCAGGGCCGTCAGTGCGATCGCCAGACCCCTCGCCAGCTGCCGCGGCGGCAGCCTTGGCGGCCTTTGCGCCGGCGGGATCGTCAGCGTCGGCTGCTTCTTTGGTGGCAGCGGCGTCGTCGGCAACAACCTCAGTCTCCATCGGCTCAGCAGCAGATGGATCTGACTGCCGGAAAAGGAAAATAAGTCAAGAAAATATCCAAAAAGAAGAAGAACCCAAGGAAAGTTTCAAAGCAAGAGGATTACCTGCACGAGCCGGCTCCTCGGCGGGCTCCCTTGCCGGAGAGCTCTCCCTTGGCGGCGCAGTCGTAGTCTCCGCCGGCGGGGGGCCACTGGCGCTCTCCTTTGCCGGAGAGCCCTCCCTTACCGGAGGACTCTCCCTTGGCGGAGAACTCTCCCTTGCCAGAGAGACCCTTGCTGGAGAACTTTCCCTTGGCGGCGTAGTTGAAGCAGATGGCACGTCGGGGGCGGTCTCCGAGCGCTCCTAGTGTGGCTGCTCTGCTCCTACACAAATCAACAAACAAATATCAGCCAAGAAATAACACCCACGCGCGTCTAACAGCGGAAAGTGAACCATACACTTACGCTGGGGGCTGCGCTGGGGGCTGCTCTGAAGATTAGTTGCCGGGTCCGGCAAGGCGGTCTCGGTGGGTTCATCCTCGACGATGATCACCTCCTCTCTCCTCGCCGGGACCTTGGCTCTCTTTGCCGCTCTCTGGGCCAGAGTCCTGAAAAGGAATAAGTCCGGAATGAAGCAAATGATATACAAGACAAAACAGCAAGAATTGAAGAAATACAAGAACAACAAGGATCTTACTCTTCTTCTTCCTCGTCGGAGCTGAGCGCGGAGAAGTCGAAGTCCGGCTTACGCCCGGCCCGAGGAGGCGGAGGAGTAGGCTCCCTTGGCCGCTTGACTGGAAGCAGTGGCGGTGGTCTGAGACGACCCCGCTCCAGCTGCCGCCGTGGCGTGAGAGGCGGCAGGAGCAGAAGCGGCGGTCCGGGAAGACCCCACTCCAGTTGCTGCAGAAGCGCGAGGTGCTCCCGCGGCAACCGTGCTTGCCGCGGTGGAGCGTGTTGCGCGGCGCGACGGCTGTTGACTCGTCTGCCGCCCCGCTACGTCCCCGGCCTTGCGGAGACGCCTTCTTGGTGGAGCTGGGGGCTCTGCTAGCGGTGAGCTGCCTGAAGATGAGGAGGAAGAGGAGTCGATCTCTAGCGAGCCACTCGTATCCTCGGCGGGCTCGCTTGACTCGACGCCCTGCTCGGCGGGCTCGCTCGACTCGGCGTCATGCCCGGCAAGCCCTCCCTCGCCGGCAAACTCATCTCGCTCGGCAAGGCTTGCCGCCTTTGCTGCCTCTGCCTCCTCCACGGTGAATCCGAACTCGCTCGCGGCTGCGGCTGCCGCCGCCTCTTCCAGCCTAGTGGTGATGCGTGCCAGCTTCGTGTCAGTGGTGTCGCGGGTGAGGCCTTTCTTCTCGTCGGAGCGGATCGGCACTTCTTCCAAGCTGTCAAAGAATGCCTGCATGGCGTCATCTGCAGGCTCTTGCCAAGTTGGGTTGATCCCATGCGAGTCGCACAGCGGCATCATTGCGCGGATGCGGCTGAGCGCGGAGTTGTTGCACAGCGGAACGACACCCTACGGCAACCTGAACACTTCGGGATGCTGAGGGTCATACTTGAACAGCTCCTGGAGCATCGCGTTGAGCTCCAGGACAGTGAAGTTGAAGTTGAGGCCAGGGCACAGCCTCATGATATCCGCCGCGTTCTTGAACTCCCAGGCAGGTCTCTTCCTCTCCTGCAGGGGGGCGATGTGGCGGCGAAGGAAATCTGCGCCAACTGCGCCTACAGTGAACCCGGCAAGCCTGAGGCGTAGGATCCGGGCGACGGCAATCTTCAGCCTGTCGTCTTCCGGGGCCACGTTGCTCCAATCGTTGCCGCGCACCACTGGGGTTCGGCGCCAGGCGGTAAATGGCTGCGGGTTCTCCTCGACGATCCAGCACCAATTTGCTCTCCACTCCTCCCACTTGCCGCGGAGCTCTCCCTCCAGATAAGCGTCCTTCTTGCCGGCCCTCGAGATCCAAGAGACTCCGCCGGACAAAGGCTCTCCTCTCTCAACTCGGGGCATAAAGAAGTGGCGAAAGAGGGCTACATTGGGATGGACTCCGACGAAGTTTTCGCAGAGATGGGCGAAAACTGCCATGGTCAGAACGACGTTGGGGGTGAAGTCAAGGAGGCGGAGCCCGTAGGTGTTCATGATATCACAGAAGAATTCAGAGAAGGGCGGGCAGAGCCCGCAGTAGAAGAACAAGGCGAAGAAAGGGTATCCAGTTGGAGCCATTTTCCAAGCAACGGCTGGAAGTACCTTCGTGCGCGGGTGCGCCCGCGTCTCTCCCGACCAGAAGAGGTAGTAGTTCTCCCTCAGCTCCCTCACGGCAAGCATGGGGGGGGGGGGAAGACAGCCCGCTCCTTTCGCAGCGCCGCGAGCCGCTGCGCCTCGGCCGACTTCGCAGCCTTCACCTTGTCGGCTTTCGGAGCCATGGCGGAGGTGGTGGAGGAGGTCGACGGCGTTGGTGGTGCTGGTGGCGATGGGGGGCGGAGCGCTGCTCTCTTTCAGCTTTGGTAAGAAGGGAGAGCGGCGGAGGTTTCCGAGATTGCAACGACAACTGGCGGATGGGCGAACTGCCCCTGTTTCCCCTGCTTATAAAGAGGGAGGGGGCGGACGTTCCGCCTTTTCCGATTAAAGAAACCACCCACGATCTCTCCCACGACGCCGCAATCAACGCGTGCCGTTCGGGGAGGGCGCGGTGGATACGGAGAAAGATACGGCGTAACCCAGGCCGCGCGTGCCCGTGCACTGATTTGGGCCTGGCCCAACAGCGCTCGGCACCGTGTATGGCCCAGGCCCGAGGGCTCCTGTCGGTGTACTAGAGTAGGGGTACCCTAGTATCCCGAACTTGTGCACGGGCAGTCGCAGCACCCCGCGGCAAGGCTTGCCGGGTGACCGCCGAGGTCCTCCGTGGTCCCTTTGGAGCCATTCAAGAACAAAGTATTCAAGCCAAGGAGACAAGGCCCCGGCAAGAGGAGCTTGCCGGGAAGGCCACTCAAGGCACAAGACCTCGGCGAGAGGAGCTTGCCGGGAAGGCCAACCAAGGCATCTCAAGCAACTTGCCGCGACGCGCCACGCATCCCGACAAGGCCCGGAGAGCGGCAGGCTCCCGGACGCGACAAGACAACGACCGCGGCAAGGCACTTGCCGCGGCAAGCTTCCACTCTGTACCCGCGCTCCAACACATCCACCAACGTGTCGCCCTGGGACCCTTCCAGGCGTACGTGGCGGGAGGCTGTGCAGCCAGCGGTACGCGGTGGCAAGCGGCGCTGACAAGATTCGCCATCGTGGCGAACGGTGGCGTCCATGACGGCCCCTTTTTGCACTGTTTGGGCAACGCAGACGGGCATTTAATGCCCTTGTCCCCTGCCGTCAGGGTTAGGTATGATACATTGTACAAGTAGCTATACCAACTACAACACATTTCCATTTTTACCCTTATCTGCGTTGCCACCTGTCGGTGTCCCCTTGAGCATATAAAAGGAGGCCCATGCGCAACGTAGAGGGGGGTTCGGAGCAGAAGAACTCTCACGCTCGGTCTCGTTAGCTGCTAGAGGGTACTGTAGCACTCAGCGCTCCCGAGCAAGAACTCAATACAAACCACAATGCAGGAGTAGGGTTTTACGCATCCGTGCGGCCCGAACCTGGGTAAACTGCTCGTGTGCTTCGCCTCGATCTGCTCTTCGTGCGATCTCCGCCCCCGCCAAACCGAAAGGGACTCGGCTCGCCGGTCCCATAGGTGTTCGTGGATCAGTTTCCCCGACATAGAGGTTCAATCACACTTTATTACAATGAAGATCCTCGAAGAGGCAATATCCAATACATGATAACGGCTGAAGGCCATCTAAAACAATAAATTGCGGAAGCTATGAAGAGTAGTTGAGTCCATCCAACTCCATGGCAAACATTGAGTGCATGACAACGACCTATCGCACCTTAATGCTCGTTTGAAAACTCTGCAACATGATACATTGCAGCCATGTAGGTCAGCACATTGAAAATGCTGGTAAAAACACACTGTAATGAAAAAGAGCAAAACCTACAACTACATGCATAATTGGCTGGTGGAGGCTGTAAGGTACTTTTTTTGCATGAAGTCAGTTTTTCCCTACAACAAAGGAATGTATTTATTTAAATTCTTTGTTAAATGTAAATCATGAACATTTGAGAATGGTACCCCCATCTCAATCCCAAAACCAAGTCATTATTAACCCATCAAGTTAAATCAAGTGTTGAGATCAGTCCATAATTCTAATAGCAGGATACTCAAAGATGTCCATAACCGGGGACACGACTACTCATGAATAGTTTGTACAATCTACAGAGGTTTGTGCACTTTTCCCCACACGACTCGATCTCCTCCGTTTGATTTCTCGTACTACATGGTGTTTGAGAAACGGATGACCGAGACACAATATTTCAGAAGCATTAACTCTTTACCCTGGGTAGACCGTACCACCTACATCTGCTACATCTGCTAGTCTACCACTGAAAAAGATCACACAACATACTCCACTAAGCCAGAGCCCATAATGGCATTGTGGCTACACACGGAAGTTTCTAGGCATGAATGATATATGATCTCTTTGAGCCTGGGTGGCATTCCTTGGACAACACTGGTATATCCCGAGGTGCCCTGACATCCACTGGTACATCCCCAGGGTGCCACAACCAATCCACCCAGATGTGTATTAAATTTCCTCTTTAAAGAACCCCTTAGTTGTAATTACACTCACAACTTTCATGAAATCACTCATACCAATCCACGTCTACAAGCATGGCTAAGCAATAAGTAACAAAGCGTAAAAATCCCTTGGGTTGATCTCAAGTCATTGGGTTCCTACCTCATGAACTACAAAGCATCATATTATGTAACCAATCCTACTCATGCAAGTGTTTGAGGAGATAACTAATGCAATGAAAACTGGGTACTGGAAAGTATGAACTTGCCTTGCTGACGATCGCTGAAACCTAAAGACTTGTAGTAGCACGCTTCACACTCCAGAAATTCTATCGCAATTAAACAATAGCATACATAAGCAATCAACAAAGATGCACGGGTAAAACTTAAATAAGAAAACCTAACTAGAATGTTCAACTAATGAACTCCGATTTGCAAAAAGAATCAAATCAAACGGAGCAACAAAACTCAAACTACGAAAGAAACAATATCCGTTTACAAAACTGAACTAAAGTCAAATTTTAAATTTCTCAAAATCTTGTTCAAGTTGGTTAAATAGAAAGAGGGCTTCGAGACGAAGATCTAGGCGCTTGTTTCACCTGATTCCGACTAACAAGCGAAAAGATAAACTAAAACGAAGATCAGGGCAGAAATCGCGATCGAAAATAATCGTGGAAAAACCCTGGAAAATAAAACAAGACGAACAGGCTAACAAACGAACATTCGCTGTCTGCGGCTAACTGACGAATAGCGTTCGTTAAAACGAACGAACGTACGAGCGTCCGCTAAAAAAACTAAACCGAGAATAACCGAACCGATCTAAAAAATTGAACCTAGGGTTTTCTAAAAAACACCAATCTAAAATAAAAAAATGGCGGTTTACCTAATGGGCCGGGTTTGACTTTGCGGGTCAGGTCAACGGTGGCGGGTCGGGTGTGGCGGCGGGGGCGACTTCCGGCGACGGGCGGCGAGGGAGGCCAGTGGCGGGGATGCGGCGGCAGCGGCGGTGGCTGGCGGGCGGCGGCGCTGGCGCGAGGGGAGGCGAGGCTGCGAGGCGGCGGGCGCGGCTTTAGCGGTGGCGGCGTTGAATTAGCGGCGGTGGCGGCGTAGGCGACGGCGGCAGCGGCTGAGGGGGAGAGGGGCTCGGGACAGCGACCTTTTAAAGAGGGGGCGGCGTGCCTTGGGGAAGGGGCCGGCCCGGGGCGGAGTCCTGCCCGGACTCGCCTCGACGTCCGAGCCGAGCACGGCATCTACGTGGGAGGAATGCGGCGGTAAGCTGGGCCGGCTAGGCCTTTGGCCCGATCGGTCTGAACGGTTCTTTTTAAAAAAAATCACCCGAACAGAAAAAAATCCTAAATAAATAAATAAAAATCTAAAAATGCCAAAAACAATTTTCACTGTCCAAATAAAATATTTAGAACAAGGTGAACATTTTCTTGGCCTAAAAATGCAGTTTTGGAAAATGCATATTTTTCTAATGCAAATAAAAATAGCAATAAAATCGAAATAAAATTTCTTATTCAATTTTAATATTTTTCCTCTAATTTTCCTCTTATTTTGGAGAAGTCATATTATCTCCTCTCATATATTTTAATATTGAAATATTTTAGAGAGAAAATAATTAAAATCAAATGATCCTCTTTTCAATATTTGAGAAAATTCAAATATGAAAATAATGAAATCCCCAACTCTCTCCGAGGGTCCTTGAGTTGCTTAGGAATTTAGGATCAAAACCAACAATGCAAGCAAAACATGATATGCATATGATGGTCTATCTATAACAATCCAAATTGAAAATTTGGGATGTTACAGCAAGTAACATTCCGATGGACAAAAGGAATTACTTATGTCGGCATAACAGTTCGACCGATGAAGATCTTCGTAGAATATGTAGGAACCAATATGGGCATCCAGGTTCCACTATTGTTTATTGACCGGAGAGGTGTGTCGGTCATGTCTACATAGTTCTCGAACCCATAGGGTCCGCACGCATAACGTTCGATGACGATATAATATTATATGAGTTATGTGTTTTGGTGACCGAATGTTGTTAGGAGTCCCGTAAGAGATCACAGACATGATGAGGAGCTCCGGAGGTAAAGATTGATATATAGGACGATGATATTCGGACACCAGAAAAGTTTCGGAGTGCACCGGGTAGTCATCGGTTCACCGGAAAGGGTTCCGGAAACCCCCGGTAGGTGTATTGGGCCTTATGGGCCAAAGGGGGGAGCACACCATCCCACAAGGGGGCTGGTGCGCCCCTACACCCTTGCCCATGCACCAAAGGGGGAGGGAAGAAAAGGGGAGGCTCCCCAAAGGCAACCACCCCCCCTTTTCTATCCCCTATGCACAAATATGGAAGGGGGATTCAGCCGGGGCAGGCGCCCTAGGGCAGCCGCCGGCTACTTTGGGCGCCCTAGGGGCTTCCTCTCCTCCTGCACCTATATATATGAGAGAGGGGGCGCCACGCAAGACACAACATTGTCTTAGCCGTGTGCGGTGCCCCTATCCACAGTTTCGTCCCTCGGTCATATTTTCTTAGTGATTAGGCGAAGCCCTGCGGAGATAGCATCACCGTCACAGTTACCATGACGTTGTGCTGCCGGAACTCATCTACTACTTTGCCCGTCTTGCTGGATCAAGAAGACGAGGATGTCACCTAGCTGAACGTATGCTGAACGCAGAGGTACCATACATTCGATACTTGATCGGCTGGATCACGAAGAAGTTCGATTACATCAACCGCATTACTAAATGCTTCCGCTTATGGTCTACGAGGGTACGTAGACACACTCTCCCCTCTCGTTGCTATGCATCTTCATGGATAGACCTTGCGTGTGCGTAGAAATTTATTATTTTCCATGTGTTTCCCAATAGTGGCATCATGAGCCAGGTCTATGTGTAGATGATATGCACGAGTAGAAAACAAAGAGTTCTGGGTGGTGATAGTCATACTCCTTACCACCAACGTATTATTTTGATTCGGCTGTATTGTAAGATGAAGCGGACCGGACCAACCTTACATGTCCACATACATGAGACCGATTCCATCGACAGACATGCAACTTCTTTTGCATAAAGGTGGCTGGTGGGTGTCTGTTTCTCCTACTTTAGTTGAATCTAGTTTGACTATGGACGGTCCTTGAAGATGGTTAAAACAACAAATTTTATGAACCACCGTTGTGGTTTTTGCCATAGGTAAGAATGGTTCTAGCTAGAAGCCCGTAGCAGCCACGTAAAACTTGCAACAACAAAGTAGAGGATGTCTAACTTGTTTTTGCAGGGCATGTTGTGATGTGATATGGTCAAGACGTGATGAGTTATACATTATTGTATGAGATCATCATGTTTTGTTGTCGGTGTACAAAAAGAGGGGTACACTTTTTGTACCCCTATGACTGTGCACGGGCAGTCTGAGCCACGGCGCCACCACACCAAGCATGGCGAGGGAGGCGAGCCGGGGCAAGACCGAAGCTTGATGGAGACTGGAGCGACGCCAAGAACAAGACCACAAAGAGCAAAGGGACGAAGTGGCTCTCCTCGGCAAGATCCTTGCCGGGGCCAGCACTGGCAGCCCCGCCAAGACCCTTGCCGCGGCAGCTCGCCCCGCGCCTACGGAGCGAATCACCCTTGAGTCCACCGCCCCCATGGGGCGAGGATTCGGGGGATATCCCCGTGATGGCATGCAGATCTTTGTGTAGACATTCAAGACCGGATGCAAGTTAAGAAGACGACGACCCTTGGCGGGATTCCAGCCAAGGAGAACCACAAGGCCCCGGGCAAGCACCTTGTCGGGGATGACAGCAGGCGCCACAGCAGGACCCTTGCCGGAGCCCCGGCAAGGCCCTTGCCAAGGATAACCGTAGGGCAACCGTCGGGCCCACACCAACTGGGTTTCTACCAACCCACGCAGCCGCCGACCCGACCAGCTGGACAAGCTCCTGCATGGCAACCCACAGATCTTCGTGGAGACCCGTCGTTACGCCACCTCAGCTGTCTATCTGCCTACATGGCGCCTCAGGCACTGCTGGCCAGGGCGCATGTCAACACGAGGAGGGGCGGCGACGGACAAGACGGACGTCTTCCCCCCGTCCCCGGTAAAGCAAGGACACCTAAGCTGGGCGCATTAGATGCACCTTGTCCTGTAATGCGAGGGATAACCTCGCATCACTGTACCCTTTCCACCTCCTGTGTGCCACTGTGGCGACCCCTTTTTCCTATAAAAGGAGGCCTGAGGCGACCAGGAGAAGGATTCGGCTTTTTAGAACTCCTCACAACTCTCTTGGAGCTCCTCACTCGCTGAAGAACACCAACATATAATCCACCAAAGCAGGAGTAGGGTTTTACGCATCTTTGCGGCCCGAACCTGGGTAAAGGAACCGTGTCCCGACGGTTAGATCCGCTCTTCTCTCAACCCCGCGCCCCGCAACCGTAGTAGGGATTCTTGTGATCCCATAGGTATCGATTCAAATACACCGACATCTTTGGCACGCCAGGTAGGGGGTGCTCAGTTGTGAGAATCGGCTTTAGCGGTTAGTTCGGTGCTCTTGCATCTCCATGGCGCCCAAGAAGAAGACGACGGTGGCGGTTGGCCAGTCGGAAGCCGGACAGCCCGTCCCGACGCGGGCGAGCAGCGGATCAGTCGCGGAAAGGACTCGGGGCGCTGCTCGCGAGCACCAACGCCATCCCGACAGCCGGAGTTTGGGAGGTGGCGACGTTTGTGCGCCTGGTGATGGGCCACACACCGCCAGCACCAAGGACGGAGCCCGACCCTTTGTGGGTGGCGTGGGGTCTTCTAGGGTCGCGGCCGCGACACCTGAGGGTGACGCAAGGGCCTCCAGAACTGCCACGTCGGCGCCAACATCGCGCTCTTCTCAAGTAGCGCGCGACGGACGGCGTTGTCACCCCGAAGATCCCGGACGTCGCCATGGAAAGGGCCCCGAGCGCCACTCCCGGGACGTAGAAGACATGCCCGCCCGCCGAAGCGCTGGTGGAGACATTAGGTAACCGCGGGATCGTGATGGAGCTCCCCCTGACACGGTCAGGGGTCGAAGTGCGTCACGGTCCATGCAGGTTTCACTATCGTTGACACCAGCCGAAGCTTTGGCGCGCGCGTAGTTGCTCCTCGACTTTCCTCCCGCTACGGGGAACTCGACGAATGGAGAGCCACCATCCGAAGCCTTGTCGCAGTCGCCAACAGGGACGACCTAAATCCAGCGAAGCTCCCAGGCCGATGCTCCGATGGGGTCCCACGCACCGGCGACGGGAGTGCCGGAAGTGTCGTGGCTACGGTGCATTCGCCTCCTCCTCGCCCGGTGCCGCGTGCGTCGACCCGTCGAGACATCACGGGCAACGCCATCTCCATAGCGTCGTCCGACCCACGGACCCGCGGCGACCAACGTCAAGTTCTTCAGGAGCGAGCTCATGAGGATGCTCGAAGCACCATCGAGCGCCGGCGTGGAACGCGCCACCAGTCAGACAGGCGAGCAGGGCCTGCTGCAGACCGCCCAGCACCGGAAAGCCATGTAGGTCTACCCTACGAGGTAGGCTATCCAGCTTTCACCCGTGAGCTGCGGCAGTTCCAGTGGCCCTCTCACCGCACTTTCAAACTTGACGTTGGCGAGAAGTACAACGGCAAGACCCACCCGTCGGAGTTCCTCAGCATCTACACCATCGTGATGCAAGCTGCCGGGGCCCGTGACGAAAAGGTGCTTGCGAATTACTTTCCGTTAGCTCTTAAACCTAACGCCATGTCGTGGTTGATGCACTTGCCAGTAGACTCTATTTCCTCCAGGTCCGACTTTGCCCTGAGTTTGTTGGCGCCTTTATCGGAGGCCATCAAGCCCATGGCCAAGCGAGTGACCTGCATGTCATACCCCAGAAGGAAGGCGAGACTCTGCGTAAGTACATATAGAGATTCAGCCGGGTACAGTACAATATCCCCGATGTTCACACTGCCGCCATCATCAGCGCGTTCCACCAGAACGTGCGCAACCGCAAGATGCGCGAAGAACTGGCGATGACCAAGGTGAAGGATGTGGCGGAACTCTACGTTCTTGCTGACAGATGTGCCCGGGCTGAAGAGGGAAGGAAGTACCCCGGTGAAAGCGCTGGTGCGGAAACCGACTCCTCAGACGAGGATACTGCCGCTCCAGCGAAGAAGGGCCAGAACCGTAACAGGAAGCGCAAGGGGAAGGTCGTGCTTGCCGTCGAGGGATCTGATGACGCCGGCTCCGCCAAGAAAACCAAGGCGGGTGTCCCTGGCAAAGAAATTGCCGGGTGTGTCGCCTGCTAGGCCTTGGCGGCTGCCGAGAAGCCAGGAAACTCCGGCAAACGATACTGCAAGATCCATCGCACCAAGGGCCATGATCTCCAGGACTGCCACCAGGTTGAGCTCCTTGCTGAGAAGCAAAGGGCTGAATACGAGAGGCGGGACAAGGAGAAGGGCCAAAATGGCGCTGAGGGATCCAGCAAGAAGCGTGACGGCCAAGTAGGCCGTCACGGCAAGGAGAAACAGCAGGAAAGGCCCGCCCGGGGCCGCGACAGAAGACCTGAAGACGACGATCACGAAGAGGACGACGAGTCCGGCGGCCAAGAGTTTCAGAAGGCTACGGATGCCATGTGCGTCGATGGTGGCACCTCGCTGCATGCTTCTCACCGCCAGCTTAAACAATGGGCGCGTGAGATTATTGCGGTAGAGCCATCGTCCGGTGCCCAAAAGCCACTGAAATGGTCCAGCACGCCTATCATCTTTGACGCCGAGGATCACCCTGATCGCACTACTACGGTCGGGTGCTTGCCATTGTTGGTTTCACCGACAATACGCAACCTCAAGGTGACGAAGATGCTAGTTGATGGCGGGGCCGACCTGAACCTAATTTCGCCCACCGTGATCGAGAAGCTGCAAGTTCTTGATTGAGACCTCGAGAAGACGGGCACGTTTCAGGGGGTGAGCCCAGGGAGGAGCCAACCAAAGGGGAAAGTCACGCTACCCGTGACTTTTGGAAGTGATCTGAACTATAGGACAGAGAGGATCGTGTTCGATGTTGCCAAGATCCCCCTGCCTTACAATGGGATCCTTGGCCGCCTAGCATTGGCCAAGTTCATGGCAGCATCACACTATGCCTACAACACCCTGAAGATGCCAGGGCCCGTGACGATCATCACCATCCCCTCCGACAAGAAAGATGCGCTGATTTGCACCGACCAATTGTACCAGCAAGCAGTTGCAGCAACTACCGCTACGGGGGCACTTGCTCCTGCCATTGGAGCCCCGGGAGGGAAGAAGAAGAAGACCGGCGAGACCTCGGGTGCCCACTCCGGCAAGCGCACCTCTTCGGAGTGCTGTGCTCCCGTCGAGGACGTGCCTGAGAGCTCCGCCAGAAAGAAGAAGAAGAAGACCGGCGAGACCTCAGACACCCACTCCGGCAAGCGCACCTCCTCGGAGTGTCGCGCTCCTGTCGAGGACGTGCCAGAGGGCTCCACCGGCAGAGACAAGAGATCCAGGGCCACACCACCAGGAACCAAGATGGTTTCTATTAAGGAGGACGGTTCGGGAGGGGCTTTTACCATAAGCTCTGCCCTTGACAACAAATAGGAAGACGCCCTCGTCACCTTCCTGCGGGCGAATGTCGACGTGTTTGCCTGGAAAGCGTCCGACATCCCCGGCGTTCCCAGGGAGGTGATTGAGCACCACCTTGCTGTCTGCCCTTATGCACGGCCCGTCAAGCAGAAGGTCAGGAAGCAAGCTTTGGAACGGCAAGAGTTCATCACCGAGGAGATCCGGAAACTGGAAGCTGCGGGTTTGGTGAGAGGAGTGCTCCACCCAAAGTGGTTGGCCAATCCAGTGGTAGTGAGCAAGGCAAATGGGAAGAGGAGGCTATGTATTGACTACACGGATATCAATAAAGCTTGTCCCAAGGACCCCTTCCCATTGCCGCGCATATACCAGATTGTTGACTCCACGGCAGGGTGTGACCTGCTGTCATTCCTCGATGCCTACTCCGGCTACCACCAGATCTTCATGGCAAGAGAAGACGAAGAGAAGACGACATTCATCACCCCATGTGGCACGTACTATTTCGTACAAATGCCTTTCAGGTTGAAGAGTGCTGGCTCGACGTTTGCAAGGGTAGTCCAGATTGGTTTTGAACCCCAGCTCCATAGAAATATGGAGGCTTATATGGATGATATAGTGGTCAAAACCAAGAACAAGGCAACCCTTGTACCGGATTTACAAGAAACATTTGTGAACCTGCGCAAGATCAACCTCAAGTTGAACCTTGAGAAGTGCGTCTTCGGCGTTCCATCTAGCAAGCTTCTCGGGTTCTTTGTGTCGCAGCGTGGGATAGAAGCCAATCCGGACAAGATCAAAGCTATGGAGCAGATTAAAGCACCCAAACGGGTCAAGGATGTGCGTCGGCTTTCTGGCTGCGTTGCCGCCATGAGCAGATTCATTTCCAAGTCTGCCGAGCGTGCCCTCCCCTTTTTCAAGGTCTTGAAAAAGGCGGGCCCAATGGAGTGGACGCCGGAAGCCGAGGCGGCATTACAAGATCTGAAGAGGTATCTTTCCTCCACGCCAATACTAGTTGCGCCTAGACCACAAGAACCGTTGCTGCTATACTTAGCGGCAACAAACCAGGTGGTCAATGCCGCACTAGTGGCGCAGAGAGAAATTGATGATGAGGTGATAGCAGCAACAGAGCCTGGTGCCACTGGTGCAGAAGCGACACGGTCGGTTGGAGTGCAGCCGAAAAAGAAGATGATGCAGCACTCGGTCTACATTGTTAGCTCTCTCTTGTAGGGGGCTAGATCAAGGTACTCCGGTGTGCAGAAATTTCTCTTCGGCCTTCTTATGGCCTCAAGGAAGCTGCGTCACTACTTCCAGGCGCACGAGATCACTGTCGTCACTCGCCTCCCCCTGCAACGGATATTGCATAATCCAGACGCGACGGGAAGGATTGTAGAGTGGGCACTGGAGCTGTCTAGCTTTGGCCTCAAGTTTGAAAGTACCTCGACAATTCAGAGCTGAGTCCTGGCAGAGTTCGTCGCAAAATGGACCGCAACGCTTGATGAAGAGGTCCAGGAAACTACTCTCCCCGGCAAAGAGGCGAGTTGCAACTGGATCATGTACTTTGATGGGGCTTTCTCCTTACTGGGCGCCGGGGCTGGCGTACTGTTGGTCGCGCCCACTGGAGAGCACCTCAAGTACGTGGTCCAGATGCATTTCCCTAGGGAGGTATCAACGAACAACACTGCCGAGTACGAGGGGCTGCTTGCTGGTCTTAGGATCGCGGCGGACCTCGGAGTCAAGAAGCTCATTGTCAGGGGCGACTCGCAGCTTGTCGTCAAACAAGTCAACAAAGACTACCAGAGCCCGTTGATGAAGGCCTACGTCGATGAAGTGAGAAAGTTGGAAGAGCGCTTTGATGGTATACAGGAAGAGCACGTTCCCCGATCGGAGAACGACATCGCCGATTACTTGTCAAAGCGCGCTGCCCTCAAGCTACATGTGGAACCAGGTACCTTTGTGCTTCAGCTTTCTCAGCCATCCGTTGATCCATCAACAGAGCAGAACAAGAGGAGGAAGTCAGGGCCCGGCAAGTACTTTCCCGCCGAGCTCCCCGGAGCCGCCAGCAAGGATGTTGCCGAGGACACTGAGGCCGCCACCGGAGGGCTAACTCCGGCGGAGCGTCAAGCTTTTGCCATCGAGATGGCCACTCCCTTGGCGGAGGAAATGCCTTTAGTACTCGCCGTCGAGCCCCAGGCTCCAGCGTGGGTGTAGCATACCGTCCGATTCCTTCAGACTGGGGAACTTCCTGAGGAGCAGGAAGAAGCGGAGAAAGTAGCCCGTCGGTCTACCATGTACCAGTTCGTCGATGACCTCCTGTACAGAAGGAGACCGAACGGTGTGAAATTGAAGTGCATCCCTCGGGAGGAAGGACTGGAGCTGTTGGCAGAGATACATGGAGGCATATGTGGATCCCACATAGGGTCGAGAGCCCTTGCCGGTAAGGCTTCTTCTGGCCCACTGCCCTCCAGGATGCGGCGGCGCTGGTCACCAGGTGTGAAGCCTGCCAATTCCATTCAAAGAAACGTCATCAACCAGCTCAAGCCCTCCAAACCATTCTTCTCTACTGGCCCTTCTCGGTCTGGGGGCTCGACATACTGGGCCCCTTCCCCCGCGCCGTTGGGGGCTTTGAGTACTTGTATGTTGCAATCGACAAGTTCACAAAGTGGCCAGAGGTGGAGGCAGTAAGGAAGGTCACAGCTCAGTCAACCGTCAAGTTCTTCAAGGGACTAGTGTGTTGTCTTGGTGTACCCAACAAGATCATCACTGACAATGGCACGCAGTTTACAAGCCGCACCTTCATGCAATATACCCAAGACCTCGGCAACAAGGTCTGTTTCGCTTCCGTTGCTCACACCCGAAGCAATGGTCAAGCTGAGAGGGAAAATGCTGAAGTACTGCGAGGACTAAGGACAAAGACCTTTGACAGGCTGCACAAGAGTGGGAGGCGCTGGATTGATGAATTGCCGGCGGTTCTTTGGTCGATCAGGACGACGCCAAATCGAGCCACCGGCCAGACGCCCTTTGCCCTGATATACGGGGCAGAAGCAGTTCTCCCCACGTAACTCATATACGGGTCGCCTCGAGTGCTCGCTTATGATGAGCTTGAGCAAGAGCAATTGCGACAAGACGACGCGATGCTCCTTGAGGAAGATCGTCTTCGGGCGGCTATGAGAGCAGCGCGCTACCAGCAAGCCTTGTGCCGCTACCATAGCCGCAAGGTTCATGCCCGAAGCTTTGAGGAAGGCGACCTTTTTCTCCGGCGCGTTCAATCGGCCAGGAATACGAACAAGTTGACGCCGAAGTGGGAAGGCCCTTATCGGGTAATACGAGTCACCGGTCCTGGTGTTGTCCGCCTGGAGACCGAGGATGCCGCTCCGGTGAGTAATTCCTGGAACATTGAGCATCTTCGCAAGTTTTACCCATAAGGCGCGGCTTGCCGGGCCCCTCGGCAAGCCACCCTTTTGTACAAGCCTTGCCGGCAAGGCATGTAACCCTTTGTACAAAGCCAGGCGTAGACCCTGAGCATAAATAAATGAAGCGCTGGCGCCCTAAGTTATAGCATGCATGCTGAGTCGAGTCTCGTCCTTGGTTAGGGTTGATAGTGCTTAGCAACGGCTAACCCCTAGCTTAGAGGTCGAGTCTTTGTCTTTCCTCTGTCTTCCTTGGTTCACAGGACGCGCAGACATCCTTGCCGAAGCCACTTGGAGGAAGGAAAGAAGAATAGACCAAGGCCCAGGCCCCGACGAGCCAATGTTGCCGGAGGCTGCGAGGGCAAGAATTCGCCCACGACAGACCAGGGTTGCCGGGGGATGTGGCTTCAGATAAGTCCTTTATCCCCTATCATGCATTGCATTATGGACTGAGGTATGTGAAACCTCGTTCTTTTCCTTAAGCTACTGTGCTCCCATAACCCTAGGCCCTAAGACTCGTTCCTGGGGCTAGGTTTGGTTGTAGTCGCAGCAGTAGAAGGATAAAACGAGGAGCCTGAGCCTGCTTCATCCCTGCCTCCGCCAAGGGCGTGAGAAAGGTCGAGCGAAGTAGGAAAATGGCAGGGCCTGTTGCCGGGCGAGAAAATGTTTATCTTAAGGATATCAGGGATTTATTTCCTATTATGGGTTTTTACCTACGAACAAATGACCCGGCAAACATTCCTTTTTCATTAAAAACATTCCATTCAGGTACAGTCCATAGGGAATGAAAAACATGAATAAGGGGATTACAAGTTTTAAACTTAATAGATGCCCGAAGGCTTATAGACTATAAAGAGATAAGATGCCCGTATTGCCGTTCTTGTCCCTCTCCTCAGGAGGTAGGTCAAGGAGGAGAGAAGGGCAAAAGGGGTGCCTAGGCGAGCTACGGGTGGCAGAAGACACCGAGAAGGCATCTCGGCGGCCTCCCCAGGGCTGGACGGTGATGACGGCGCCGGAGGCAGAGCTCGAAGACGAGGCGGCAGGACGTCAGTAGGAGACGAAGGCGTCGGTGCCCGCGTACCCCGACATGATGACCTTGCCGCCCGCCTTCTTCCTCTTCCTCTTCCGCAGCCTCCATACGCCAGCCGCCAAGGATACGGCCCCGAGAAGTTCAAGGAGCCGGCGACGCGGATGATGGGGTCGCCGGTGCCACCAGGAGCGGCGCCGACACCTAGTCGGACCCGTCATCCTGCCGTCCCGCACCCTCATCGTCGTTGTCGCTGTCCTCCTCGTCACCCTCGTTCGAGGAGGAGTCTTCGTCATCAGAGGAGCTCTCCATGCAGCACCTCGCGCGAGTCCCGAGGTGCCTGAAGACCTTGACGGAGAGGTGGCCGTCCCCCATCAACTTGAAGTGGAGGGTGAGCCCATCCGTCAGGCTGTGGATGTGAGCGAACCTCTTCCATCCTTGGCAAAGATACATCACATGAGGGGCAGGGAAGTCGACGCGGGCCCGCGGGCCACTGATCCCACAACCCCTCATGTGCAGCCGCAGCGACTCCGTCGGATTCGCCTCCATCGCCCGCGCAAACGGAGTCGGGAGACGAAGGCGACGGCGCGGCGACCCCCGCATCCTAATGAAGAATTCACAGGGGTCATCACCAACATGACCTTCCACTGCGGGAGGAGCTACTGGCGGGGGCGAGGCCGGCGGGCCGCCCCGTCCTCCTCTTCCCCGAGCACCCTGTCCTCGCCCACGGCCCCGCCCCCTCCCTCTTCCCCTCGTGGCCAGTTCGTCCACCACAGGTGTAGGAGAAGGGGGGACGCGTTGTCGAGCAGCGACCCTCGCCGCCACCGTTGAGGAGCCGAGGTTTTCTCTCTTCATGGAGGACGAAGAGAGGAGCAGAAGTTGAAGGAGAAAGAAGATGGAGGAGTGCGGGGCGTCGTCCCCTCCCTCCGCCCTTATAAAGGGGTGGGGCTGGAGCTCGACCGCCCCGCTCAGCCAATCAAGACGCAGAAGGCGAGGGGGGCTGGGACCGACCCGCTGGCCCAACCAGCGACGGCTCGGTTTCCCACCTTCCCCGCTCGCCACCTCGAACGCATGGGAGGCACGTGGCGGACGTGCAGGACCGAAATGACGGGTGAGGCGACCTCTCCCCACCCCGAATCGTGGTGCTGGACGCCTAGACGACCGCACCTCGGACCCGTCCAGTAAGCAGGCCGTGCCTTCACGCTTCCCCCCGTTTACGGGGAAAACGCGGGCCGCCTCCTTTCGCATTTACTACGACGTGACGCATCCCTGCGGAAACCGACCCACGCATGCCGCCCACGTCACGCATGCCCCTCCGCCCTGCGCCACGCGCGCGGGTCGTGGGAGGCGCAACGCGCGGAAAGTTTTACCACGGTGAAAACCACCCCGCCTGCCCGCGCACCGTTTTGGGCCTGGCCCAACAACGTGTCGCGCTTATGTGTGGCCCAGGCCCGGGGGCTCCTATCGGTGTACAAAAAGAGGGGTACACTTTTTGTACCCCTATGACTGTGCACGGGCAGTCTGAGCCACGGCGCCACCACTACAAGCATGGCGAGGGAGGCGAGCCGGGGCAAGACCGAAGCTTGATGGAGACTGGAGCGACGCCAAGAACAAGACCACAAAGAGCAAAGGATGAAGTGGCTCTCCCCGGCAAGATCCTTGCCGGGGCCAGCACTGGCAGCCCCGGTAAGACCCTTGCCGCAGCAGCTCATCCCGCGCCTACGGAGCGAATCACCCTTGAGTCCACCGCCCCCATGGGGCGAGTATTCAGGGGATATCCCCGTGATGACATGCAGATCTTTGTGAAGACTTTCAAGATCAGATGCAACTTAAGAAGACGATGACCCTTGGCGGGATTCCAGCCAAGGAGAACCACAAGGCCCCCGGCAAGCACCTTGCTGGGGATGACAGCAGGCGCCACGGCAGGACCCTTGCCGGAGCCCCGGCAAGGCCCTTGCCAAGGACAATTGCAGGGCCACCGTCAGGCCCACACCAACTGGGTTTCTACCGACCCACGTAGCCGCCGACCCGACCAGCTGGACAGGCTCCTGCGTGGCAACCCACAGATCTTCGTGGAGACCTATCGTTACGCCACCTCAGCTATCTGTCTACCTACATGGCGCCTCAGGCACTGCTGGCCAGGGCGCGTGTCAACACGAGGAGGGGCGGCGACGGACAAGACGGACGTCTTCCCCCCGTCCCCGATAAAGCAAGGACACCTAAGCTGGGCGCATTAAATGCACCTTGTCCTGTAATGCGACGGATAACCTCGCATCACTGTACCCTTTCCACCTCCTGTGTGCCACTGTGGCGACCCCTTTTTCCTATAAAAGGAGGCCCGAGGCGACCAGGAGAAGGATTCGGCTTTTTAGAACTCCTCACGACTCTCTTGGAGCTCCTCACTCGCTAAAGAACACCAACATATAATCCACCAAAGCAGGAGTAGGGTTTTACGCATCTTTGCGGCCCGAACCTGGGTAAAGGAACCGTGTCCCGACTGTTAGATCCGCTCTTCTCTCAACCCCGCGCCCCACAACCGTAGTAGGGATTCTTGTGATCCCATAGGTGTCGATCCAAATACATCGACATTTGTAATATCGACAACTGGCAGGAGTCTTATGGTTGTCTCTTAATTATTGTATGAAATGCAAGCGCCATGTAATTGCTTTACTTTATCGCTATGTGTTAGCAATAGTTGTAGAAGCAATAGTTGGCGACACGATCACGACGCAACGATGGAGATCAAGGTGACGAGGCGGTGACGATGGAGATCATGACGATGCTTTGGAGATGGAGATCAAAAGCACAAGATGATGATGGCCATATCATGTCACATATTTTGATTGCATGTGATGTTTATGCTTTATGCATCTTATTTTGCTTAGAACAACAGTAGCATTATAAGATGATCCCTTCACTTAATTTCAAGATAAAATTGTTCTCCCTGAGTATGCACCATTGCTACAATTCGTCATTTCGAGACACCACGTGATGATCGGGTGTGATAGACTCTATGTTCACATACAACGGGTGTAAGCCAGATTTACACACGCGGAATACTTGGTTTAAACTTGACGGGCCTAGCATGTACAGACATGGCCTCGGGACACTGGAGACTGAAAGGTCGAACATGAGTCATATAGTAGATATGATCAACATAGAGATGTTCACCATTGATGACTACCCGAACTCATGTGATGATCGTACATGGGTTAGTTGATTTGGATCATGCATCACTTAGATAACTTGAGGGGTGTTAATTTAAGTGGGAGTTAATTAGTAATTTGATTAATCGAACTTAATTTATCATGAACTTAGTCAAAAATGTTTTTGCATACTATGTTGTAGATCAATAGCTCGCGATGTAGCTCCCCTGTTTTTGATATGTTCCTAGAGAAAACTAAGTTGAAAGATGATGGTAGCAATAATGCGAACTGGGTCCGTGATCTGAGGATTATCCTCATTGCTACATAGAATAATGATGTCCTTGATGCACCGCTAGATGACAGACCTATTGCAGGAGCAGATGCAGGCGTTATGAACGTTTGGGAAGCTCGATATGATGACTACTTAATAGTTTAGTGTGCCATGCTTTACGACTTAGAACTGGGACTTCAAAACCGTTTTGAATGCCATGGAGCATATGAAATGTTCCAAGAGCTGAAATTGGTATTTCAGACTCATGCCCGTGTCGGGAGGTATGAGACCTTTGACAAGTACTTTGCCTACAAGATGGAGGAGAATAGCTCTGCCAGTGAGCATGTGCTCAGAATGTCTGGGTACTACAATTGCTTAAATCAAGTGGGAGTTAATCTTCCAGATGAGATAGTGATTGACAGAGTTCTCTAGTCACTATCACCAAGCTACTAGAATTTTGTGATGAACTATAATATGCTAGGGATGACAAAAACGATTCTCGAGCTCTTCGCAATGCTGAAATTGGCGAAGGTAGAAATCTAGAAAGAGCATCAAGTGTAGATGGTTAACAAGATCACTAGTTTCAAGAAAAAGGGCAAGGGAAAGAAAGGGTACTTCAAGCAGAATGGCGAGAAAGTTTCCACCCCCGTGAAGAATCCCAAAGCTAGACCGAAGCCTGAGAGTGAGAGCTTCTGCTACAAGGGTAATGTTCACTGGAAGCGGAACTGCCCCAAATATTTGGTGGATTAGAAGGATGGAAAAGTGAACAAAAGTATATTTGATATAAATGTTATTGATGTGTTCCTTACTAGTGCTCGTAGTAGCCCCTGGGTATTTGATACCATTCAGTTGCTAACTCGAAACATGAGTTGCAGAATAAACAGAGACTAGTTAAGGGCGAGGTGACGATGTACATTGGAAGTGGTTCCAAGATTGATATGATCATCATCACACACTCCCTATACTTTTGGGATTAGTGTTGAACCTAAATAAATGTTATTTGGTGTTTACGTTGAGCTTGAACAAGACTGGATCGTGTTTATTGCAATATGGTTATTCATTTAAGTCAGAGAATAATTGTTGTTCCGCTTACATGAATAAAACCTTCTATGGTCATACACCCAATGTAAGTGGTTTATTGAATCTCGATTGTAGTGATACACATATTCATAATATTGATGCCAAAAGATGCAAAGTTTATAATGATAGTTCAACATACTTGTGGCACTGCCGTTTAGGTCATATTGGTGTAAAGCGCATGAAGAAACTCCACGCGGATGGCCTTTTGGGATCAGTTGATTATGAATAATTTGATACTTGTGAAGCATGCCTCATGGGCGGGATGACTAAAACTCCGTTCTCCGGAACAATGGAGCAAGCTAATGACTTATTGGAAATAATACATACCGATGTATGCGGTCCAATGAGTGAAACACGTGGCGGGTATCATTATTTTCTCACCTTCACAGATGATTTGAGTAGGTATGGGTCTATCAACTTGATGAAACACATGTCTGAAACATTTGAAAAGTTGAAAGAATTTTAGAGTGAAGTAGTGAATCATCGTAACAAGAAAATAAAGTTTCTACGATCTGATAGCAGAGGTGGATATTTGAGTTACGAGTTTAGCCATCATTTAAAACAATGTGGAATAGTTTCACAACTCGCGCCACCTGGAACATGACAACGTAATGGTGTGTCCAAACGTCATAACCATACTCTATTAGATATGGTGCGTTCTATGATGTCTCTTACCAATTTGCCTTTATCGTTTTGGGGTTACGCATTAGAGATAGTTGCATTCACGTTAAATAGGGCACCATCTAAATCCGTTGAGACGACACCGTATGAACTGTGGTTTGGCAAGAAACCAAAGCTATCGTTAATTAAAGATTGGGGTTGCGACACTTATGTCAAAAGGCTTCAGCCTGATAAGCTCGAACCCAAATCGGAGAAGTGCGTCTTCATCGCATACCCAAAGAAATGATTGGATACACCTTCTACCACAGATCCGAAGGCAAGATCTTTGTTGCTAAGAATGGGTCCTTTCTAGACAAGGAGCTTCTCTCGAAAGAAGTGAGTGGAAGGAAAGTAGAACTTGATGAGGTACTTGTACCTTCTCTCGAATTGGAAAGTAGCTCACCAGAGAAAACCGTTTTCGTGATGCCTACACCAACTAGAGAAGAAGCTAATGATGATGACCATCAAACTTCAGATCAAGTTACTACTGAACCTCGAAGGTCGACCAGAACACTTACTGCACCAGAGTGGTGTGGTAACCCTGTCCTGGAAGTTATGTTGTCAGACAATGATGAACCTTCGAACTATGAAGAAGCTATGATGAGCCCAGATTCCAAAAATGGCTTGAGGCCATGAAATCTTAAGACCGGATCCATGTATGAGAACAAAGTGTGGACTTTGGTGGACTTGCCTGATGATCGGCAAGCCATAGAGAATAAATGGATCTTCAAGAAGAAGACTGACGCTGATGGTAATGTTACTGTCAACAAAGCTCGATTTGTCACAAACGGTTTTTAGTAAGTTAAAGGAGTTGACTACGATGAGACTTTACCACCCGTAGCGATGCTTAAGTCTGCCGAATCATGTGAGCAATTGCCGCATTTTATGATTATGAAATCTGGCAAATGGATGTCAAAACTGCATTCCTTAATGGATTTCTGAAAGAAGAGTTCTATGTGATGCAACCAGAAGGTTCTGTCGATCCTAAAGGTGCTAACAAAGTGTGCAAGCTCGACCAGTCCATCTATGGACTAGTGCAACCATCTCGGAGTTCGAATATACGCTTTGATGGGGTGATCAAAGCATATGGTTTTATACAGACTTGCGGTAAAGCCTGTATTTACAAGAAAGTGAGTGGGAGCTCTGTAGCATTTCTGATATTATATGTGAATGACATATTGTTGATTGGAAATGATATAGAATTTCTAGATAGCATAAAAGGATATTTGAATAAGCATTTTTCCAAGACAGACCTCGGTGAAGCTGCTTACATATTGGGTGTCGGTGTATTTGGATCGACACCTATGGGATCACAAGAATCCCTACTATGGTTGCGGGGCGCGGGGTTGAGAGAAGAGCGGATCTAACAGTCGGGACACGGTTCCTTTACCCAGGTTCGGGCCGCAAAGATGAGTAAAACCCTACTCCTGCTTTGGTGGATTATATGTTGGTTTTCTTCAGCGAGTGAGGAGTTCTAAAAAGCCGAATCCTTCTCCTGGTCGCCTCGGGCCTCCTTTCATAGGAAAAAGGGGTCGCCATAGTGGCACACAAGAGGTGGAAAGGGTACAGTGGTGCGAGGTTATCCGTCGCATTACAGGACAAGGTGCATTTAATGCGCCCAGCTTAGGTGTCCTTGCTTTATTGGGGACGGGGGGAAGACGTCCGTCTTGTCCATCGCCGCCCCTCCTCGTGTTGACACGCGCCCTGGCCAGCAGTGCCTGAGATGCCATGTAGGCAGACAGACAGCTGAGGTGGCATAATGACGGGTCTCCACGAAGATCTGTGGGTTGCCACGCAGGAGCCTGTCCAGCTGGTCGGGTCGGCCGCTGCATGGGTCGGTAGAAACCCAGTTGGTGTGGGCCCGACGGTGGCCCTGCGGTTGTCCTTGGCAAGGGCCTTGCCGGGGCTCCGGCAAGGATCCTGCCGTGGCGCTTGCTGTCATCCCCGGCAAGGTGCTTGCCGGGGGCCTTGTGGTTCTCCTTGGATGGAATCCCGCCAAGGGTCGTCGTCTTCTTAACTTGCATCCGATCTTGAATGTCTTCACAAAGATCTGCATGCCATCACGGGGATATCCCCCGAATCCTCGCCTCATGGGGGCGGTGGACTCAAGGGTGATTCGCTACGTAGGCGCGGGGCGAGCTTCCGCGGCAAGGGTCTTGCCGGGGCTGCCAGTGCTAGCCCGGACAAGGATCTTGCCGGGGCGAGCCACTTCATCCCTTTGCTATTTGTAGTCTTGTTCTTGGCGTCGCTCCAGTCTCCATCAAGCTTCGGTCTTGCCCCGGCTCGCCTCCCTCGCCATGCTTGGTGTGGTGGCGCCGTGGCTCAGACTGCCCGTGCACAGTCATAGGGGTACAAAAAGTGTACCCCTCTTTTTGTACACCGACAGGAGCCCCCGGGCCCGGGCCACACATAAGCACGACACGTTGTTGGGCCAGGCCCGAAACGGTGCGCGGGCAGGCGGGGTGGTTTTCACCGTGGTAAAACTTTCTCCGCGCTACGCCTCCCATGACCCGCGCGCGCAGTGCGGGGTGGAGGGGCATGCGTGACGTGGGCGGCATGCGTGGGGCCGTTTCCGCAGGCATGCGTCACGTCGCAGTAAATGCGAAAGGAGGCGGCCCGCGGTTTCCCCCATAAAAAGGAATAACCGCGAGTGCGCTGCTCACTTCCTCCATTTTCCTCGCGTCTCTTGCTTCCTTCCTTCCGAAGCCTTCGCCGTCGCCCGCCGCCGTTGCTTCACCATCTCCTTCCCTCAGCCTTCCCATTCAGCCGTCATGGCGTCCAGACCCGCCAAGCGCAAAGGGGCGGCCAAGGGTGCCGGGCCTGCGGCGCCGCCAGAGGGCGTGTTCACGGGGGATCGCACGAAGGCCGCTATCTTCATCCCGTCGTCGGTCGATGTCTTCGAGCTCCGGGCTGCTTTCAAACCCCTTTGGGGGGCGGAGACGGGGGATCGGGTGAAGGACTTGGGCCATCCGGCGAGGAGCGTCGTTCTGGCCGCTTGCGCCCCGCCCTGCTGAAATTGGTACCCCTTCTTCGTTGATTACTTCTCTTGCGGATTGTGTCCTCCCTTCTCCGATTTCTTCTGCGACGTCATGCACACCTTTGGCTTTCGTCTTTTGGATTTCACCCCAAATGCGGTGGCGTGCATGGCTTTCTTCGCGCACCTCTGTGAGGGCTTTGTCAGAGTGGAGCCCAACACGGTGCTTTTCCACCACTACTTCACCCCTCGGATCCACCCGGGAGGCGCGGTCTCTGGATGCATCGCCTGGATTCCCAGGCCCAAGGTGGTGTATCCGGAGGGCGCTGTGAAGGAGAGGTGGGACGAATGGTGCGGCCGGTGGTGCTGGATTGAGGAAGACGAGCCGCCAGCATTCTGCAGGGTCCACCGGACGCCACCGGTCCGCGGCAGCGACTGGAGTGACGTCGATGCCGCCGACGGGAGGCTCACTGTTGTCTTCACCAGGATCAACCAGCTCGTCCAGGAAGGACTCACCCTCGAGATGATCGGGGCGGATTTCATCCGCCGTCGGATTGCTCCGCTGCACAAAAAGGGGAGGCCAGCCTGGCTCTTCAGGAACCCGGCCGACGTCATGCGGCTCCGCCCTGGCCTCAACCACAACCTCACAGTGATGGGACACGCCCATTTCTGCCAGCGGCTCTTCCAGCTGGATGTGGGTCACGGTGGCGAGGTCGAGCGGACCGGCAAGGCTGCGAAGGCTACCGCGAAGGCCGGCAAGGCCGTCAAGGGGCAGTTCTTCAGGCTGCCAGCGGGAGTGGTCCCGGAGTGCAGCGCGCACGGCCCCGTCCCGAGCTGGCAGGAGCCGGAGGACGAGGTCGTGCAGCAGTTCTTCGATACTCTGGTCGAGGTGTGCGTCAATCCTGACGCCGAGCGGTGGCTCGTCAGGGACACCACCCCGGAGGAGCTGGACTACATCGCCGCCAGGGCGAGGGAGGCGCAACTCATCGGGGAGGCCGGCAGCGCCGGAGGCATGGAGGACCAGGATGCCGCGGCTGCGGAGGAGGAGGAGTTCGCCCAGTGGGCGGCGGCTGCAGGAGAGGCTAGCAGCGCCAGCACCGGGGCCCCATTGGTTGAGGACGCGGCCGACGAGTCGTCGGAGGAGGAGGATGTGGCGGTTGGCCCAGCGCCAGCCAGGGGAAGAGGGCGAGTCTTGCCGCGGGCCTGTTCTGGCGAGCCGGTCCGGCCCGGCAAGACTGCGCAACCTCAATTGGCCCTGGAGGGGTCCGGGTGCCTCACAAGGGCCACGGCGGCGAAGAGGTCGACGAAGGCCGTCAGAAGAAGAAAACAGCAGCTCCCTCCTCGTCGAAGCGCGCACAAACTCCGCCCACTTCTTCGCCTCCCCCGGCAGACATCGATTCGGAGGGCGACGCGGAGTTCCCCTTCGACCTCGGGCCCCTCAGCCCGAAGAGGAAGAGGAAGGCGGCAGAGGAAGAGGAGATGGACGATGAGTAAGTATTCCATTTTTTATCGTCATCCCCATCTCCCTTGACCATGCCACCCATCTTGACTTGTTCTTGCTTCTTCAGGGATGCTGAGACGTTGGCCCAGAGGGTGAAGAGGGCCAAGGCTTCGGCGAGCAGCCAGCCCCCGGCCGGGGCTACAGAGACACCACTGGTGGTGTTGAGCAGCTCCGACGGCAGCCCCCGGCACAACCCCCGGCGTAAGTCCGCTAACCTCTTCTTGCTCGATATGTTGTAGGTGTTCGATGCTAAAGGTGCTGACCTTGCCGTTTCTGTAGGACGGGAGCGGCAACAGGAGGAGCCGCAGGGGGCTACTCCCAACGCACCACCCCCATCGACCACGCCGCCACGAGGGGCGTCCCCGGCAAGGGCACCAAGCACGGAGCCCGCACGCATGGAGGAGGAGGGGAACTTGGGCGCTGGTGGTCCGGCCCTGGCGTCCGACGCCGGCGGGGAGGGAACTTCAGCCTCACAGCCCGGTGCTGGTGAGTCGCCTGCCTTTTGCCTCTGTTTTTCCCTTGCACTTTTTCTTGACTTCATTACCCCCGTCACAGCCCAGGCCCTCCTTCAACGGATGCGGAGGATGTGGACGCCGTCATCAAGGAGGTTGCTGAGGAGGCCGCAGTGGAAGCCGACAAGATCGCCGCCGAGGAGGCCGCCAAGGACGCCGCCGGGGCCGCCGCGGACAAGGCTGCTAAGGATGCCGCCAAGGGTGCCGCCGAGGGCGCCGGCGGTGGGCCTGCCGGGGAGGCCGGCAAGGCCACAGCCGAGGAAGAGGCGATCAATGATCAGCCTTCTTCCTCCGCGGCCTCAGGCCCCGGCATGTATCTGAAGGTGGGCGACAACCTTTTTGTCCATCTCGCCGGGGCGTCGATCTCCCGGGCGCCCGCCGGGGAGGAAGTCTTCGACGGCGAGGTGTTCGACGCCTCCGGGCTCGAGGTTGTTGATGAACCGAGCGCCGACGGCGACGGCTCCCCAGAGGAGCAGCTCTTCCGGGCCATGGGGGCCAACTTCCGGAAGCTCCAGGCGCTCTACCATGCCCGTTTGGACAAGGTTAAGTCCAGAACGGCGGCGGTGAACGACGCGGAGGCGGATGTCACACCCTGCATTTTGTAACATGTTGATTGTAACTTTGAAGTATGAAAATTTGGACCAGCAAAAAATTTTTTTAGCATCATTTGGCTTTTATTTGGAATTGAGTTTTCTACATTTGCTTTTTCATGTGCTCATTAAAGTCAACTATGATCTGTTGTAGATTTCATCTCCATACTCTAAACTTCTACCCAATGATCATGCCAAGTGTTATATAGCAGTATAGCATTTTCTTACAAAATTAATTTGGCCAAAAAGTATTTTATAAATTTAGTTTTCCAAAAACCCCTGAATTGAGATTTGCACTGCAAGTACTTGATTAAGGGTGTGAAAATTATTTCAAAAGGTTTATTTGAGACCTAATAGTCATAGGACTCCCAGAAACCACAAAGGTATAATTTTAAAAGTTATTTTCCTATTTTATTTAGAAGCTTTTTCTTAAGGCCAGAAATGGTCTTTAATAGGGGAAAATTATTTAACTATTTCAAAAATATTTGCCAAAATTCAGAGAGACTCATAGGACATATATTGTCCATATATGAGAGTTTCAACACTTGGTCATGTTCAAAATAATGGGCTAAACCCTCTAAAACCCTTTCTGGATATTTCAAGCTTTTGAAATATTTACAAAGGAATTTTTCTCCAAAAATTCCAGGGAAATTCTATCATGTCATATATGACATATTTGATGATCTTGCCAAGTCCCATGCCTTGGGAAGCAAGAAAACCTCCTCAAACCCCTTCATAACCATTATGTCCATATTTGAAGTTTGAGCAACTCTACATTGCCAAACTTGTCCAAATGCTCTCAAACTTGGTGCACATGCTAGAATGGCCTGATAAGGCACCTAGACCAAATGGCACAAGATTTGGAATAGAGCAACTTGATCAGATCACCTCAAAACCCTTTCTGTTCAAATGCAAATTTGAACAACTTTACATTACCAACTTTTTATCTGGAGCCTCAAACTTTGTGAGCATGATCAATACCCCAAATGATGATGCTACACCAAGTGGTGCATCAAGGGGAGATGATTAGCTTGACTCAATCAAGATGAAACTGTTTCTGTTGATTTCTAGGGTTCACCAAAGTTACATTGGCTAGTTTCTTCAAATGAGGCCAAATTTGGTGAGGCACCCTATTTTCTCATGTCTTTCAACCCTGTTAAGTGCCATGTCAAGTGGACCTCATTTACTTGATCAAACACAGATCAAACACCTTCTGCAAAAATTCTAAAACCTCCAACTTGACCACTTTCACTTTTCTCCATAGCCTCAACTTCTTACCACAGGCCCATTGAGTTACCAGCAACCTCCAGTAACTCCCCCAGCACCTCATCTCCATGATTGGGGGGTGAAACCCCAGCTTTACCTTGCTGTGCAACCACCTTTCACCATTTTTACCAACACTCTCACCCTCTCTCTGCACCCCAGGGCATCCAAGGCCTCAGGGCAATTCTTTACTCCCCCCTCATCGCCCCAGACACTGTTGGACACGCTGGGACGGGCCAAACCGGCGAGAGCACGGTGATGCCGGTCATACGCACGCTCCAGAGCGCGTGAACAGTGCACCTCGCACGCTGGCTCGGACCAATCGTCGATCCCCGACAGCCTCGGGCCTCCCCCTCGCGCCAGTCGAGGCGCCTCGACGTCCGCAACCTCCCCGGCGCTGTCCCCCTCCTCCTGCGCCCTCCAGTAGCCGCCGTCACACGCGCGCTGGCCGCCCGCGGCAGCCACTCCTCTGCCTCGCACGCGCGCGCCTCTCTGTCGCTCCCCCGCTGCTCCTCTTATCTCAGCTGGACGTGGAGCTCGTCCAGGAGCTCCACAGACCCATTCCCCAAGCCTCCCGTGCGCTGTAGCCTCGCCGATGAGCTCGCCGGCGCACTGGACCACGGGTCCCCGTCGGGCTCCTATATATAGGCCTCCCCGAGCCCCTCCAACACCACCACCAGCCTCGCACCACTCCACTGATCCCTCCTGCACCCTCAGTTCGACCCCAGAGCGCCCCAGTGCTCGGGATCGACCGGAGCTCCGCCACGTCGGGCCGCCGGCGATCTCGAGGTACAGGCCTCCCCTGCCTCTCCTTCCGCTCGTTTCGGAACCGCCGCACCTCACTGACCCTTTCCCCTCTCTTTCCCCCTCCATTTGCAGTCGGAAACGACCCCGACCACCGTCCTCCGACGCGCCTCCGCCGTCGCACCTCGCTGCCGGTGAACCAGGGCTCCCCGCCGTGCCGCACTACCACCGCTGCAACCGCGACACGACACTGAGTCCGTCCCTGGCCTCCGTTGTCGTCGCCGTGGCCGGTATCGTCGCCGGTAAGCTCGCCGCCGCCGTGGCCGAGGGGTTAGAGATGACAGGCGGGCCCCGCCTGTCATCCCCCCACCTCTCTCCCCTCCTCTGTGCCGCTGACCCACGGGCCCCGCCCGTCAGGTTTGAAACCTGACGTGCGTGCGCTGGCACCGTGCGGCTGGGCCAGTCCACCTGGGCCGTGCACTGTGGCCTCTTCTGGCCCAGTGCACAGGACCTTTTTCTCTTTTTCTTTTCTGTTGATGTTTTAAACATTTATGCAGAAAAGAATATTGATCCAAATTAAATATTTCCAACTCCTAAAATCTTGTAATATTCCAACCTATTTAATGGTACTACTTTCATTCAAATCCATGAAACTTTTCTGTACTGTTCAAATTTAAATTCAAATTTGAGCAGTATAACTCCTGTTCAAAAATCAATATATCCTATTCGGCAACTCCAAAAATCCAACTAAGATTTTTCCCCATCTTAGAAAACCCTCTAGTATTTTACAAAAATGAGTTGACATTTTTCTGAGCACTTTGATTTTTCTGTTTGTATTCTTATTTTTTCCGTGGTTATTATGCGACGTATAGATCCCTTATTTGACGAAGTTGCTGTGGAAGAAGAAGGAGAAGGACTAGAAGACTTTGAAGACCAAGCCAATCCAGGCAAGCAGCCCTTTGACCATGATACACTTGTTCCTCGGAACCCGTTTGTTTCTGATACATGATGATAGGGTTACGATGGTAACCTAGATGAACCACCACATGATGCATGCTTTATTGTTGATCTTGCTATATGCTAGATGACATGCAATAGTTGGTCTTGATGCTTATATGATGCATGTGTGATATGAACCCCCGTAGTTGAAAACTTTGCATGAACCCTTCGGGTGCCCCTAATGCCCGAGGGTGATGAAGTGTTAGGTCATCACTTGAGAAAGAAGTGATGTGCCGGTAATATCATGTGCATGGTGGAATGATGGATTAGATTTATGTGTGACTACCGTCCCAACCAAACATGTGCAACCACACTACCCCTTATGGGACAGGGCTTTATTGATTACTTAGGTCGATACTAGCATGGTGCCCGCATTACTAGTGACGGGAAGACTTGAGGTCTTTCCCGGGACGGGGTCGTGCTTGGATAGGCGGCCATGACTGTTTTCACAGGGCACCGGACACACCGTTGGTCCCTTCGGGTACGCGTGAACATTGAAATTAGGGCAAGTCCCGTGATCTATTGTTTGTACCCGAGGGCCGTGTGCCAACGAGTGGACTCTATGTTAGTATCGTCTAAGGAAAGGTAATGACCGGGTGCTTACCCCGGGTACTTGAGGTACCGCGGGTCGTGGATGACACGGAAGTTCCCCGGATCTTGTGGGTAAAGTGCGCAACCTCTGCAGAGTGTAAAACTATTCGAATAGCCGTGTCCACGGTCATGGACAGTTGGGTGGTGCTACTTAAACTATGTCCAGAATTTTACTTCTTTGGTGATACATTGTGTGTAATGAGTCAAGATGGTGACTTGACTCGGTGAGATGAATTATATTCATGTTGATATCGGTAACCTGTCTTCGAGGTTACGCGAGGTTATTGATGCATAAACTTGATGATAGCATATTGTCCTAGCCTCCTGCTAGATTGTTCATTATTATTCAATTGCATTGTTACTTGAACCACATCATGGGTTGCTTGCGAGTACATTCAAAGTACTCATTGGCTTGCCACTGGTTATTTAATTGGCCAGGCATGGAAGAACGGGATTATGAGGAAGAGTTCTTTGGAGACGACCATGCGAACTAGGACGCTATCCCAGTCAGAATGCCTGTAGGGTTAAGGCAGATGGCATGGGTTCTACCCATTTTATCGAAGACTTCCGCTACTTGAGTTATTTGCTATTCATCCCGTGAGGCTCTATCTATGTAAGACTTGGCCATAATGGCCTTAATTCATGTAAGACTATTTGTATGGATGTAAGACTCTTGTTATTTCAGCTTCTGTGTGTTCAGTGAGCATTGATCCTTGGGATCACTGTACACGTGCATTCGGTGATCTCGACTTCCAAGTCAGGGTCCCCACAGAGCTGGTATCAGAGCCATCCTGACTGTAGGAAGCCTTAGTTAGCATGGGCGTTAGTTAGTTGAGACCCTTTTTTCAAAATCTTCTGAACCTCTCTCCTTTTCCAAAACCTGAGATTTTCTCAGTTTATTAACCCCTCCTATTCCACCTTTGTAGATGGCCGCTGTTCCCGAAGAGCACCTGACCACTGGGTTTCCCCTACTTCTCGAGGATAGCCTCCAGGAGTGTCAGTTCCACCGAGCACCCATCCTCACCTACCTTGAGCATTGGGTGAGCGATACTGAGGTGGAGTACCATGTGGAAGTGATCGTGAAGGCAAACGATCCTCCCACAAGTTGGTTCTTCGAGGGACCCCAGATGGCGACACTACCGCTCGCTGCCGAGGCTGCTGCACTCAAGGCACTAACCCGTCTCCGCGAGCTTCTTCCGGAGATGGCAGCCAAGATGGCAACTCGCTTCTTACCTTACCGGAAGGAAGGTGATGAAGAAAGCAGCGCACTAGCCCCTCCACTGAAGGATGGACTCTCGCTTCGGTTCCAGACCTACTTCAGTCTATGTGCCGACAGCTTGGCACAAGACTTGGCCTCAGAATCAATGAAGCTTCGAGAAGAACTTTACAAGACCAAGGCACTTCTTCGTCGAGCTCAAGAGAAGGCAAACAGGATCAAGAAGGAAGGAGAACCTTCTGGACAATCCGCTATCGCATATCGAGGTGGAAGGCCCTCCGAGGATGTGTCTTCCAAGGGTGAAGAACCACCTCGGCGACGCCGGATGACAGCAAGGGAATACCGCAAGCTTTTCCCTGCACCACCGTCGAAGCACCGTTGTATCCAACTCCTCCACTCCCCCACTCCCTCCAGCGACAAGGGAGCCCAGACAGATGAAGACAAGGAGGAAGACCCAGTAGAGCCGGAATACGCGACCGAGCATTCCGCCGCTTAGGCATTATTCGCTACTCGAATATGCCAGTTGTAACCCCCATGGTAGGATAGGTCGTGTAACCCCTATGCGCAGTCGAGTCCTTGTATGGTTCATATGAAACCATCTAGCGTTTGCTTTTGTTGTGTCTGGATGTATGTCGTATTCTTCCTTCGGGAATGTGTAAACGACTACATCACCCATTTGGATTTTAATGGATGTGTTTTGGCCTTTCGGCCCTTGCATGATTTGATTTAGTGTCACACCCACCCCCTTACTAGGCACCCATCTATCTTGCTTTTCCTCTTCCGAGTCATGAGACCTTTTACCGCTCCAACAGGATGCCTGTTGTAACTCGTACTGGTACCTCTACCCAGCAGCCCGAAGCCGGAGCATCCTCTCAGCCAGAGGCAGACCACGACCAAACCAACGACCAAGCTCCACCACCACCTCCTCCAAGCATGGACATGGCTCAGCTTCTCCAAGCTTTCCGAGAGGAACACCAAGCCAACACTGCAGCTCTTCAGCTGATTGCTCAAGCTATCGCCAACAACCGCCAGCCGGCGGGGAATGGCAATGGACGTTCCACGTTGGCAGATTTCAAGAAGCATGCACCGCCAACCTTCATCGAGACTGCTGAACCCCTGGATGCAGATGACTGGGTCCGTTCCATTGAGGAAATCCTAGAACTAGTCGGATGCACCGAAGACCGCGAGAAAGTGGCTTATGCAGCCCACTGCCTCGGGGGAACCGCAAGAGCTTGGTGGGATGGATTCAAGGTCATGCATGCTGAACAAGACATCACTTGGGTGAATTTCAAGGCAGAATTCCGCAAGGCCCACATTCCTTCTGGAGTCATGGCTATCAAAAAGCGTGAGTTCCGAGCCCTGAAGCAAGGAAGTGGCACTGTCAAGGAGTACATGCAGAAGTTCAGTATTCTGTCAAGGTATGCCCCTGAGGATGTCAGCACTGATGCTGCCAAAAGGGAGCGCTTCATGGAAGGCCTTAATCAGACTCTGCAATACTCGCTTGTCATGTGCGACTGCCCGTCTTTCCCTGACCTGGTGAACAAGGCACTTATGCTTGAAGACAAGCGGCGTGCTTTGGAAGACACTCGCAAGCGCAAGTTGGTCAGTAAGGGAAGTTCCAGCAACCAGAAGCCTCGTCCGTGGCAGTCAGCCCCGGCCAAGCCAACCTATCAGCAGCCAAGAGCTCCTGCACCTTGTGCCAATCCTCAGCCTCAGCAGTATGCCAACCCTAGGCCAGCTTTCAACCCCAATACCAGTGGTGGCAACAAGATCAACACTCCAAATCAAGTCACTTGCTTTGGGTGTGGTCAGCCCGGACACATCTCGAGGGTGTGCCCCAACAAGAAGCCTGATGCCCCACGCCCCAATGCGCAGAACCAGGGACAAGGCCGTGGAATGCCACCAAGGAACCCAGCTCCTCGCAATCCACCAAACTATGGGAAGGGGCGTGTGAATCACGTCACTGCTGAAGAAGCCCAGGAAGACCCGGACGTCGTGCTGGGTACGTTCCTTGTCAACTCAGCACCTGCAACTGTCTTGTTTGATTCTGGAGCAACGCATTCATTTGTCACTCAAAGATTTGCATTAAAAAGTGGCATGACCCCTACACCCCTGAATAACCCTATGGTGGTACAAACCCCCGGAGCCGAGATGAGAGCCAAGATAGGCTGTAAAGGAGTCAGTATTACCATTAACGGTGTAGACTTCCTAGCGGACCTTATCATCCTGAGATCGCAAGGCTTGGATGTGATCTTAGGGATGGATTGGCTCAGTAAGCACCAAGGCTTGTTAGACTGTGCCAATCGGACAGTCACTGTGACCAATGACCAAGGAGTAGAAGTCAAGTTTGCCCCCAACTCCTCTTCCGCTCAAGCCGCTAAAGTCAACTGTCTGTCTGAAGTTGGGCTAGACCAAGTACCGGTGGTATGTGAGTATCCTGATGTCTTTCCGGATGAACTACCGGGAATGCCCCCTGATCGTGACATTGAGTTCATCATCGAGCTCATGCCCGGAGCAGGACCCATCTATAAGAAGCCTTATAGAATGGGAACGGAAGAATTAGCCGAGTTGAAGAAGCAGCTAGAAGAGCAGCTAAGGAAGGGATTTATCCGCCCGAGTGCCTCCCCTTGGGGAACTCCTGTTCTGTTTGTGGAAAAGAGGGACGGTACCATCCGCTTATGCATTGACTATCGTTCCCTCAATGAAGTTACAATCAAGAACAAGTACCCACTTCCCAAGATCGAAGATCTGTTTGATCAACTCAGCGGAGCCAAGGTATTCTCCAAGATCGACCTCAGATCTGGGTATTACCAGCTGAAGATCAGACCCCAAGATATTCCGAAGACGGCATTCGTAACCAGATATGGCCTGTACGAGTGCACGGTCATGTCTTTTGGGTTAACCAATGCCCCAGCTTACTTCATGTATCTCATGAATAAAGTCTTCATGGAATATTTGGACAAGTTCGTTGTTGTCTTCATTGATGACATTCTTGTGTTCTCGAAGTCGGAGGAAGAGCATGAGCAGCATCTGAGGATGGTCCTAGACAAGCTTCGTGAGCACCAACTATATGCCAAATTCAGCAAGTGTGAGTTTTGGCTGCACAAAGTTGGATTCTTAGGTCATGTCTTGACCGAGGAAGGATTATCTGTTGATCCTGCAAAAATCGAAGCTGTGACCCAATGGCAATCTCCAACGACCGTCAAGGAAGTCAGAAGCTTCCTCGGATTAGCGGGCTATTACCGCAAGTTCGTGGAAGGATTCTCTAGCATTGCACGACCAATGACTCAGCTCCTCAAGAAGGACAAGAAGTTCGAGTGGACGCCAAAATGCGAAGAGAGCTTCCAAGAGCTCAAGAAGAGATTGACCATCGCCCCAGTTCCGGCAACACCTGATATTCACAAGGAGTTCGTGATATATTGTGATGCCTCTCGAACCGGATTGGGAAGCGTTCTGATGCAAGAAGGCCGCGTCATAGCATACCTCTCCAGGCAGCTACGACCCCATGAGGAGAACGACGCTACTCACGATCTTGAGCTAGCGGCAGTAGTTCATGCCTTGACGACATGGCGGCATTACCTCCTAGGGAAACGGTGTGAGATTTACACAGACCACAAAATTCTGAAGTATATTTTCACCCAAAAAGAGTTGAACATGAGGCAGCGGAGATGGTTGGAACTCATCAAAGATTATGACCTCAGTGTTCAGTATCACCCTGGGAAGGCCAACGTGGTGGCCGATGCCTTAAGCAGGAAGGCTTGATCTTTGAATGTCATTATTCAAGAAAGACAGCCAGCCTTGTTTAAGGAGATCGAACAATTCAGTTTGGAATCGGTCACCCCCGGATTTCTGGATCATTTGGAAGTCAGACCAACCCTGATGGACGACGTCAAGAAGGCTCAAGAAGGACACGCAAGCATCGAAGGCATCAAGAGGAAGATGAAGCTGGGCAAGGCCCCAGGATTCTCCGAAGACGAGCACGGGATTGTTTGGTACAAAGGACGCCTCTGCGTACCAAACAACACCGAGCTGAAGACGCTGATTCTGCAAGAAGCCCACGACACCCCGTATTCCATCCACCCCGGAGGAACCAAGATGTACCAAGACTTGAAGACACGATTCTGGTGGCACGGTATGAAGAGAGAGATTGCAACCTATGTTGCAAAGTGTGATGTGTGCCAAAAGGTCAAGGCTGAATATCAGCAACCCGCTGGATTGCTCCAACCACTCAAGGTTCCTGAGTGGAAGTGGGATAAAGTCGGAATGGACTTCATCACTGGATTACCAAGGTCGAATCGAGGACATGACTCTATCTGGGTCATAGTCGATCATTTGACCAAGGTGGCTCATTTCATTCCTGTCAAGACCACTTACGATGGCAACCGGCTGGCAGCTCTCTACATTGACCGAATCGTAAGTCTTCACGGTGTTCCCAAGGAGATTGTGTCAGATCGAGGAACCCAGTTCACATCGAGGTTCTGGAAGAAGTTCCAAGAAGCCTTGGGAACCAAGTTGTCTTTCAGCACAGCTTTCCACCCACAGACCGGAGGTCAAACTGAGCGAGTCAATCAGATTCTCGAAGACATGCTCCGAGCCTGTGTCCTGGCATATGGAGCCAAGTGGGAAGACTGTCTCCCTTTTGCCGAGTTCTCCTATAACAACAGTTACCAGTCAAGCCTTCAGATGGCACCATTTGAGGTGTTGTACGGACGCAGATGCCGCACACCCCTCAATTGGTCAGAGACTGGAGAAGGACTAGTCTTTGGACCGGATAATCTCCGCGCAGCAGAAGAGCAAGTCCAACTAGTCAGAGAGCGATTAAAGGCAGCCAAGTCAAGGCAGAAGAGTTATGCTGACACTCGACGCCGAGACATGAGTTTCTGTGTCGGAGACCATGTGTACCTGCGGGTAACTCCTCTGAAGGGAACCAAGCGTTTCCATGACAAGGGGAAGCTCGCACCAAGGTTCATTGGACCCTTTGAGATCACCGCACGACGAGGAGAAGTGGCTTATCAGTTGGAACTACCACCTGAGCTATCCGATGTGCACAATGTGTTCCATGTGTCACAACTCCGGAAATGTCTCCAGGTTCCAGACAAGCCCAGTCTCTACAAGGATGTGGATCACCAAGCCATTGATCTGCAGCCTGATCTGACCTACCGCGAGAAGCCCATTCGTATTCTGGACGAAGCAGAACGACGTACGCGGAGCCGTACCATCAAGTACTTCAAGGTCCAGTGGAGCAACCACATCGAAGCAGAAGCAACCTGGGAACGAGAAGACTATCTTAGATCCGAGTTTCCCGATCTCTTTTAAGCCCTAGTTTAGGAATCTCGGGGACGAGATTCTTGTAAGGGGGGTAGGTCTTTCACACCCTGCATTTTGTAACATGTTGATTGTAACTTTGAAGTATGAAAATTTGGACCAGCAAAAATTTTTTTAGCATCATTTGGCTTTTATTTGGAATTGAGTTTTCTTCATTTGCTTTTTCATGTGCTCATTAAAGTCAACTATGATCTCTTGTAGATTTCATCTCCATACTCTAAACTTCTGCCCAATGATCATGCCAAGTGTTATATAGCAGTATAGCATTTTCTTACAAAATTAATTTGGCCAAAAAGTATTTTATAAATTTAGTTTTCCAAAAACCCCTGAATTGAGATTTGCACTGCAAGTACTTGATTAAGGGTGTGAAAATTATTTCAAAAGGTTTATTTGAGACCTAGTAGTCATAGGACTCCCAGAAACCACAAAGGTATAATTTTAAAAGTTATTTTCCTATTTTATTTAAAAGCTTTTTCTTAAGGCCAGAAATGGTCTTTAATAGGGGAAAATTATTTAACTATTTCAAAAATATTTGCCAAAATTCAGAGAGACTCATAGGACATATATTGTCCATATATGAGAGTTTCAACACTTGGTCATGTTCAAAATAATGGGCTAAACCCTCTAAAACCCTTTCTGGATATTTCAAGCTTTTGAAATATTTACAAAGGAATTTTTCTCCAAAAATTCCAGGGAAATTCTATCATGTCATATATGACATATTTGATGATCTTGCCAAGTCCCATGCCTTGGGAAGCAAGAAAACCTCCTCAAACCCCTTCATAACCATTATGTCCATATTTGAAGTTTGAGCAACTCTACATTGCCAAACTTGTCCAAATGCTCTCAAACTTGGTGCACATGCTAGAATGGCCTGATAAGGCACCTAGACCAAATGGCACAAGATTTGGAATAGAGCAACTTGATCAGATCACCTCAAAACCCTTTCTGTTCAAATGCAAATTTGAACAACTTTACATAACCAACTTTTTATCTGGAGCCTCAAACTTTGTGAGCATGATCAATACCCCAAATGATGATGCTACACCAAGTGGTGCATCAAGGGGAGATGATTAGCTTGACTCAATCAAGATGAAATTGTTTCTGTTGATTTCTAGGGTTCACCAAAGTTACATTGGCTAGTTTCTTCAAATGAGGCCAAATTTGGTGAGGCACCCTATTTTCTCATGTCTTTCAACCCTGTTAAGTGCCATGTCAAGTGGACCTCATTTACTTGATCAAACACAGATCAAACACCTTCTGCAGAAATTCTAAAACCTCCAACTTGACTACTTTCACTTTTCTCCATAGCCTCAACTTCTTACCACAGGCCCATTGAGTTACCAGCAACCTCCAGTAACTCCCCCAGCACCTCATCTCCATGATTGGGGGGTGAAACCCCAGCTTTACCTTGCTGTGCAACCACCTTTCACCATTTTTACCCCAGGGCATCCAAGGCCTCTCTCTGCACCCCAGGGCATCCAAGGCCTCAGGGCAATTCTTTACTCCCCCCTCATCGCCCCAGACACTGTTGGACACGCTGGGACGGGCCAAACCGGCGAGAGCATGCTGATGCCGGTCATACGCACGCTCCAGAGCGCGTGAACAGTGCACCTCGCACGCTGGCTCGGACCAATCGTCGATCCCCGACAGCCTCGGGCCTCCCCCTCACGCCAGTCGAGGCGCCTCGACGTCCGCAACCTCCCCGACGCTGTCCCCCCTCCTCCTACGCCCTCCAGTAGCCGCCGTCGCACGCGCGCTGGCCGCCCGCGGAAGCCACTCCTCTGCCTCGCACGCGCGCACCTCTCTGTCGCTCCCCCGCTCCTCCTCTTATCTCAGCTGGACGTGGAGCTCGTCCAGGAGCTCCACAGACCCATTCCCCAAGCCTCCCATGCGCTGTAGCCTCGCCGATGAGCTCGCCGGCGCACTGGACCACGGGTCCCCGTCGGGCTCCTATATATAGGCCTCCCCGAGCCCCTCCAACACCACCACCAGCCTCGCACCACTCCACTGATCCCTCCTGCACCCTCAGTTCGACCCCAGAGCGCCCAGTGCTCGGGATCGACCGGAGCTCTGCCGCGTCGGGTCACCGGCGATCTCGAGGTACAGGCCTCCCCTGCCTCTCCTTCCGCTCGTTTCGGAACCGCCGCACCTCACTGACCCTTTCCCCTCTCTTTCCCCCTCCATTTGCAGTCGGAAACGACCCCGACCACCGTCCTCCGACGCGCCTCCGCCGTCGCACCTCGCCGCCGGTGAACCAGGGCTCCCCGCCGTGCCGCACTACCACCGCTGCAACCGCGACACGACACTGAGTCCGTCCCTGGCCTCCGTTGCCGTCGCCGTGGCCGGTATCGTCGCCGGTAAGCTCGCCGCCGCCGTGGCCGAGGGGTTAGAGATGACAGGCGGGCCCCGCCTGTCATCCCCCCACCTCTCTCCCCTCCTCTGTGCCGCTGACCCACGGGCCCCGCCCGTCAGGTTTGAAACCTGACATGCGCGCGCGCTGGCACCGTGCGGCTGGGCCTGTCCACCTGGGTCGTGCACTGTGGCCTCTTCTGGCCCAGTGCACAGGACCTTTTTCTCTTTTTCTTTTCTGTTGATGTTTTAAACATTTATGCAGAAAAGAATATTGATCCAAATTAAATATTTCCAACTCCTAAAATCTTGTAATATTCCAACCTATTTAATGGTACTACTTTCATTCAAATCCATGAAACTTTTCTGTACTGTTCAAATTTAAATTCAAATTTGAGCAGCATAACTCCTATTCAAAAATCAATATACCCTATTCTGCAACTCCAAAAATACAACTAAGATTTTTCCCCATCTTAGAAAACCCTCTAGTATTTTACAAAAATGAGTTGAGATTTTTCTGAGCACTTTGATTTTTCTGTTTGTATTCTTATTTTTTCCGTGGTTATTATGCGACGTATAGATCCCTTATTTGACGAAGTTGCTGTGGAAGAAGAAGGAGAAGGACTAGAAGACTTTGAAGACCAAGCCAATCCAGGCAAGCAGCCCTTTGACCATGATACACTTGTTCCTCGGAACCCGTTTGTTTCCGATACATGATGATAGGGTTACGATGGTAACCTAGATGAACCACCACATGATGCATGCTTTATTGTTGATCTTGCTATATGCTAGATGACATGCAATAGTTGGTCTTGATGCTTATATGATGCATGTGTGATATGAACCCCCGTAGTTGAAAACTTTGCATGAACCCTTCGGGTGCCCCTAATGCCCGAGGGTGATGAAGTGTTAGGTCATCACTTGAGAAAGAAGTGATGTGCCGGTAATATCATGTGCATGGTGGAATGATGGATTAGATTTATGTGTGACTACCGTCCCAACCAAACATGTGCAACCACACTACCCCTTATGGGACGGGGCTTTATTGATTACTTAGGTCGATACTAGCATGGTGCCCGCATTACTAGTGACGGGAAGACTTGAGGTCTTTCCCGGGACGGGGTCGTGCTTGGATAGGCGGCCATGACTGTTTTCACAGGGCACCGGACACACCGTTGGTCCCATCGGGTACGCGTGAACATTGAAATTAGGGCAAGTCCCATGATCTATTGTTTGTACCCGAGGGCCGTGTGCCAACGAGTGGACTCTATGTTAGTATCGTCTAAGGAAAGGTAATGACCGGGTGCTTACCCCGGGTACTTGAGGTACCGCGGGTCGTGGATGACACGGAAGTTCCCCGGATCTTGTGGGTAAAGTGCGCAACCTCTGCAGAGTGTAAAACTATTCGAATAGCCGTGTCCACGGTCATGGACAGTTGGGTGGTGCTACTTAAACTATGTCCAGAATTTTACTTCTTTGGTGATACATTGTGTGTAATGAGTCAAGATGGTGACTTGACTCGGTGAGATGAATTATATTCATGTTGATATCGGTAACCTGTCTTCGAGGTTACGCGAGGTTATTGATGCATAAACTTGATGATAGCATATTGTCCTAGCCTCCTGCTAGATTGTTCATTATTATTCAATTGCATTGTTACTTGAACCACATCATGGGTTGCTTGCGAGTACATTCAAAGTACTCATTGGCTTGCCACTGGTTATTTAATTGGCCAGGCATGGAAGAACAGGATTATGAGGAAGAGTTCTTTGGAGACGACCATGCGAACTAGGACGCTATCCCAGTCAGAATGCCTGTAGGGTTAAGGCAGATGGCATGGGTTCTACCCGTTTTATCGAAGACTTCCGCTACTTGAGTTATTTGCTATTCAGCCCGTGAGGCTCTATCTATGTAAGACTTGGCCATAATGGCCTTAATTCGTGTAAGACTATTTGTATGGATGTAAGACTCTTGTTATTTCAGCTTTTGTGTGTTCAGTGAGCATTGATCTCTGGGATCACTGTACACGTGCATTCGGTGATCTCGACTTCCAAGTCGGGGTCCCCACAGCGGACTTCCAGGCGCGCGTCGCTGAGGCGCAAACCCGGTTCCACCAGTCCTGCGAGGAGCAGAGGGCCTCCCAGGAAGAACTGGCCAAGCGTAACGTGGAGCTCATCATGAAGATGGCCGCCATCGAGAAGGCCCAGGAACAGGTGGCGAGCTTGGCTTCCGCGGCGGAGGCCGCCCGGAACCAGCATCAAGCCGCTCTCGATTCCCAGGAAGAAGACCTCTCCGCGCGTGAGGCGAAGCTTGCCGCAACACTCCGCGGCAAGGATGAGGAGCTTGAGGCTCTTGTTGAGCGGCGGACTCGCGAGCTGGGGCAGAGGCACAAGAAGGCACTCGATGCTCAGGCTCTGGCCCATGCCGGCAAGATACAAGAGCTGGAGGTGGAACGGGACCGGCTGAAGGAGCAGGCCCTCCGGCTGTCCAACGAGAAGGACAGGCTCAACTGCGCCTTGAAAGAGGCGCAGGGAGCGGTCATCAGTAGGACTGGGGAGCTCTCTGAGGCACAAAACTCCATCAGAGATCTCAGGCTGAGGCTGAAGAATCTCGAGAAGATGTTGGCGGAGAGCTCCACTCAGGAGGAGGCCTTGGCCAAGAGCCTGGAGGAGGAGAAGCAGCTGCGGGCGGATGAGGGCGCCTCCCACCAAGAATACGTGGTGGAGGAGAACAGGTGGATCAGCCGGCTGGAGGATATCGCCGGCAGGGTCACCTCACAGTTGGCCCTCATGGAGATGCCAAACGTGAGGTATGCCCCTGAATGGAGCGGGTCCGTCAATACCAAGCTGACCCTGTTTTTCGAGGGCGTCCTCAGCGCCTTGACTGATCTTCACTCCAGCAGAATGGCCACGCTCGCCGGGGAGGCCCGGCGGCTCTGCCGGGGAGTCATGACAAAGGTCCTCACCAAGGTGGCGTTCTGGAACCCCGCCCTCGACTTCGAAGCCGCGATGGACAGCTTGCCGGAGGATGCCAATCTCACGGCGCTCAAGGAGCGCATCAAGCCTGTCATCAGCCGCATCGACGAAATAAAGAGGGTGGAGGGCCAGCGCCGGGATTAAGCATCCCATTCTTCCTTGCCGCTGCGGGTTCATGCCCAAGACAAATTTTATCTTTAGTTAGAACCGCAGCGATGGCATGATGTAATATAACTTTGAAATATCTTCAGAATGATGCATGTTATTTTCCTGTTTGTTGCCTCTTTGTGTTTCCACCCTACGTTAACTGGGTAGGCTTGCCGGCGCGAAATACCCAAGGCGGCGTCTTGGGGACGGGTCCCCATTGGCTTGCCGGGTGAGCGTGCTACCGGGTCTGCCACCTTGCCGCTCTCCACGCAGCCGCTCGAACTGTAGAGTTTGACTCGAGTCAGAGTCGAGAGCTTTGTCAATTGCGGAATGCTACCCTACAATTTCAAACACAGCCTTCTGAACTGTTGAGCTGACTCAAAACAGAACAAAGGCGTTGCCGTTCGGGAAGGGCCCCTTCTGCGTGCAGGTTTCTTTTTGCACAAAGAATGACAGCTGTGAGGATAATAACTTTAAACAATAGGGTAGAAATATCCAAAGTTCAATGTAACTTAGATTTTATTTGCAGTCGCTCGAGCGCAAGTCTTCTGGCCTCCACAAAGGGCCACGAAGACGGGACAGCGTCGGGCCGATCACTAGAGTCGATTCTCACAACTGCGCACCCCCTACCTGGCGCGCTAAAGATGTCAGTGTATTTGGATCGACACCTATGGGATCACAAGAATCCCTACTACGGTTGCGGGGCGCGGGGTTGAGAGAAGAGCGGATCTAACAGTCGGGACACGGTTCCTTTACCCAGGTTCGGGCAGCAAAGATGCGTAAAACCCTACTCCTGCTTTGGTGGATTATATGTTGGTGTTCTTCAGCGAGTGAGGAGCTCCAAGAGAGTCGTGAGGAGTTCTAAAAAGCCGAATCCTTCTCCTGGTCGCGTCGGGCCTCCTTTTATAGGGAAAAGGGGTCGTCACAGTGGCACACACGAGGTGGAAAGGGTACAGTGATGCGAGGTTATCCCTCGCATTACAGGACAAGGTGCATTTAATGCGCCCAGCTTAGGTGTTCTTGCTTTATCGGGGACGGGGGGAAGACATCCGTCTTGTCCGTCGCCGCCCCTCCTCGTGTTGACACGCGCCCTGGCCAGCAGTGCCTGAGGCACCATGTAGGCAGCCAGACAGCTGAGGTGGCGTAACGACGGGTCTCCACGAAGATCTGTGGGTTGCCACGCAGGAGCCTGTCCAGCTGGTCGGGTCGGCGGCTGCGTGGGTCGGTAGAAACCCATTTGGTGTGGGCCCGATGGTGTCCCTGCGGTTGTCCTTGGCAAGGGCCTTGCCGGGGCTCCGGCAAGGGTCCTGCCGTGGCGACTGCTGTCATCCCCGGCAAGGTGCTTGCCGGGGGCCTTGTGGTTCTCCTTGGCTGGAATCCCGCCAAGGGTCGTCGTCTTCTTAACTTGCATCCGATCTTGAATGTCTTCACAAAGATCTGCATGTCATCACGGGGATATCCCCCGAATCCTCGCCCCATGGGGGCGGTGGACTCAAGGGTGATTCGCTCTGTAGGCGAGGGGCGAGCTGCCGCGGCAAGGGTCTTGCCAGGACTGCCAGTGCTGGCCCCGGCAAGGATCTTGTCGGGGAGAGCCACTTCGTCCCTTTGCTCTTTCTGGTCTTGTTCTTGGCGTCGCTCCAGTCTCCATCAAGCTTTGGTCTTGCCCCGGCTCGCCTCCCTCGCCATGCTTGGTGTGGTGGCGTCGTGGCTCAGACTGCACGTGCACAATCATAGGGGTACAAAAAGTGTACCCCTCTTTTTGTACACCGAGAGGACATCAAGATCTATAGAGATAGATCAAGACGCTTGATAATACTTTTGATGAGTACATACCTAAATAAGATTTTGAAGGAGTTCAAAATGGATTAGTCAAAGAAGGAGTTCTTGCCTGAGTTGTAAGGTATGAAGTTGAGTAAGACTCAAAGACCGATCACGGCAGAAGAAATAGAGAGAGAATGAAAGCCATTCCCTATGCCTTAGCCATAGATTCTATAAAGCATGCCATGTTGTGTCCCAGACCTAATGTGTGCCTTGCCACGTGTATGGCAAGGGGGTACAAGAGTGATCCAGGAGTGGATCACTAGACAACGGTCAAAATTATCCTTGGAGGAATAAGGGAATGTTTCTCGGTTATGGAGGTGATAAAGAGTTCGTCGGAAAGGGTTACACTGATGCAAGCTTTGACACTAATCCAGATGACTCTGAGTATCAATCTGGATGCGTATTGAACGTAGGAGCAATTAGCTAGAGTAGCTCTGTGCAGAGCATTGTAGACATATAAGTTTGCAAAGTAAACACGGATCTGAATGTTGCAGACCTGTTGACTATAAATCTCTCTCACAAGCAAAACATGATCATACCTTAGAACTCTTTGAGTGTTCATCACATAGTGATGTGAAGTAGATTATTGACTCTAGTAAACTGTTTCAGTATTAATCACATGGCGATGTGAACTATGGGTGTTAATCACATGATGATGTGAACTAGATTATTGACTCTAGTAAACTCTTTGGGTATTAATCACATGGCGATGTGAACTAGGTGTTAATCACATGGCGATGTGAATTAGATTATTGACTCTAGTGCAAGTGGGAGACTGATGGAAATATGCCCTAGAGGCAATAATAAAATGGTTATTATTATATTTTCTTAATCATGATAAATGTTTATTGTTCCTTCTAGAATTGTATCGACCGGAAAATTAAATACAAGCGTGAATAAATAAACAAATACCGTGTCCCTAGTAAGCCTCTACTAGACTAGCTTGTTGATCAAAGATGGTTAAGGTTTCCTAACAATAGACATGAGTTGTCATTTGATAACGGGATCACATCATTAGGAGCATTTGATCGTACAGTTTATTGCTATTGCTTTCCTAATGTCAAATACGTATTCCTTTGACTATGAGATCATGCAATTCCCGGATACCGGATGAATACCTTGTGTGATATCGAACGTCACAGCATAACTGGGTGATCATAAAGATGATCTACAGGTATCTCCGAACGTATCAGTTGAGTTGGCATGGATCAAGATTAGGATTTGTCACTCCGAGTATCAAAGATGTATCTCTGGGCCCTCTCAGTAATACACATCACAAGAAGCTTGCAAGCAAATGACTAAGGAGTTAGTTATGAGATGATGCCACACAAGACCCAACATTGTCTTAGCCGTGTGCGGCGTCCCTCTCCAGAGTTTTGTCCATCGGTCATATTTCCGTAGTGCTTAGGCGAAGCCCTGTGGAAGTAGCATCACCATCACCGTCACCACACCATCGTGATGACAGAACTCATCTACTACTTTGCCCATCTTGCTGGATCAAGAAGGTGAGGACGTCACCGAGCTGAACGTGTGTTGAACGCGAAGGTGTCGTACGTTCAGCACTTGATCGGTTGGATCGTGAAGAAGTTAGACTACATCAACCGTGTTACTAAATGCTTCCTCTTATCGTCTACGAGGGTACGTAGACACACACTCCCCTCTCATTTCTATGCATCTTCATGGATAGATCTTATGTGTGCATAGAAATTTTTTGTTTTCCATGCAACGTTTCCCAACGGAGTCCTGTTCTTGAGCTCCATGACGCAATTCTGTTGAGGAACATAAGGAGCAGAGAACTCATGTGTGATGCCGTGTCAAGTCAAGTGTTCTTGAACTCAGTGCCATTGTCACTCCTGATGTGTTTGATCTTGATGCCATAGTTCATCATGGCACGGTTCGATCGCCTGAAGACATCCCGCACTTCAGTCTTATACAAGATTATGTGCCCCCAGGTAAATCTAGAGTAATCGTCAACAATTACGAGGCCATATAAGCATGTAGTAGCAGTAATAGTAGAGTAGTGAGTAGGGCCAAATAGATCCATGTGGAGCAGCTCGAAGGGACGCGGAGTCATCATGATTGTCTTTGAGGGATGCTTGGCCCTAGTTATCCTTCCAGCTTCGCAGGCACCACAAAGATGATCCTTCTTGAACTTGACGCCCTCGACGCCAATTATGTGATTCTTCTTCACAAGGGTGTGCAAGTTCCTCATGCCTACATGTCCTAGCCTTCAATGCCAAAGCCAGCACCCTGAAGCTTTTTCTAGAAGACGTACAGACAAATCTAGTCCTACACAAAAGTCTACCATGTACAAGTTACCTCTTTGATATCCTTCGAAGAGTTGTGATCTGTCCTTAGCCATTAGCACAACAAAACAATATTTTCCAAAGAGCACAATCATATCAAGATCACAAAGCATTGAGACTGTCATTAAGTTGTATCCAATGGATTCAATAGGCATAACATTATCCATGTGTTGATCCTTTGAGATAGCAACTCTACCTAGACCCAATACTTTGCTTTTGCTGGTGTCAGCATATGTGATGTGGCTCTTTGAAGATGGTCTAAAAGTAGAGTCCATGAGAAGACTTCGATCACCAGTTATGTGGTTAGTGCAGCCACTGTCCAAGATCCACTTAGTTGCATTCAGAGTAGTACCCTTAGCGCCTCTAGCCATGAAGCAGTTGGTAGGAGCAAAGTCGTCGTCATCATTGGCTTCAGCGTTGGCGATGTGACAAATGTCTTCAGTGTTGAAGATGGACTTGGTGAAGAATGCCGAAGCTAGAGCCAGACTAGGAACGCCTGAGTTAGATTCCTCCTCGGCCTCCTCGAAAGTAGACTCCTCCTCTGAATCCATTTCATTGCCGACGAAAGCACGAGCCTTGCTAGAAGAACTCTTCTTGTAAGATGAAGATTTTGAAGAGGACCTTGAAGATTTCTTCTTCTTCTTTTCATCAGAATCATATTCCTTGCTCTTCTTCTTCTTCTTGGATTCCTTTTACCATTAAGGACAATCAGATATGTAATGGCCTGGTTTCTTGCATTTGTAACAAGTTCTCTTCTTGTAGTCACGGGTGCAAGCCTCAGCATTCTTAGAGTTGGATTTTGAAGACTTTCCGAAGCAATTCTTCTTGGATAAATTTTGGAATTTTCTCACAAGCATTGTCAGCTCTTGGCCTAAGTCTTCAGGATCATCAGAACTACAGTCCGAGTCTTCAAATGAGGAAACAACCTTTGCCTTCAAAGCACGGGATCGCCCATAGTTCGGGCCATAGATATCTCTCTTCTGAGATTGCTAGCATTTATCAGTATTAAGCCTCTCAAGCATGTAAGAAGGGTCAAGATCCTTGATGTCTGGACATTCTTGGATCATCCACGATAGGGTGTCGAATGAGCTATCAAGTGATCTCAATAGCTACTTCGCGACTTCATGCTTAGTGATCTTAGTGGTGCCAAGTGCGTGAAGCTCATTTGTGTTATCAGTAAGACGGTCGAAGGTGAGCTGGACATTGTCATTGTCAAGCCTCTTGAAGCGGTTGAAGAGATTGCAAAGCACATCGATTCTTGAGACTCTCTGAGTGGAGACGCCTTCATTGACTTTGGACTGCCAGTACCAAGACTAGCTTCACAGATTCCAGAGGACACACACGGCCATACTATCATTTGGTCACATGACCACAGATGATGGTCTTGGCAGTTGAGTCTAGTTGCGCAAATCTCTTGACATCAGCAGCGGTGACACCTTCACCGACCTTTGGAACGCCAGTCTTGATGATATACCAGAGTACGTTGTCAATGGCTTCAAGATGCATGCACATCTTATTGTTCCAGTAGGGGTAATCAGTGCCATCAAAGATGGGGCATGCATCAGAGACTTTGATTATCCATGTCGTCTACATAGCTAAAACTCCAGGTGGTTGATACGTCTCCAATGTATCTATAATTTTTTATTGTTCCATGCCATTATATTATCATTCTTCAATGTTTTACAATCATTTTATAGCAACTTTATATCATTTTTTGGGACTAACCTATTGACATAGTGCCCAGCGCCTGTTGCAATTTTTTGCTTGTTTTTCACATCGCAGAAAATCAATACCAAACGGAGTCCAAATGCAGTGATACGTTCATTTTGCGTCATGCTTATATGTTGATATTTATTGCATTATGGGATGTTCATACATGTTTTGTCACAATACTTATGCCTTTTCTCTCTTATTTTGCAAGGTTTACATGAAGAGGGAGAATGCCGGCAGCTGGAATTCTGGGCTGAAAAAGGAGCAAACTCTGGAAACCTATTTTGCACAATTCCAAAAGCCCTGAAACTCCACAGAACATCGTTTCGGAAAATATAAAAAATATCTGGCGAAAGAAACCCACGAGAGGGGCCACCGGCTGGCCTCGAGGGTGGGGGGCGCGCCCCCCTTCCCAAGGCGCGCCCCCTGCCTCGTGGGCCAGTCGGCAGGCCCCCGGTGCCCATCTTGTCGTATATGAAGTGCTTTGACCTGGAAAAAAATCATAAGGAGGCTTTCGGGACCAGACGTCGCCGTCTCGAGGCGGAACCGAGGCGGAAACCAATCTAGGGCTTCGGCGGAGCTGTTATACTGGGGATACTTCCCTCCGGGAGGGGGACATCGTCACCGCCGTCATCACCAACAACTCTCCCATCTTAGGGAGGGCTATCTTCATCAACATCTTCACCAGCACCATCTCCTCTCAAACCCTAGTTCATCTCTTGTATCCAATCTTTGTACCCCAAACCTCAGATTGGTACCTGTGGGTTGCTAGTAGTGTTGATTACTCTGTGTAGTTGATGCTAGTTGGTTTATTTGGTGGAAGATCATATGTTCATATCCATTATGCATATTAATACCCCTCTAATCATGAACAATATTATGTCTTGTGAGTAGTTACTTTTGTTCCTAAGGACATGGGAGAAGTCTTGCTATTAGTAGTCATGTGAATTTGGTCTTTGTTCGATATTTTGATGAGATGTATGTTGTCTCTCCTCTCGTGGTGTCATGTGAACATCGACTACATGACACTTCACCATTATTTGGGCCTAGAGGAAGGCATTGGGACAGAAGCTTAAACGCTAGTTTATGCGTTGCTTCGTAAGGGGCTGATTTGGATCCATATGTTTCAGGCTATGGTTAGGTTTACCTTAATACTTCTTTTGTAGTTGCGGATGCTTGCATTAGAGTTTAATCATAAGTGGGAGGCTTGTCCAAGTAAGGGTAGCACCCAAGCACCGGTCCACCCACATACCAAACTATCAAAGTACCGAACGTGAATCAGACGATCGTGATGAAAACTAGCTTGACGATAATTCACATGTGTCCTCAAGAGCGCTTTCCTTTATATAAGAGTTTGTCCAGGCTTGTCCTTTGCTACAAAAAAGATTGGGCCACCTTGCTGCACCTTATTTACTTTTACATTTTGTCGCTTGCTACCAATTACCTTATCACAAAACTATATGTTACCGATAATTTCAGTGCTTGAAGAAAATACCTTACTGAAAACTGCCTATCATTTCCTTCTACTCCTCGTTGGGTTCGACACTCTTACTTATAAAAAGGACTACGATAGATCCCCTACACTTGTGGGTCATCAAGACTCTTTTCTGGCGCCGTTGTCGGGGAGTGAAGCGCCTTTGGTAAGTGGAATTTGGTAAGGAAAAATTTATATTGTGTGCTGAAATTTATTGTCACTTGTTACTATGGCTCAAAATCCTTTGAGGGGCTTGTTCGGGGTATCTTCACCCCGAGCAGAAGAGCAAAGAGTTGCTCCTCAACCTACTGCACCTATTGAAAATGTTTGCTTTGATATTCCTTCGGGTATGATAGAGAAATTGCTTGAAAATCCCTTTACAGGAGACGGAACACTGCATCCCGACTTACACCTAATCTATGTGGATGAAGTTTGTGGATTGTTTAAGCTTGCAAGTATGCCCGAGGATGTTATCAAGAAGAAGGTCTTCCCTTTATCTTTGAAGGGAGATGCATTGACATGGTTTAGGCTATGCGATGATATGGGATCTTGGAACTATAATCGTCTGAAGTTGGAATTTCATCAGAAGTTCTACCCTATGCACCAGGTTCATCGTGATCGTAATTATATTTATAATTTCTGGCCTCGCGAAGGAGAAAGCATCGCTCAAGATTGGGGGAGGCTTAAGTCAATGTTATATTCATGCCCCAATCATGAGCTTTCAAGAAAGATGATCATCCAAAAAAATTATGCTCGGCTTTCTCTCAATAATCGCACCATGCTCGATAATTCTTGTTCTGGCTCTTTTATGATGAAGACTGTTGAATTCAAATAGATTTATTGGAAGTAATTAAACACAACTCCGAAGACTGGGATCTCGACGAAGGTAAGGAGTCAGGTATGACCCGTAGGGGAGTCGATGAAAAACAATTCCATCCGCCGAAAGTTCCAGAACCATGAGATCCAATCTAGACACCATCACAGAGGAGTTCATCAACCTCATTGGTGCCCCTTCGCTGATATGTGAGTAGTTCACCATAGACTTATGGGTCCGTAGGCAGTATCTAGATGGCTTCTTCTCTCTTTTTGATTCTCAATACAATGGTCTCTTGGAGATCTATTTGATGTAACTCTTTTGCGGTGTGTTTGTTGGGATCCGATGAACTTTGAGTTTATGATCAGATCTATATCCATGGAAGTTAGTTGAGTCTTCTTTGATCTCTTATATGCATGATAACTTATAGCCTTGTACTTATTCTTTGAATCTTTGGTTTAGTTAGGCCAACTAGATCGATTTTTCTTGCCATCGGAAGAGGTGCTTTGTGATGGGTCCAATCGAGTGGTGTTCTTTCCCACTAACAGAAGGGGCAGCAAGCCACGCATGTATCGTTGCTATTAAGGATAACCAGATGGCGGCTATTCCTACATGAATAGATCTCCTCTACATCATGTCATCATTCTTATTGCATTACTTTGTTTCTCCATGAACTTGATACACTAGATGCGTGCTGGATAGCGGTCGATGTGTCGACTAATAGTAGTAGATGCAGGCAGGAGTCGATCTACTAATCTTGGACGTAATGCCTATATAATGATCATTGCTTGGATATCGTCATAACTATTAGATTTTCTATCAATTTCCCAATAGTAATTTGTTAACCCACCGTGTGCCATTTCTTGAGAGAAGCCACTAGTGAAACCTACGCCCCCGGGTCTATTTTCCTATCATATACTTTCAGATCTACATTGCTACTTGCCTTTTTCTTTATTTGCATCTTTTATTTTCAGATCTATATTATCAAAAACCCAAAAATACATCACTGAATTTCATTAGCCGTTATTTGCATCTTTCAATCTACTACAATTTTTATCCCATCAACTTGACAATTTCCGGCACCGTTACCCGAAAGGGATTGACAACTCCTTTTACTTGTTGGCTTGCAAGTGTTTGTTCTTTGTGTGTAGGTACCGTTTACATAGTGTTTCTTGGTTCTCCTACTGACTCGATAACCTTGATCTCATAACTGAGGGAAATACCTACCGTAGTTGTGATGCATCATCCCTTCCTCTTTGGGGAAATACCGACGTAGTTCTAACGACATCAAAAGGAATTTCTGGCGCCGTTGTCGGGGACACATCATCAACATCTATCAGGTTCCTAATCACAATTCTCATCTCCTTGCAATTTACATTATTTTCCATTTTCCTCTCATTTTCATCTCCCCCATTTCACAAAAAATTGCCGTTTTATTCATCCTCTCTTTTTCGTTCGCAGTTCTCTTGTCAGACCTCTTATTTGCTTAAACTTATCGCCATGAGTGATTGTGGTATGGCAAAAACAAAAGATGGCCTAACTCCTAAAATTGGACGATCGAGCAATATGGATGCTAAAATTTTATTTTGGGGGCAAGGGAATGTTATGGGAACATAACATATCCAAGAATTTCTTAATTGTGTTAGAAATTTGACTCTTGATGATGCTCCTATACTTAAAAGAACTAAATCTAATGCGGAACCTATTTCAGCACTAGTCCTGAAAATTGAAAATAGATTTATCCGTACCCATCCTACCTTGCAAAGATTTTTTTATGAGCTACCCGTTATAAAGCATCCTAAAGCTAAAAAGTTAGCTACCCTTGTTCTTATGAATGAATTTGAGTACATATTGTGGGAAGCTTGGGAAATTTTTGATTTTTGTGGCATGAACTGTGAAAAACCGGTGATAAATGAGATCATTTATAATAGTGATTATAGGTTCAGAAATTTCCTAGGAAATAATTAAAATTTTGATGAGAACCTTAAAAGGAAATCCCTGTTTTAAATAATTCAACGGGTTTTCAATTATGTTAATCAACAATATTCTTGGATTGTGGCCGAAAATCAAAGGGGATACGTAGATGGGAAACTTGATAATGCTAAAATTTCTATGGTTAATGTGTTTCATGTTATTTTTGCAAAGCCTTGGGAGAAGAACACATCTATAGAAAATAAAAATAAAATGACAATACTTCAGATCTATGTGTTATGCCCAGCTAGGGGCATAAAACGATAGCGCTTGTTGGGAGGCAACCCAATATGTATCTATTTGCTTTTTGGTTTTTTGTTGTTTTCCAACAAATACACAATTATATCTCTGATTAGATGTGTTTTGTGGTTTGAATTAGTTTTTGTGCCAAGCAAAGCCTTTGGAATGATTTTGTTGATAGTTGATTTGATTGCGTTGAAATGAGAAACTTTTGCGCCGAGTGCCAGAATTCTTGAAGGCGACTGAAGGGTGATAAATTATTTAAATATTTACAAGTTATCAATATACAAATTTCCCACGTTGTCCTAATTTTTTAGAATTTTAAGAGTTAAAGAGATATTACTAAAATTCGCATCTTTATAGACTGCTCTGTTTTAGACAGATTCTACTTTCGTACTGTTATGTGCTTGTTTTGATGAATCTATGGTTTTTACTGAAGGGTATAAGCCATGGAAAAGTTAGAATACATTAGATATGATGCAATAACAAAATATGAATGGGTTTGTTACAATACTTAAAGTAAAGATTAGTTTTGTTATACTAACGGGTTTCACGAGGTTTTGTTGAGTTTTGTGTGATAGATGTTTTCATGTTTTGAGTGAGATCATGATGTATGAAGGAATAAGGAGAAGCAAGAGCCCAAGCTTGGGGATGCCCAAGGCACCCCAATATAATATTCAAGAAGTATGAAGCAACTACGCTCGGGGCATCCCCTCTTTCTTCTAATGACCATCGGTATTTTACTTGGAGCTATATTTTTATTCGTCACATATCATGAGTTTTGCTTAGAACATCTTGTATGATTAGATTCTTTGCTTGTTTTGCTTATTAGTTTGTCACAAGTATCCTTGCTGGACACACCTATTTGAGAGAGCCAAAATTATGCTATGATTTGTTAGAATTGCTCTTTGTGCTTCACTTAAATTTTTGAGAGCAATGGAATTGCTCTAGTGCTTCACTTATATCTTTTTGAGCACAGTGTGCTTTAATATATTTGAAGAAATACTCTCATGCTTCACTTAGATTTATTTGAGAGTTAGTAAAATTTTAAAAGAAATTATCTCATGCTTCACTTGTATTATTTCGAGAGAAGAAAATTTTATGCTCGTGTTCTTCACTTAAATTTGTTTGAGCTTATCAAAAGCAACATATGAAACTAGTCCCAAGGTGATAGATATTAAAGAGGGATAAAAACTTTCATGAAGATCATTGGAAAAATTAAACTTGATTCTTTGTAATAGTTTTGAGATATGATGATAGTGACATGTGAGTCATGTTGGTGAGTAACTATGCTTTAGTAAGAATATTGGTGTTAAGGTTTGTGATTCCCTAGGCAAGCATGAAAGCCAATAGTATGCAATGAAATTACATCCTACTTATGGTGCATTATTCGGTGTTAGTTATGCTTAATGCTCGCTTATGCGATTTTTTTGTTTCTTTGCTGGTTGCTAGCCTCCACTTGTACTAAGTAGAAATACTACTTGTGCATCCAAACTCTCTAAACCCAGTTTTGCCATATGAGCCCACCATACCTACCTATATGCGGTATTTCTGTGCCATTCTAAGCAAACTTGTATGTGCCATCTCTAGTTTTCAAAATGAATTTCCTTTTTGTGTGCTCGTACCGCTCATGAAGCAGCATGGTGCAATATTTTCCATGCTAGGTGTGTTAATCTCAAGATGAGTGTTTATTCACTTGTCATTGCACGAGAGTACGACGGTAATAGGGATGCCCAGTCCGAAAATGAAAAAAGAAATTTACTTTATGTTGTCAAATAATAAATCCTTGGAAAGTGTTCGTATGGAAGGCACCCGTGGATACGGCTAGCCATGGATTGTGAAAGAATGGTAGAAAAAGGAATAAACTTTATTTTCTATTTGTCAACCGCCTATGATATATCTAGCATGGAAAGTGTTTGGAATTTACTCGGTCATTTTCATTGATGGGAAAATTATGCCTCTCAAAAAAAATCTCAATTTAAGCTTTGAGCTCTGGCACCTCTACCAATCTCTACTTCCCTCTGGGAAGGGCCTTTCTATTTACTTTATGAGATTTTTAAGTTTTATTTGAGTCTCCATCTTCTCTTATAAAGCACCAACTAAGGGGCACTATGATCATACTTGAGCATTCAATGTAGCTAATGTGCGAGTGTGTTTCATGAATGGATTAATGACTGAGCATTATGGGCTAGGGATAACTTGCTTTAGTATTGATATTTTGAAAGACATGGTTGCTTGTTGATATGCTTGAGTATTGAAATCTTCATGTCAAAACTGGACTATTACTTTCAACCATATAAAAGTCCAAATGTCCATGCTACAAAAGAAAACAATATGTGATGAACATGTTAGGCAGCATTCCACATAAAAAATTCTGATTTTATTATTTACCTACTCGAGGACGAGCAGGAATTAAGCTTGGGGATGATGATATGTCTCCAACGTATCTTCAAATTTTTTATTGTTCCATGCTATTATATTATCATTCTTGGATGTTTTACAATCATTTTATAGCAACTTTATATCATTTTTTGGGACAAATCAATTGACATAGTGCCCAGTGTTAGTTGTTGTTTTTTGCTTGTTTTTTACGTCGCAGAAAATCAATACCAAACGAAGTTCAAATGCAGCAAAACTTTTTGGAGAATTTTACTAGACCAGAAGACACAAGATGGGCCAACGAAGTAACAGAGGGGAGCCCGAGGTGGGCATAGCACCCCACCAGGGCGCGCCCAGGGGGTTGTGCCCCCCTCGGTGATCTCCCGCACCACCTCTTTGCCCAGTAAATCCCCAAATATTCCAGAAACCCTAGGGGAGTCGACGAAAAACAATTCCAGCCGCCGCAAGTTCCAAAACCACGAGATCCAATCTAGACACCATCACAGAGGGGTTCATCATCCTCATTGGTGCCTCTCCGATGATGCGTGAGTAGTTCACCATAGACCTACGGGTCCGTAGGCAGTAGCTAGATGGCTTCTTCTCTCTTTTTGATTCTCAATAGAATGGTCTCTTGGAGATCTATTTGATGTAACTCTTTTGCGGTGTGTTTGTTGGGATCCGACAAACTTTGAGTTTATGATCAGATCTATATCCATGGAAGTTATTTGAGTCTTCTTTGATCTCTTATATACACGATAACTTATAGCCTCGTATTCCTTCTTCGAATCTTTGGTTTAGTTAGGCCGACTATATCAATTTTTTCTTGCCATGGGAAGAGGTTCTTTGTGATGGGTTCGATCAGGCGGTGTTCTTTCCCACTAACAGAAGGGGCAGCAAGCCACACATGTATCGTTGCTATTAAGGATAACCAGATGGTGGCTATTCCTACATGAATAGATCTCCTCTACATCATGTCATCGTTCTTATTGCATTACCCTGTTTCTCCATGAACTTAATACATTAGATGCATGATGGATAGCGGTCGATGTGTGGAGTAATAGTAGTAGATGCAGGAAAGAGTCGGTCTACTAATCTTGCACATGATGCCTATATAATGATCATTGCCTGGATATCGTCATAACTATTCGATTTTCTATCAATTGCCCAACAGTGATTTGTTTACCCACTGTGTGCCATTTCTTGAGAGAAGCCACTAGTGAAACCTATGGCCCCCGGGTCTATTTTCCTATCATATACTTTTAGATCTACATTGCTACTTACCTTTTTCTTTATTTGCATCTTCTATTTTTAGATCTATATTATCAAAAAAAACCCAAAAATACCTCGCTGAATTTTATTTGCCGTTGTTTGCATCTTTCAATCTACTACAATATTTATCCCGCCAACTTGACAATTTCGGCACCATTACCCGAAAGGGATTGACAACTCCTTTTACACGTCGGGTTACAGGTATTTGTTCTTTGTGTATAGGTACTGTTTACATAGTTTTTCTTGGTTCTCCTACTGGTTCGATAACCTTGGTCTCATAACTGAGGGAGATACCTACCGTAGATGTGGTGCATCATCCCTTGCTCTTCAAGGAAATACCGATGTAGTTCAAGCAAGATCACTGCTTAAACCGAATCACATAGAACAAGGGAGCACCAGGCTCTGATAACAATTGAAACGGCTAGTTATCGACTAGAGGGGGTGAATAGGCGATTTTTTGAAAGTCTTCGAGACAGACAATGTCTTCAAAGATAGACGGTTAAAACAACAGCTAAATAGAACTCAGCAGAATATAGACTACACTAGCCATGCAATAGTAAAGGTATAGTACATATAAAGCACGAAGACAAGTAGCGACTAGGCTAAGCATATCTGAATAGGAAGACAATATGAAGCCAAATATGCAATCACGTGTGAATGTCTTCACTCAGTTAATCTAATGAAAGCAGGCAAGCAATCACTTCACGGAGCTGGACTTTAAGTAAAAGGGCAAAGTGATAAAACCAGTTGCTCGAGGATACAAGGATTTGGTAGACCAGTTCCAATTGATGTGATAATTGTACGCCTGGTTAGGGAGGCTAAGATTGAACTCATAAGACCACGTCTTCACCTTTTTCCCATTGAGCTAAGGTCACTTAGTCATCGCCCAATCACTTAGGTAAGTCTTCAAGGTAGGCTTCCAAACCTTCACAGACTTCGTTCACCAGCAATCCACAATGACTCTTGGATGTTCAGAACGTGACGCCTAACCGACTAGAAGATCATAGACTTCAAGTGTAATAAGTCTTCAGATCACGCAAACATAAAGACTTCAGTGATGCCAAACACTCTTTTGGGATCTAGGTGTTTTGGGATTTGTCTTTGAAAGGATTCTTTCTCAAAGGCTTCAGAGGTGGTTGCTTTCAAACGGCAAAAGTCATGCACTTACTCTGAGCAGCCACCAATTTATGGTAGAAGGGGGTGGCTATTTATAGCCAGGGCAAGCCGACATGATTTGCCCAAAATGACCATGTGTCATTAGGGAACCGACACGTGTCCAACAGTTGGATTTCAAACACATGTGACAGCTTGGCTTGGGCTACAAGCAAAGCTCACTATCCAACTCAGGATAAGATTTACTCTCATTTGTCTACACTCGAAGACATAGGATTTGGGTTGAGCATCACGTCAGTTTTCTGAATTTGTGCACATGGACCCCACTTAATAGTTTGGTGGTTTCTATGACTCAAGAAAGAAGAAAATGAAACTACAAAAGAACTATGTCTTCGCACTCCATTGTCTGCAAGCGAATGTCTTCACACGTCATTATCTTCGACGTGAATGTCTTCGCGAACCACCAATGTCTTCATACATTTTCAGGGGTCATCTTCGATGGGTAAACCGAATCAATAGAGACATCTACCTATGTTCTCCTGTGAATGTCACAAATGCATTAATCCCTCAACCAAGTTTGTCGTCAATACTCCAAAACCAACTAGGGGTGGCACTACATGCACTTACATTTATATACAATGTCATGCAGAAATCATCCGCACAACGTCGTGTGCATATGAGTGCTCATTTGACAGAGAGAAATCCATCATGGCGCTAGTCACCAAGACGCTTTCAGCATCATCACGCCTCCAAATTTACTTTTATATGTGGTTTGTAACTCTATGCTGATATGCACAAGCTATGATGCATGAAAGCTAACAAGAAAAATGCAAAGGATACCATCATTACAATCATATTGGTACAATTTGTTTTGCTTTGACCTAGGAAATGGGGGTATTTTTCGTATATTAGAGACAAAGTTGAGAAAGTAAAGCAAACTCCTAAGTGAACACAGTTAGTACAATTTGTTTTGCTTTGGCACAAGAAATCGGGGTTAATTTTGGGCATGAAGGAAAAAATCGAGCAAGTAAAGTAAACACTTTAGTGAATATTTCTACTAAACTACTCATTACCTGCAACCCACTAAAATTTGGTAGTACACGCGAGCATTATTGCCCAAATCTAGCTAGTTTACACAGATTTAAAGAAGATAAACGGAGTGAGAAAATGAGAGGGATTCCACAAACATATAAGCTAGAAGTAGAATCTATGTGTGTAAGAGCATGTAGTGCCCCAAATAGTAAAATACAGATATCCACTTAAGCATTGACACAAACTCAAGAGATAGGTCACATACGGATGTGTGAATACATACTATGATAATGAGCAAGAGTAAATATTTGTTATTTTCATATTGCACTAGCAACTTGTAGAACTTCCATGAACACGCACCCAAACATGGTCCGTTCGGTAAGAAAAACAATTTAAATAGTGGAGGGGTATGATGTCATGCCTTCAACTTCAGCGACCAGTGATAGGAACATAAAATGTTGTAAACATAACCGACGGTCTAAGAAATATAAGTGCGATCAGCTGCAAATATAATAGATGCTTAGAAATGATCTAAGCAATATAAATACAAATGGTCATTCTATATTACTATATATCCTGCTCTTTTATTTTCTTCAGTTTCGGTAATATTTCAGGAACAATGCCTCATATACAAACTGAAATAATAATGATAACAATAGTGGCCATAACCCTGAAGGACATTCATCACATTCATAGACATGCAAAAGCCTCCTTCACTGGAGAAACATCTACAGAAAAAAACAACCGCAATACGTCCTCCTCAAAACCCAAAAATCCGTGTCATTCTTTTTATCCATATGTGAATAATGAAAATGATGGACCTCAACTTTCGTATTCATTAGTTGAACAGTGCATCCATATGTGTGATACGTCTCCAACGTATCTATAATATTTTATTGTTCCATGTTGTTATATTATCATTCTTGGATGTTTTACAATCATTTTCTAGCACTTTTATATCATTTTTTTGGGACTAACCTATTGACATAGTTCCCAACGCCAGTTGTTGTTTTCTACCTATTTTTTACTTCACAGAGTATCAATATCAAACGGAGTTCAAATGCAACAAAACTTTTTGGAGATTTTTTTACCAGAAGACATCCAAAGGGCCAAAGAAGTGCACGAGGGGACGCTCGTGGGGCCCACGGTGCACATGGGCGCGCCATGAGGCCTAGGCACGCCCTGATGGATCGTGGGGCCCACGGGGGACCTTTCCACCGCCTCTGAGCTCTATAAATTCTCAGATATTCCAAAAACCCTAGAGGAGTCGGAGAAAAATTGTTCTAGCCACCGCAAGTTCCAGAACCACGAGATCCAATCTAGAGCCCTTTTCCAGTACTCCGTCGAAGAGGAACACGATCAAGGATGGGTTCATCATCCTCATTGGTGCCTCTCTGATAAGGCGTGAGTAGTTTACCACATACCTACGGGTCTGTAGGCAGTAGCTACATGGCTTGTTCCCTCTTTTTGATCTTCAATACAATGTTCTCTTCGGAGATCTATTTGATGTAACTCTTTTGCGGTGTGTTTGTTGGGATCCGATGAATTGTACGTTTATGATCAGATGTATTTGCAATTATATACATACATGATTATTATACCCTCGTATTTCTTCTCTGATATTTCGGTTTTGTTTGGCCAACTTGATCGAATTATCTTGGAATGGGAAGAGGTGCTTTGTGATGGGTTCGATCTTGTGGTGCTCAATCGCAGTGATAGTAGGAGACATGCCACACATGTATCATTGCCATTAAGGATAAAATGATGGGGTCCATTTCTACATGAATAGATCTTGTCTACATCATGTCATTGTTCTTAAGGCATTACTCCATTTGTTTTTGGAACTAAATACACTAGATGCATGCTGGACAGCAGTCGATGTGTGGAGTAATAGTAGTAGATGGAGGCAGGAGTCGGTCTACTAATCTTGGATGTGGTGCATATATACATGATCATTGTCTTGGACATTGTCATAACTATTCTCTTTTCTATCAATTGCCAGACTGTCATTTGTTTACACACCGTGTGCTATTTTATCGAGAGAAGCCACTAGTGGAACCTACGGCCCCAGGTCTATTTCTCATCATATACTTGCAGATCTATATTGGCATTCGTGTTTTCCACTATTTTACTAATTTATTTTCAGATCTATATTATCAAAAACCTAAAAATACCTTGTCGTGTTTTATTTGCATTTATCTTATTTGCATCTATCAATCTATCTATTTATCATACTACATTACCCAAAGAGGGATTGACAACCCCTCTATGTGTCAGGTTGCGAGGATTTGTTGTTTGTGTGCAGGGGCCGCTTACATAATTTGCTTGGTTCTCCTACTGGATTGATGCCTTGGTCTCATAACTAAGGGACATACTTACCGCCGCTGTGCTACATCATCCCTCCTCTTCGGGGAATTTACTGACTCGGTTCACAAGTAGCAGGAAGAATTTATGGCGCCTTTGCCAGGGAGGACCAAGTCAGATCTATCAGGTTCCCACACATAAACTTTCATCTCCTTGCAATTTCCATTATATTCCATTTGCCTCTCATTTTCATCTCCCCAAGTTCTAAAATGTTTTTACAAAAACACAAAAATATTTGTCGTTTTATTTGCCTTCTTTCTGTTTGCCTATTTCATGTTAGATCTATTGTTCTTTTGTGTTCTTGTTTGCGTAGCCACGATATATCAAAGAAAGTATTATGATGCTCCTTACCCTAACATATTGCTTGATAATGAAAAGAATACCAAAGAATACATGACTATGCAGTTCGAGCAAAATAAAAAAATTACCAATGAGTGTAAGAACACTCTATTTTGCTCGAGGCTATAACAAAGTAACTTGATCATGTCAGCAAAGAAGTTGCTAATCTCCAATCTCAGTATGCACACACTGAAAATTTGTTAGCAAAAATATCTGATGCAGAAGCTACCTTAGTAAATCAAATGGCAGCCAAGCAAAAATCACTTGAAAATATCAATGATGAAGAAGCTAAAATGATTGGTCTTTCTACTATTGATTCCTTGTTTAGTAATGTTAAAATTAATGATGAGGGAACTGAAGAAGAGACAACTTTAGTTAGAAGGTGTTCCCATGATTTGGAGGGTGAAAATCTTGTTGAAAAGGTGAAAAAGTGGGTTTGAAGAGGTAAAAACTTTAACTAGTGATGTGCCCACTCCTTTGTATTACAAAGACTTTAATTATGATCGTTTCTCCTTGATTGAGTGTATTTATTTGCTGCAATCTATGATTAATTCACCCAATGCTTATGAACAAAACAAAGCTTTTACTAAGCATATTCCAGAAGCGGTAATGAAATCTTCAGAAGAAAACCTAGAATTAGAGATTTCAATTCCTAGAAAATTATATGATGAATGGGAACCTATTAGTAAGATCAAAATCAAAAATTATGAGTTCTATTCTTTGTGTGATTTGGGTGCTAGTGTTTCCACAATTTCAAAATCTCTATGTGATGTGCTTTGTCTTACCAATTTGGAAGAATGTTCTCTTAATTTGCACTTGGTGCATTCTACTATTAAAAAGCCTTTGGGAAGAATTAAAGATATTCTTATTCTTACAAATAGAAATTATGTGCCCATAGACTTTATTGTTCTTGATATTGATTGCAATACGTCTTGTCCAATTATTCTTGGTAGACTGTTTTTACGCACTATAGGTGTCGTGATTGATATGAAAGAAGGGAATATTAAGTTCAATTTGCACTAACAAAGGGTATGGAACACTTCCCTAGAACTAATATTAAATTACAATATGAATCTATCATCAGGGCAACCTATGGATCCACCCACAAAGATGATAACACATCAGAATCTATGCATTAAGCCTAGCTAGGGGCCTTTAACAATAGCGCTTGTTGATAGGCAATCCAATAGTTTTCTTTTCTCTTTTTGTTTTTTATTATGTTTTTTAATAAATGCATATTATTAATTCTGTAATGATAGTGTTTTTTATTTTAATTAGTTTTGTGCCAAGCAAAGCCTTTGGCTTGATTTGGGTGAGAGTTGATCTAATTCGGTGCATCAACAGAAATTTTCGTGTCCAGTGGCAGAATTATTGTCATTTACTGGAGAGCGAACAATTGCTAAAAAAATTACACAGGATTTATATACAAATTGTCCACGTTTTCCTAAGTTTTCAGAATTTTTAGAGTTACAGAAGTATGACTAAAAATTACATCTTTACAGACTTTTCTGTTTTTGACATATTTTGTTTCCGTTGCATTATGTGCTTATTTTGATGAAAATATGGTTTGTATTGGGGGTATAAGCCATGGTAAAGTCAGAATACAATAGGTATAATATCTACTCCTAATGGAAGAGTATGTTGTCTTTCCAACTCGTACTCCTCCCATCGATCAAGAAGACTCCCCTGATTGATTTTTTTCGTCAATTAGTTCCACAACACAGATGGAAAGAATCAATCCAATTATTATTTTTCCTACAAAACTAGTGTAGAAAAATCATCCAATTACGCCCTCCCCCCCCCATCCAAGTACGCATAGCCCCTACCCGCAATCCCTAACCACAGCTGGTCTCCCCCACTACCCTTCCTTCCCATCGTCTCTCTTCATGATCGACGTGGATGACGTCACGCACCTAGCAGGGAGCCGGATCATGTTCCGTCGGTGCCTCCTGGCATAGGCACACAATAGGCCACCAAGGTGAAGTCCCTAGAGACGAAGAAGGAATAGGTATGCGATTTGGATGACAGCGACTAGCAGGCGGCCTCTTTTTCGAGACACAGACCAGCGCCTATGGCGACCGACGAATTTACAAAGGTACATGATTTCCATGCCTGCTTGCCTCCTCGCCTCATCTAGCAGAGCTTATATGTGGACACAAAGGAAATTATTGGTTTCATGTCCCTCTTCCATGTCCTTTCTTTCGAGGTCGTGTCGTCGTGAGCTGTTGCGGCCATTCGACGGTGCTGCCATGAGTAGAGCGTCGGCGGCCTCCAGCAGTTTGGTCTTCCTTTCTTCCTCAGGCGTGCGCGAGGGGTTCTCCGTTCCCGAGCCTCCCTATATTCCACGAGCAGTGGCAACATCTGGTGAGGCCGTCCCCGCATAAATAATAACCAGATGAGGCCGGGAACTGAAGGAGACAATAGGGGCCCTTAGCGCCATGTGAGTCCCTAACCTCTCTAGCTGCTCATAAACCTTCAATATTTTTGCTCCAGATCCTATTTTCGTGCACTTGCCTTTTTTGATCTTTGTGCTTGGTCTGATCCTAGATAGTGAAAAACTATTGATGGGCACAAATGCGTGTTCATGACATATATCTGAATATGTCTGCCTAACTGTTGCCTTTAATTGTTGTTCCACGTGAGAGCTGAGACTCATTTCCTCGTGTGTCATTAGGTGATGGTCGGCAACCGCTGCTCAGCAGTTATACTACTCCACCACCTAGGTAAGAGTAACCTGATGTATTTCCCATCTATTAACTTTATATACTACTCCCTCTGTCCCAAAATAAGTGTCTTGAGCTTAGTACAAATTTGTACTAGAGCTAGTACAAAGTTGAGACACTTATTTTGGGACGAAGGGGGTACTTTCTAATGGTCGTTGATGTCCTAGAATTGTCTCGGCTTCCTGTTCCACGTTCCAACTTGTAGAATACATATTTTTGGAGAGGTAATTGTGTGTTATACTTATTCATGTACTACCATAAGTAAGGTTCTTTTTTCCTAAAATTTGGTCGTTATGTTAATTTTTACTATAAATGGTATGTATCATGGTAGACGTTAGGAGAAAATTCCGCCGAATGGCATACATTACATTTTGGATTCCTAGAGTGCTTTTCAAGGAATATAGTTGACGAGCAAGACAATATAGATATGAGGTATGTGGTGCATGTTAGTTCTTTGATCTATAAAGGAGTTTGTGCACTTAGCCCGATGACTTCACGAGCTTTATGCTAAAAGCTAGCCTTGCTAGCTCCATAATCATGTTCATGTGCTCGATGGGACAAAAGGAAATCAACCGCTTGTTCCTATGCAAACTTCTTTGATGTACATGAAGAGTTTTGGATAGAGGGTTCCCATGTTAACAGTTCCTTATTCTTATGCTACAGGGCAACACCAAATGGGAGGCGTAAGAATTAATCAATAATGTGAACCGATATTGGTCTGATTGCCTTGTTATCGGCTGGAAATATGCTTGATAGATGATCATTTTGACATGTACCAAATGGGTTATAGATTAATTCACCAGGAGCTGGCCTTGCAGATAAAACTACTTTTCTTTGGCGTGCTCTTCATATGAAGTATTCATATATAATGGCATGTACCAAGTAAGAATCCTCTCTCAGATAGATTTATCTTCCTTATGTACTTATTTCCGACAGACATCATGCTCTATTTTCGGAAGAGAAGAGTGTACTTGCAGGATGTACAACCTATTAGTTTAAACCAGATGCCAAAAAAAGCTTAGGTGAGCACTCAGGAAAATATTTTGATGCCTCCACCTTTTGTAATTGGTTTCTAATACGGTGGCCCCCAACAAGCTGGGGTTTTCACCTTTGCGCAACATATATTTATACTTAGCTTACTTTACATGTGCCTTTCATAATGGATGGCTAAATTGTTTTGATATCGTAGCATTAATCCATTTTTTGTACCCATATGTAGTTACATTTTTTCCTTTTTTTCATATACTAAGAAGCATGATCTTGCTATAACTCATATTTGATGACTATCGTGTTCACTTATTTTCGCTTTTGTTGCATCCAGTTATGGAGATGCGAAGAAGTCGGTCTCTAATGACCAAACTTACACATAGATTAGATGAGGAGGATGCCAACCATAGCCTGGTTCTAAATTTGTGTGGATTCACCATCTTCAGCTAATTTCTACCCATATTTTAGAGACATGTGTACATTTTTATATATGATATCTCCTTTGTGCTCCTTTCAGTTCATGTCCGTCCAATAATGGTGGTCAAATAGTGTGTCCTCAAATTTTTATAGTTATATCATTTTACAAATTGCTTTCCTATTTGTACCATAGGGCTTTTGAGGTTCAAGGGCATCCTAGTTGTTCTGTCTAAATAAAAGATGGGAATTTTGAGTTGGAAGGAAAATTATCAGATATAAAAGTATATTCTTTAACCACTTACAAAGCATGTATCAAATTGTCTGCAACAATGACCGCTTGTGGAATAATAAGTGAATACGTGTTGGTTACAGACCTCTCAGTGTCCTATTATTTCTCTAGGTGTTTTAGGCTCGATGACAAAGCTTGGGTGATTTATTCCCTTTCTTAGTGTTGTTTGTGTTTTTATCATCACAATTGATTCTAATTTATATGATGTACGCCTTGTTATTGTTATTTTCTTTGGTCAGGTACATCTTTTAAATCATATTCATATGGACTTCTAAATAATACTCATACAGAAATTCCTCTAAAGCTATTCAAATTATCCTTCTACTAAAATATTTTTGAAGCTACAAGCTATTGAAATTTCCCATTGTATTGAAATTTCTTAGGAAGGAGGAGCTCGAGTGAAAACAAAAAAAAGAAAGGAGATTTAGATGGATAATTTGTCAAGAAAATTCTGAAAAATCAGAATGTTCACAACACACACATCGACAACCGCTAGAAAATTCCAATTGAAATTGGAAATACCCATAGAGAAACAAAAAATACAAATTCAGATGTGAATAGTGCCATTCTTGCTTTGCCTTCTTTTGAAACTATTCATGATGGATTTGTCCCTTTTATTTCTCTGTGTATTTTCAATTTTGATCTAAATTTGTAAGGGATTGTCGACGTATGTGTTGTGACACCCATGATTTTTGTAGAAATTTTTAACATGTTTAAATTTGAAGTTTGCAAGTTTGTATCATGGTATCATGTAAAGACGGGTATCACCTGATATTTTCCATCAAGGTGGTGCGGCATGGTAGAAGAGCTAAAAATCAAGGCACATACGCTTGCTTATTTCCTCTATGTTCTGGGATTGTCACTTTGGACATTTCAATATGCCATTATTTCATGGAACAAGACGACTTCTATATTTTTAATGTGTAACATTGCAAATTTTGTTTTGGTAATCTGTTGAATTTTCCAGATACCTGAGGAGGGAGTGGATGACGAATGTTGCAAGCCATCTGAACTCGGCAAACTAAAACTATGTAGGATTTGGAGCGGTGTGATAACATAGCAATGCGATGACACATTGACTGAAGAACTGAAGCCATGAGGCTCGTTATAGATTCATTTCTTTGTGTGTGGCAAACATGGTGTCGCGGGAAACCATGGCCACTTATGGGACCAAGATCCCCTTTTGGTTCAGTGGGGGGATGGGCACGTTGCACAAAGAGCAGAGAAGTGTAGCGCAGCACGATAGAGATCACACGGTCAGTTTTTACCCAGGCTCGGTCCGCCGCGAGGCGTAAAACCCTACTCCTGTGCAGACTAAGGCATAGCCTAGTGGTGGGAAGGGGCTGATGCCTTCCCACCCACCCAGGTTCAAGGCATGGTACTTGTAATTTGGGTTTGTTGCACCAATTATACTGTACGGGGTTCCCTTATAGTCTTTCTCTAAAAAAATCTACTCCTGCTTTAGTGGATTGATCGTGGGAGGTGGAAAAAATATGACACTCTTGCCCGGCAAGCTTGCCTCGGGGTGAGAGTGGCTACACGCATATGAGTGTGTGAGGGTTTGGATCAACCGAATCCTTTCTACGGTTGCCATGGGCCTCCTTTTATAGATTAAGGGGTCACCACAGTGGCAAATCAGTCTTTCCATACTGATTAGATTGCGAAGAGTACAAGCTTCTTAGGCAAGCAGAAGGCGGAAGGTGGTTCCGATTTCGTGGCCAATACCCAAGTTCAAGGGGGCTTTCAGCGCAATAAGGGTAAACCGCCTCCACAAACCGGTGGAGGGCCTGTTACCTGGGAGCAAGAATTGAATGAGCCTTGCCCGAAACACGGATCAAGAGAACGTCCAGCTAAACACACTATAGGAGAATGCAAGGCCATGATGGAAGCCATGAGCCGGTTCAGCTCTAATAACAGGCCACCAGGCGGCGGTTCAGGCCCCAGGTTTTACGGTCCGGGTCACCAGGGGAACGGCTCCGGATCAGGATATCGTGGCAACAATAGTGGTTATAATAACCAAGGCAACAACCAATATGGTCAAGGCGGTTATAACAACCAAGGCAATCAGCACCATGGTCAAGGTGGTTACAATAACCAAAACAACCGACAGCAGGGCCAAGGTAATCACAATAACCAAGGCAATCAGCAGCGTCAGCAGCGTCAGCAGCAACAGCAGCAATCCGGATATCAGAGTAATCCTAAGGAGTTGAGTAGTGGGCAGTATCATGTGTTCACTACGAGTTTGTGCAAATGGGATCAAAAAGTTTTAAAGCGGGCGGTCCACGCGGTTGAACCGGCGACACCGCAATTCCTGCGCTCGTCAGAGCAGCCTATTGTGTGGAGCAGGGAGGATCACCCGCTGCGAGTTGATAATCCGGGCCATTTGGCCTTAGTAGTAGCACCACAGGTGGGTGGTTACAAATTTACTAAAGTTCTCATGGACGGCGGCAGCAGCATCAATATCTTGTATTATGAGACGTTCCGTCGTATGGGATTGACGGATAAAAAGCTAAGACAGTCAAACACGGTGTTTCATGGAGTGGTGCCAGGTAAATCAACTTACCCAGTTGGGAAAATTGACTTAGAAGTTACCTTTGGAGATGAGCAGGATTCCAGGTCAGAGATGATAACCTTTGAAGTTGTCAAGATCCGGAGCACTTACCATGCTATGTTTGGGAGAACGGTTTATGTCAAGTTTATGGTCAGGCCGTGTTATGTCTATCTACAGCTCAAGATGCCGGGTCACAAAGGAACCATCACGGTTCATGGAAGTCGCAAGGTTGCATTGGAGTGTGAAGAAGGAGATGCTGCTTATGCGGAGGCAGTATGCGCTACGGAGGAGTTGAAGTTTTACAAGGACAATGTTGATCCGGCAGATATGACCCCGTTGAAGAAGCCAACTACAGAGCATGATCCGGCGTTGAAGTTTAAGTCTGTGGAAGAGACCAAGCAGGTTGATTTTGTGCCAGGCGATTCATCCAAGCAGTTCACTATCAGCGCTAACCTTGATCCCAAATAGGAAAGCGCGCTCATCGAGTTTATCCGTGAGAACTGGGATATCTTTGCATGGAAACCTTCTGACATGCCAGGTATACCGAGGGAACTCGCTGAGCACAGTCTTAACATTGATCCGAAGTTTAAACCGGTCAAGCAGTATCTGCGCCGCTTCAACGAAGGAAGGCGCAAAGCTATAGGAGAAGAAGTGGCCAGGCTTTTGGCCGCGGGGTTCATAATTGAAGTTTTTCACCCAGAGTGGTTGGCTAATCCGGTGCTGGTGTTAAAGAAGAATGGAAAGTGGAGAATGTGTGTGGATTACACGGATCTAAACAAGGCTTGTCCAACTGATCCTTTTGCTCTCCCTCGCATTGATCAGATCATCGATTCTACAGCGGGATGTGAGCGGCTAAGTTTTTTGGATGCATATTCAGGGTATCACCAGATCAAGATGGCAGTTAAAGATCAGGAGAAGACGTCCTTCATAACGCCTTTTGGTGCTTTTTGCTATGTTTCTATGCCCTTTGGGCTCAAGAGTGCCCAAGCAACTTATCAGCGTTGCGTGCAGAATTGTCTTAAGGGGCAGATAGGGAGGAATGTTCATGCCTATGTGGATGATATTGTGGTAAAATCAAGGAAGGAGGAGACGCTGATAGAGGACCTCAAAGAGACTTTTGAGAATCTTCGAGCCTATAAAATGATGCTTAATCCGGAGAAGTGTGCTTTTGGTGTTCCGGCGGGCAAGCTCCTTGGATTCTTGGTGTCAAACAGAGGAATAGAAGCTAATCCGGAGAAGATCAAGGCAATCACATCTTTGACTAAGCCGGCTTGCATCAATGATGTTCAGTGTATCGCCGGCCGGATCACAACATTGAGCCGGTTCATCAGCCGTTTGGGAGAGAAGGCAATTCCGCTTTATCAGATGCTGAAAAAGACGGACCGGTTTATATGGAGCGATGAGGCAAACGCTGCGTTTGAGGATTTGAAGTGGCAACTGGCACAACCGCCGGTTCTTGCGGCCCCTGTTGATAATGAGTCGTTGCTGTTATACGTCGCCGCCAATGCATGGGCAATCAGCGTAGCAATTGTGGTTGAGCGCAAGGAAGCAGGGAAGGAATACCCGGTTCAGCGTCCGGTCTATTACGTCAGTGAAGTTCTCATTGAGTCCAAGCAAAGGTACCCACATTGGCAGAAGCTGGTATATGGTGTGTTCATGGCAAACCGAAAATTGAAACATTATTTCCAAGGCCACCCAATAACTGTTGTTAGTTCAGCACCACTGGGGGATATAATCTAGAACAGGGAAGCTACGGGCAGAGTGGCGAAGTGGGCCATTGAGCTCAGCCCACATGAATTGAAATATGTGCCGCGCACCGCTATCAAATCTCAAGCGTTGGTGGATTTCATCAATGATTGGACAGAACTGCAAACACCAAAGGAGAAGTCGGATCTTACATACTGGACAATTCACTTTGACGGTTCAAGGCAGTTAGAAGGCTCGGGGGCTGGAGTTGTTTTAACTTCCCCGCGAGGAGACAAGTTTTGTTATGTCCTCCGTTTATTGTTTCCTTGTACTAATAATGCAGCAGAGTATGAAGCATTACTTCATGGCTTACGGATGGCCAAGGAAATGAACTTGAGCCGGGTCAAGTGTTTTGGCGATTCAGATTTAGTAGCACAGCAAGTATCTGGTAAGTGGGATTCAAGAGATCCTCTCATGGCAGCTTACAGACGAGAAGTAGAAGCGGTTGCAGGATATTTCAAAGGATATCAGGTGGATCACATAGACCGGCGAAGGAATGAAGCGGCTGATGCTTTAAGCCGGCTGGGTTCTCAACGTAAACCGGTACCACCGAATACTTTTTTGGATGAGCTGCATAGTCCATCAGTTCAAGTACCATCGGAGGAAGACCTGGATGTTCCTGATCCGGAGGCACAGCTAGTTGCAGCACTTCATGTTATTACGGATTGGACGCTCCCATACTTGGCATATCTAAGCCGTGGGGAGCTGCCGGACGATGAGATCGAAGCAAGACAGATAATCCGGCGTTCTAAGTCCATGACAATTGCAAATGGAGAACTTCATCATCGCAGCGTTTCTGGAGCGTTTCAGCGGTGTGTATCAGCTGAGGAAGGTTGTGATATTCTTCGTGAGATCCATGAAGGGGATTGTGGCCATCACGCCGGTTCAAAATCCTTGGTGGCTAAAGCTTTTCGACATGGGTTTTATTGGTTAAAAGCCCATGCTGATGCGGCGGATCTAGTCCGGAAGTGTGACGCTTGTCAGAAATTTTCACGACGTGCTCTTGTTCCGGCACAGGAGCTCCGGATGATACCGATAACCTGGCCGTTTGCGACTTGGGGGCTTGATATGGTTGGGCCCTTCAAACGATCCCAAGATCAGAAAACTCATCTACTGGTGGTTGTGGATAAGTTTACAAAATGGATTGAGGCAGAGCCTGTGAGCAAGTGTGATGCGGCAACTGCGGTGAAATTCATCAAAAAGGTAATTTCCCGGTTTGCTTTCCACACAGCATCATCACAGACAACGGCACCAATTTATCTAAAGGAGAGATGGAAGAGTTTTGTCAACGGGAGCATATTCGCCTAGACATGTCTTCTGTAGCTCACCCTCAATCCAATGGGCAAGCTGAAAGAGCAAATCAGGAAATTTTGCGAGGTATCAAGCCCCGGCTTATGACTCCCTTGCAAAGAATGCCAGGGTGCTGGGTTGAAGAGTTACCTTCTGTCCTTTGGAGTATCAACACTACACCAAACCGATCCACGGGTTATACACCTTTCTTTATGGTGTATGGTGCTGAAGCGGTCCTTCCAAGTGATATCCATCATGATTCGCCACGGGTGACGGCTTATGTTGAAGCGGCCAATGAACAAGCAAGACAGGACAGTTTGGACCGGCTGGATGAAGAACGTGACATAGCAGCAGCATGGTCTGCAATTTATCAACAAGACTTACGCATATATCACAGTCGCCGGATCAAGAGCAGGATATTTCAGGAGGGAGATTTGGTGCTCCGGCTCATCCAAGATCAAACAGATATGCGCAAGCTATCCCCGCCTTGGGAAGGGCCCTTTGTGGTCAGCAAAAATCTGCATAACGGTTCATATTACCTGGTGGATGTTCGAGAACACAAGGACTCACGGACATCGGAAGAAGAGACAAAGAGGCCGTGGAACATCGCCCTCTTGCGGCCCTACTATACCTGAGCCAGGAGCTCTGCTGTATCCTATGTATATATTATGATTAATGAATAAACCGGCATCCGCAATAAACCGGGGGCTCAGCCTTTTTTCCAATATAATTATCTTATGGTGATGGCCATATACAACTTATGTTTCTTATTATATGTCATATCTTACAATGCTTTGATCAGTCTATCAGGCTGTGCAGGACAATTGTCTTAGATATACTCTGGAGCTGTGATACTAATAGGCTTCCTGCTCAAACATAGGTCGTATCCGAACCAAAGAGAGCACAGCCGTCCCGCTCAAACATAGGTCGTATTCGAACCAAAGAGAGCATAGGGCTTCCTGTTCAAACATAGGTCGTATTCGAACCAAAGAGAACATAGCCAAATCCACTGAAGGGATTCCTGTTCAAACATAGGTCATATTTGAACCAAATAGAACATACCCAAACTTATTGACGGGTTTCCTGTTCAAACATAGGTCGTATTCGAACCAAAGAGAACATACCCAAACTTATTAAAGCCATTCTGTTCAAACATAGGTCGTATCCGAACCAAAGAGAACATGGCTTTGTATGGTCGTATCCGAACCATAAGCTCAATGGATCGTATCCGAATCCATTGCTTGGCTATATTTTTTGGGCCAGCAGGGGGCAGGATCGTATCCGAATCCTAGCTTAGCCCCTGTGGTCCGGTTCACATGGTCGTATCCGAACCATAAGCTCAATGGATCATATCCGAATCCATTGCTTGGCTGAACCTTGCCTTTGAGCCTGGCAGCTTGCAAAAAGCCTCGACTACATGGTTTTATTTGCAAACTTGCATTTTTGGTATTTATGTTTTATGGTTCTTTGATCCGGAGTGGGACAACTCCAGAATTGACCACGTATCTTCAAAAGTATGGACAGAATTCCAGCATGATCTAAACCGGTAGCTTCTATAAAACCCGGAATTATTATTGGGTCTATCACAAAAGCTCCATCAGAAAATTGCAAATTTCGCCGGATTAAAAATATCAAGCATACTTGATCACAGGTATGAAGTTATTTCTGGTACAAACAAACACTTGTTTGATGTATTTTGTGAGCAATTTAATTGGTCCAGCGGTAAACCGCTAGGACATCTTTTAAATGTTATCCATGCAGAAGCAGATAATATGCAAGATCAATCACATCAGGCCAGATTTAAATTGGCAAACGTCAAAGCAAGAAGTTGGAACATCCGGATCAAGACGAATAATGTTTTACGCTATCCTATTACAAGGCATAGCAAGCCTGAACGGATTAAAGACTGTCCAGCAAAATGAGACTGCAACTACAAAGATACACTATGGCCTACGCCTCCTATTGTTGCGACGGCTGGGGATCAACTTGTTCCGGAGTCTTTTCCTCTTCTTGAAGCGGGTGGAAGTCAGGGACGCACCAATCAATTTTCGTTAAAGCGCGGAAGTACATCTCTTCCGTGATAAGTTCAGACGGATCAATATCTGGGGCGAAAGTATCAGGGCGCACTGGTGGGATTAGATTCACGGTATCATAAACCGGCCGATCCACCCGCTCATTCTGTAAATCATACCCCGGATGATACCTGGACAAATCTGATTCGGAAGCAAGCTTGCTAGCGAGAGGACGCATCTCCTTAGTTAAAGCGTGAAGATCCTTGGCAGTGAAAGCTGATCCGTCTTCTTTAGTACCGGGATACCCGTTCAAGGCTTCTTCCGGATCAAAATCTGGAACCCACGCTTTGGCTCTGGTGAGCGCCATGAGAGAACCGGCTCGAGCGGCAGACTTCTTCGTTTCCTCTAAACGTGCTGGCAAGACAGAAAGCTTCTCTAATGTGCCTTGGATAGTAGTGGGGGGCGGTTTATTGAAGGACATTGCGCTTATAATCCTTTGAGCGCCGGAATACAGCTGCTCGACCAGAGTATAAGACGCCTTGAGTTTCTTCCGTAAATCATCCCCAAGATGGGAAACACGGCGCCCTACATAAGAAGATTACAGTTAAACCGGACCGGAATACAGATTGCAAGGATGAAAACATGTGTGCAGATTAAGTACTTTCCAAAGACAGCAGAAGTCATCAGTTCGATTTGTCGCTTTAAACCAGTCAGTTCTTCTGTCGCTGGATTAAGAGCTTCCTCAGCATCTTTTGCTCTCTTCTCTAGTGCGTTCTTTTGAACTTCGAAGGCCGTCTGCTCCTCTTCAAAAAAATTCTTCAGCTGTTCAGCAGTAGTTAAGCTCACTGCCAAGTCTTTTTTGGCCTTAGCAGCAGCAGATTCAGTTTCGGCAAGTCTGTTCCGGAGTTCAGTGATTTCTTCAACCCTCTGGTTCAAATCAGCCTGCAAGGAAAATCAAGTGGAATAAGGGCAAAATTCATACAAGTCTCAAGCACATAACCAAGTTATTCACTTGACACTTGGGGGCTAATGGGCAGATGAAGAGTCAAACAGTAGAAATTTAAAACAAGTCTCAAGAACACAAACAAGTTGTCCACTTGACACTTGGGGGCTAATGGATAGTTGAAGCATCAAAAGAAAAATTCAGACAAGTCCTAGACGCATAAACCAAATTATGCCCCTGGCACTTGGGGGCTAATGTAAGATTATTTGCTCGGATTGGAAGTACCGGTTCACCTTCTAAATTCAGCTAAACCAGAACTTGGGGACTACCATGATATAGACAGAAACAAAACAAAGGCAAGAATCAAAGGCAAGGGAGATACCTCATACTTGTCCTTCATCATGTTGACCAAGCCCGCTTCATAGTCTCGACTAGTATGAAACCGCTTCCAATACCCGGAATAGAGCTCCTGGGCACTCATGTCAGCGAAGTTAGACAGCTCTGTACTCCATTTACCCTTTTCTTGATGCAGTTTCTCAGCTTTAGCGGTATGTTTGGCCAAAACAGTGGGCTCAGCAGGAGCGGTGTAAGCTGTACCGGTTACTTGAACGTCCGGAGAAGGAGCAGATGCCGGTGGTGGAGTAGTAGTGTGCACCGGACTAGCGGGTGCCGGACTGGTCCGAGGAGGGTTGGCCCGGGCAGGACTCGCCGGTTCATGAACGTTCTCAGTGTTGGGATTCTCAGGAACAGTGGCATAAGTGTGCTCCATGGGAGCAGGATCTTCAAGCCCCTCTGTGGGTTCACCTTCCGGAGGGACAGTTGTATCCGGATCAACCGCCGGATCATCAGTGGCAGTTTCAGCGGCTGTTTTGTTGGCCTTTGCCCTTTTGCTGGGTTTAGGTTTGCTGAAAGGAATTAGAAAACAAATCAGAATCACAAAAGTAAATGTAAAGGTAAACCGGATGAGGTGAAGGACTTACCCAGGGACGGTCTTCAGAATCGGGACTTGTGTGGCAGTGGATTCACCAGAAGAAGATAAGGGAGTCTCCTGATAATTAGGGTCAGACGGTTTAAGCGGTTTGTGTATAAGCCCGGCCTTGGGATGAAGAAGAGTTGGAGAGAGTATAACCTCAGAGCGGCGCCTCCGAGCCGGAGTAAGAGATATTCCAGACGATTCAACTACAAGGCCGCTATGGTGTGTAGTCCGGCGAAGAGCTTCATGTTGCTGTTTATTCAAAAGAAAATTGGGGTCCAATTGAGCATAAGGGTGAGAAAACTGATATTTCCGGACTGTCCGACGAATTTTTGGTGGAGGTGGTTCTGAATCTGAAGAAAGAATAGTTACCTCAATTTCTGCCGGTTTATCTCCTTCAGCCAAATCCTGTGAAAAGACACCGTTAAACACAAGTATGGATAAAAATGAACAAATTATAGCCGGATTAACTCATACCTCAGAGTCCGGATCATCATCTTCAGCATGTGAACCGGAGCCAGCACCCGCCTTTTTCTTCTTGATAGCGTAAGTTTTCCGGCGTGGCTGTTTGCCTGCTTTTTCCTAAGGTTTCCTTTTCCAGAAAGGATCGTCGGCCTGTTCAAAAGAGAGAGTTAATTGGAAAACGGTTTATATGAACGGATTAAAAATATACAGAAGAGAGTAAGACTTACTGCAGGCAGCTTATTCTTCTTGTAATACGGAGCCAATCCGGTTTGGCTACACCCTTCTAAGGAGACATTGAGCATCTTCTTAGCAGACTCAATGACTTCCGATTCAGAAAGTTTATCCTTGGAAAAACGTTGAGGATCATCCGGTTTACCAGAATATTTACACATCAGACTCGGGCGCGGACTCAGAGGAAGGATACTCCAAGAAAGCCAGCAGCGCATAAAATCAATTCCGGTTAAACCGTTGGCCATAAAGGCTTTCAGCCTGGCAAGTTGAGAAGCAAACCGGGGCCGTTCTAAGGAGCTGAGACGTTGCGGCAAAGGGTGATCCTCAGGAAGACGATGCTCGCGGTAACCCGGCAGTGGGTTTTCCCCTTTAGGTGAAGTGTCAACGCAGTAAAACCAAGACTTGTTCCACTCTTTCGGGTGTGTATGGAGAGCGGCATGGGGAAAGACTGTGTCTCTTCTCTTTTGGATGCTGACCCCGCCTAACTCTTGATGAGGACCGCCAGTAAACTCAGTTCGTCGGTTCAAGTGGAAGAAATCCCGGAACAGGTCGACTGATGGCTCTTCTTGCAGATACACCTCTGAGAAAACTTGAAAATCACAGATGTTTGAAATGGAGTTTGGACCTATATCCTGAGGGTGAATCTGAAAAGCGGCAAGTACATCCCGGAAGAACTTTGAACCGGGAGGAGAAAAACCTCGGGCCATGTGATCAAAGAAGACAATAACCTCCCCTTCTTTTGGAACAGGGGGGCATTCGTTTCCTGGGGCCCGCCATTTTAAAACTGACTGAGGGCCCAGAGTGCCGACTGATGCAGCATTGATTAAATCTTCTTCCGTAACAACGGAACGGACCCAGTCACAAGCAACAAACTGTCTGGCAGACATAGTAGCAGAATGGAAGTGCTGAAAGGATAAAGTATAAACTCCGGATTATTCAAGTACAGATATATAAACCAGATCGCATATGTGAAGTCACACCAACGGTTTAGACAAGGGACTAATGACATAGCTAACCCGGCAGAAAGCAGGAAACGCACTACCGCCGGTTCAGAAATAACAAAAGAGAAGAGCTAAACCGTAGTATTCATTGTCGATGCATTACAGAATCAATATTTGACTGACTAAACCGGCGAGTTTATTATGTATCTACAAGGATGAAGAAACAAGTTTCTACCGAAAGCTAAGGTAAAACAGATCTGAGCAGTAAGAAAAAAGAAAAATTATACAGGTCTATTACAGGAAGAACTACAAGGATCCTATACAGAGCGGACAAATCTAAAGGTTGAATCTAAAGGACGAGATCTAAGCATAAGGCGGCGGAGCAGAAACAGGTTTCAAAAACAAGTCTAAAGGATTGAAACCACTACGAGCCTGACGTCTAGGACGAACAGATGAAGCTTTCTCTAGGTTCAATGGCGGAGGCGTAAGAAGAACCCTAAAGCTACAGATCTACAGCAAAGGAGAAAGGTTACCTGAGGCAGCAGGAGACGGCGGCGGAGTTATCTGGTCACGTTCAGGTTGATGCGGCGGCCGGACTTGCTAGCGACGGCGAGCTTGACGGACGACGGCGGAGGCTTGAGCTTGGGCGACGGAGGAAGAAGAACGAACGGAAGGAGATGAGGAAGAGAGGCGGCAGTATTTATAAAGGGGCAGAGACGAAACGGTAGGCGCGAGATTTGAGGAGGCAAGAGATTGGATAAAGATTCCCTGTCGCCTCGATTCTCGGGATGGCCTTTAAACAAAAGTGATAGACAGCTGCGCGCGTTAAATGCGGAAGTGATGTCACGGTCGAGTTAAATTATTTCCAAGGATGACTTCATCGCCGGTTTACAAAAATGAGAAGACACGAGAAAAGAAGATCATGCAAGACTGAGAAGATTGATGTGAACAAGTTCAAATCATTCTGGGGCCTAATGTCAGGGATATTACTAGCAGGTATAAACCGGCTAGTGTAAACCGGATTATGGTAATTTAGTTGTATAATTGTAATACCCAGTAGAGGTTACGGCCCATGAAGGCTTAGGGCCCATGTGTAGAGTTACGGTTTGTAAACCGCCTGATCATGTAACTTGAGAGACAAGGAAGAAAGAGCAGAGACCGAGGTGGACACAAGTATGAGCCGGCCTCGGGACTGTGTAAACCAGACTGGGCGTCGCCTCTATATAAAGGGACGACCTGGCGACGGTTCATGGACAAGAAAAAACCCGTCGAGACACAGGCAAGCGATCCGCTCCCTGTTCATCGACGCCCAAGCAATACCAAACCAAACTAGACATAGGCTTTTACCTTCATCGAAGGGGCCGAACTAGTATAAATCCTTTGTGTCCTTTTAACCTCTTCAAGCTAACTCGTGCGATGGTTCCATCACTAAGTCCGTTAAACCGGACATCTGCCGTGTTAATTCCATGACAGTAATCCTTGTTGACTTGTCTCACCACAAGTTGTGAATCTCCTCGAATGATCAACTTCTTGATTCCCAATTCTGCGGCAATCCTAAGCCCGGCAAGGAGCCCTTCATACTATGTTATATTGTTGATCGCCTCCTCCCGGAGAAAATGCATCTAGACAACGTACTTCAAGTGCTCCCCAATGGGGCCAACGAGAAGCATGCCAGCTCCTACACCTTGCAGGGAAAAGGCTCCATCGAAATACATGATCCATTCTTGGGGGGATTCCTTGCCGGGAACAAATGTTTCCAGCACTTCCTCATCAGGGGTTGGCATCCATTATGCAATAAACTCTGCCAATGCCCTTCTCTGTATCGTTGATGTGCTTTCAAACTTGAGGCCAAAGCTGGATAACTCCAATGCCCACTCCACTATCCTGCTGGTAGCATCTGGGTTCCGGAGTATCCTTTGCAAGGGGAAGCGTGTGACAACCGTGATCTCATGGGCTTGGAAGTAGTGGAGGAGTTTCCTTGAGGCTATGACTGGGCCAAAAAATAATTTTTGCATGCAAGAGTACCTAGATCTAGCCCCCTACAACAGGGAGCTGACGAAGTACACTGGGCGCTGCACCACTTTCTTCCTTGTTGTGTCCTTGGGGTTGTTTCCGATGTCGTGCTCTTCCTTATCATCATCCATATCTGACCTTGTCGAGCTGCTCGCATTCTTCTCCCCGAAAGGGACACTAGCTGAAGTTGTTGCTTCGTCTACCTCCCGTTGTGCCACCAGTGCTGCACTAACCACTTGATTAGTTGCTGTTAGGTATAGTAGCAACGAATCGTGCGGTTTGGGAGCAACCAAAGTAGGCACAGAGGACAAGTAGGTCTTCAAATCCTATAATGGTATATCTGCTTCCGGGGTCCACTTCATAGGTCATGCCTTCTTCAAGATCTTGAAGAATGGCAAGGCACGCTCGGCAGACTTGGAAATGAATCTGCTACGTGCAGCAACGCACCCTGTCAAACGCCTGACATCCTTCACTGTCTTTGGTGCTTGAATCTGCTCGATAGCCTTGATCTTATCGGGGTTGGCCTCTATCCCACGATGGGACATGAAGAAACCAAGTAGCTTGCCGGAGGGAACGCCAAACACGCACTTCTCCGGATACAGCTTCAAGTTGATCTTGCGCAGATTGGCAAATGTCTCCTACAAATCCTGGATGAGGATTGATTTGTCCTTGGTCTTGACCACAATATCATCCATTTAGGCTTCAATGTTCCAGTGCATCTATGACTCAAAACCAACCTTGACTGCTCTTGCAAAAGTGGACCCAGCACTCTTCAACCCGAATGGCATGCGCACGAAGAAGTACATGCCACATGGGGTGATGAATGAGGTCTTCTCTTCATCTTCCTTGGACATATAGATCTGATGGTACCCAGAGTATGCATCCAAGAAAGAGAGAAAATCACAACCTGAAGTGGAGTCCACGATTTGGTTGATGCGCGGCAAGGGAAATGGGTGTTCTCGGCAGGCCTTGTTCAGATCAGTGAAATCTATGCACAACCTCCATTTTCCATTAGCCTTGCGTACGACCACTGGGTTTGCTAACCATGTTGGGTGCAGTACTCCTCTGAACAGACCAGCTGCCTCAAGTTTCATCTCCTCGGCAATGAACTGTTGCCGCTCCAAAGCTTGCTTCCGGACCTTCTCCTTAACGGGTCGGGCATGTGGGCAGATAGCAAGGTGGTCCTCGATTACCTCCCTGGGAACACCGGGGGTGTCAGATGGTTTCGAGGAAAACACATCGTCATTCACCCACAGGAAGGCAGCGAGCGTGCTTTCCTATTTGTCGTCAAGGGTGGCACTGATAGTAAAGGTGCCATCAGTGCGATCCAGCCCTGCCGGGACCTTCTTTATAGCAGGCGCAACAACTTTGGATCTCTTGCTGTTGGAACTCTCCGGCAAGTCATCAACAGGCGTAGCGCACCCCGGAGAGGCGCGCCTCCCGGGTTCCTCATTGGGGCTCTTAACAGCTCTCTTCTTTTTCTTATTTTCCTTCGCGGGAATGATGATTTCCGCGGCCTCTGCTGCAACTGCGTCCCGGTACATCATATCCACGCAAATGATTGTGTCCTTCTCGTCTAACGGAATGGAAATGACCCCCACTGGCCCTGGCATCTTCAAGGTGTTATAGGCAGAGTGGGATGCCGCCATGAATTTGGCCAGAGCTGGGCGCCAAAGGATTCCATTGTACGGCAGGGGGAGATCAACCACATCAAACACAACCTTCTTAGTCTAGTTGTTCAACTCTCCCCCGAATGTCACCGGCAACGTGATCTTTCCCTTAGGACGGCTCCTGCCGGGATTAACTCCTTGAAATGTGCCGGTAACCTCAAGTTCTTCCTCTGCTATCTGGAGTCTGCTGATGACCTTTGGGGAAATTAGATACAACCCGGCCCCGCCGTCAACCAACATCTTTGAGACCTTGAGGTTGCGGATAGTTGGTGAGACCAACAATGGCAAGCAACCTACCGCGGTGGTGCGGCCAGGGTGGTCCTCTTCGTAAAAAATGATGGGCGTGCGAGACCACTTGAGCGGCTTCCGAAATTCTGCCGCTGGCTCCATGGCATTGACCTCACGCGCCCACTGTTAAGTTGGCGGTGAGAGGAATGTAGAGATGCACCCCCGTCAATGCACAGGGCGTCAGTAGCCTTTTTGAACTCCTGTTCATTGGTTTCCTCTTCATCCCTTCCGCTCTTCATTGCAATTCTCTTTCTTATGGCCCCTGGCGGGTTTTCCTTGGTTCCTAGGAGCCTTGCCGGGGAGATTTGCTTCACCGCCCCTGCCCTTCCCTCCAATGCCATTCTGACCTTTTTCCTTATCTCGCTTCTTGTATTCAGCCCTCTGCTTCTTGTAAGCTGCTCAACCCGATGACACTCCTCGAGATCGTGGCCCTTGGTCCGATGGATCTTGCAATACGGGCAATCACTCTTCTCAGCCTTCTCGGTAGCTGCAGCCTCTCGACAATAGTTGCATACGGCAACTTCCTTGCCGGGAACTTCAGCCTTAGTGTTCTTGCCGGTACTAGGTGTGTGTAGGATCGAAAGTATGTCTAGAGGGGGGTGATAGAGGCAAAGATGTCCCGTCTTCCGATGAGATGGCGGCTATCGTTTTTGGTGGAGTAGACTTTGACGATCCGACTACGAACGTGCGAGGACGTCACGCCTTAGCAATCGCTAAACCAACTCCGAGAGGTAATTGACCACACCGGAGCATGATCAACCTAACCACGAGGGTCTATTTCCTACAAGCAAACGAAGAACAAGCAAGAAACTAAGATTGCAATTTGGATATTGCGAATATAAGATGAAAGCTTTATTGATCAAAGTGGGGTTCTGTGACATCTTTGTCTGGTCGTTGAACACAAACGAAGTACGCGAAGTTGCAGCTATGGCGAACTTTAATCTAAACAAAACCCAAAGTCTAAACGACGCCCTAAGGGCTGTATATATGGAGAAAGAGAGAGGGAATTTCGTGGCCCCTTGGAGAAGGGGTCCGAAACCAACCCTAACTCTATTTTCCCCACACATACGGACTCTAAAAACAGCCTATACTTCACTATTTAGAAATTACATGGGCCTGGCCCAATAATAAGGTGACACAGCACCTATAATAGCCTCTGGACGAAACTTATGAAGTGGTATCTTGTATATTTCGTCCAAGGCTTCACGCACTCATTATGGTGGCTTCAAAGTCCTGACATCATAACTTGTAACTTCGTTCTTGTTCCCCTTGCGCATGCCATCATCTCCATGCTTGATCTTGCTCCAATGTTCATCCTTCTTGTCCAAGCTAGGCCCTTCATTTGTAAGCAAGACAAACATATCCAATTTAGGCGGCATCATATTGTCATGAACATTAGAATCATTACCAAGAAACGAAAGTACCTGGTAATTTAATTGGCATGCGCGAGCTCTAGTAATTGGTCATGTATATGTGTCAATTGGAGCTGTGGGTGTAACCTTGTTAGTGATGTCCTAATCATCCTCCCCTTCTTGAATTGAAGTCGTCCTCGACGGAAGCTCATCTTCCTCACCCAAGTAAGGCTTCAAATCTGCAATGTTAAATGTGGGACTAACCCCAAAATCTGCAGGCAATTCAAGTTTATATGCATTATCATTTATTTTCTCTAACACCTTGAAAGGACCATCAGCACGTGGCATTAGCTTTGACTTGCGCAAATTAGGAAACCTATCCTTACGCAAATGTAACCATACAAGATCTCCAGGTGCAAAGACAACACATTTTCTACCCTTATCCCCAACAAGTTTATATTTAGCATTCATGCGCTCAATATTTCCTTAGTTAACTCATGCACTTTTAAGATCAATTCAGCATGTTGTTTAGCATCAAAATTAACCTTCTCCGAAGATGGAAGAGGCAACAAATCAATAGGTGCACGAGGTAGGAAACCATAGACAATTTCAAAAGGGCACATCTTAGTAGTAGAATGCAACGAACGATTATAAGAAAATTCAATATGAGGCAAGCATTCTTCCCACATTTTCTTGTTATTCTTCAAAACAACCCTAAGCATAGTAGACAAAGTTCTATTGACTACTTCAGTTTGTCCATCAGTTTGGGGGTGACAAGTAGTACTAAAAAGCAGTTTAGTCCCCAACTTAGCCCATAAACATCTCCAAAAGTGGCTAAGAAATTTAGTATCATGATCTGAAACAATACTATTTGGCACACCATGCAAGCGAATAATTTCACGAAAGAACAAATCAGCAACATTAGCAGCATCATCGCTTTTATGACATGGTATAAAGTGTGCCATCTTCGAGAACCTATCCACGACAACAAATCTGATATCCCTCCCCTTCTTTGTTCGATGTAAACCCAAAACAAAGTCCATAGATATATCTTCCCGATGAACACTAGGGACAGGCAAAGGTATATGTAAACCATGAGGATTGAGTCGTGACTTAGCTTTTTGACATGTAGTGCAGCGAGCAACAAAATGCTCAACATCCCGTCTCATCTTTGGCCAAAAGAAATGTGTAGCAAGTACGTCCTCCGTCTTCTTCATGCCAAAGTGTCCCATTAATCCTCCTCCATGTGCCTCCTGCAACAACAAAAGACGAACAGAGCTAGCTGGAATGCATAGCTTGTTAGCACGAAACACAAATCCATCATCAACGACAAACTTGTTCCATGTTCTCCTTTCTTTACAATTCTGTAATACATCTTTAAATTCAGCATCATGCACATATTGATCTTTGATGGTCTCCAGACCAAATATTTTGAAGTCAAGTTGTGAAAGCATAGTATAACGACGAGACAATGCATCAGCAATAACATTTTCTTTTCCCTTCTTGTGTTTAATAACATAAGGGAAAGTCTCTATGAATTCAACCCATTTAGCATATCTACGGTTCAGTTTTGCTTGACTTTTAATGTGCTTCAAAGATTCATGATCAGAATGTATAACAAATTCTTTGGGCCATAAATAATGTTGCCATGTTTCCAAAGTCCGAACAAGAGCATATAATTCCTTATCATAAGTAGAATAATTCAGACGAGGCCCACTCAATTTTTCAGAAAAGTATGCAACAGGTTTGCCATCTTGTAATAACACACCTCCTAACCCAATTCCACTAGCATCACATTCAAGCTCAAAAGTCTTATTAAAATCAGGAAGTTGGAGTAAAGGAGCATGTGTCAACTTATCTTTCAATACCGTGAATGCTTCTTCCTGTGTAGTACCCCAAACAAAAGGCACATCCTTCTTTGTAAGCTCATTGAGAGGTGCAACAATGGTGCTAAAATCTCTCACAAAACGCCTATAGAATACAGCGAGGCCAAGGAAACTCCTCACGTGTGTGACCGTTTTGGGCTGCGGCCAACTCTCAATAGCTTCAATCTTGTCTTTATCAACCTCAATTCCCCGTGGAGTAACAACATAGCCAAGAAAAGAGACTCGGTCGGTGCAAAAGGTGCACTTTCCAAGGTTACCAAACAAACGTGCATCACGTAGAGCAATAAAAACATCACGTAAATGTTCCAAATATTCTTCCAAAGATCTGCTATAAATCAATATATCATCAAAGTAAACTACCACTAATCGTCCAATGAAAACACGTAAAACTTCATTCATTAATCTCATGAAATTACTAGGTGCATTAGTTAACCCAAAAGGCATGACTAAGCACTCATATAATCGATACTTAGTTTTAAATGATGTTTTCCATTCATCTCCCAATTTCATACGAATTTGATGGTATCCACTATGCAAATCAACTTTGGAGAATATTGTAGAGCCACTCAATTCATCAAGCATATCATCTAGCCTAGGAATAGGATGACGATAACGAATAGTAATATTATTAATGCCTCTACAACCAACACACATACGCGATGTACCATCCTTTTTCAGCACTAGAATAATAGGAACAGCACAAGGACCAAGGGATTCGCGTATATAACCTTTGTCGAGTAGCTCCTGTACTTGACGCATAATCTCCTTCGTCTCCTCTGGATTGGTACGGTATGCTGCGCGGTTGGGTAGCGATGCACTGGGAATTAAGTCAATCTGATGCTCAATCCCTCGAATAGGTGGTAATCCCGGTGGCACGTCTTGTGGAAAGACGTCCGCGAACTCCTGCAAAATGTTAGTGACAGCAGGAGGCAAAGAGGAAGGCACGTCCTCGAACGAAAATAATGCCTCTTTGCACACAAAAGCATAGCAAACAGATTTGCTTAATCTAGATCATCAATATCAGATTTGGTGGCAAGTAAACATCCACTTTTTAATTTAATTTCAGATGCAACATGAGATGATGGTGTGTTATTAGGCTTCATTTGATGCTCAAATTCTTTTGCCACAATCTGATTTTCACTCTTATTTTGCTCCTGTTTTGTTTTATTAGCTCTATTAATATCATCTTTCAAAATGGAATCAGGAGACATTGGAAGCAAAGTAATACGTTTATCCTTATGAACAAGAGTATACTGATTGTTTCTACCATGGTGTACAGAATTTTTATCAAATTGCCATGGTCTACCAAGTAATAAGGAACATGCTTGCATGGGTACCACATCACAATCAACATAATCAGCATATGTGGATATACTAAAATGCACACGTACAGTACGTGTTACCTTAACCTTGCCGCTGTTGTTGAACCATTGGATGTAGTAAGGATGTGGATGTGGTCTTGTGGTGAGAGATAGCTTCTCCACCATCTCCATGATAGCCAAGTTGTTGCAGCTCCCTCCATCTATGATGACGCAAACAGAACGTTCCTTCACAACTCCATTTGTATGGAACAAATTATGCCTCTGAGTTTGCTTCGCTTGTGTGACCTGCACACTCAAAACACGTTGAGCAACTAAACATTCATACCTGAGCGTCTTCCGGAGCCATGTATTGTGTCTCATTTTCAGAATCATCTCCACCGTGTTCTTCACGTGTAATAAGAGCCAAAATCTCCTCATCATAGTCACTGGCGGACTCATAACCACCATCCTCAGTAGCAATCATGACACGCTGTGATGGGCATTTGCTCGCATAGTGACCACGACTAGTGCAACGACGACATATAACATCATGTGTTGGCCCATTGGATGCCATGGATGAAGAAGAGCTCTGCGCAGGACCGGAAGATGTACTCTTGGTTGATGGTGGTGGTGCCTATTTGCTCTTATCATGGCTAGAAGTGACGGATGAAGTAGGCAGTGGTGCAGCCGGACGTGTCGAAGTAGATGATGCTTGCGGTGTCCATGATGAAGGTCGACCTACAGAAAAATTAGTTCATGCCAAGTCATGTCGATCATGCACTTCACGTTCAGCTTTGGAAGCAAGATGGAATAAACGAGTGATATTATTATACTCCTTATACTCTAGAATTGTCTGAATCTCTCTATTTAAGCCACCCATAAAACGTGCAAGTATAGCCTCATTGTCCTCAACAATACCACATCTAATCAGGCCAGTTTGTAATTCCTGATAATATTCCTCTATAGAATTTTTTCCTTGTCTTAAACGCTGCAATTTCTGAAGTAATTCGCGTTGATAATATGGTGGAACCCAACGAGTACGCATAGCAGTTTTCAAAGCAGCCCAAGTAGTTGGAATATTATCTGGATGTAATCTACAATATTCAGACCACCACACACAAGCAACTCTAGTGAAAGCACAAAGAGCAGCAGCAACACGTCTTTCCTGGGGATATCTTAAACATGTAGAACGTTGTTCGGTTTCTAACTCCCAAGTAAGATATATATCAGGAACGTATCTACCCTCAAATGGTGGGATATTCAATTTTAGTTTAGGGAGATGGTCATGATCTCGTACCTGAGGGTATGGTGCAGCCCTACCATTGCGATTATTTGCATGTGGACGACCTGGTGGTTGTGGTGCTGGTTGTTGCATGTAGTTCTGATTTTGATCAACCTCATCCTCGTAATCCCCCGCGTAATCGTCCTCCTCCTCGGCAGCAGCAGGAGCCACAAAAGTATCAACAGCAGCACCAATAGTTTGGTCTGGCTGAAGAGCGACACGGCTCGCTTTGCGGAGGGCGATTTTGCGACGTGAAGGTGGTTGTTGTTGTTGTTCCAACGGTGCAGCAGGTGGAGGTAGACGCGCAAGCACTTCAGCGAATTTGGCATCCAACTTGGTGTCAATTGACTACTCAATGTCATCCATCCTCGCTAGTGCGTTGTCAAAACTGGTCATCACATCTTCTACCTGTTGACCCATCATTTGCTGAAATTTATCATGCAACTCCTTGTTCGTCATGTTCTCCCAATCAGTCTCGTCGACTTGTGATCCTGGCATGGTTAGCAGCAATAGAAACACACAAAAATATGATCCTACAAACTACTAGAAAATGGTGGTGGTGGGGCGTCACAAATTCGTCAAGCAAATCTCAAATTCTTACCAGTTCTTACCCAACAGCAGCTGGTGATCGGCAACCGTGGTAGTCAAAACTCTCAAAGGTTGGATAAAGCGATTACCAGGGAGATTCAAACGCACGACGTAGATGTATGTGGAGCTGGGAAGGCTTATAAGATGGTAGCAAAAAGGGTCAGCAATAATCAATTCAGAGATGCAAAGTTGAATAAACGCTCAATGACGGTACTGTGATGGTCCTAGGCTAGACCGTACTAGAGACGCGAGCCTAGAACACTAACAAAATCATGGCTCTGCACGTAATCAAGGGGAAAGCACGCTCTGAATTTTTTTCGCTTTTTGGCGCCCTTTTTTTTCCTCCTTTTTTTTTTGCCGAAAATCACTGTAATGGCGAGTGTCTCAAAACTCTTCCCAAGTCAAACTAAGATTATAGCCACGGAATTTTTTTGACGAATTTTTTTTCGGAATCAGGGCAGCGACGATGAAAAAGTGCGGTAAAAAAACAGTATGATGGCACGGGTCGCAAAAGACTCAGAAAAGCCTAATAATAGGATAGGGAAAAATATTTTCACCTCTCGAAATTTTGGCCTAAAAACTGCCCAGGGGTCTCCAGATTTTTGTTCAGAGACCTACTCAGGCAAGGAAACACGAAACCGAAACTAGATGGATCTCGAAAGCCAATCTAAAACCAAAAGAACTCGGATTGGTGGTGGGTATATGATGGTAGAATATGGCAGCGGTGATGGTATATGGCAGCGGTGGTGGTATATGGATACGGATTGGTGGTGGTATATGGATATGGATTGGTGGTGGTATATGGATACGGATCGGTGGTGGTATGTGGCAGTAGCGATGAAGATGTTGCGGCGGCGGCGTGACAACTTATGACCAGAACTCGAAACTCTAAAAGACTAGACGCTAAGACCAGCAACTCGACACGACGATGCAACCGCAAATTCAACTAAGCAAACATGGAAAAGATTATGCAAGGCTCAGACTAGTTCAGATATGATGAACTAACCCTAATTTTTTTTTGGCTTTTTCGTGGACTGTAGGTATGAAGAACAGACTCGATCTAATCTATGAAAAACTGTAAAATCTCACCGAGCAACCTAGAAATCTGATACCACTTGATAGAGGCAAAGGTGTCCCATCTTTCTATGAGATGGTGGCTATCGTTTTTGGTGGAGTAGACTTTGACGATCCGACTACGAACGTGCGAGGACGTCGCGCCTTAGCAATCGCTAAACCAACTCCGAGAGGTTATTGACAACACCGGAGCACGATCAACCTGACCACGAGGGTCTATTTCCTGCAAGCAAACGAAGAACAAGCAATAAACTAAGATTGCAATCTGGATATTGCGAATATAAGATGAAAGCTTTATTGATCAAAGTGGGGTTCTGTAACGTCTTTGTCTGGTCGTTGAACACAAACGAACTACGCGAAGTTGCAGCTATGGCGAACTTTAATCTAAACAAAACCCAAAGTCTAAACGACGCCCTAAGGGCTGTATATATGGAGAAAGAGAGAGGGAATTTTGTGGCCCCTTGGAGAAGGGGTCCGAAACCAACCCTAACTCTGTTTTCCCCACACATACGGACTCTAAAAACAGCCTATACTTTACTATTTCAAAATTACATGGGCCTGGCCCAATAATAAGGTGACGTAGCACCTATAATAGCCTCCGGACGAAATTTATGAAGTGGCATCTTGTATATTTCGTCCAAGGCTTCACACACTCATTATGGTGGCTTCAAAGTCCTGAAATCATCACTTGTAACTCCGTTCGTGTTCCCCTTGCGCATGCCATCATCTTCATGCTTGATCTTGCTCCAATGTTCATCCTTCTTGTCCAAGCTAGGCCCTTCATTTGTAAGCAAGACAAACATATCATATTTAGGCAGCATTATATTCTCATGAACATTAGAATCATTACCAAGAAACGAAAGTATCTGGTAATTTAATTGGCGTGCGTGAGCTCTAGTAATTGGTCATGTATATGTGTCAGTTGGAGCTGTGGGTGTAACCTTGTTAGTGATGTCCTTATCAGGGGGTGATTAGACTACTTGACTAAATAAAAATCTAGCCTTTTCCCAATTTTAATTCTCGGCAGATTTAAGCAACTTAGCACAAGTCAAGCAATCAACCTACACATACAATTCTAAGAGTATAGCAGCGGAAAGTAAAACAATTGCATATGAAGGTAAAGGGAAGAATTTGAGGGAGCAAACGCAATGTAAACACGGAGACTTTTTACGCATGGTTCCGATAGGTGGTGATATCGTACATCCATATTGATGGAGACTTCAACCCACGAAGGGTAACGGCTGTGCGAGTCCACGGAGGGCTCCACCCACGAAGGGTCCACGAAGAAGCAACCTTGTCTATCCCACCATGGCCATCGCCCACGAAGGACTTGCCTCACTAGGGTAGATCTTCATGAAGTAGGCGATCTCCTTGCCCATACAAACTTCTTGGTTCAACTCCACAATCTTGTCGGAGGCTCCCAAGTGACACCTAACCAATCTAGGAGACACCACTCTCCAAAAGGTAATAGACGGTGTGTCGATGATGAACTCATTGCTCTTGTGCTTCAAATGATAGTCTCCCCAACACTCAACTCTCTCTCTCACACAGATTTGGATTCGGTAGAAAAATGATTTGAGTGGAAAGCAACTTGGGGAAGGCTAGAGATCAAGATTCATATGGTAGGAATGGAATATCTTGGTCTCAACACATGAGTAGGTGGTTCTCTCTCAGAATAGTGAGTAATGGAAGTGTAGGTGTGTTCTGATGGCTATCTGCACGAATGAAGAGTGGGTGGAGGGGTATATATAGCCTCCACACAAAATCTAACCGTTACACATAATTTACCAAACTCGGTGGGACCGATTCAGAAAACTCGGTCATACCGATTTAGTTCATAATGTGACCGTTAGGCATTTCGGTGGGACCGATATGATCAACTCGGTAGGACCGATTTCATTAGGGTTAGGGCATAACATAATCTCGGTGATACCGATTACACAAACTCGGTAGAACCTATTTTGGTAATAGACTAACCAGAGAGTTGGTCAGGCAAACTTGGTGGGACCGATTCGCTCATTTCAGTGGTACCGAAATGTTACGAATGGGAAACAAAGAGTTTGCATTGCGAACTCGGTGGGACTGATCACTCATCTTGGTTAGACCGAAACGTTACGAAGGGAAACAGAGAGTTTGCAATCCCAACTCGGTGAGACAAAGATCCCTTTCGGTGAGACCGAAATAATTAGGGTTTTGTGGTAGTGGCTATGTCAAATGAACTCGGTGACCCCGGATAGAACTTTTCGGTGGGGCCGAGTTTGACTTTTGGTTTGGGACATATGTGGACGTGAGAAAGTGGTTGAGGGTTTTGGAGCATATCACTAAGCACTTTGAGAAAGAAACCCATTAAGCAACACCTCATCCCTTTTTAATAGTATTGGCTTTCCTATGGACTCAATGTGATCTTGGGTCACTAAAATATAAAATGTAGAGTCTTGAGCTTGAGCCAATATGTGTCCTTAGCATTTTCAGGGGTCCACATTCCTAGTCCATGACATGCCAATCATTGAACTTTCTAAAATGATCATCTTGAAAGAGCATTAGTTCAATGAGCTATATGTTGTTAGGAATTACCAAAACCACCTAGGGATAGTTGCACTTTCAGTGTGCTTGATCCGTCAGCGGTCACCACTGCCTTATCCTTGTTCTTCTTGTTGTGCTTCTTGTTGTTCTTCTTTTGATTGATGGCATCATTGTCATCTTCTGAGTCGATGTCGACGCCATCCTCTTCTCCAGGGAGTTTCCTCCCCTCCTCCACCCGAGCACACTTGTCCACCAAGGTGTAAAGCTCCTTCACAGTCTTGGGCGATCGAACGTTCATCTTGGAATGTATCCGACGATTGTACATGTTGGACTGGAATGCTGCTATTACTGCTGCCTGGTGGATGTTCGAAATATTTCTGTGGACTCGGCTAAACCTCTGCATGTGCTTCCACAGAGTCTCTCCTTCCTTCCACCGGAAAAGCGGCAAATCGCTGGGGCATCCTGATTCGCCCGTGAAGGCACCGACGAACTCATGGCACAGGTCAGCCCAGGTTGAAATGGAGTTCTACGACACGTGCATCAGCCAAGACCTCACATTTGGCTTGAGTTCCAAGGGGAAATAGTTGGCAAAGACCTTCTCATCTCTTCCCCTAGAAGCTTGAACAGCGATGGTGTAGATGCTCAAGAACTCTGCCGGGTTCAATGTCCCATCATACTTCTCTGGAATCTTTGGCTTGAACGTGGGAGCGGATGGCCAACGCACTTGCCGCAGATCATGGGTGAAGGCAGGGCACCATGCCTCGAAAGGCATGTACCAGCCCCCATCGAGCGCGGGCTCATCGACATTGGGACCATCACGCCCGTTGGGCTCATAGTGGTCGTCGCGATGTTGCTCGATGGTGACGCGTGCGCGCTCCCTCTGCCTGGCCTTCGAGGCTCGCTATTAGCCTTGCTGCACTCGAGGGTCTGATGAGGCCATCGAGACGATATCAGGTTCCTGGTTGTGTGTCTCACGTGCTGGCTGTCGTGGCGGGGACTGCACCGTGTGGGTGGCCCCTTCAGTACGGCCAACAGCGTGGGCAGTCGCCATCGCCTAGGGATGTCGTGACGGGCTAGCTCGATGTGATCCTCCCACTTCGGCGAAACCAATCAGACTTCGGATGGTGGCTCACCACTCATCCATCTGATCGACTGCCGACGGAAATCTCAATAGCAGTTGGGCCCGTGCCATAGCCTCTGAGGCGGTGCTTGGCATAGGCGATGATAATGTGGACCGCAGTGTCACCCAGCTCCTGAAGGTGCTGGTGGCGACCGAGTTGTGTTCTCGTAGCTGCGTGCCAACCGGACAGCATGGTGACAAGGTGGAGGCGCTTGAGGACCAACGGTTCCATTAGGCACAGTGGCTAAGTTAGCTCGTCCCGGGGGTGGCGCATGCTCTGTGGTCGCGCCTGCAATGGGAGCGGCCGGAGAGTTGTGATTCACCCCAGAATGAGTGACACCGCCAAGGCCATGCTCTTCAGCTGGGCGAGGAGGCACAGAAAGAACAATCTCTCTGCTCGTACCTCGTGCAGCATCGCCGCTGGGATGCTGCTGATGTTGTCCTCCTCTAGTGCCTTCCGCTCCTACTTCGGCCACGGGGGATGTGGCAACAACGCCGCGTGCGCCGACCACGTCCTCCACAGCGTCCACATTCTTGTGCGCCCCGCATTCTCCGCGGCGTCGATGGCTGCGGGCAGCGAGGCCTTCGAGGTGGACGGGTGAGCTGCGGCACCGGACTTCTTCTTGGGTGCCATGGTCAATGGAGCCGCTGATGATGAAGCTGGTGATGAGGATGCGCGCTGCTTACACTCTCGGGTTCACACAAGTGATCCCCCTACCTGGTGCGCCAAAGATGTCGCAGGAAACCACGGCCACCTATGGAACCAAGAGCCCCTTTTGGTTCGGCGGGGGGATGGGCATGTTGCACAAAGAGCGGAGAAGCATAGCGTAGCACGACAGATATCACACGGTCAGTTTTTACCCAGGTTCGGGCCGCCGCGAGGCGTAAAGCCCTACTCCTGCTTTGGTGGATTGATGGTGGGAGCTGGAAAAAGCAGGCACTCTTGCCCGGCAAGGTTGCCTCGGGGCGAGAGTGGCTACGCGCGTATGAGTGTGTGAGGGTTCGGATCGACCGAATCCTTTCTACGGTTGCCATGGGCCTCCTTTTGTTGATTAAGGGGTCACCAAAGTGGCAAATCAGTCTTTCCATAATGATTAGATAGCGAACAGTGCTATCATACCTAACTCTACAGGCTGACAGAGCGCATTAAATGCGCCAATTAGTGTCACATCACGGGTCGTCTGGCAGGCCCTGCCGGTCTGCTTTGCCAGCTTCACGCCTGCTTGCTTGACACGTCTTAGGACGGGTGTCATCTGGAGGTTCTTTTTGTAGGAAGTGGCTGCCATGTGGCAGGGGGCTGCCACTAAGCCATTTAGGAGCTTGACACCCCACTGATCGACGACGGACGTCACTATGAGGTGGTGCTTTGCCTCCGCGAGCCCCGACAGGCCTGCTGGGGTGATTTTGGAGGCTTGCTTCCGGGTCGATCCAACCTCGCTAGGCTCGCGTGCCCGGCAAGGAAGGCCCTTCTTTCGCTCATACCTTGCCTCTTTGCCTAGTCTATGTTGTCTTAATCTCCTTGACCAGCTCTCTGATTCCTCAAAAGAGTTGGTCCCTTCGTGTCTTGATCTGATCCTGGTGTTGTAAGCTTGCCCTTGGGCCTGTGCACAGTCTGGGGCAACGGACCCAGGGTTTGTTGCACCGACACATGGGCATTTCAGCATCTTTAGGTTGAGAAAATATAAAACAAGGCAACAAACTCATCACTGAAAAGTGTGGTTTGGAAACATGATGAATAAGTGAACTACACATTCATACAAACAGGCAAGTTAACAGAGGACCCAACCCCTCACATGTTTATATAAAACTCTAGTAAAATACTTCTAAAGCCCGTGGCAATGCACGAGCATTCCACTAGTGTAATAACAAAATTCGAATGGGTTTTCTACAACACTTATAGTAAAGATGATCTTTATTATACCAATGGATCTCACGGTTTTTTTTTTGTTAAGTTTTGTGTGACTAAAGTTTTCAAGTTTTGGGTGAGATCACGGTGGATGAAGGAATAAGGAGTGCAAAGAGCTTGAGCTTGGGGATGCCCATGGAACCCCAAAAAAATATTCAAGAATTATCAAGCAACTAAGCTTGGGGATGCTCCGGTAGGCATCCCCTCTTTCTTCTAACGACCATCGGTATTTTACTTGGAGCTATATTTTTATTCATCACATATCATAAGTTTTTCTTCGAGCGTCTTGTATTATATGTGTCTTTTCTTGTTTTTCTTTTTTGTTTGTCACAATCATCCTTGCTGGACACACCTATTTGAGGAAGCCAAAATTATGCTATGCTTTATTAGAATCACTCTTTATACTTCACTTCAATTTTTTTTAGAGCTATGGAATTGCTCTAGTGCTTCACTTATATCTTTTTCAGCACGGTGGTGCTGTTATTTTGAAGAAATATGCTCTCATGCTTCACTTAGATTATTTTGAGAGCTAGTAGAAATTTTGAAGAAATTTTCTCTCATGCTTCACTTATATTATTTTGAGAGATGAAACTTTAAAGAAACTTGTGCTCTCGTTCTTCACTTAAAATTGTTTGAGAGCTTGTTATTTGCAATGGAAATATTCTTTAAAAGAAATTGGTCCCAAAGTGATAGATATCCGGGGAAGATATAATAAAAACTTTCATGAATATCATTGGATATTAAACTTGATTCCTTGCAATAGTTTTGCGATATGATGATAGTGATATGTGAGTTATGTTGGTGACTAATTATGTTTTAGTAAGAATATTGGTGTTAAGGGTTGTGATTCCCTATGTAAGCACGTTAAGTAAATAGTTATGAGATGAAATTACATCCTACTTGTGTTGCATTATTCGGTGTTAGTTATGTTTAATGTTATTTTATGATGGTTTTCGTTCATTGGTTGGTCGCTTCTCAATCTATTTGCTAGCCTTCATTTGTACTAAGAGGGAATGCTGCTTGTGCATCCAAATCCTAAAACCCAAGTTGTGCCAAATGATTCCACCATACATGCCGTCCTAAGAAAATTTGTATGTGCCAACTCTAAATTTCAAACTTATCTTTTGTGTGCCCGTACCACTCATGAAGGGTGAGGGGTGGCCGATAATTTCCATGCTAAGTAGGTTATTCTAAAGATGAGTGTTTACGCACTAGTCATTGCACGAGAGTGCGGCGGTAATAGGGATGCCCAGTCCCGAAATGCAAAAAATACTACAAATAAATTCCTTGGTATGTGTTGGTATGGAAGGCACCCGTTAATTTGGCTAGCCATGGATTGTGAAAGAATGGTGGAAAGGAAATAAACTTTATTTTTATGTTTGGGGACCGCCTATGATTTATTTAGCATGGAAAATACTGGGAACTCTTAGTCCTTTTCGTTGACGAAAAAAGCATGCCACTCAAAATAATTTTATCTCTCAATTTAAGCTTTGAGCTCTGGCAACTCTACAAATCCCTACTTCCCTCTACGAAGGGCATGTCTATTTGCTTTTATACATTTTTTTTTGTTGAGTCTCCCCTTCTCTTATAAAGCACCAACTACGGCCTATTATCACACTTGAGCATTGGATGCAGCTAATATTTGTATGGGTTGCATGAATGGATCAATGATTGAGCATAATGAGCTAGGGATAACTTTATTTAGCGTCGATATTTTGAAAGACATGATTGCTTGTTGATATTGCTTGAGTATTGAAGTCTTCGTGTGAAATTATAGACTATTGCTTTGAATCATATAAAAGTCCATATGTCCATGCTACAAAGAAAAGACTATGATGAACATGTTAGGCAGCATTCCACATCAAAAATTCTGTTTTTATCATTTGCCTACTCGAGGACGACCAGGAATTAAGCTTGGGAATGCTGGTACGTCTCCAACATATCTATAATTTTTTTATTGTTCCATGTTGTTATATTATCATTCTTGGATGTTTTACAATCATTTTCTAGCACTTTTATATCATTTTTTGCTGCTAGTTGTTGTTTTCTACCTGTTTTTTACTTCGCGGAATATCAATATTAAACGGAGTCCAAGTGCAACAAAACTTTTTGGAGATTTTTTGGGACCATAAGACATCCATAGGGCCAAAGAAGTGCACGAGGGGAGTCTCATGGGGCCCATGGTCCACCTGGGCACGCCAGGAGGCCAAGGCGCGCCCTGATGGACCATGGGGCCCATGGGGGTCCTTGCCACCGCCTCTCAGCTCTATAAATTCTCAGATATTCCAGAAAGCCTAGAGGAGTCGGAGAATAATTGTTCCAGTCGCCAAAATTCCAGAACCACGAGATCCAATCTAGAGCCCTTTTTTGGCACTCCGCCGGAGAGGAACACGATCACGGAGGGGTTAATCATCCTCATTGGTGCCTCTCCGTTGATGCGTGAGTAGTTTACCACAGACCTACAGGTCCGTAGGCAGTAGCTAGATGGCTTCTTCTCTCTTTTTGATCTTCAATACAATGTTCTCTTCGGAGATCTATTTGATGTAACACTTTTGCGGTGTGTTTGTGGGGATCGATGAATTGTGAGTTTATGATCAGATCTATTTGCAATTATATCCATAGATTGTTATTATAGCCTCGTATTTCTTCTTCAATATTTTGGTTTTGTTTGGCCAACTTGATTGATTTATCTTGCAATGGGAAGAGGTGCTTTGTGATGGGTTCTATCTTGCGGTGCTCAATCTTACTGACAAAAGGAGACATGACACGCATGTATTGTTGTCATTAAGGATAAAACATTGGGGGTCTATTCCTACGTGAATATATATTGTCTACATCATCTCATCGTTCTTAAGGCATTAATCTGTTTCTTTTTTGGAACTTAATACACTAGATGCATGCTAGATAGCGATCGATGTGTGGAGTAATAGTAGTAGATGCAGGCAGGAGTCGGTCTACTAATCTTGGACATGATGCCTATATACATGATCGTTGTCTTGGGTATCATCATAACTATTCGATTTTCTATCAATTGCCCAACAGTAATTTGTTTACCCATCGTGTGCTATTTTCTCGAGAGAAGCCAATAGTGAAACCTACAGCCCCGTGGTCTATTTCTCATCATATACTTGTAGATCTATATTTCTATTCATGTTTTAAACTATTTTCCTATTTTATTTTCATATCTCTATTATCAAAAACCCAAAAATATCTTTCTGTGTTTTATTTGCTTTTATCTTATTTGCATCTATCAATATATTTAATTATCATACTACCTTATCCAAAGAGGGATTAACAACCCCCTCAATGTGTCGGGTTGCGAGGATTTGCTGTTTGTGTGCAGGTGGCGCTTACATAATTTGCTTGGTTCTCCTACGGGATTGATACCTTGATTTCATAACTGAGGGAAATACTTACCGCCGCTGTGTTGCATCATCTCCTCCTCTTCGGGGAATTGACTGGCGTGGTTCACAAGTAGCAATGTGTATAATGAAGTCTAATTATACAAAAGATCATCCATGTATGATGGATAAATTGGCCGGGACGTCTTACAAAGAATATTAATAACAGAGTTTACCTTGGTGAGGTATAGGCTACTCGGAATAACACTAATGGATCTGAAAGGAATTCAAGCATGTTGAATCGGTGGACATTGTCCTGGCTTTCTACTCCATTGATGTCCTTCATGGATTGGGAGTGGCGGTCCTGCAAGAGTTAACGGCGACCGTGTATGGAGACCTTTGATGGTGGAGGGCGATTTTGGATGGCGGCAGCAACCTGCAAGGGAGATCAAGCCATAGAGAAGAGCTGTGGTGGTGGCTCTCAAGTTGAAGGAGCGGTGGTAGAGGAGATGAGTAAAGGGTGATGGTGACTTCAAGGGAGTCGGCGGCACCGCAATCCTGAGCAAAGCGCGGTAGCGCCGATGAGTGGGGCAGGCCGGGGAGGCACAATGCCAGGAAGCAGGCGAGGGCTCGTGCCCTCATGGGGATCAGAAAAGAAAAAAATAACGTGTAATCGGTACTATTGAGTATAATGTTTATTTAGAAAACATAGGATATCATAGGATTTGTTTCTGCCTTGACTTGTACTCTAAGATGATCATGTACTGCTATATATATGCCCACGAGGCTCAAAATACAATCTGTCATACAATCAACAATTCCATCAATCCTATCTCTCTCCCTTCTAATATGGTATCAACCTAATCGATCAAACCCTAGCCGCCCATCGCTCCCACCCCGCGCGCCGCCCTAGGGTGGTCGGCCTCCATGACCGCCGCCGGGCCGCGCCGCCCGTACCTAGGGTTCGTCCGCCGGTCTTGTTGACCGGCTGCCCTAGGAGTCTTTTCCCGATCGTTTGATTCGGGGTTTTCTCTGTCTCGTTGGTCGCTTTGATCAGCGTTCACTGTTTGGTTTTACGATCTAAGATCGGTTTGCATCGACTGCCGCTGCCGTCGACCCACCGCGCCTCTACTCTGACATCGGCGCGATCGGCCGGTCTCCTCCGACCCGGCGGCCACGCGCGTCATGGCGGCCTGTCGCGGCTTGCCATCGTCCGTGCGCCGGCCCGCCCGTCGATCTACGTCGGCCGTCACTGCCCTGCTCCGATCGGGACACCTGCATTGTCCCGACCCGGTGGCCTCGCGCCATACGGTGGCCCATCACAGTCGTTGTTCGTGCACCGGCATACCCGACACACCACGCATGTACGGCCGCCCTGCCGACTGTCGTCACCGGCTTCATCTCGGACTCCACCACCACCCCGCCTTCACCGAGCGGCGTCCCAGAACCTCGCACGATTGGATTGATCACCCGCCCGCTGTCGCGATCCACCTCATCTTTGCCGTGCGACCGACTTGGCCCGTCGATTGCGCGCACCTCCACTGGTCCTGTAAAGACTGTCTTGAGTTCAACGCGCCCCTCCACCGATCGAGCAACGGGATGCCGTTGTGTAGCCCCATCGGGCCACAGCGTCGCCGCCTCGTGGTTCTTCTCCTAGCTGCACCGACCTACATCACCGTTGCATCATCTCTTCGGGCCGTAGTGGTGCGGCCCATGGTCCATCGCCGCCCCGAATCCATCCGTTCCAGGTCGTTCCCATGGCTGCATCGACCCTCACGCCGCCGGTGTGTCGTCCCGTCGGGCCGTAGCGAGCGTGGCACACGATCCACACCGCCGTCCCGAGATTGTTATTACAGTTGCACCAACCCTTCCGCCCCTGCGCCGCCCCTTCGGGCCCTAGCGTCATGGCCCGCAGTCCCCGTCGTCGCCCCGACCTGCCAGCCGCCGCTTCGTCGCCCCTTCAAGCTGTAGCGCTGCGGCCCGTGGTCCAATTTGCCGTCACCGCGCGTCGACCTCCCGTGGTATGCGTCGCGTCATATCCCTCGGTGCGGGAGCGCCATCGTCTGCGCCGATATTCGTCATGATGTTGGGTTCTTCGCCTACTTCGAGCACCCCTGCCACGCTCCTAACCTAGCCGCTGCTGCTCTTCTTCGGTCGCCGCCGCCGCTACCACTGTAGTCGTCGCCGCTGCCCGTCCACCCCCTTCGTCTTCGTCAAGCACCAGTATGTCGCCAGCATCGTCATATTTTTCCCCGACCACCGTCGACGACTTAGGCCCCGCGCTGATTGGCGCCGCAACCGGCGTCGAGTCATCTTCTCTGCTCGCCCTCTGACTCCTCGACATGGCATACAGCTCGTGCAGGTCCCTCGTCTACGCATGCCTGGTGCTGGCAACACCGATGCGTACCTTCGGCCACGACGTGTCCGCGGGCCTGGCAAGCCTGGTGCGGCACTTCGTCAACTTCGTCTTCGTCCGTCTACGCATGCCCGATGCTGGCAACACCGACACATGCCTTCATCTACGATGTGTCCTCGGGCTTGGCAAACCCGCCGCGACACCTCGTTAACATCGTCTTCTCCCTGGTGCACCACTACTCCGACTCCCATGCGCCCATGACTAACTCGGCGCCTCCTTGCGCTCGCGGATCCACGACGACTTCCTTGACCCCAGCTACCCCGATTCGACATCGACCACGGCATTCTTCGCACGGCTACCTCGACCACGGCTACACCACTCACGCTCTCGGCTACCTCGACAAACGGCACAAAGGGCTACCACCTTGCTTGAGCAAACTCGTCGGTTTCCACTCCAGCCACGCCTTCCGTGATGTATCAATCGTTACGACTGTGGGGGGTGTTCGTCGGCTTGCCTTCGGATTCTTCTCCAGTCCCACCGTCTGCGTCGCTAACGTTGTGACCGCGGGGAGATGTTGAGTATAATGTTTATTTAGGAAACATAGGATAGCGTAAGATTTGTTCCTGCCTTGACTTGTACTCCAAGATAATCATGTACTCCTATATATATGCCCATGAGGCTTAAGCAATACAATCCATCATACAATCAACGATTCCACCAATCCTCTCTCTCCCTTCTAACAGGTACAATCCCCAACAATTGGAAAGAGGGGATGTGAACGTGAGGGAGATGGTAAGTCCTTGCACTGCAGGGAGATGATTTCGGGATATTGTTTCACGGCTAGTTGATGAACATTTGCGATGCATAATGTAGGTTTCCGCAGCTTGAATTTCTCTATGGAGTTCAATGTATGTGGTTATATTCTTGGTACTGGTTGGAACATGGCATATGTGAATGAGAAGTCAATTTGGTATGATAACCTTCATATGGACATTTGGTCAAATCTTGTTGTGGAGCACCTGGCTGAAGAGATTGGGTAGGAAATGGCAGGGCGGATTAAAGCCCATTGTTGTGTGTCATTGTCAATTAGAAAAAAATCGGTTGAGGCAGATAAGAGATGATGATGACACAGACAAAATGTGTGATTTTGTCTTAATTGGTACAATTTAAGGGTTAGACTAAAAGCTCGCAGCTCGCGGGTTAATGAGTTCTCGGTTACTCGGCTCTTTAAGTTGAAGGTCGCTTATTAATGAACAGAGCCAATGACCGATGATTGCAGATAAGAAATGATGATGCACGGACAACATGTGTGATTTTGTCTTAATTAGTTACTATTTGAGGGTTGGACCAAAAGCGTGCGGCTCGTGAGTTTAATGAGTGCTTGATTGCTCGGCTATTTAAGATCTAAGCTCACTTATTAATGAAGAGAGCCAATGACCGGTGATTTGAGCTTATAAGCTTAACGAGCTTAATGAATAAGCTAACAAGTTTCATGAGCAGCTCATTAATCTCGTTAGTACATCACAACACATATTTTCATCTTCGTTACAACATTTTCTGTAAATCAATATAATCAACCCAATCTAGACCATAGGAGGCATCAAACTGGCGTATCTACTCCTATAGTCACCATCTTTCTTCATAAAACCACACCTACACTGATGAGGACATCACTAACAAGGTTACACCCACAGCTCCAACTGACACATATACAGGACCAATTACTAGAGCTCGCTCACGCCAATTAAATTACCAGGTACTTTCGTTTCTTGGTAATGAATCTAATTTTCATGAGAATATGATGCTGCCTAAATTGGATACATTTGTCTTGCTTACAAATGAAGGGCCTAGCTTGGACAAGAAGGATGAACATTGGAGCAAGATCAAGCATGGAGATGATGGCATGCGCAAGGGGAACAAGAATGGAGTTACAAGTGATGATTTCAGGACTTTGAAGCCACCATAATGAGTGCGTGAAGCCTTGGACGAAATATACAAGATGCCACTTCATAAATTTCGTCCAGAGGCTATTATAGGCGTTGTGTCACCTTTATTGGGCCAGGCCCAGTGTAATTTCGAAATACTTGAGTATAGGTTGTTTTTAGAGTCCGTATGTGTGGGGAAACAAGAGTTAGGGTTGGTTTTGGACCCCTCCACCAAGGGCCACGAAATCCCCCCCCCCTCTTTTCCCCATATATACAGCCCTTAGGGCGTCGTTTAGACTTTGGGGTTTTGTTTAGATTAAAGTTCGCCATAGCAGCAACTTCGCATACTTCGTTTGTGTTCAACGACCAGACAAAGACGTCACAGAACCCCACTTGATCAATAAAGATTTCCTCTTGAATTCGCAATATCCAGATTGCAATCTCAGTTTCTTGCTTGTTCTTCGTTTGCCTGCAGGAAACAGACCTTCGTGGTCAGGATGATCGTGCTCTGGCGTGGTCAATAACCTCTCGGAGTTGGTTTAGCGATTGCTAAGGCGCGACGTCCACGCACGTTCGTAGTCGGATCGTCCAAGTCGACTTCCTCCAAAACGATAGCCACCATCTCATCGAAAGATGGGACACCTTTGCCTCTATCAAGTGGTATCAGATTTCCAGGTTGCTCGGTGAGATTTTACAGTTTTTCGTAGATTAGATCGAGTCTGTTCTTCATACCTACAGTCCACGAAAA